>JARFXV010000690.1:1260000-1962500 GCA_031761425.1 Cosmopolites sordidus
GACAAATTTTTAAATTACACATACGTCATAATCCAAAGTCTGTGCTGCGCTAAATAGAACAAGAGCATATTATAAAATAGTCTTTCATCACTAAGGAAAACAAAATCCAAAAATAAAAGAAACTAGTGCCAGCAATTTCCAAAATATGTGGCTTGCACAACGAGAAAACTAACAAATTCATCCAGGCGTAATTCACAGATATAAATTACTGTTATCGAAAGGTGTTGTACCTGCGATTCCAAATACCGGAATTTTCTACAACCCAGAGTCTCGGTTTTCGTCGTGGACGAAATCGCATTCCGCTCCCGCCGAATGGAGTGGAAGACGCGAAAGCCGAGCTTATCACTGCGAATACTTAAATTGGCCTCAAAAAGTTTCCTAATAATCCCTCGTCTCGATCTTCGGCCCATATTATGCGTGTAGATAGAATTGTGCAAAAATTTTATTTGTTAGTTTAAAACGAAGTAAGCATTTCGTTCTGCGATTCATGTTTGTTTTAATTCTTTGGTATTATTTCTCTCCGGCAACTTGGGGAAATATTATCATAAATTGCCTGTCGAAAATGCCTGCATTATCATAAATTGCCTGTCGAAAATGCCTGCTATATAAGTTTTGTAAATAAATATATATATATATATATATATATATATATATATATATATATATATATATATATATATATATATATATATATATAAACTGGTACACAGGAGGGCTTACACATATATTAAGATGAATGTTTTTTAAAAATTATTTATATGGGCAGTTATCTTTATAAAACTTTACACACACACACACACACACACACACACACACCCACGCACACGCACACGCGCACACCCACACCCACACACACACACACACACACACACACACACACACACACACACACACACACACACACACACACACACACACACACACACACACACACACACACACACACACACACACACACACACACACACACACACACACACACACACACACACACACACACACACACACACACACACACACACACACACACACACACACACACACACACACACACACACACACACACACACACACACACACACACACACACACACACACACACACACACACACACACACACACACACACACACACACACACACACACACACACACACACACACACACACACACACACACACACACACACACACACACACACACACGCGTGAAGAGTCACGGCGTTTAACCACAATCTCATTTGGCATATTAAAATGTTGTCCGCTTCGACTGAAGAGTCCAGTTGGACACCGGAATGATTTAGAAACACACACACACACATTGCGACAAAGTATCCCAAGTATGTTTTACATATGCTTCAAGTTCGTTTAAATTTGCTAACGACTACAAACAGTCAAATGTCGCTATGTTAAACTCTTCTAAAATCTGTACTGTTTGGCGAAGTATGTATGGTCTGGCGCTATTTTACTGAAACACATTAGTTTAGACGAAATCACTGATACAGCCAAAAGGCAGGTCCCAATATTTCGATTACATAAAAGACTGTTTTTAATCGTTCTTTAAACATATACAAAGCTAAATTATATAGCATTATTGGAAGAGTAGGGGAATTAAAATGGAGATGGACAGACCATATACCGTGGCGATGTAATAACAAATAGATCAAAGCAATCCTGGAGTGGATACCTATAGACCATAAACATCCACCAGAGAAGACCAAAAAACGCGAAGGACTGTTGACCATCCGTTGATATCGACAAATATTTGGACCCTAATGGCAGAAGAAAGCTCAGGACCGCGCAAGTTGGATACATGTTGAAGAGGTCAGCAACCTCCAGTGAATAGACAATGGATGAGTGATGACATTTGGTCCCATCTGGACTCATCACTAAAGCAAATAAAGATTCATTTCTAACCATCGCTCTTTTGTACTGCAGTGTACACTGTTACAGGAAGCATCCAATAGAGCTATAAGCATGCATCCTCATCGTCAGCAAATGTTGATTATCAGTTATGACACATTTCTTGGATATAATTATAGCTTGATACACTTCTTGGATATTTTAGGGTGATTTTATTCAGCAAGAAGTCTAAGATACCGTTTACACTATCACCTGATACTCATGGCATTTTTACACTTTTAGCGGAACCACAAAAATGTTGATTAGTAACATACGAAACATTTTTTAATCCGTTGTTACAGTATACTTCATTACACTATACTTCAATCTGTTTTTACTATGTAGAACAAAGACTTCTTCTTTTTCGTTTTCTTCTTTTAGAAAAGAGTAGTGACCTATAGAAACTCATTCCGTTTGCGTCCTTGTCGGACTACTTCCCACCAATGTTCTCTATTTCTGGCTTCCATGGTTGCATATTGGAGATATGAACCTATTAAAGCTTTAATTTGACCCGTCCATCTTTTTGGAGGATGGTTACTACCATCCCTGCGTTCAATGTGATCGAAGAATCTTAATATTCGTTCATGAATAATCGGGAATAGCACTATGCGTTCATTAATTTCTCGAATAACGAATGCATTTATTCATCAAGCAGTCCATGGAATGCGAAGAACACGCCTCCAGGACGAAAGTTCAGAACAATTAATGGGCTTGAAGTCTTGTATTTTAATTGTCCATGTTTCAGCAGAATATAACTACTTAAAGCCTAAGTTTTTACTATCCGTTTCTTTGTATCTTATGCTGTCCCTATCCGTGCAGGTCTTCTGCAAGTCCGTTCTTCCAGTCAATCGTCAGATCCCGTTGTTTTTCTTGCCATTGGAATTATTTTTCTGATTTCATGAATGTTATTAAAGCCAAAAGACAGACAAATTGCTTATTTTTGGACAAGTTGTTTATCGGCCGATAATAATTAATTTCGCTTTCTCCTCGTTTGTTTCTAGTCCGTAAAGGCGGCGTTCATTCTTTATTTTTTTAATCGCTAGAAGTGTAGTGTAATAGACTTAAGTTATTTTGATGCCACCAATACAGACACCACCCGTCAGATCCTCGAGGGCTTTACCCATAATATGTTCACCATAAGTATACCTATCCCTTGAACGAACCCCGATTTATCTGGAGAAATCTACCATGATAAGTAGAATTTTAAGTTTTTGTTGATAATTTGAATGAGATTTCTAGGATGGACCAATCTTCTGGCCACAATTCTATGTACCACAGTTTCTGGTAAATGTTGTGAAATATGTCTACCCCTAATTTACCCGTTGATTTAGCTACTTCTGAGGAGACTCCATCCAAACCTGGGGCTTTCTCGTTTTTTTAGGCTGCCTACAGCATTTTTTATTTCTATTTTTATAATATTGGATATGTAATATAAAATGTTTTCAATTAGGTATGCTGGGATGTCAATCTTGGATCATTTTGCGGCAATAGTATTTCTTTTCTGTTAAAATAGCATCAATATTTGTTATTTTTTCGCCTTGCATTCTGTATTATCCATGCGTGGTGTACATTGTTCTGTTATTTTCTTCAGAGCCTTATGGAGGCCTTTGGTGTTGTTTGAATTTGCATGTGACTGAACGTCTAGTCAAGTTTTTTTGATATAATATTTTTTATATCTTCTGCAGACTCTCCGGATTTCTCAATTTAGCGAAGAACATTTAAGGCGATGTTCCTCTGATCGTATAGCCACATTTTTGGATGTGTCCCTTTTTTCGATTAAGTGAAGAGTGTCGTCAGTCATTCAATATTGCTGTTTCTGAAGTCCTTATGTTTGTGTTGTATTTGTTTTATCTACGGACTCAGTTATAATGGTTCACCTCTTATATTAAAACTTGGAAGATGTCATATTATTAGAGAGTGGAACGAGTTTCAATACTTCGCGAATATTTTCTTGAAATTCACAAGAATACTAGACTAGTAGCTCCTAGTGAATGTGTTTATTGTGTGCAAACTCACAGTTCGTTTGACAGTGACCCGTATCAGAAGTTTGGACATACTAAAAACATCGCACTTTATATCTAAACAAATATTCAAATATAATAAAAATATATAATCAAATTCAGCAAGAATCAATCAATATAATCATTCAAGATCAAAACTAATTATATAGTTATAACATATAAATAATCATTTGTATGTAACAGAAAAGGAAATCCGAACCGTAATTTTGCAGAAATTTAATCTATGCGCCGAAGAAACTTTAAAATTATCTCAACGCATCCTAGATATATAATTTAAAGTTATTGAAAGACGTTATCGGGCAGTGGTAACATGGATCAGTCCTTAAACAGAAATTTTCCATGGCCCGACATCTCCGTTTTCAAGGTGGAGGAAATCGCATTTTGGTCCCACCGAATGAAGTGGAAGCCGCAAAAGCCTAGCTTATCTTTCCTTTGAATTCACACCAGAAAAATCACTGCCTAGATTTAAATTGGCCCGAAAAGGTTTTCAAATAATCCTTCGACTCGATATTCGACTCATATTACGCGTGCAGATCAGATTACGTTAGACATTTTTTTTTCTCTTTTTCTCTCCAAAGATATGAAGATTTTTATTTGCCGAATGAAGAAATCTATCCGCCTCCTACCTTTCTATCATGCCTCCCGATATATCCCGTTGCGCAAAGCCATTTTTTATTTTCAGGGATTATTTGTCTTTTGTAAGTTCCGGAAAATATTGTGATAAATTGTGTTTTTTAGATCTCGATACAGAGTGATATATTATTTCTATGAATAACTTTGACAAATTAGATCTGTTACAAGCCAAAGAAGAACATGTTAGATGAATATAGATGGGCTTTATTCCAGTTGACTTTGATATTTACAAATAATGATATTACAGATAAAAAATAAAAATGTACATGGTGAGGCATAAAGATTTGCCATATGTTGACAGGATATAAAAAATAAACAAAGTTGTCTGGAAAAAAATTTAAAATATTTCTAAAAAGTTCATAAAAACCCTTTATGTTTAAATGGGTTTTATAAATTATATCAAAGACATTCTCGATTGCGAGAATGGCGAACGAAAGACGTTCACCATCGCTATCCAAATCATATCAGGCGGATGGAGTGCGTTGCTTTCCTCTCTGCTGATCCTTTCATTCAAATATTTGAAAGATCAAGAACAATTCTTTGAAACCCTTTCCCTTAGGTATTCCTAAAGGATAAAGCTCTATTCTTATAAAGGTTGAAAATTGTCGCACATATAAATTGATTACTGATTGCCGCACATATAAATCAATATTCATATATAAAGAGTTTTCGAATAAAAGTACCAGAATTTTAAAACAATACACAATGATAATTACAAGCGATAATCCGTTAATTTTTATTTTATCTTAAAGAATAAATAATGGCATTATGTCTTGTAAATAATATCGTTCAAATATCTGCCTTGGCTTCGTCTGGTGGAATATATTTTGGAGACCCAAATTTCCATTACTCTTTCATACACATCGCGCGCCATAGTTTCAATCGTGACCAGAATGTTTAGTTTAAGGTCAAGAATAGTTCGAGGTTTGTCTATTTATACAAAAAATATAACACAACTGTCCAAAACATAATCCAAGAGCGCGAAATTACATGATCTTGGTGGCCAGTAAATTTTACAGTAACTTTTCTTGGAATAAATGAAGTGACAGGTGAGATATGTGACAAGTCCTTGTTAAAAGAAAACATTGTTTATATCCACACTTATCAGTTCGGTCGAAAGATATTCTGCTAGCGTATTTCTATAGCTTTTACCATTAATATTAACACCATTTGCATCATCGTCTTCTAAAAAATAGAGTCCTATCGAGCACGGGCGTAGCCGGGGGGGCGGGGGGGGGGGGGGGTGTTTCGTTCACCGCTTTTCACTTATATTCGCTTCGAGTTCGCAAGAACAATACTACCGTAAGCGCGGTTACGCGCCGCTTATATAGCAGACCAGTAGTAGCCGTCCAGAAACTGCCACAAACTTCCACAAAGCTCCGCTCATTCCGACCGAGGGGCGTGGCGAATAATCGAGAAACAACGCAAAGTTTTCATACGATACAAAATAGTTCGACTACTCGACAAGAGATGGCGTTACTGTGCGCAACGTCCACTAGTTCGGATATATATATTCAATTCAAATGTAATAATTTAACTCTCTTCACTCCTCGTATTTTTTCAGTATAATATTAGGTAATATTTGGCTTATTTCGGGGGGGTTTGAACCCCCAAACCCTCCCCCCCCTTGGCTACGCCCGTGATTCCAACGGTCGATGTTTCAGGATCCGGTCTCGCAAATCTTATTATTACAGCTCTGAAAAAGCATGGACTTGAATGTTCTCATGTGGTTTGTCAAGGTTACGATGGGGCTGCAGCTATGAGTGGGTATTTGCACGGTGCCCAAGCTTATGTTCGCCAAGAATGTCCTCTTGCTATTTATGTAAACTGTAGTGCACACTCTCTCAACCTTGCTATTGCTGATTCATGTTCATTAGCAAATGCCGAAATTACATTGGGATTGTGCAGTCTGTTGGTTCCTACTTTCGACATTCTGCTCAACGCACTGTTTTGTAGAAAGAAAAAAATCAAGAGCTACTACCCGTCGGTAACTAAAAAAGCTTGATCTCAATGTGTGAAATACGGTGGGTCCACAAACATGAAGCTATTATAAGATTCAGGGAAATTTATTCAGCGATTATAAATGCTCTCGAAGAACTCCAATTTAATCACAATAAGGAAACATCGTAACAAGCCGCCCAATTGCTAGGTACGCTTCGATCTTCGGATTTTGTGATGTCTTTAGTGATTCTTCAAAAAGTTATGAGCTATACATTGTCGCTATCAAAACAATTACAGACAATTGACATCGATCTTATCACGCCATTCAAACATGTAGATGATGTTATTAATGTCTTACAACTCCTGAGAAACAACACTGACGTCGAATATCTTCATCTCTATGAAAACGCAAAGGTTTTACTGGAAGAAAATGGTGGTATACTGCGAATGCTACGCGTCGTCGGAAGACAATTAAATAGACCGAACATTCCTGCATTGGATATATGCACGTATAACAAAATTAATTTGTTCATTCCATTTCTTGATCATACAATTCAACAATTGGTTGAAAGGTTTACCAAACATCATAAAGTAGTATCAGCATTATCTGGTGTGCTACCTTCAAATTTTACTGCCAGTTCTGAAATTGAAGAAGCAGTTTCCATGTACTCGTCACTGCTTCCCGAAAGCAACATACCAGTGGTTAAAGCAGATTGAAGCAGAAGTGTGGAAAACAGTGATGACAAGTATCTCGTCTACCCCAAAATCTAGTTTGGAATACCTAGATATGTGCGATAAAAACCTTTATCCTAATATTTACATATTACTACAAATCTTGGCTACCATTCCTGTATCCACTGCTACCCCAGAAAGGTCTTTCTCGAGCCTAAGGAGACTGAAAACTATTTACGAAACACTACAAGTGAAAACAGACTTAATGGTTTGGTTCTCATGAACATTCACTATGGAACAGAAATTCATGCAGATGAAGTAGTGGATATATTTAATAGAAAAAGCCGAAGATTTCTTCTTTAATGGTTTTAGATTTAGCGCAGAGGAACGAAATTAATTTAACCATTTCATTTAAAGTTAAGAACGTTATAAATATGTCGTAATTTTTCCGATGAATATATAGATATTAAATTCCATGTAAGTATATTTTTGTTGTTTTATTTACTTCAAACTAACCCAAAACTAATCCCCCCCCCCCCCCCCCCCCAAACTAAATCGTGGCTACGCCCGTGCTATCGAGTGAAGGAGTCTTCAGCTCAAAATGTTCTATGGGCAATAAAACTAGTGATTTTGCCATGCAGTTAAGTGTCGGTATCAAAAATTCTTCGGAATTTGTCTGAACTGTACTGTCTGATAAACTGTCTCGATTTATCGATACATCAGATTTACAGGATGACCGACTACAATATATTCGAATCACATAACAAAAACCTTTAATCATCATTAAAGGAAATAAATTCCATTTCGGACACCGTTCAATTCTAACTCAATACCATTTTAAGCGACATGTCTTGAGAGTAAAGTTGTATGCGTAAACGTCAATATGGATGGAAATGGAAATCATGTCTGTCTGTTGCTATCAGTTCTAGATGTCGTTTGATTTAGCTCATTTCGCTTGTTATACCATGATTTTTTGCTTTGAATATTGCACCTAAAACTGTAACAGCAATATTGTAGTTATGATTAAAAAATAAATGGAATACGCTTATGTGTGATGTTAAGCCAATTTATTTTAGCCCATGTGGGAAACGTATATAAAATTTTTAGTACTGGACTGAAATGACTCTCACCCATTATTTTTGCTAACTTATACTTCCAGGAAAAGCTCACCTACGGTTATAAAATGATCAACATCAATCAGTGATCTTAATTTTTCATCATCAATATTCATCATCACTCCCTGACGCAACACCACCTACCTTAAACCAAAAAGTTATTAAAACGAAATTTGCAATCCAACTCTGATTATGCTACTAATACAGTATAATCGTTTTGTGTGCATATGCAACTATTCATCCTTTGCGGAAATTAAAAAGTAAAATATGGTAAAAATGCACCATTTTTGAAGTTGCATTTTTGCATCGATGCCGAATAAATGCCAATAAACACAACCGAACAAACGCAATAGTTTTACTGAATAATAATGCGTCACTAAACACTGCATGTTTGATATAAATACCAAACTACAATACCGTTTGAAAATATATATTTTTTTTCTTTAAAATAACATGAAGAATCGTTAGTTCAATTCCTGAAAGTTTTATCTTTTACACGCTACATATATATATATATATATATATATATATATATATATATATATATATATATATATATATATATATATATATATATATATATATATATATATATATATCTATATATGCTACATATATATATATATATATATATATATATATATATATATATATATATATATATCAGTACAACACAAATGAAAATTTTACCAATTTTACACAATTTATTTTGGCACACATTTACACATTTACAAGAAATGGAGTAAATAATTTCCACAACAACCATGTTTGTGCAGTAGAAAATCCGCATTCGGTGAAAAAGATGCATTTTCAGCACAGATTTTCAGCAAATGTTTGGGCCGGCGGAGTAAATGGCAGGTAATGGACAGGTGAACATTATTTAGAATTTCTTCAAAACAATCCGCCACAATTATTACAAGATGTTCATTTAAATGTTAGATAGAATATGTGGTTTCTACATGATGGAGCTGCGCCACCTTTTGGGCGAGAAGTTCGCAAACATTTGACAATTGACAATTTGACAATGGACCCATTCCTTGACCTGCACGCTCCCGGATTTAACGCCCTGCGATTTTTTTCTGTGGGGCTAATTAAAAAAAAAGTTAGTTTGTCACGATGGAGAAGTAAATCCTGTGGAAGAAATACAACAGCTCATCGAAAACACTTGTAATGTTATTCGTGAACAAAGGGATTTTATTTATTGCCCCGTGTAGTGACGCATCGGTCACGAGCAAGATTTTGTGCTAACCGAACAAATGAAGACAATTTTGAACAATTTTTGTAACATGTAACATTTGTGTTTTTGTTATTCTGCAACTTTTATATGAATGGTTTTTACTAAATTGACTTCTCTTTGCGTGTTTTGCAGCGCAGTGGTCGGGAGTGTCGGGGAGTCAGGTCTGTTTTCAAGGTTTTTAGTTGTTGATGGCTTCTTTGCTTTGCAACTTTTGTATGCATGATTTTTGGTGGGATTGCTTCTTTTTGCGAGTTCCATAACTTGTAAATCTGTATATGTATATGGAGATTTTTGACTTTTTTTGACTTTGATCAAAGTCAGACCCTTATGAGTCTAACCACCCCAACAGACGGAACATGTGCCCTCCGATGTAAGGGATGGGTGGAGCTTCCTCGCGGTCAAGCAACTAACTATGCCCATATATATATATATATATATATATATATATATATATATATATATATATATATATATATATATATATATATATATATATATGTATAGGATGTGCATATAAACTAGGTGCTTATAATCAAAAAGTACCTTACAATAACAGTCAAAAACTTAAGGGTTTCAACGAAAAAAAAAAGACATAATGAAACTATAATGATAATTGTCATTTTAAGCAAATATGTGTAAAAACATATTTGACAATTAATAATTGGTTATTATTTAACGAATAAACTAAAAATATACTAATGAACATTGATAAAAGTATTTTTTTTTAAATAAGAATTACACTATACATCAGCCAAAATAGAAATTGAATTGAGATGATCCACACAACAAACTGTGTTGCCGACTAATATTGTTTCAGTATGTGTCAATGTGTCGTTTTAATTTCCATTTAAAACCAAAACTGTATTCTGTTTGCGAAAAGCACGGAAAAGCTGCTGCCAATCGGAGTAGAAATATACTACCATACCATACCGGTACCATAATTGCTATACCAAATAGTGGACCCTTTGGACCATTAATGAAATAAAACAATTAATCATGTGTTAACAATTATTGTGTCGTGAATCAATTAAAACGTGTTATGGTGTGAACAATTAGTGCTAGTAATTTTAACTTTGACATTAACGACTAATCGAATGGAGTAAATGGTTATAAAAATATTACATTTTATTTTCAAATACTTCCTTATGAGAACAATTTTTTTGAAGTGAAAACTTCTTAGCCGCGTTGAGCGATTTTTGGTATGGGCAAAACTTATGGGTTCGCGTCACCGACATGCTAGTGACGTGTTGCGCCAGACTGGAGACGCTTAGCGGCCTGTGTACATGTATACGCATATATACACGAATACACTAATACAATGTATATACCCAACTGTATCATGTGCGCGTTGGACTCTTTTTGGATGGGTAAAATCTTGTGAGTTCGCGTCACTGACATGCTGTAGTAGCAGTAAGTGAAGTTAAATTAACCACGTGAAAACTTTATTTTGTGTATACTGTGCATTGTTTAAATTGTGTTTTAGATAATCGTTATTTTAATTGTTTAATTGTAGAATCACTGTGCAGTGCAGGAGTGAGTATTTAATATGCTAATATTTTTATGTAGAAAAACAAAAATTAAACATTTATTTTCGAATATTTCCAATGTTGGTATTGGAATTTAATTATATAATGAATATGATGATTTGAATTATTCAGACCATAATTCATTTAAAAATTAAAAAAAAACCTGTTATTCCAAAGTTTCAAATTTTCACTTCTGTCGGCTGACCCATGACTGCGTACCTTTTTTTTTGTTTGTATCATATGTATCAAAATATTTACATAACAAAAAAGAACCAAACATTTAGGTTGATTGACAGAGATGAACAAAGTAATCGCCCTGTGACAAATTAAATCTCAAAAGGTTTAAAATTAATTAACGTGGTATTATCTATGAACTAACTTGATGGAAATTCATTTTAAATAACTATATTAAACATTCAACCCGTATAAAAAATTCAACGCGTTTTATGTGATTTATATGTTTAGTACAGTACAAGTACTCGTATAATGACTCGAACTGAATTGGAAATTGTATAGATATTTTAAATATACCGCCGTTCATTTATATTTTGCTGTGGGTCATATTATTCAGTTAAATCCATCGTCGACATTCTGGTATTATATTCGGATTCGTGAAATTAAAGCTTATATTTGCTGTCAAAAGAAGTGATATTTCATATATACTGCTTCGTATTTACAATCCACATATATGCAAGTTTTTCTGTGTTAAACAATGTTTACTGATATTTATAAAAGTGTAGCATTAACTTTCATGAATGGGAAAAGTGTAATTTTTCGGTTAAATTGGTAAGTAAAAACAAGATATAAAATGTTCCTCGTTAATTCGAAATTTCTAATACAAATACGTTTTTAGAACCATAACATTAAAAATAGTGTAATTTATATGTGTTTTGGAAGTTGTTGCAAAGTTATTTTTATGCCAAAGTTATTTTCAATTCAAATAACTAGAACAAAAATAATTTTATTATATTTTAAAACCCAACTTGTATAAATGGTAAACAGAATCGGAAAACAACGTTTCCTTTTAATAAAGGCATGAGATTACATAATGTAAACTAGAACTTTTACAGGACAAAGTCAAAACAAATGTGTCTTTAGAAGGCTTGAAATCTACACCATATTCAGTTGTTATAAGATTTTACAATGTTAATATTAGCGCAATATCACATTGTTCCTATTTATTTAGACCATCTTGCGAGAGAAAGCATTTGATTTAACTTCAGAAAGAAATTAATGAAGAATCAATATGTGGTAAAATGCCGATGGGGGCTAATTAAAAAAATCCGAAGGAAGTTTTTTAATTGCTCCCTATTTTCAGACTGTTACATTTTTATACATTAAACTTGAATAAAAAAATGTAAAATAAAAATTATAAAAATATCAAATAATAATGTCTCTTCGGGTGGTATCACATGCCATCAAGTCAAGTCATTCAGTTGGTTGGCATAATTGTTATATTTACAAATATTTGATAGACACTGCCATTCATGTTCGTAAATCATTTGATTTAGTCCAATTCGAAGTCGAAATTTTTGATCTTTTTCTGAATTTGCAAGCGGAATTGAACGTAAATCTAAAAGGTAAAATTGAAGGTAAATAGCTCTTATGTGTCGTTTATGTATAACTTGCACCTAAGGTATATGTATTAAAGGGATATCCATATGGTTGATATTTGTCCTTCACATCAAAGACAAATATAGCTATTTTCTTTTAATATTAGTTGATGTAAAGCAACATTATACACTAGCATTTAATATTTCTAGAATATCTATACAATTAATTAAGAAGACACAATAACTCAATTTTTATCGTTTATATTAAGATGTTAACCATAAAAGCAATAAAAGATATGGAAAAAATTATTTGTGAGAACTTCCAGAAAAATATTAACTAAATTGCTAACAAATCGAACATCAAGCCGGAAGAAAAGAAAAATAATATTATCTATTTAGATAAAGACAAATAAAAATATATAATCTGCATTTTTAAAGAACTGTAAGTTGATTTTTCATTATAAACAATCTTTTACAATAGTGATATAAATTTTATATGGCAACTTAAAATATATTATTTTTTAAAAGGAATAAAACAATTTATATTTTTTTTATATATTTTAATTTATATTTTTAAAAGTGATAGATAACAAAGTAAAAAATTGTTTTATTTCTTTTTAAAAATGAACTATCACAAAGTAATACAAACAATCAATCAATACTATTTTTGTTTAAAACGCAGAAGTATCTGAAATACCTGATTTTTTGACAGAAGATCGACACGGTAGTGAGAATAAAACTATACTCCAAGGCTCATAATTGCTTCGAATTTTTCCTCTATTACCTTTTATAAACATGGAAAATTATTTAATTTTACTTACGTAGACTAATAAATAGCAATGTAATAAATGGTCGGCAAAAAAATAATCGTATGTCTTTATCGTCAACGTTATAAGACATTCAGTGAAGAAATCGAGTCCCATCTTCACGGTTTTCACAGTGATTTTGTGACAGCTAAAAAATGGAAGATCAAAAATTGAAACCACTATTGGAAGAAAACCCGGATCTTACACTGCTGAAACACGCAGAGAAACTCGGAGTAACACCGCAAGCCATTTCTAAACGTTTACACAACCACAAAGGAGAGGGGTTGGGTTCTCTATGAATACACAACTGAGAATAAGAGTAGACGCTCTAATTTTATTGTGCCATTGTTCTCCAGATTCAAGAAAAAGAACTTCATGTTTCAAAAATTGGGTACTGTATGATAATCCAAAGTGGTGAAACTCATGGGTAATCCTAGTCAGACATCACTCAGTACCGCGAAACCAAACATCTAAACCTCAAAGGTGTTGCTATATATGTGATGGGATCAGCTGCTCATGTATTATAAGTTGGTCAAACGTTCATTGCTGACCCTTATCAACAGCAACTGATTCAAAATGGCCTTATATACTGGCAAGGGAAGAGAGAAAGGAATTTTACTTCAGGATTTCGCATGGTCCTATACAGTCAAACTTACTCTGTTATCGATCATCAAGTCGAAAAATGTCTCAATGATAACCGAGTTTTTTCTTCCGAGATTTCGCACTTGCCTTAAGGTTGGCACAAGTGTGTAGAAAGAGAAGGAGATTACTTCGAAGATTAAGTTTGTGTTACTTTTTTCTATAAATAGATATTAAAAAGATCGATAACTAAATTTTGGACCTAATCAGCAATAATATTTTCAATAAGCAGAGTCGATATAGAGTCGTAAATTCAACGATTAAGATATATGTGTATTAGGAAAAACTTTATGTATTTTATAAGCAAGACCAAGATATAGATTTTTTTTTGCTAGACCATCATAAACGAAAGGAAGCAATAAACTAACAAAATATAATAGAAACATCTATCAATAAAATCTACTTTAGCTAAGCAGACGCTTTTTGTTTAGTACTTCGGCGAAGATAGATTTAATGTGTTTTAAACCGCAAGTTATCTAATTGACAAGTAGAGGCGGAAAGCAACGTTTTCCTCTCAGATAAACCCGAAATATAACTTCGTTAAAAATACAATTTTTGAACGGCAACGTAAAATTCAACGCATTTTTATAAAATATGACGCCCACAACGTTTCAGTGCAAAACAAAATATTTCGAGAGTGATGTAGCCGTGGAATATACAGTTTTATGTATATTTTAGATGCAGTTATTTATAATACAGTTAAAACCAAAACTTTACAAAAATTGAGGAAAACTGCTTAAATCGCAGAATCATTTTACCATAACCTATTTGGATTATCTAACGGTGGGAGACCTTTCTTCTTATTATTATTATTGTTCTAAGGAGAGCTAATGATCTATTTAATATTTCGCAGGCTTTTAATTTTTATATTTTCCTGAGGAACCCAACTATCTTTTCATTTCTTAGATGGTCTCTTAGCTGTTCTGCATCCTTCTGGTTTTCTTCCTTTATTTCTACCCTATATCCTCTACTTTGCATGTTGTCCTTATATCTTTACATTTTCCTTACATCGTTGTTTTTCACTACATTCCTAAGCGTCTTTATTGTCTTTAATTGCTCTTAGAGTTTTCATCGTTGATGTTCGTAGAATGCTTTTGGCTTTGTTTGTATCAGCTCAGGTCTCCAACCACTCCTTTAAATATGTATTTTACTTTCAATGAGCATATGACTATTTCTCCTGATAGCATCTCTTAAGCAACCTGATATTACCGAGGCTTTGTTTATTTTTGGCATTTTTAGTGGTGTTCAAGCCTTAAATGGCAACTATGTTTCCCTATAATAATTTCTCACAATGGCAACACTGCTGAACAGGCGGGAGGGATTTAGCAACCATATTTTATATAGGGAGGACGTCCCCCTCAAAACGTTCCTGTTAAGAATTAAAGTTAAGTAATGTCTGAACGATTGTGGCGTGTTCATATATTTTTTTTTAGTTTAGTTTTGAAAACGGGGGGAGAGTACCCTCCGAAACGTTAACGTTAAAAGTGTGTACATTTTTTTATAACATTTTTATATCTTTAAAATTTTTCTTTATTGTTTTTTATTATTTTTGTTTATTAGGCAAATTTATTACAAAAATGAATCAGTGAGAAATTTGTCTCCGTGTGGTTTTTTGTTTTTACCCAGTGATTCTTTCTTTAAATAAGAACAGGTGTTTTTGATATTTTTTTAGTTTTAGATAGTGGCAAAAAACCCAAACAAAGGAAAAAAAAATAAAAGAATTAAAGTTTTCTCAAGAAAAAAAGTGTTTCAATCAAAAGAAAAGTGAAAAATCTATGTCGGTGGAAACTGCTATTAACATCCTGAAAAACCTCAAGGACAAAGTCTGACTAAAAAATCTTGGGGTATATAGCATACCTTGTTCCGACTGCAACAAAACATGCATAGTACAAACAAATAACATATCTGATCATCCACACCTCTTTCATCCTTTCTCCGTGGATTCCCTTTCTCTCCTCCGTCCACCTTTTCTCCGATCTCCTCGAAACTTTGCTCTCCTATGCAACATTCCACATATGTATTTTTTTTCTGTTACGTTCTTCTATCCTCAATCTCTGTTGGACCACTTTGTGCCTTTCCCATATCAGCTCTGACTTGTACGATCCATGGTACCGTTGACTCCTTGTATATATATATATATATATATATATATATATATATATATATATATATATATATATATATATATATATAAGAATTCTCTTGGTGAGTCTTTTCAGTAGGAGTCTACTGATAGGTATGTATAGGTGTATAGGTTTTTAACTGTTTACGTTAAAAATCTATATAAAAATAGAGCAATAACAAAAAAAACTCAGTAAATTCCAATATCATATTATATTTACCTAAAAACAGTTCAGTTCCATTCACTAAAACCAGTTCTCATATCCATATATCAATAATGGCCTTAAAATAGAAAGGAGTTACATGTCTCTTTCACCGTTGTTATATGGAGATGAATCAAGTCATTCATTTCATTCCAATAGGTGACCCAAATTGAACACCGAATTTAAATTGGATATAAAACGACCTTTTTTTTATTGATTTTTTGGTTAGATTTTTATTGAGTATTAAAGTACATACGCTCATATTAATTGTGGAAAATTTTGTGGACAAATGGTCCCTTCGACATTTTTCGTTTTTAATGTCGTTAACTGTTTGTGGATTGCTGGTATTGACCTTGACTTTCAGGTAATCTAGAAAGTCGTACGGTGTTAAATCACAAGATCCAGCTGGTCAATTAATTTCGCCATTTCGTGAAATTACCCGATCAGGAATGTTGCATGATTAGATGGCGCCGTCCTGCAGAAATCACATTTATTCAAAGTTCATATCATTTAGTTTATGATAAAAAAAACTGCATCATTTATGCATTTCCAGCCTCATTTAAAAAAAAATATTGTTATATCTCGCCATCTGCCCAAAATTTACACCATACCATAAGTTTCTTTGGGGAGTATATGCTTCTTATGAATTACGCAAATATTTTTAAGTCTCAAATGCGACAATTTTCTTAACTTACAATACATTGAAGTTGAAAATGAGCCTTGTCGAAAAACATGATTTTTTGACCAAATTGAAAGTCCACTCATGATAAAACGGAGAAATGTCGACGATGAGAATGGTCTAGCTTTAGTTCTAGTTTATACGGGTTAGGGCGGAAATTTTTAGTCATTGTTCACTGAAAGGAGCTTCACGATAAGTTGTATTGTTTTTCAAAATGCCGAATTGATATTCTCGAATTTTCCACGACACTTTTACTAATCAAGGCAATATTCTTACAGAACATGGTCCATCGTTTACACAAGTCTTACATATAGCGAAACAGTTGCGTAAAATATCATAATTAATTTTCATAAAATTAACTGATTTTGTGCACATTTTCGATCAATAATTCAACAAACTTTTCATACCGTCTCCGCAAAATGTTCACAGTTCTTTCGTGTAACGTCACCTATTTTCTAATCTGAAAAACCATAGATTATAACTCTCAAAATATCAGAGGTAGCAACATCAAAATTTAGTATAAACTACAACAGCTCGGACTACATTAAAAATGTGTTTTGTTTGAAATGTTTTCTTTCAGTTAAATTCGTTAGAATAAAGTTATTTTTTCGAATTTCTATGCAGAATTGAAAGCGAATATCGTGTCCTATTTAAATATTAAATGGTGAAAATTATATTAATCTTAATTAATTAGAAATTTAATGTTATTTAATCTTAATATAATTTTTTTTTTCAACCTACAGAAAAATTATTGAAATATTATAAAAACAAAAAATACATTGTGGAAATGTATTTTATAGGATTGATTTTTTAATATTTTTGTACACCATGATGATATATTATAATGATAAAAAGTCAAGAAATTCCACTTACATTTGATACAAAAAAAATGTATAAAAGGTAGGTCTTTAAGACACTCTGTAACTATACGAGGTATTGACCGAATTAATTAATCTATATTTTCTTGTGCCATGGTATCCCAGGTGCATTGAACGCATGCTTCAAGATGGCCGAGCAGTCACTTAAACAGAAGTTGGGTTAATAATATCCCATGTATGTTCAGAACCATGTACTCCTGCATAACTCTTATCTTCAAAATATTTTATAGATGTTCTCATAACGATAGAAGCACTAATGTCCAATTCTCTCGCTATTTTACAAAAACTTAAACCTGCTTCTTTCATTCCAATAGCTCGTCCTTTTTACATTTAGAGAATTACTTGAAACGGCGTAGAGCAAGAATTCGTGGCATTTTAGCACTTTAGCATTAACAGAACCACAACAATACTACTTAGCTTAGTAGAATTTGAACAATGCCTCGCGATATGATAAACACATTTTCTTTAAACCGTTTGTTGCATTGCAAACATAAAGATAAACAAACAAAATGTGTAGCAATCTGTGTGTTCGCGATATACTATTCACTGTTTGTATTTTCAGTTTGGATCAAAAGAAGTACAGTGAGTATTACATCTAAATCTAATGATCTAATGATCTAAAAAATGATCTAAAAAATCATTGTGCTAAAGTTATGGCCATTAAACATTAAACGCTAGAAGAATTAATTTCCGAGAAGCATACTTAAATTGGTATTAAATTAAAATATTATTTTAGCGATTAGCGAACCAAACCTCAAGTAGACATGAAGAAAATATTACTAACATGACTCAAGCACTTCCCTCCAATTTCCAATTGGAAAAAGAGTCATTGAAAGGAAAATAATATTATTTATTTAGATAAAGTCAAATATAAATATTTAATCCGCCTTTATAACGAATGTACCTTGATGTTTTCGCTTTGAGCAATATTTTACAAAAGTAATAAACATTTTATATAAATATTACACAATATGAAATATATTGCATCTATTTAAAATAGTGAAAAATGTATTTTTTAATACAAGTGAAAAATCAACACGATAGTGCGAACAATAAAATAGGCTGAACACACAACTTATTTGCTTTAAATTTTCTGCATTGCTCCTTTCATTAAATACATTGCTAGATATTATATTTCACTTACGGAGATTAATATACTACTAAGATCAAAAAGTAAGGCAACTTTTTAAATTAAACACAGTTTTTATTCATTCATTCAAATGTATTTTGCCTCCTTCAAAGTAATCCCCCCTCACCGCAATACACAATTTCCAATGTATTTTCTAGTTTTCAAATCAATTTTTATATAGACTTTTGGTATTTCTTTCACCGCGGCCATCGACCTCTCGTGAATAGCTTCTAGGAACACAAACGGTTTCCAGGAATTGATCTCGACAATCAGGGATCAGGACCATATCTGATGAATATAGTGCTTATGGAATAGTATTTGATTTTTAACGAAAAATTGACGAATATTTATTGCAGTGTGAGATGGTGCTTTAACATGATGTAAACACTATGAATTATTTTGCCAAAAGTTTGAATGTTTTTTGAATGGATATTTACGAATGAACTCAGACAAATGACGTATAATGCTTAAATGAAACTCTTTATTAACTGGTTGATCATTTGGCAGGATCTCATTGTGGACAATACCACGATAATTAAAGGAAATAATTAATGTGACTGATGTTTGACCGAATTACTCGTAATATTTTCGACTTTAATTCATTTTTAGCACAATAATTGCTTGATTGTTGAGCTGTTTCAAGAGAAAGTATAGATCCAGGTTTCATCACCTATAATTACTAATTTTATAATGTTATCATTCGAAGATCCATCCATTCTAGCAATTTCAACATGACGATGTTTTTCAAAAAGTTTAGTGTTTCCTATAAACAAGATGAGAAAACATACCAGAAAAGCTTAAATTATTCTTCAAAATTCATTGAATTAATCCAAAATGATATTACAACAATATCTACAATGTCGCTTATACTATTTTTAATTGCTCTATTCATTGGTTGGCGTGAAAATATTTTGAATACGGTTCGTCTTTAACTGCTTCTCTACCATCACTAAAGCCCGTGTACTACTTGCATTTTTTTTACATACTCTCATCGCTGTTATACTTTCTTAACATGTTTGATCCATGAACATAAGAGACGTTAATGCAAATTCTTTACTCGATAAAGTGAGCGAAATTATATGAAAGTTATAATTCTGTCAAACGTCAAGTACAGTCAAATCAACTCAAAAACACATGGTTATATCGATATGTAAGGCATACGAATTTTTAAACAACAAAAGTCACCATACTTTTTGAACATAAAAATATATAAACTTTACAAATTAATCATAATAGAGGAATCGTGCTTTCCCAATCCCTTATATGGTATGGGAAAGGACACCATTCAATGAAAGAATCTAGTCCGATCTTAAAGTTTCCACAATATTTCCAGCTATTTCAATAACGTCTCCGTATCTATAAATATACTACCATTAATGTGTGCCTTCTGGTATTATCTGGTATTAATATTTCGATTTTTTATCCAGATATGTACAATTCAAAAGGTTTTCTGAGCTTTGTTTATTAAACAATATTGCAAAAAAATATTTCAGTGTTTGTCGGTGCGTCAGTCAAGTTCCATTTAGAACCAAAAATCGATTCTGTATGTGAATATTAATTAATATAATTAATCATGTGTTTCTTAATGTAATATGAACCGTTTAAAACATGTGATGTTGAAAAAAACTAGTGCTAGTAATTTCTACTTTTAGCGACAATATGTAAGTTTTCGGTTTTTTTGTAAAAAAAACAAATTTATGCAGTACTTTCATGAAGTTAGCCAGCAATTCTTCACATCATTTTAAAGAAGAAAGTTCCTTACAATAAGGATCAAAAACCTAATGTTTCCCGGGAAAAAATGTTAAATTATTATTAAATCACCAATCAAAAAGCTTTGATAAGGATTAACACTTTAAGTAAATACGTGTAAAAGCGTATGGCAAATATAACATGATTATTACTTAACAAATAAACCAATGAACAGTGTTAAAACATTTTTTTTATTAAGAAGTATATCCTACTTCAGCCAACAACAATGTGGCAACGTCGCAATATCGCCACGACAATGCTATTTAAAAATAATGACAAAAAAATATTTTACTGTATGTCAGTGCGTGTATTTAAGTTCAAGTTAAAACCAAAAACATAATCTGTACGCGAATATCACGATATGCTTCTTATTTACAGATAAGCTATACAAAATTTCGATGGGGTTAGACGTATTTATAGGCAACTAAAATGAGCACGTCCAGCTCGGCAAACATTTGCGCAAATTTCTCAATGACTTCTGGATACAGATAGTGTGGTTCCAGAATTTCAAGAATGTGTGCGCCAGCGAGAAATCGGTCGTGAAGTTGAAAAATATACGTTGCATCTTGTTGATAAAGATTCTACCAGAAATACTCGTAGTTGTAAAATTGTGCGACAAGTTGGAATTTACCATTAAACTGAACATAGAATACTAAACGAGCAATTATTCTACCTTTTTAATATATTTACAAAGGCCATAGCATCCTTACCCACTAATTTTTCACACAGGCAAAAATATTGTGAATGGTTTAATGGCCAAAAAAAAGGAATCAAAATTTGTCGTTTAATAAATAATTAATCAAACAATTAATCATGTATTTCTTAATGTGACGTGAATCGTTTAAAATATGCCATTGTGTGAAAAATTTGTGCTAATATTTTCAACTTTGACATTAAATCTGAAGAGGTCAATGCAACAAAAATCTGAATTCCCATGAATCAAATGAGTCATTGCCATTATTAAGAAAATTGAAATAAATAAAGTTCTGACTTGTTTTCCGCGAAAATGGTTGCATTTTAAATTCATGTTTTAAATAACCTTCTTATTCAAATAAATATAGAAGAATCGAAAGAAAGAATCTTTGGTTAAATTGACGAAAGTACTTTACTTAACTCGACCGTTTTATATATTTTATTTTCATTCTTAAAAGGCATAAGATTTTTTAAGGATTTATTGAATTTAAAATATTCACTTCCATACTCATTCACTTCCATAATTTTATTTTGAAAAATGTAGTTTTCCATTCACTATGCAATCAATATATTTTATCAAGCCCAGAAACTAAGTTGTGATATGAGTTTTGTTTGCGTCAGAAACATAAAATAATATGGAAGAAACCATTTCTGAGGATCGCGTAATGAAAACAAATAATTGTACTTTGATCATAAAAGACACCGAAGGCAAAGAAAATGTTATCAATATTTTCCGCTCTAAGCAACACAGTAACATAACTGAAAAAAAAATTAAGAACATACGATATATTACTTCTGTTGAGCAAAATAGGAAATTAAACTTTTTTCAAATACTAAGAAAAATTTGACACCGGAGAGAGCACAATATAATATTCCCGACACAGTTCTTAATTGGTTTCATCCTCTGCCTTCTACTTTTCGTAAAATAGATCGACAAAAATGTATTTTTTTTAACTTTTTTTAAATTAACAAATATCAAACTAATAAAATGGATGGTGAAAAAAGAAGGAATCGCACAGGTCTTCCGTCACTGTTACGGTAGTCTATATGGTTTTCACATTGATTTTGAAACCTAACAGCTCTTCTCGATTCATTCAGATGAATTCACCGTCGACAATTTGGATATTTTATTCGAATTTATCTGAGCGAAATTAAGAATCTTATTTGTTCTTAGCGAAACGATACATTTCGATTCCAATTTACCAGGGGCGACTAACAATACTTAAAAATGCATTGATATTTCACCATTTTTACAATTTCTATGTGGATTAATTTTTTATATTAAATATCCAACCAATAATATAAATCAAGAATACTTATAGGCTATATTGGCGTTAAATGTTAAAAGCAAGATTTAATATTTTTATAAATGGATCCGTTCCATAATTATCAACCCTTCTTATATTTTAATCGACGTTACAAACAACCAAGGAGGCAAGGATAGGTTCCTATATGCACTGTATCGTAGCCAGTTGGTTATTTCCTTATAGCATAATATATGGAATATATTTAAACGAAATTAAAATGTATTCATTTTACATTAAGTTCCCGGCCAATAAGTCCCCGGTCTGACATATAGATGGCATCACTTACGAAAAATTCTTACCAGTGATCGATTGTGCCAACCTTCAAACGTCGTGTGTCAAAATTTCATGACAATATGACTACTAGTTTCTGAGTTATAGTGCCTTAAGTAACGCTACTTTTGTTATTTTCAAAACAATAAAAAAAGAAAAAAAAATTCGTGTGTTGATTAAGCATTGATTTTTGGTGAAGAAAAGTACCGTTGAAGCAAAACAATGGTTTGATAAACATTACTCGGATTATGCTCTAGGAAAATTCGAACGAGGCCGTACAAACACCAATGATACTAAACGTTCTAGATATCCAAATAACACCAGTTATTTATAGTTACACCAGACAATATCAAAAAGATTCACATATATCTGAGGATATCGAAAGAAAGTGTTTTCACCATTTTACATGACAACGGACCAAAAACAACAACATACTGATGATTCTGAGCAATGTTTGGAGCTATTTAAGCGAAATAAAATTTTCATGCGGTATGTGACAATGGACGAAACATAGATCCGTCCCTACACTCCGGAGTCAAATCGGCAGTCAGCTGAGTGGGCAGCAGCCGGTGAAAGGCGCCCAAAGCAACCATCGGCAGGCAAGGTTATGGCCTCTGTATTTTGGGATGCGCATGGGAGATTGTTAATCGATTATCTCCAGAAAGGTAAAACCATCAATAGCGAATATTACATAGTGACATTGGTGCGTTTGAAGGACGAGATCGCAAAAAAGGCTCCTAATGAACAAAAAAGTGCTGTTTCACCAAGTCAATACACCGGATCACAAATCGTTAACGATGGCTAAATTGCATGAATTTTACAACAAATTGCTTCCTCATCTACCGTATCCTCCAGATCTGGCCACCAGCGACTTTTTCCTGTTCTCAGACCTCAAAAAAATGCTCGCCAGGAAGAAATTTCGCTCCAATGAAGAGATAATTACCAAAACTGAAAGATATTTTGAAGACAAAGAGAAATCGTTTTATAAAAAAGTGTTGCAATGGTGGTACTGCTCTTCAAGGAGAATATATTGATTAATAAAGTGAAAATTTGCAAAAAGTGTGTTTTATTTGTCAGACCGAGGACTTATTGACCAATGTTTTACGCCCAACTCTGAGTAGAAATATTCGAATATAATACCTATGTATTATCGCTGATTATACGAGGTGTAAAAATATAGTAATAGGACTGGTGACGTAGTATTCAATCTGGCTTCCCCTGTAGATGGGTGGCATGCCAACATCTGCATATTCTGTACGCGTGCGATCCTTCTAGAGTCACTTGTTTACTGGTAGCAATTCTTTTCGTGAACTGGATTTTCTACTCCCTGCTGAAATGACCGGCAATAATTTTGCAACGGCAACGGTGCACGATCAAGTTTTGTTTCAGTCTTGGATACAACCGTCGGAAACTTTTGCAAAACTTCAACAGACCTATATACATATTAATGTTTATAAAAGTTGTAGTGCGTTAATTTTTTTAAGTTATCTATAAATATTTCAGCGGGTAAGTAAACGGCTTATTGAACAACTTATTATCAAACTCTCTTTATTGTTGTAAAAAGTGTTATTAAATAAAAAATAATTTTGAGACAGACAAACATTAAATACATTTCTGATTTTTATACTGAATACTGGGCTGACTTCTGAGAATACTTCTTGTTAATAATTTTTCTACTAACTATATTTTTGTTTGTCTTTAGATTTTAATAAGATTTTTAAAACAAATTGCGTTAAATACGAAAGTGAATTAAATATAAACCGGAATTTTATAATAACTATCCTCAGCCAATCACAAGCGGGCTGTCAGTGTAGGTCGGGACATGTTGCAGTGCAATGTATTAGGAGTGGGGGAAACGCTCGGTGAGCTTTTTCACTCAGATCTTTTGTCAGTATAGCCGCGAGTGAGCAACAGGTTCCACCGTCCGCTGTGCAACAGGTTATAATAAAGTTTTTAACCATGGAAGGCGTTAAACCATCCGAAATATTAACTTGGTTGAAGCTTCAGTATATCAACGATACCCTGCCTAAGACTCAAGTGTTTAGTTGCAGCAAGAAGTCTAAGAGTGGAGAAAGTGTGGTAAATGTAAGTCATAATCGACGTCCCGGGTCAAATATCACTCCTAACCACATTGGTACAGTTCGCGACCTTATCGAATATGACCGGCGAATCGCTATTCATGAAAGCGCTTTAAAGGTGGGTGTTGGTTTAGGAAGTGCTCAAACAATCATCTTGGCTCCAATAAAATTTGTGCCCAATGGGCATAATACAGCAAAACATAGTCTCTCGATGCCTTTCTTAAATATATATTTTTTTCCGGTATACGTTTTATATTTATTTATACCTACTTTACAATGAAAATCTTTATTTGTCAACATCATTGTGATGAAACAACAGTGTCAGCATAACGAGTCACATATTAATGTAATAAAGTAGAAATTAAATAAGAAAAGCATTTCATTAAATATTTATGATGAATTTCCATCAAGCAGAAGCCATAACAATTGAAAAATATTTTACATACATATTTTAAGTATTGATATATAGGTTCTATTAAAATTTAGTTAAATGAGATATTTTTCAGATATTCTCAAAGCAAATAAAATAAAATCACAAAAAAAATATTTTGTTTCTATTTATTCACAGTAAGGCCCAGGCCACACTACGGTTTTTTCCCGCGAGCGGTTAACCGCGACACCACTCGAGACGCACACACTGCGATTAAAAACCGCCAAACTGACCGCAATTTTCACAGTTTGAAGATGGATTTCAAGGGAGCAGTATATATCGTTGTACCAATACTAAGAAATAGAAGAAGAAGACACCAACACAAATTGCTAACTAAGTTCTACTGGTTACAAATTGTGGCTCGGTTTTTACCCGCGAGTCATATTTCACGGTTTTAGAATCAATCGTGGTAAAAAACCCGAAGTGCCGCTTGTATTAGGTTTCTTGACTCACAAAATCACGCAGTTAAAAACGATACGGGTTTAGCCCTAGTGCAGCCTCGGCCTAAAGTTCGAAAATATAATATTTTAGTTAAAAATCAAACAAATTTATAATAAACTTGTCGTATAGCATCGGAAAACAGATCTTGAATATATATTTTACTACTTCCTATTTTTAGTCTGTTACCACTTGATTTGCCGAAAAATACTCGACAAAAATTGAATCCCATTAACCAGTAAATTTCAAACCATTATAACGACCAGTGAAAAAAAGGAAGAATAAGCTATTGTTACGTGGACTAAAGTGAAATGATCCAGCTCACTACTTACGATTTTCGCATTGATTCCGAACTATAACAGCCCGGACTCTATTGGAAAATGTGCAAATGCTTTAAAGATGCTGCCGTTCATTTGGGTTTAGCTCGGAATAGTTTCATTCAGTTGGGTCCATTGTCGATATTTCGATTCTTTTGTCTGGATTTAGTAGCAGAAATAAAGTTTTTATTTATAGCTGACAAAACGATTCTCCAAAAAAATTTTTTTTTTCTGTGTTAAGTCAAATTTCTACGACATTGCAATTGCTTGGTTGTTAGAGAGAAACATCGTTACCATTTATTAGCAAATTTTAATTTTAGTAAATTTTAACTACAGCTGTTGCAGCAGAGGAAAGAGTAGTTTTTTATATCAAATTTCCCGTGCATCTCTCACTGTGAAGGAAAACAACTATATTTACTGTATTTGCATCATAATTATATTAACCACGAATCAGTGGACAGTGCACAACATACATTTGCAAATAAAGCATATTATAAAAATAACGATTCTGTTCTGCCATGCCAACAGTTATTTCGCTGTCAATTCAACTGTTTGGTTGTGCTATCAATACTTGGGTTAAAAAAAACCTGAATTCCAAAATGCTCACCAATTGCATGAAAATCCATTACACATTACGAAAGCCACTTCTTTAGAGATGCCATTAAAAATATAACTACTGTTACATTAGCCCGCTCTATTTAGAGAATTGAGGCATTTTTAACACAACTATTAACCAGGTTGCTTCTTATGAAAAATGACTCATGAGTCCGTTAAATCCTATGTAGATATATTTAAATCATCTGCAGATATGGCGATATTCCTTAGCCAGCAATATCACCCTACATAACGGTATGTGTTTCGTATATATGGAGTTATTTAGAAACAAGATTTAATATTTCTTGAAGACTTAATCTTTAACTCCCACGAAATATTTTAAAGCTGAAACTCTGAATTTAACAAGAAATTACCGGAATTATGTGTAATGAGTAATATGTTATTAAGATTGGAAGAGTGTTTAGAGTGAGACAGAGATCGCCTTTCAGACATTACCGTTTCTTTTTTATTATGTAAAGAAAAATGAAATATTTCGCTCAGTTGCTGCGTTTTTAAATTATTGTTTTTTTGCCGGTTTCCCTGCCGTCTCCTGTAGGTAATATTTCTGAACTACTATATTATAGTTTACAAAGTCGCAGCAGTTCAATAATAATGAAATTTTTAAAAGTATCTTAATGATTTTCAATTATTAGTTGGTTAGTCATCAAAAATTAATTCCATCACAGAATATTAACAAACCTTATACCAAAATAATATGTAGCAAAAATAAATTATACCACTCGTCTTCCATTGTTACGTGACGATAATTGAAGTCATCAATTTCGATCTTTACGGTTTCCGCATTGAATCCAAACTATAGTAGAACGGCTCGGCCACCACTGGAAAATGTGTAAATGTTTTACAGATGCGGTTAATTTCAATTTACTTCGAGATCGTTTCATTCAGTTGGGCCTATTGTCGATACTTTGACTAATTTTCTCTAAATTTACAAGATAGATTAAAACATTTATTTATTGTTAACAAAGTAATTTTCAGAAGAGATATTTTCTAAACGTTGGTCCAATAAGAGTGTTAGATCTTTAAAATGAGACACTATGATAACTGCAAGTGAGAATCTGGTAATTTTTATGTTATCTTGTAAGACTAATCATGTGGTATTATGTTTAAAAATAACGTAACAGGACCTTATTTTTTTGAGCGATTATAATAGTTCGATGTGATACACGACATACTGTTAATGGTGAACACTATAGGAATATGTTAACGGAATATCCTATACCTATAAGCCTGAACTGATAATGTGAACAGAAACAATGTTTTCTTACAAACAAGATGGTGCAACTTGGCACCCATCTCGCCAGACAATCGATTTATTGCAAGAAAAATTTACTAGGCGGGTTATTTCGGATTGTCTGATTTACAGCAAGTCCAGTTACAAAATATACACCACGCGATATGGACGAAAGGGTAATAAAAAATTGTGTCTCTACAGATATTCCACTAGACGGGGTCGAGGTCCATATTTGAATAAAAGTAATTAAATATTTATATTAACGATTTACGACTAAATGAATTTAAATGAACTCAATATATATAAATGGGACTGCCATTCTTAGATTCGTTAATAAACTAGTTATTTCTTGGGGAAAAGTAGAGTTCACCAGTTATATTATAGATTTAAAAAGCGCAACAGTTAAGTATCGATAGTTGTTCAATATTTAACTTCAACACTAGAAACAAGATGAAATATGAAATAAATAATTTGTTATAAACATGTCTTAACTAATTACTGGCCATTATCGGAAATTGAGTGGGCATATCGTAAAATAAATAGACATAAATTTAGCCTTCAATGATGGGAACTAGTAAACCTTACACCAAAACAATATCCAAAAAACAAAATAACAATCCAATCAGTTGGATTTTACTCTTTTCACGTTGATTCCAAACTATAGTATAACGACTCGAGTTCTATTGGGAAATGTGTAAATGTTTAAAAGATGTGAGTCGTTTGAGTTTTGTTCGTGATCGTTTCGCACAGTTGATCTGTCGTCAATATTTGAGATATATTGTCTATATTTACTAGTAAAATTGTCGTTTTATATTGTTGGCTTATGATAAGATAAACAGAAATTTTGATTTGGACAGTTCTTTATTAATAAAGGCAGGAAGAAATATGAGAGAAATAATAAATAATACGAGTGTTCATAGAACTATTCTAGAGACATTTAGACCACCAATGTTCCTTCTTTTGAATACCCTCAGTATAATACGATTTTTCCCTTCTGCAAAACAAATAGTTGATCTAGCTTTGGCCTCATCATTTGAAGTGAGTTTTCGTCCAGCGAATTATTTCTTCAGATTTAGGAACTAATTGGTGGGAGCCAAATCGAAGAAATTCAGCCCATGCAAAAGCACTTCGAAAAGTAGGTCATGGAATTTTGCAGCAACAATCCGAGACTTGCAGGTGTACAGGTGCATTACCGTGGCAAAAGAACACCTTCTTTTTGGCCAGATACGGACATTTAGCCTAAATATCTTAATTGGTTCAGAAGTAAACTGTAATACCCCACGGTAATGGTGCATCCTTTTGCCGGATACTCTATGTCAACAGATGTTTATGAATTCTAAATGACCGCAGCCATGACTTTTCCAGTAGATAGAAACCTTTTTTGCTTTCATTGATTCAATTTTACCTGTTCCCATCCAACAGTTTAGACTGCGGTTTTATCCCTGGCATTTCATGGTGAATCTACGCATATGTTTCATTTATTCCATAGTAATTTGAGTATTACGGTCCTTCCCATAGCAAGGCAGTTGAACTCATAGTTGAACTCTTCACTCGGAGCGGACAACACTTGAAAATATCTAATGAGATTTTGGTAAAACGTCGTGACTCTTCATAGAACGAAAGGTCAAATACCCGGAATGATTTAGAAACGGATTATCTACTATCCGTGAAAATATTAGATGTAACACACATACACATTATTATTTAACTTTATTTTGAGCCTTGTATGAGCTTTATTTTTATGCTTCTAGGAATAATTTCCAAAAGATCTAGGAGCATATCCGAAGCATTCATTGGTGAAGTAGAGACAAAATTATATTAGAACTTATAATCATCAATAAGCCGGACACTTATATTCGGTGCATAGGGTGCCTACTTCGTTGGCTTTCCTAATCCAATTAATACGGTGGATTATATCACCCCATATTCGTTCTACTTATCTTCCTTACTACATATCTTGGCAACTCTTCAAATCGTTTTTCCCATCAGACCACTTCTACTACTTCTCAGTTTTTCTCATAGCCGGATTTCCATAGATGTTCAATTCTTTATTTTTCTTATAAACTCATTATGTTCCTTTCTGTATGCAAGTAAATTCAATTCATATTGTCAATTTTTCCTCGTGTTTGTTTGGGAAATACCTTGCTTCTAATGCTCGTGTTATTATTGATCTAATTATTACTTTGTATTGTAAAAACAAAATGGATTTAACAAAGGGCCACCATTTGTGAAGCAGTAAGAAAGTAAAAATACTCAAACTTGAATTTTCTAACTGTATCAACATATTGTTTAATTCAATATTAGAAATAAAAGTACTCTGTTGAAAGACCCTATATAAAGTTTTTCAATATCTGTTGGTGAAAAATGTAATTTTGATTTTGTGACTTGACACATAAATTTCACTTTTGTAAAAAAACGTAAAATTTGTATAGCATGCTACCTAAATATGAACAAAAATAGAAACATTGAGAGTGGAAATATTGTATATGACAATAAAAGAAGCGTATATGAAGTTTCGTTTTTTTTCTGTCGTCAAAACTAGATATACAGTATTTTAGGTAAAATAAAAACCATTCTTATTTTATTAAAAAGCTCTACAGGGCCTGAAGACCTAGGGCACAATATCGTATTCTACATATTACTAATTATAACATTGCATATGTGGTTCTCATCCCTCTCCACTCCTTTCTATTGTTTGCTATGTCCTTCCATTCCGCCATCCTTCTCGTACTCAAATCTTCCCGCACTTGACTCATCCATCTTTTTCTTGACTCCTTAGAGGAAGGCATCCCTTCGTCTTCTTCTCCATTGGCCTTCTGCGTAACACTAGATTTGTCATTCTCCCTCCGCCCAGTCTCTCCACGTATCCGCGTGTCGAAATAAAAACCATATTAAAGAAAATATATCAATTGTCTTATAGCAACTGCAAAAATAGTAAATATTATAAATAGGTAGTACGAAAACATTTTAAAAACTGAAAATAGGACATTTTATTTGATGTTATACGTCATTACAAAGGAAATCTATTTGTTTTATAACACGGATATGAACACCAGACAACAATCGAAAAACACTTCTTAATTGCCTTCAATTTTCACATTGTTACCTTTCGTAAATTTTTTTATTTAGGAGAACTGGTAAATCTTACAGCGATATAATAGCTTGTGAAAATAAAAGAATCCTACGGCTCTTCCACCATTGTTGCATGGCGTTAAGTGAAGGCATTCAATTCAATCTTTGCGATTTCCGCATTGATTCCAAACTATAACGGCTCTCGAACTCCACTTGGAAATGTTCAAATGTTTTAATGACGCTACCGTTCATTTGGATTTTGATCGGGATCCCTTCGTTCAGTTGAATTCTTTCTCGATATATCGGATTTTTTATTCGAATTTGCCGGTGAAATTGAAAGTATTCTTTATTGTTGGGACAGCCATTGAACACCGGTTTTTATTTTCGCACCATTATTTCACACATCTGCAATTTTGATTACAGTTCAGGAATAAAAACTGAACGTATTGAATGAGTTTGTATAAAACTGGCATTCTTAGTTTAGTCGACGAACCCAATCTTTAAATGATTGGGTTTATCGTCGGTAGTTTGAAAAAAAAAATTAAAATTTAGAATTAATAACGAAAACATAATTTCTGAATGTTTTTTTCTTTTGTATCGATATAACTGAAGATATTGAATGAACCTTTATTTTGTTTACTTTATAAAGTAACATTGTATATAGACAAGAAAAAAATAACCCCCCTCCCGCATCCTTATAAAAAGGAATTAAATTATGCGGCTTATTCGGGAAATTATATAAAAACGAAGAATTTCAAATTTTTGCCATCACTTCAACGTTCTGCTATATTATGTCCTTAAAAATATCAATTCGGCATTCAATTCTAGCTTGACGTACCTTGAATACGAGGACGATATATGCCTTATGTCCATCAATACAACATTTTGACCCACATGCTAAACAAATCTGCAGCGGCAGCCGATAAATTAGGCCTGGAAATTAATATATATTAGTAAATACTAAGTCGCTGAGAAACAACACTAGAAATCTTATTCCTTCCATCCTCAACGGATCACCCATAGATGATGTGGATAACTGAAGTGTAGATCATCATCTACCTTTACCAGTGTGAAACATTGAAATAAACTTTAAGTTTTCAGAAATAAACGCTTGCGGAAATTACTCCGCATATTGTAGCCAGACAAGATTCAATCAAACGAAAATTGAACACGAGATAGCACTTCGTAAGTAGGGTTGGATTGGATAGTATTGGAATGGAATCCGTAAGGTAAAAAGGTGTCGGAAGGCATACACGAAATGAAGGAGAAGGTCTGAAGTGATGAATTGAAAAGAGTGAACATATCCTGGCAAGAAGTCAAAGCTTTGGTGAACAATAGAGCCAGATGGCGTGTTTATATTGAATGACGCCCGCTTTATATCCTCTACTCCGGGGAATTGAAGGATCTGAGTGGGTTTGCACGCAAGTCTATAAATCTGTATCTTAATAGTCTGGCAAACCATCATGAAATGTTTAACATCAGAGCAACTCTTCCAAATTGTCGAAATTTATTATCAAAAATCAGTGTTCTGTGCACCAAACTTATAGAGAACTTCGTGAATTTGAAGTTTGTTATGTATTCACCGAATTATCGACAAATTCTAAACGCATTTCACGCTGCTCAAGACTCCGTAAAGGGGAAATAATACTTTCATTCCAGATTGTGTGGAATAGATAGATTTTATTTAGTCTGGTTTTATAAGAACTGTGAGTCGATAGTTTCAATCTGCAAACATTCTGCTTTGTTCAACAAGTTAAAGTTCTATAAAAAATGTAATAATGGGAAATGTAAAAAGAAAATGTTATAAGACTAACAACCAAACGACAGTTTATTGTTTAGATTTTTTTACAATTTATTACACGATGAAGTTCGTAATATATTTCGAAACTCCACTTACATTTGTGTAGTGAGAATCTGCAATCAGACTGTATAATGTTTCCCAAACATAATATGAATGGGACCACTTGAGGAATAAACTTCAAAATATTCAAACGATTTTACTTTTTTTTAAATCAACCTACAAATTCTGACACTAATTAGATCTCAAGATAACATATAGCAAAAATAACCGTATTATATTTAATTGAACAAGCCGAAATTTGTCGTGGCACACGAAGAGAGAAATAACATTTTTATGAAATATTTTCTTTCAGTCTCTTCTGACTTTTCCCCAATATCAGAAAGAAAATTACATCCGAGCCACATCAAAAAAAGTACGTTAAGATTATATTTCGTCTTTTTTTTTCGTCGATATCATTTTGTGTTAGGACTTAAGTTAATAAATCCTGCTGCGAGCTCCAGCCAGTAGAACTTAAAAGAGCCATTACAGGCAGATTCGGCATCAATTTCTTGCCTTTCCGCCATTTCTATTGATCTTTCCACTTCTTATATAAGGCTTAATGTTTTTTTTTGCGAATTATCGCCTTATGGGGCTTAATCCCATCCAGCATAGCGGTTTTTAAAAAATGATCCGGCTAAAGGGATCTTGTGCGATGGCTAAACACGTGTAAGATGACATATAAGATGTCTTCGTTCTAATCCGATATTATGTATGGAATCTGTAGCTTTAGATTTGTATGTATCTATACCTCAAAATAAAGTGTACATTTAATTTGTATATAATTAATTAACATTGTAGAAAGTTCATTTCTTCTATTCTAACCTTTGGTGTGAAACACTAAACTTGAAGAGATTTACCACTAGACACCAAATCACTTTTTCTTTATCTTCTCGACGCACGTTTCGCTAACCATGTTAGCATCATCAGAATATGATTTAATCTCCTGATGATGCTAACATGGTTAGCGAAACGTTCGTCGGGAAGTTAAAAAAAAAGTGATTTGGTGTTTAGTGGAAAATCTCTTCAAGTGTATTGTAGAAAGTACTTACTTATATACTTATACTTAGTACTCACTTATATACTTACTTATATACTTATATACTTATATACTTATATATTATATACTTATGTACTTACATACTTATATACTTACATACTTACATACTTACATACTACATACTTACATACTAACTTACTTACATACTTACATACTTATATACTTATATACTTATATACTTATACACTTACTTATAGTTTAACCGAATATGAACCAAAATGGACTCAAACTATTTATAATATAATTGCTAATTTTGTTCATTAGAAACTACGTTAGTCAGGGTGTCTAAGGCGTCAGCCTGATCATACGGCAGTTAGCGTGGAGCGGGTTCGATTCCCGTACTAGGTATGAACTTTTTCTAAATTCTTATGAATATTTCTAGGCAAGAGAGTAAAATCTGACAAGGAATTACCCTTCAGAGTTTATAGGGGAGGGGCGTGCTGACTGGGGTTTTCGGTAGGCGTTGCCCGTGTTCTGAAACCACGTTAAGATGCAGGTCCAGACGCTAAATAGCCTTCTCAGTTACTGATACGCCTCTAACCCTAAAACTTAACATTTTTCTTCTTTATTACATTTAGAATTTTTTTAATTATTGTGATCCTCTCCTAATTGATTTTGTTAAAAGTTTCGTAGTAAGAAAAGCTGAAAACGAATGAAATAAATTGTAGTAGTCTAAACAAGCAATACCTAAAAAGAAAAGATTTATAAAAAAGAATTCTACATTCTTGGCTCTTGTGGTCATATTGATAAAACCCTTATATACAGGGTGTCCCGAATTATATGTACGGCTAAAAATAATGATACTTTGTCATACAAATCTGAGCCGAATAATGCATCCTAAGGAGCATACCTCCCCCAAATGGGGCATCCTGAAGATGGTTTTTCTCAAATATTTTCGAAACGGTTTACAATAGAATTATGAAATTTGATGGGTGTTTTGGGCGCTGCGACAAACTATGTATTTCATATTAAAAAATGTTTAAATCAGGGCCGTAAGATAATGAGGGGTCTATAGTAATAATTGCCTAACTTTTTGTACCTATTTTTTAATTTTCTTTCAAGATTATGTACTCCATTACGTAAAAGAGGTACTCTTAGTTCGCCTCAATAACATGCACCGTTTTCGAATAAATCGCTTTAAACTTTTCGTGAGCAACACTATGATGCGCATTCAAACAAAAAATATATAAATTTTAAGGAAATGTTAAACTTAAAATCTTATTTAGTTTTATTAGACATATTTTTTAATTAAGATGAATTATAAATTACAAGTGTTGTTCAAAGTTCATTCCTTCAACTTCAACACATCTCCTCCGCACAACAGATTGTGTGGCGTTATGAATAAATTTGGGTTAGTCCGCAAATCTTTAGACGCGTCTTGAATTCTTTGGATCAACGCCTCCCTGGTATTTACAGGGGTTACATATACTTTATCCTTTAAATAGCTTCAGACGAAAAAATCGAGAGGAGTCAGGTCCGGTAAACGGGGCAGTCATAGTCCTGGCCCTAACCGACCGATTCATCATTCGGAGAAAATTATTATTTATCCACATACGATTTTCAGCACCAGCATAATGAGCTTGAAACCAGCATTCATTCCTTAAATTAAACAGAGAGACATTCGAAAAAAGTATTATTTAAAAATCATTAGATAGTGCTCCATTTGGTCATGGTGAGAAAACATGAGGCCCACAAAGAGTCCCGTCCGTCCCCAATTAACACATTAACACTGAACTGTTCTTGAAAATACATTTGGCAGATTATGTGAGGATTCTCATGAGCCCAGATTTTTACATTTTGAATGTTTACCTATCCACTGTGGGTAAATGCAGCTTCGTCAGTTCAAATGATTATATTTATAAAATTAGGATCTTGCTCCAGCAATTAAAAACCAGTTACAAGAATTAATTGGCCTTTCAGCATTACCTTGTTAAAAATTTTGGATTGACTGCATACAGAAAGGTTTTCTGTGGTCCTTTTTTTAAAGTCGAAAACTCTATTTTTAGAAGCTTGAATAGCTTGACAGCGCAGCTGTTGGTCAGGTCTTCTGACGCTTAATTTATCATTGTTGTTAAATTCAGCCTAAATTTGGTTTCTAAATATATCTTTCGCCGATCCCTTTTAAGTCCAAAGTTGCTATAGTTCTGGTCAGTTCGAATAAAAACTCGTTTTAAAGATAACCTTCTACTAGGAAATCGTCTGAGATATTCACGAACAGCGGCCTTTGCTTTTCCATTAAAATATCCGTAGATAAAATCCATAAATATCAATGTATTCCACATTACTAAACGTATACATTATAATATTTTTCTAACACCCTTTTTTATTTCATTTTAACACTTTGCAAATTAAGAACATCCAAAAAAGGAAATTGAGAAACAAATAAATGATATTTTGATATGACATACTAAAGTTTTATTGTTTGAATCATTGCAATCATGACACACTTATTATTGCTATATTATAAACATTGAGCTTTATTGTGTTGCCCACGAATTGTTTAAAAGCGATTTACTCAAAAACAATGACATATATCGAAGCGAATTAAGAGTACCTCTTTTACTTAGAAAAGTCAAGATTTTTATAATCTGTAATTAAAACCAAAAAAATACATTCAAAAAATAGGACCATTTTTACCTTGCACCCCTCGTTATGTTACGCCACTGAATGAAATTTTAAAGTTTGAAATACATGATTCGTTTTGGCGCCCAAAGAAACCCACACAGCAAGTTTCGTAATTTTATTGTAAACAGTTTCGGAAATATTTGGAAAAATACCTTAGGACGCATTATTCGTCAAAGATGTATATGACAAAGTACCTGTGTTTAGTATATATTTGTTTTTTTCTTATCGAACACCCAATGTATTCATCTATTTTTGCATTCTGCTATTGATTCTAAACATATTTCGTGAAACATGTCCTACCTAAACCCACTAGTTTTACCGATATTTGCCATTTTTTTTTAACCAAAATTTGTTTTAACCCGAATTTAACAAAACTAGATTTTTTTCTTATGAGTGTTTATGAATATTAATCTTGCAATGCTCATTTCAGTAAATAGTTCTTTTGAACATAGGCTTAGGGTTTGTATTGCACAAAATGGTAGACATATTGAACATTTAATTAAATGATCTTACTAAAAACTAAATATTGATGATGTTTTGTTTACTATAACACTAAGTTTTGTTACTCTATACTTTATAATAATTGTTTTCTAATCAAATATTAAAACATGTGATGACCTAAGTTCTTAATAAATCATGACGTATCATGAATTTATTCATTAGTTTAATAATAACATAAAGCCTACGGTGAATTCCATTAAAAACAAAGTATTAAAAACAAAAATGTAAAAATCTCTGAAATTATGACAGATAAGTATAGGACATGTTTAAGGAGAATAGAAGTATTTTGTCTTAGCAATATTGTAAAATGAAAAAATATTACACACTCTATTTAAAAAAAATTGAGATATGATATTTTAATATTTTAAAATTTTATTAGTTATCCTGGACACCCTGTATAACGTAAACAAATTTGTTTCCATTAAAAGTTAAGTCATAGTTTCACTAATATTCCTACCAAAAATGATAATCCTACGTCAAAAAGTAAATGATACTTGACACTGCAAAATCGAGTCTGCAACTTACAAAATAGGCGATATCGGTAAAACCATTGGATTTAGGTATAGGGTATGTTCACGAAATACGTTTAGAATCAACATCAGAATGCAAAAATGGATGTACCTATAGGGTATTTGATAAAAAAACACAAGTACACTCCGCCACGTTTCTGAGAGACATCCTGTATAAATAAAATTAATTTTAAATTATGTAGCCTATTTAGTTATACAACTCTTATACTTAAACTTTTTCTCTATCTCAAGCCATTATCAAGATATCAACCGATTTCGCACTATTGGGACACCCTGTATATACAGTATGTCGGAATAATATCGGAACTTTTTAAATTAAAAAGAACAGTTAGTTATTTTGCTAAAATTATTTCTATTTATTCGATATACATTCCTTCCGCATTAATATACCGCTGGGCACGTTCACCAATGCTAGCGTAAATGTTCTATGTCGTTTTTCAGAATTGCCTCATCACAGCTTTTTAGACTTGTGTAACGCTGTCATAAAATGTTCCTGTGTACAAATAGTGTACATTTCGGGAACAGGAAATAGTCACACATCATCCGTTCTTAGTCCTCATTTAAGATATGAAAAATAAATCGAACACAGACTTTCCGTTTATTTAAATCCTTTGTAAAAATTTCGTTAATCTTTGTGAATGTCTTTGGTCGTACTTAATTCCACCGCTAGCCATTTCACAGTCGAATTCACGTCGTAGGCGATCATTTTACGCATTTCTTTCAGCTCATTGCGATTTTTGTTTTTTGGCCAGCCTGGCTTTGGGTCATCTTCCTAAACATTGGGACCTTCCTGGAATCGCTTATACCACTAGCGCACACGTGTACGGGATAAGCAATCATCAACATAAAGTTTTTCATGAACTCAAATCCTTCTGTAAAAGTTTGACCGAGATTGAAACAAAATTTAATATTACTTCTTTAGTCCATTCGTATATTTTGGAACGAGGTGACAAAAGGTACTGTTACTTATAGTGCTTAGCTAAGCACTATAACTTGACTATCCGTTGATCGATTACTAGGCGAGACCCAATATTCCCTAGTTTTACGATATTGGACTAATAATTACAAGGTGTATAAATAAAATAATAAAACTGGCGGTGCAGCATTCGATCTGGCAACACTGTTGACTTCTCTTTTGGAGGAGAGACAGACCGGCATCTGATGTGCTTTTAGCATGAGTTGGAACTCCCTGGAGTCACTTGATGGCCGTAGCCATTATTTTCTTGAAACAGATTTTTCTAATGCATTCTGAAAATGAATGACAACAATTTCGACTAACAGCTCGATATCAAGTTTTGTTTCAGACTTCAGTGCAACGGAAACTTTTGCAAAATCTATGGAAATGGAAGATATATGGAATAGGTTTTTGGAAAACCTATAGAATCGCTTATGGAAATAGTGTTTCTGGTTTCAAGGGTTCTGGTTTTCAAGTAGTTTAAGGCATTCTCAAAAGGCTGAGGATCGATTGAAGATGAACCTCGCAGAGAAAGGCCTTCAACTGCATAAAGTGATGAAGATGTCTAGAGAATTCGGGATTTTGTGCAGTCTAATCATGGGTTGACTATCAAGATGATCGGGGCAAAGTTGAATTTAACTCACACAATTGTTCAATCAGATTTTAATAAATCAATATGAGAAAATCTGCGCGAAAATAGTTTAGAAAACCTTTCGACATCGGCTTCAGCTGTCGAATGTTTGGCAAGTAAAATACAGCACAGCCCCCTTATTCAGTTGATTCGAGTACTGAAGGTGATTCTAGTCCTAGATTTCCGGCATTGCTATGAAGGGTGAACAAATAATCTCCAGCATTGTATGGTTTCCCAAGACAACTACTTTAAAAAGACAATAAAGAACTGTAATTACAATTGAATAAAAAAATTTAATTATCAGGCTCGTTACTTCATTTACACACCTCGTATATTTATCGTTCTAAATTATCTCGATGATAAATTTCTCGAAAATATCAAAAATGATTTTAGATTAAAAGGAAAACAGCGATCAAATTTACTACATAAAACCGTACGAACATATTTGCCAACCCAATATTATTACGTTTAATCAACAACACCGTGTACGTACGGACTAAAATTAGCTCTTTAACTAAACAATTATTCGAATTAGTGAATTATTCAGAACGATTTATCTTTCGGTCTTTTCAGATGTGTTAAGTGGGTCCGAGTATATCCGGAAAAGCGAAGATAAATTTATGATCAACCAGTTGGATTTTAATAAGCTTACGGATCTGAGAATTTTTTCTATTTTCGATTGTTCGAGATAAGCCGATAGTATTAATTAATAAGATGAATTTTTAACTATCTACTTGAAAAACTATCAATTACAATTTTTACAAGCTTTACTAACATCAGTTCTTACTGTATTATTAAAAAATTCCTTAATAAAGAGGCCAACAATTTTCATACTATAATTTTCGATTATTTTGGTAAAGTTTTTTTTTTTTGGGTACATATACATAACAGAAAATTGTTTTACTACTATCATCAAAACGTAATATGACTTTTGTTTTAAAAGCTAGCTTGCAACCATTTGTATTAATTTATTGGGCAAATAATATGTAATAAATTTTGCGTGGAAAACCGAAATTTGTAATACTGATGCATTAAAAATGTTAAGAAAGTGTTACAGCGAACTCAAAAAAGTATTACAAGTGGTACAAAGACTTGATGATAGAGAAGCATTGAAAGATAAACCACCTCGTTTCACATCAAATGAAGAAAACAGCGCTAAAATTATGTTAAAAAAGCTAACATACCTCGTTTCACATTATTCGACTTTGGAAAGAGTCGTGCCTTTGGTATGAAAGAAGCCACTTTTTGTTTTCGTGAAATAGGTAAGCGATTACTTCTACCATTATAAGGACATGGATAAGATTATTTTAGGACCAAAAGTTTGTCAAAAGTGCGAGTTTCTGATAGTCTTAGAACTGTATCTCAGACTTGCTTTTGCCAAATCTACACTAATTTGTTTGCGAGATGTTTTTGAAGCAGCTACAGATGTTCGAGTTGTACAGTTGTTTCGAGGATGAATGTTAATCAACATTTACCTGCGATTGGAATGCGTATTTATCGTCTTAAAATGTTGGTTAGAATTGCTGAATTGAAGGGAGGCCGGTAATCTAGTCTCTACTTTTCTGCAGGTGATTATAATAAATATAGAAGTGTCAGAGCTTATTTAAGGTAAAGGAAAAATGTAACTTTCGCATATATATATATATATATATATATATATATATATATATATATATATATATATATATATATATATATATATATATATATATATATATATATATATATATAAGACGCAACCCTTACTAACTATCAGGAAAAATTTATGTGCAGCACATTAAGTAACCGAAATATAGAAGCCTCTCGCATGGGAGACTGAAAGCTCGTCCAAATATCATCCTTCAGTAGGAAACCCCGACCGCATACATTTCGTCAAATAATGCAGTTTTTAGAAAAGTGTGGTAATATCGTTCGACTTTACAGCGAAATATCCAGATTTATCGCTGATTTAGTGACTTGGAATACCTTGGCACAAGAAAACATATTAGGGTAATTGAAAAGTTCGCGAAGCGGAAATGATAAATTAAGTTTATAGCTAAAAAAATTAGTTCATTCTTCGGTATATTCTCCGATAAGCTCAATACAATTTTCTCCAGCGGTTCTCCAATTCATTTATTCCATCTCTGAAGTGATTTTCTGGATGTAATTCAAAATAGCCATCTACGCCTGCTATAACTTCTTCATTTCATGATTTGATTTTTTTTGAGTTTTGGGAACAGACAAAAGTTAGAGGGCCAGATCTGATGAATGTGGTGAATGCTCCTACAATTCGTAGTGTAACTCCGTCAATTCAGTCGTTGCAAAAAACCTCTGTGAGCCAATGCATTGTCTTGATGAAAAATTATTATTTTCTTCACTAAACCAGAGGTCTATTCTCACGAATTTTTACATTCAATTGATCCAAAAAGGTTTTAATAATACTGTCCTGTTATTGTTTTACTGATTTGAAGGTAATCAATTAACAAAATGCCTTTTGCATTCCAAAAAAATAAATGCCATAACCTTTTTGGTAGATTTTGACCACTTTGGCTGCTTCGGAGCTGAACAACCGGGCTCGGTCCACTCTGTGGTTTATTATCGCAATTCAGGATCATAGTGGTAAACCCAAGTCTCATCCCTGGTTACAAAAAGACTTTTAAAATATATTTCATTCTTTCGAAAAAGATCCAAATGTTGGTTAGAAAGTTTTACTCGAAGATGTTTTTGATCAGAATTTTACAAATACGGTAACACTCTTGCACTAGTTTTCTCAAGCCAACTCCTTTTTCAAAATATGAAACACCCGTTCAGTTAAAATGTCCATGGCCATAGCAATTTTACATAAAGTCAATTCTCTGTCATCCACAACCATATCACGTATAGAATTAATTACTTGTTCAGTAGTTGCACTTACTGGACGTTCTGAACAAGCATCATCATCGAGTCTTGTACGATCACGTTAAAACTCACCTGCCCACTTACAAACCATCGTTTTTGAAGGAGTAGAGTCCCCTGATAAATTTACCATTTTACTACGAATTTCCATTGACTTTAAACCCTTTTTTTACAGAGGATTTAATCACTGCACGATTTTCAATATTTTTCATTTGAAAAAATAACACTGAACAACAGTGATACGTTTTTTACTTTAAGCTGCTGTTTTTGTACGACAGATTGAATAACAGATTGGCTCATGGTGATTGAATTTGTATCATATGATAAAATTCGTATCATTACTCGAAACTATCGTCAGGTACACTACAGAAATATTACGAGATTAATCCAATAAAATATTGATTTCAATAATGCTATACTTTGCTTTGTTCAAAGTATTTCTTCAAAATATACTTTAGTTTTTATTTTTCATTAAAAAACAAAATATATGTTTCATAAAACTATTCATTTTATAACAATATACATTCTTTTTTTATAGATTAGAAGCGTATCAGCAACTGAGGTTACTAGCAACTTAACCTACAGCTTAGCTTGGACTCCAAATGGTTACCTGCTACCGATTAACCTCGGTCAACACTACCATCGGGGTATCAACCCTTGGTTTTGTGCTTAACCTTAAGTCTCTCCAGAAACCTACAGACTAACGTATGACCAAGGGAGAATACCTCTCAAAGACCTTACTCATCCTCAAACTGGCCTCAAACAGTAGGACAATTCCTTGTCGTAATTTACACTCTTAGCTGTTGAAGTGCAGGTACTCAGTGCACGGTACTCTCACCAGTACGCAAGCCTGGTCTCTCTTCTGGAGTCACCGTCCAAGTATTAGCCTCAACAGGCTCTGCTGCATTTCCGATTCGCCTGAATACAGAAGATGCCAATCTTTAGGCCTCAGCGTTCCTTGTTGTTATTTATTATATTTCTCGCCAAATTGCCGCACCAAAAAAATCTTGCTGACAATCAATTCAATCAATTCAATAATAAAAGATAAATATAAGCACTTTTAAGGAAAAGTTTTTTCATTTTGTCTGACAAGTTATAATTAGAGACCGAACTAAAGACTGAATAAAAGATAAGTGAATAAATCGTTTCATGTAATGGCGTGCGCCACCTCTTCAATTTATGAAAATATCTATATCGCCATAATGTTTATAAATTCGCTTCAATTATTTTTTCTGAGTTAATTGGATTATTTCGTTTATTTATGTTGTATGGTAAAAAAGCAACTGTATGAAGTAAACACAACGATAAAGCTTAAGTTAGTATTAATTAATTTTTCTTTAGGACAAATCAGTAATGTATAACTTTGATTTTACACACTGATAAGCAGTGGCTTTGACCGAGCTCGGGCAAAAATCCGCTCCCTAATTATAATAGCACAAAATAATCATATATATCACACTATATTATTGATCATATATATGACTAAACTCACTGATAAGCAATGACTTGAGTAAGTGACTTGAGTGACTTGACTAATAAGTAAGTAAATCGTTTCATGTAATGGCGTGAGCCATCACTCTCTTTATTTATAAAAATGTTTATATCCCCAAAATGTTTATAAATTCCTTTCAATCATTTTTATGAGTTCATTGGATTATTTCGTTTATTAATATTGTATGGTAAAAAAGGTGCAGTAAGAAATAAAGACAACGATAAAGCTAAAGTTAGTATTAATTAATTTTTTTATAGAACGAGTCAGAAGTGTACGACTTTGACGATGCACATTGATAAGCAATGATTTCGATCGAGCTCGGGCAAAAATCCGCTCCCTAGTTATAATAGCACAAAATAATTATATATACCATACTATATTATTAATTATAGTATACAATTTCTGCCTTCAATCATTTTCATGGAAAAATATATCCCAATATACTTTGTTTAACATGAAGAGCTTCAGCTAACTTCATGCACATGACCTATAACTTTATTATTTAATCTTGTAATTACTGCATTCCGGGCTAAAATGTTGGACAATTACATGAGTAAAAATTGTATAAAACTTCTTTAATATAACGTTACCTGACATTTATAATTTTCTTTTCTTCAATTTATAAAAAATATGTAGTTATTGTGGGTCAAAAATCTTTATGAAAATTATTATTCGAAGAAATATCATAAATATTAAATGTTCTTACGAGGATGCAAAAAGTACAGGAAAAACCTTCTGCATTCTGTTCTCCCTCATCCTCAATATTTCCAACTTTTTTCTGTGTTTGTCCCTTTCAACTCCAAATTTTAACTATAGATTTTAAATGCTATATATTTTTCGGAAATAATTTCTTATTCAGCCATAGGATTGTTGCTGAAATATTTTACGGTTAATTAAAGAAAATAAAAATTGATACGTCAAACAAAAATATTAAAAACATCGAAAATTAAAATAAGTTCTATTTACTTAAAATTAAATAAATTATGTAGTATAATGGTGGTTATTAGTAATAGAATAATATTAATTATTTAATCACTAATAAAATTCCATTGTACTCGTAAAAGAGCATAATTTATATATTTTCTCTCTTTATTTTATAGTATTAAATGACATATTTGTACCTCTGCCAAATCCAATTTTGCTGCATAATGTAACATCAATAAGGTTTAAATCTGTTTTGATTGATGCAAGAGTCGCAAAATTATTACGAAACACGATTTTTATGGACGGCAGTAAAACGGCGTTCAAAAGAGTTATGAGCCCTGCGATAAAATTGCAATTTTTAGATAAATATCTCCGAACTAAATAGAAAAATATTTTGCCCGAAAAGATAATAAACCTTAAACTGTTCCAATATCGCCAAAGTATAGAGACCGAAGCTAATTTTTACGATTTCATCATTGGGAGGTTAATTTATTTTTAATTAAGTCTGTAGATATTATAAATATTTGGTTTTAACATAATATCGTTCTGTAATGAAAATGTATTTTTTATGGGTGTACATAAATTATTTTTGAAGAAAACGATAAATAATATAGAAATATATATCCGTATGCAAAAATACTTTTAGACATATTCTAAAATATTTGCTTGGAAAATATGCCCGTATAGTTTTGTATAATACTTGTGATTTTGGTATATATTTTTTGTGTAACATTAATCCTGAATTTTGACTAATAAATAAGAAAATATGGAATTGTCGGTTATTGACGTTGCGTCCACAAAATTTTAAGTGTGAGGGAAGCTTCGAGTGAAGAGTTCCAGTTGTTGAACTCTTCAGTCGAAATGATATCGATCAGTCGGTATATATATATATATATATATATATATATATATATATATATATATATATATATATATATATATATATATATAAGACGCAACCCTTACTAACTATCAGGAAAAATTTATGTGCAGCACATTAAGTAACCGAAATATAGAAGCCTCTCGCATGGGAGACTGAAAGCTCGTCCAAATATCATCCTTCAGTAGGAAACCCCGACCGCATACATTTCGTCAAATAATGCAGTTTTTAGAAAAGTGTGGTAATATCGTTCGACTTTACAGCGAAATATCCAGATTTATCGCTGATTTAGTGACTTGGAATACCTTGGCACAAGAAAACATATTAGGGTAAATATATATATATATATATATATATATATATATATATATATATATATATATATATATATATATATATATATATATCAAACAGGTGTCTGATTATTAACAAAGACGAGATCCGACAATCGCGCAACACAGCCAATATAAATTCTTATGTGACAAAGCTTGCAGTATTGGTATTCTAATATTTATGTTTTAGAGTTAGTCCTGAAAAAATTGTATATTTTATTATCGTGTAGTGCTTATAAATACTATAAATAGTATATGCTATAAACAGTAATAAAGTGTGTTTCTCGTAAAATTAAAAAAACAAAATCTTTTTAAGCAAAAACATTATAATAAAAAAATTGAATGAAAATATCTCTGGTGTTATGCAGTACCTAAACAATTTTTGTAAAGCCGATTATTAAATAGAACTCACCATAGTAAAAAAATACACTTTGAACAAATCTTTTGTAGTTGATAACTAAAATACAAGTAACACAATCACAATCAGTCAATAAGTCCACGGTCTGACAAATAAAACACATTTTTGTTGCAAATTTCGACTTTATTCATTAATACGTTTTCCTTGAAGAGCAATACCACCATTCCAACGTTTTTCTAATATTTCTACACCTTTTTTAATAGAACTTTGCCATTCTCTTTGCCTTCAAAATATCCTTTAGTTTCGGTAATTACCTGTTCATTGGAGCGAAATGTCTTTCCAGTGTTCTAGAAATTTCTTCCACAGTTCCGTTCCAGATTTTTGACATCTGAGAACACGTAATAATCGCTGGGACCTGATCTGGATCATGTAATTTAACCCTCGTTGCCAACGATTTATGACACGGTACATTATCTTGTTGTAACAATACTTTTTTGTTATTCATTTGGAGCCCTTTTGCGATCTCATTTTTCAAACGCACCACGGGCGTAGTCAAGGGGGGGGGAGGTTGGGGAGTTCAAAGCCCCCCGAAATAAACCAAATATTACCTAATATTATACCGAAAAAATACGAGGAGTGAAGAGAGTTAAATTATTACATTTGAATTGAATATATATCCGAACTAGTGGACGTTGCGCACAGTAACGCCATCTCTTGTCGAGTAGTCGAACTATTTTGTATCGTATGGAAACTTCGCGTTGTTTCTCGATTATTCGCCACGCCCCTCGGTCAGAATGAGCGGAGCTTTGTTTGTGGTAGTTTCTGGACGGCTACTACTGGGCTGCTATATAAGCGGCGCGTGACCGCGCTTACGGCAGTATTGTTCCATGCGAACTCGAAGTGAATAAAAGTGAAAAGTGGTGAACGAATAGTGAAGAGAATTAAGTGTACCGTGTAAGTGAGTAATTTTAGTGCAATGTTATTCGGTGACCTTGTTAAGGATAGATACGTGAATCATTATTACTGTCGAAAAATAGAGGGGAAAAAAAGAAAGGGTGATAAACTTAAAGGTATGGACTACTGGAAAAAGTGGTGTAGTCAAGGGGTTTCTAATAAAGAAACACATTTTGATTTAGCTATCAAAGCTTCAGCTATCTTGCATGCTGATAAGAAGACTGTGATGACAAGCGGGCCCTCGACCTCGACCTCAATCACAATACCGAATGTCGAAATCGATGCCATGTCGCTGGTGCCCTGTTCGGTACCTTCAACTGCCGAATCTACATCTAGTCTGCAACAGGCCAGCTTGTCTGTTACCTCATCTTTTACAACTGTAGCTAAGTTGGATGTTGGTTTTTACGCGAATCAAGAAAAAATCTTGGATGAATATTTTAAAGTCCAAATTTTAAAAACGCCATGGAACCCACCCAGAGATTATAAGTTTCCTATTTCCACAAAACGAAACTTGCGCTTTCAATTGAAATGGTTGGAGAGATTCCCCTGGTTGTCATATTCGGAATTAAAAGTGGAGCATACTGCTGAGTTTGCGTGGTAATGGGAAGTTCGCTTGATGAAGGTAAAGGCGGTCATCAAAGGATCGGGCAGTTGGTAACCGAACCTTTTTGTAAGTGGAAAAATGCCCTAGAAATATTTGAAGCTCATGCGAAATTCAGAACTAGCAGATAACTTTTTAAAAGTAATGTCTTCGCAGGCTTTTTCGGTCACTGAACAGCTGTCTTCTGAAAGACCTGGGGTTATAAGACATAAGATCTATAAATAGTTCCCAGTTTTTTGTCAGTTAGGACGCTTTCTTAGAAAACGGACGATATGGTTAATTTAAATTGATACGTACGTATGCAAAACATTTTTAATACAAATATAAAAAATATAACATCATCAATATAACAAAATCTATGACACTATAACTAATGACATAAAAACTGATAATATAATGTTCGCAAGACGAGATTAATGAATTTGATAAAGGAAACCCGTTACTGGTAATCAAACCAAATCTTGGAAATTTAATATTATCGCACAAATAATAAACTGGAGAACATGAAATGGATTCATTAATGCCGATGTATTATTATCAGCAATTTTTACATCACACGATATTTTTAATTTTTTAAACGATCCAAAATATAGTTTTTTATATCTTTATGAATGACTTTAAAATTATTCTAATTTTTGAAAGCTTATGAAGTATTTTTTGACACAACGTTTACCTTGACAAGTGGTTACAACCTGTCTAATTGTCATTTATGCAAATATATTACCATTATAAATATGAAACAATAAATGTTGAAATGTTGAAATGTAAATTCACAGTATGCCGGAAAAATAATGCAACTTTTTAATAAAAAAAAACAATTACTCATTTTGCCAAAATTATTTCTTTTTATTCAAAATACATGCCTTCCGCATCAATACACCGCTGGACATGTTCACCCAATGCTAACATAAGGTTTTTATGACGTTTTGCGAAATCGCCCTAATGACCTCGTCATGGCATTTTGGACTTGTGTAACATTGTCATAAAACGTTCCTTTCACGACCAGTTTGAGTTTCGGGAAAAGAAAATAATCACACGGAGATAAATCAGGCGAATACGGAGGATATTGAAGCCAAAAATCACGAACAGAGACGATCCTGTGAGGTGCATTATCGCGCAACTAAAATCAACTTCCCGGATCTCGATATTTAGTACTCACTCGAACGATTCTCTTCCACAAACGCTCTATAAAAAAGGAGCTCTATCACAAACACCCAGATAAAATTTGCCAGTTATGTTTTGGCTCTGTGTAAAAACAGATCAACATTATCTTCTCTCGTGACTTCTGAATACGCGACTTCAACAATTTTTTTCAATTTCGGAGAGCCAGGGGACTTCTACATAGCACTTTGAAGCTTTGCTTGATGATCATACTTGAAGCACCAAGTTTCGTTCCCAGTTACAATCGATTTCAAGAATCTGCAGTTCCGTCTGGCTATATCAATAAAATTCTTGCAATATACAACGCGAGCAATTTCTTGGTCTTTATTTAAAGCGTGAGGAACAAGTCGAGCACAAACTTTACGTCTGTTTAAACCCTTTGTCAAAATTTCTTGAATCATGTATTTGGTCATATTTAATTCCTCCATTATCTACCTCACAATCAAATGCGCATCCTAGGCGATCATTTCACGCACTTTTTCCACCAACTCATCGCGATTTTTGTTTTGTGGTCGGTCTGGCTTTGAACCGCCTTTTGAAGCATCACGACCGGAATCACTTATATCACTCGAGTATACATGCAGAGGATAAACAATCATCACCATAAACTTTTTTCATCAATTCAAATGTTTCTATAAAAATATTAGCGAACTTGAAACAAAATTTCATATTAGGTTTTTGTTCCATCGTGTTTAGATGACAAGGTGACAAAAGGTATTGTCACTTTAAGCGCTATAACTTGACAATCCGTTGATCGATTCTAATAACGGGAGTCTCATTTTATATAGATTTACAGCTTTCAGATTATACATTTTGTTGCAATAGATGACGTTAGTAGTTTTCTTTAAATATAAGTTCCATTCATACCAACTAAAACAAGGCCGAAGCTTCAAAGTAGTGAAAAACAGTTCCTTCCACAAATAAGCTTCGAATTATACCCTATTAAAAAATCACATGGAGACCCCCAATAAAGCATATAACATATAACGCAATAAACTAGCAGTTGATTAAAAATTTATTCAAATTAAAAAAGTAGGGCTACAAATAGCATATATGGATTGCAAAATAGGTAGTTAATTCTTTTAGATAAATATAAGGATAAAAAGTTAATATAATTAATATTTCAAAAACATCTTTTAAATTAGCTTGATATATGAGGCTTGGCATTTATAAGTTGCTTAGTGAATATGTTTGTGTCCTAAATCCCGTTCAAATAGTTCTTAAAATTATATATTAGTTCTAGTTAAGCTACAATAACTTAATAGAAAAAAGTAACTTAAATGAAAAAACGTTAACAACTAACGCATTAAGTAAGAAAATTACAGATAAATCCTTCACCTTTTTAATTTATGCGTTAGTAAAGATTAGTTTCACTTCAATAATAATATTTTCAAATAGAGAACTTTCTAAATAATAATAGTGCAAAAAAAAATCTTTTTTAGATTAAGTGCATGAGCGATATTTTGATATATGGTACCCAAGACAACGCAAATCAACAAAAATACTTTAATTACATTAACAACACATTTCGGAAGATTATATTTAAAGCAGAAATAGAAAAATATGATACCGTTAATTTCTTATGTCTATGTATAATAAGGAATGTCATTAAATTAGAATTTGATATTTATGAAAATCCACCTTTTTAGATATAATAATCCCAAAATTCAATAAAAATTCCCTATAAAACAGAAAATCAGCCGCGTTAATGTTCACGTTAACAAAATAGTTTCATTTCAGTTATAATACCTGTAGGTGCTTGGAATCACATATTTACTCTGGCAACACCGGCCGATCTCGTATTGTGTGTATATTATTTATAAGCTAATGTATATATTAGATCAGATCTAATCTTAAAAGATAGATTTCCTGTATAAAAAAATAATTAAACCTTACCCCTCTATTAACCCCACAAATTGACCAAGTTTAAATTTACTAGGGCAAAAAGGAATTTAATTCAACTACTCTATCAGGTGGATCTGTGGTTGTCTTTAATTTATTCGGATCTCGTGTTAATAGGAAACAATGTATGTATATATATATTTAAATCCACAAACGATCGGGAAAATCGGCAGTCTACAGCAATATCAAATATTAAACTGCTAAACATTTTAAACATGTAAAAGAAATATTAGTTAAACTTTTAAGTCCAAATTATAAAAATCATATGTTGTAAGACCAAATTGGAAAAATCATTTTCTCAATACTTTTTTGAATATTCATTCCTTCTCAAGTTCTCATTCGCACTTTAATATAAAATCAGAAGATTTTATATAGATTTCAGATTTAGAATAGAAAAGAATTTAGAATAGAGAGAATAGAATAGAATCAGATTTAAAATAGAATTTTAAATTCGTCCTTGATGTGTTAACATATATGTTATACTTAAGATAATTCCATAAGAATTTGAAAAATATTACTCAAAATGCCCACTGTGATCTTGTGTTTATCTTGTTACAGCCACATATTTCTAAGATGCAGTTCTTTAAATTTATTTACCTAAACATAATAACATTGTACAGCGGTACAGCTCGCCATTGCCAATTAACGAACTTCATTCAGTATCCTCAAAACAATGAAATCCAATTATATCTCCAAACAAAACACCACAATAAACTTAAATGTAGAAGAAGTTGCCTTTAATGGATCTCACAACAATTTCCTGGTAGATATGAATGTAATGGATATGAATTCCTATTAGATATTATAGATAGAATCAACAAAAAATTGTATTAGAATAGATTCTCCAACATTAGAGCTCCATGTTACACAGAAATTTCTAAGGCCTCACTTCCAGAAAGATATGTATCAAAATTTTCTTTGTACAAAGAAAATACGAAAATATAATAAACTGACAACCTGTTATATAGTTTTATAATGTCACGTTAACAGCACCTCTCAATTATTCCCAGAAAACATCAAAAATCATAAATTATGTCAAAATCACTTCGTGCTCTACATTTAGCAAAAATAAAATCAATAAAAAAAATAAAATTTCAAGTCAAACCATCAAAAATCGCCAACAAACCAGACAAAATAGACCCAGTTCAGATTAAAAGCATACCACAACCACCAGAGTGCATTTTGGAAAATGCTCAGTTTCAGGAACAAGTTCGGCGAGAAGCCAAAAAGCTCCAGAAGACTATCGGTAGTATTCAGGATAAGGTTAAGCGCTTGAACGATTTTCCAAAAGTTAAAGATTATCCGGATGATATGATGTAACTGCAAATATATTTATTCACTAATATTAATTAAATATTCATTAAACATTATTAAATAATTTTACTGTTTTAATGAAGCAATAAAAATACATCACGTAATATCAACAAATAAATTGAAAAACTGTGTAATTGATACGGATTTAATTAATTTTAATTAATTTTTGATTAAGATTAATTTAAATATATACCGAAATTGAATTAAATTATTCGTTGTTTTTGTTTTTCAGTTATTTTCGTAGAATGTTTTCTATGAGTTTTAGCAAAAGTATCACGCATAGTGCACAACACCAAAGAGAAATTTTCAGAATTTGCCGTAGCTGCTGGTCGTATGAGGTTAACTATTAATCAGGAAAAAAAAGTGTATGCCTTCACAGTTCAACAGGGATGCTTCAACTATTGGACATAGCATCAAATTCGATAACGGTGACTTTAATATGGTATCTCGGCAGAAGCGAATACTTGCTAATAGATGCTATTTTGGACTTAGTAAACATCTACGTAGCCAAAACATGTCCTACAAGACGACAGTACAAAAATATAAAACCGTGATTTTTCCGGTTCTGACATATGGGTTAGAAACTTTGGGCGATGACTAAAGCAGATAAAAATGTCTTACAAATGATTGAAAGGAAGATGTTAAGTAAATATTGGGTCCAGTTAACGTCAATTGATGCATTTGGCATCGACATAACAAATTTGAACTCGTTTTTTAGAACTTCTTAGAATAATATTAAGAGATTATTGCATATATTGCAAAATTTGAAGCCTAGAGAACCAATAAAAAGTATTTGTATACTTTATCACTGTCAACCACATATTAGGTTGAAATATATCAAAATGATTTTCGAATTATTATTCCAAATATAATACACCTTTACCCTTCCCCGAAAAATTAAAGATATAAGTATGAAACTGTCATTTGTGGATATTACTGCACATAGACTTTCAAATGTCTGCATTGTATGCTTAAACATTTAGTTACATACTAATCCGATCCTCATCAATGTTTGAATCAAATTTTATCCTCTTTTAATAAAAATATTTTACTTTGCTCCATCTTCAGCCACCCTCACAGCCCTATTTCATTCTAAGTTTTTAGTGCGTAACATCCTAATCTCTTGTTCATCCCATGTCTTCTAGGTCGCTCTCTTCCTCTTTGGTTAACTTTCGTCTCCCACATTTCTTTTCATTTTCTTGTTCCGTCTATTCTCACCAAATGGCCAGACCAACCAATCTGCCTTTGCTCTATAATTTATTCCTTTGCTTTAATTTCAAGTTCATTTCTTATTTTCTCGTTTCTTATTGTGTCCTTTTTTGACATACCTATTATCCTTCTCAGAAACCTCTTTGGCATGAAATTCCATCTTACAAATCTCAATTTTTTGAATTTCTACTCATTTCTTTTTTACTAATAAATGCTTTTACTTTAAGCAAGATATAATTGATTTCGCTTACTGTATTTTTTCTGTTATTGACTTTCGCATCCATTTTTTCATCCCCATTAATCATCGAGTACAGATATTAAATTGTTTCGACTTGCTGCATTTCGTCATTTCCGAAATTATGTATACATCCCTAAATTTCCTTGCACAAAATCATTATTTGCAGTCTCTGGATTTATCACTATTTGATATTGCAATAAATCATTCTTTCACATCATGATATTTGCCTCTAGGCTCTTCCTTGATGAAAGACTGGATATAAGGTCAGTTTTTTATAACAGCTTCTTTACAATTATTTATTTCATTTTTTTTGCATCTACCGCTATCCCTTTAATCTTACTACTCACTGACTTCACTATTTCACCTATTACAACTATGGATAACAATGGGGTCGATATAATGTTTGTTTATATTAATATTACGTAATACCAAAACCTAAATATGAGTTCTCAGTTATGGAATTAAATTAAACAAATTTAAAATTGCAAATAATTTTTTATTTCAACAATGTTCAATAATTTTTATCAACAAACACACAATGCATCTTACTACGCTTTAGTTCCTGTATCAGAGATACCTCAACCACTTGAAATATTTAGTTTTACAAATTGGAAAATTGTGAATCAAATCATCAACTAACTAGTAGAGAAAACTCAAAATGAGAACCATTTTGTAAACGAATTATTGCGAGCGAGTGTTAAAACTTATCTGCAAACTTGTACAAATCTCATCTTTCAGCATGATAATACCAATCCGTAGATAACTCATCAAATAGTGTTGTACTATTTAGAAGATCCTGTTCAGTGCTGGTCTATATGTACACACAATGGAACATATGGATGGTAAAAAAACAACTTTAGTTCATCTCTGGAGTGATACTTGATGCTTGTATACAACGCGCATAGCATAATTTGCCATAAAATATCAATTTATAACTATGTCCATGACCAAATGTTTCAATCAGCATTGTGGATTTACACAGTGTTTTTTTTTGTATCAAATGTAAGCGGAATTTCTGCATTTTTTATCATTACTTCATACTATCATAATGTACACAAAAGTTGCAAAATTAATTCAATAATATAGTATATTTTTCAGTGTTATATAGGGTGGCGAAAGGAAACGCATGTTTTTAACCTAAGCATAACATTGTGTATTTTCAAGATAATTTTTTTGTAATTATAGCTAAATGAAGTAATAATTGTGCACTTTTAAATCAAAAGTGGCCAATTAAATATCGGCCTTTCTTACGGTCACACATCTGCAATATCTCTAAGCTAACCTAACCTACAATTGTACTTATTTACATGTCAATTTAAATGGAAATGTTATCAGCAAAAAAGGCGCGCTTTCTCACACAATATTTTCTGCGCTGTAAAAAATACCTGTCGCATATCTATTGCCCAATCATTATTTTGTAGGTATAAAACTTCAAGTCGTCATGCAGAATCTGTTGCAGCGATCGACGGGACATACTCAGAGCTGAAGCTTGACGCCTAGTGGAACGCTGAGGACTAGCAAGAACCGCCCTTCTCACTGTTTCAACATTGTCTTGTATCTGAACGGCATGGGAAAGGCCAAGTTGTTTCCTCTTCATGACAGATCGGGTAGTTTGAAATGCTTCAACCCATCGGAGTATCGTGTTTCGATCTGGAATTGACTCTCGGCGTTCAACTGTTGATGGAAAATGTTGCGCGGTAACTATAGAATCAGTGTTTCTAAAAAATTCCTCGACAACAAACACACTATGCTCCAAGGTCCATGGTTCCATGCCTAAAGCTGACTAAAGCTAAAGCTAAACCTGAGCTGTCCGCTCGACGAGTTCGTCACCCCCCATAATTCTAGCCGTTCAAAAAAACATACATTTTCTCTGCGCCGCCGTGTATTAACAAAAAGAAACTTTGTAGGCCTAGAGCTATTTATAGTTTATTATTTAATTATTTACATACATTTAAGTTTTATGACATTGTACAGGCAATATCCAATATACTAATTTCTGCATTATTTCTGTCTTCTCATACTATCCTTCATCATTGCTTTCTACTTAATGCTTTCACCGTCCAATGTCTGACATTTATACTTCGTAAATCTTGTGTTACATTATTATACCATCTTTTTCTCATTCTCCCTATCCTTCTTTCTCCACCCAACCGCTCAACATGTCTCACTCACATCACTGTTTATGCTTTTATGTAGGCGCTGATGCCTGATTCATTATATGGTTCTTTTACTTATTTATTTAATCTTTTTCTTCAATTGTCGGTTTTCTCCATAGATTGCTCTTAGTGTCTTTCTTTTCCAGCTACCTACCACTTCTTCATCCACTTTCGTTAGTTCACAAGTTTTGCTGACGTATATCACTCTGGGCTTTATTACCGTCTTGTATATTTTTACCTTCATCTTTTTCGATACATAGTTGTCCTCATTAACATCATAAATCTTCTGTATTTTTATTACCTTTCGCTCTTCCTTCAATTCAATTTCTTCTTTTCCTTTTTTGTCTATGACCACTTCCCGATATACCAAATACCTTGTATTAGTGGAAATGTAGTTAATTTTTACGATATTCTGACTAATGTCCAAATTAAACATAACTAAACTAAACATCCCTAATGTTGATATTTTTATAAACAACATACATTATCTGAAAAATTCGATTTATTGAAATTAGAAGGGCCTTTATCAATTTCGGTTATTCAATCATAAGGCCACATATTATACAAACAAATAAATGTTTATTTTCAGTGTTAAGTAATGATGATATTAAGATGTTTACGTATTATTTCAAATTAGTCACAAAAGTTGTATAATATTATATTTAACAAATCTTAATTAAACTGAAAGAAAATTGCAAAAATACTTAATTAGACCAAGTCGGATTTTCCCCAGTCATTAAAATTCTTCGCAGACTACAAGCAGCCGATCTTTCTAATTTACAAATTTTCGCAGCCACATTTTGCCCAAACGAGTATGAAAATTTAATCTAATCTAAAACGTTGATCCGAACTTATTAGCGAAAATGAAGCCTTTATTAAAGTGCCCCCATCCTCACAAGAAAAGGGAGTCAAAAACATAAATAGCTCCTCCTGAAAAATTGATACCCGTTCCTGCATAATGAAAGAAGAAACATTGATTAAAAACGACCTGCTAAGTAGCAGTTTCATTTTTATTAGACTCGGCTTGTCTTTTCAAGAATTTTTATTAAGAATTTTTCGAGGGATATCCTGAAGCAATTTGTATTATAATTTAGGTTTAGTAATTTTATAACTAAAATTGCCATAGATTAAATCTATAATACTTTTTCTCCATGCTAATTATTCTTTATCAGATTTTGAGAATTTTATCACATTTTGATCATCTTAACTGCTTACAGTTCATATACATTTATTTTTCCTATAGAATACTAAATTTGCTCTAAAAATAGCACTCACTATCTCAATCGCACCATCCTATTAAAACAAACTGAACAGATATCGTCCATAGTATAAATTAATAAACTTGTATACGCTTCTATATACGATTTTAAAAGGTGTCCCAATAGGTCTCCAGAAATGGGGAATTGATACCAATAACTTTACTTTATAATCTAGAAATTTTATATCTACCATGAGTCATCTTGAGACCAATTTAAAACCCCCAAACTATTGGTAACCCCCAAATTAAGGAAACACACGGGCATCGCCGTGTGATACCTAATTTTATCTTTGATAAAGCTAAAAATAATGCAGAATTTTACAATAAAATTATATTTTCCGACCAAACTCATTTCCACCACACAGGTAAAGCGTATAAGCAAAATTCTAAGATTTGGGGAAGTGAAATTCCCCAAATGAATGCTGAAAATCATTTAGAGGCTCTTCGAATAACAGTGTGGTGAGCGGCTGGAGGAGTTATACGGATATTTTTTCATAAAAATGTCGATAGTGAAACGGTAAATATTAATGGCGAACGCTACTGCAATATGTTAAGAAATTATTTATGGTCCCAATTGGATAATTTGCACCTTAACAGTATGTTCTTTCAACAGGATGGCGCCACGTGTCATCCGGCGAGGGCAACTTTGGATTTGTTACGGACACGTTTTTCTGGTCGCCGTTATTTCTCGAAATCGTGATATTCAGGGAGACGCAAGATCATGGTATCTAAACCCCCTCGACTTTTCATGTGGGGCTTGGTCAAGCACAAAGTCTATTCTAACAATTCGCAGATAATTACTGACCTGAAACAAATCATACGTCAAGTTATTGATGAAATTGAGCTGCAACTGTGTCAAATTGATATCGTCAATTGCACGTTGCAATTGCACATTGCAAAGAATAGTATCTGTAGAAGCAGCAAAGAAGGATATTTGAAGAATTTTATTTTTAAAACATAACTGCCATATCTTTACTTTTTGATAAATAATCAAGCATGTTATATTTGTTGGTTTTATTTATAAAGGAAAGTACCTATTGGGGATACCCTTTATAAAAGGTGACAATGTAAAAGCTTTTTAAGCGTTTGTTTTAGTCATTCGTTTTTTAATAAGGTATTTTTCACATACTACTAAGCTAAGCAATATTCTTGTGGTTTTGTTGGTACACCATGTTGTTTGAAGTGATGGTTTGGAAAGAGACAAGACGAGTATGAAAAATATGAAGTTATAGCCGTTCATATCCAAGAATGTAGTTAACGACATATTAGACTTCTTGCTACGATATCAAAATATCCGTACCTAATCAAAGTACCTAATGCTTTTGTTACAACTACAAATAGAGCTCTTGCAAGGATGACCGTTTTTCGAAAGTTATTTGCGAAGCGGATGCGGTACCCTAGTAACCATTAGAGAAAGTTTAAATACAACCCGTTTTTTAGCTGAAATATTGATAACTCATGGTTAGGTCATATGTACAATTCATCCAAATCTCATATTTCAGCACGTTTAAACAGAATATCTTGAACAGTTAGTCAAACAAACAAGTATTTAGAAGAGTCTGCGATGGCGACATTTGACTGGCCACCGACATCACCAAACTTATTACCTGTAGAACGTGTATTTGAGAGCATTAATCGAAATCTTGAGGGATTACCCCATCCGCCAACAATTTTAAATATATTTGATGCGTACAACATGTCTAGGATTCTTTACTACAAGATGAGATAGTTCATCTAATTTTACCCATGTCTCACAGCTTAATAGCCGTGGTTGACCTGTACATTATTAATTTCTCAAATGCAAGTGGAATTACTTGATTTTTTTATCATTACATAACTCACAAATATTTTAAATTAATCTAAAAAAATATATTTTTCAGTGTTTTTTTGCATTGAATTTTTGTTCTCTAATCATGATTCTTTGGTGACCACTGTTGAGTGAAACTAGTGAGAAATACAACTAAAGAAAACCTTTAAATAAATTTTTATGTGACTAAAACAGTAATGAGGATGAAACGCAAAGTTTCCAATATTAAAATAGTAATAGTAATGTTTTGGGTTTAGAGGGTTTAGTTTTAAGATTAGTTTGGGTTTAGATCGGCAATTAAGAAGGCCATTTAGCGACTAGGCCTATAACTTAACCTGGATTCCAAACCACGGTCATCGGCTACTAAAAACCCCGGTTAGCACCCTCCTCGGGTTATCACCTCTTGATTTTATGCTTAACTACAAGTATCTCTCGAAAAGCCTATCGACTAGCGAATGACCAACGTAGAAAAGCTCTCAGATGGCAACCGGCCCTACCAAACCTCGAACTGGCGTGACTGAGAGGTAATTCCTTGTCAGATTTTAGACTCTTACCTAGAAATATTCACAAACATTCAAAATAAGTCCACGCCAAGGAACTGCCATGTCGTCAGGCCGCCGCCTTATATACCACGGCCAACATTGCTCCTACAGGAGAATAGAATTAAAGGTATTACTAAAATGTATCTAATGACGTCCATAAAATCACACCATAGATTATTATTGTGAGGAAACTATTTACAACCTAATTTAAAAAATCTAAAAGCCCCTTTTACAACAATGCATCAAGACTCTAAAACTGGAAACTAGATGCTGATGAACAACAATGCATCATCGTACAAAAACGTCCATTAGTCTTTTGATCAAAAACTTGTAACTATTAAACATCCATCTTATTCGCCCGATCTTACTACCTGTGATAATATTCTATTACCGAAATGTTTAAATTATAATTTAAATGTTTAAACTTTAAATTAGTTTTACTCATTCAAAACCTAGTAAAAACAGCTTATATCGAATAAATAAACATTATTTCCAATAAGTTTTGTCAAAGGCAAAAGTTTCGATTTCTTTTTAATTTCTTATCTTCAATTCCTCTTATGCAACCTAGGCATTACCCAGTAGCCATCTATAATAGCCAAATAATTGTTTCTATATATTGACATGCCAATTCTTGAGAAAATTTCTGACCTGTTTTAATGAAACATGTTTTATAGAACATGGATGAAGGGTGGATGAAGGAACGAGTAAAACCATGACCATGTAAATTGGCCATGACCATATAAGTTGACCATGACCATATTAATTGACAATGTCGAATGGAGGCTGCAAATCTATTCGACATGGCCAATTTATATGGTCATAGCTTTAAGTTCTCTATGGGCGGCCTTGAAGTTTTCTGCTATCAAGTTTAGATTTTTTGCCATTTCGGCCTAGTCTTGGATCATCTATCCTTTCCACATGTTTGTTCCAGTTGTTTCTTCTATTTCTTATCCATTTCGCTGAAAGATCATGTTGGAAAATATAAATGATTCAATCGCCTCAAATGTTTTGTCGAATTATAAAACCAAAAAGACACCAGCTATGAAAACTACTGAAATCTGCATTTATATATACGCCATTTTGATGCCTGAACAATAAACATAAAACAAAAAAAAATGTATGTCGTAAATTACCGCCGAAACGACATGATTTGCATCTTTGCCGTATGCCCTATTCTAATATGGCTGCCGTTTTTATGCTCTCGTTCATAATCAAAATGTTCGTTTCTTATCGCGAAAGCTGTTTTACCATAAACTTTACAACTATTATGTTAATAAAACTCGTATCTGTTGACAGCTCTATTTCTGTTATCTGGATATATTTTTGTTAGTTCCGCTCTTGGATATTTCAGTCGTAAGAGAAGGTGAGCTATATGGCAAACAAGCTTTAGTTCAGATCTTCTTTTTAGGTTTATTTCTTCTTCTAGAATCATTAGCGGCAACAATAACATACTGTCATAACAATAAATTTATTCAAATTATTGAGCATCAGTTGAAAAACAAGTTAATCTATTATATTTTGTTAGGTGACTACTGTAATGATATTGAAACAATTACCTGTAGACAGTTCTTAAATTTTCCAAGATTTTGTGACAGATAAATCATTGGCAATTCACGGTCAAGAACATCATAATTAATAAAATATTAATAAAGAACAATAAAATAATAAGTAAAAATTTAGCCGAAATTTTTCGACACAATTGTTGTATCTGCCAGACTCATCGAAAAGCTCAGAAACAAGTCACAAATGCCACAAACAAGAAACTTGGTTAGCACAACAATGCTCTAGCACAAAAAAAACCGAAATTGTAATTATAATTACGATTTCTTATTATCTGAGATCTAAAACTAATATATATATATATATATATATATATATATATATATATATATATATATATATATATATATATATATATATATATATATATATATATATATATATATATGTATATATATATATATATATAATATAATAATATTCAGCTCTACAGGCCTGGTGGCCCTTGGCTTCGAGTTCTTTCACTCTTCTTTTCCAACTTTTTCTGTCCAAAGCATCAGTCTTCCAATCCCTCACTCCTACTTTCCTCAAATCATTTAGCACCTCATCCAGCCATTTCTTCCTCGGTCGCCCTCTTCTTCTCCTTCCCCCTTCGCCTCTCATTAGAATTCCTTTAACCCATCTCCCGCTGGACATCCTCGCTATGTGCCCTAGCCATCTAGCTCGTTGCGCTCTCACCACCTGAACAATGTTTGGTTTTTTGTACAGTTCTTCTATTTCTTTGTTTGTTCTTCTTCTAAATTCATTCAGAACTTTAACTCCTCCAAAAATTCTCCTTAATATTTTTCGTTCCCAGACTTCCAGCTTAGTTTCTTCCTTCTTCGTCATCGTCCATGTCTCGCACGCATAGGTAACCGTGGGCCTTAGTATTGATTGGTACACTCTTTTGCTGCTCTTGTTATATTCTTTGCCCTTAAAATTTTTGAAAACATTCCTGCAGCTTTGCTTCCTTTCGCTAGTCGTTTCTCTATTTCCTTTTCTTCATCCCCTTTACTCGTTAGTGTTACTCCCAGATATTCAGCTTGTTCCACTTTCTCTATTGTATATTTCTTATTTACTGCACAATCAATGACTAAATTAGGGGAGAGTCCTCTGGTGCTATCTTTCATTACCATATATTTGGTCTTGTTCTCGTTAATTGTTAAGCCATATTCTCTCGCCTTTCTTTCCAACATCTTGAAAACCTTTACTACTTCTTTCTTGGATCTCGCCATCAATACAATGTCGTCGGCATAAGCCAAACATTGGTGTCTGGTACCATATATTAACCCCTTGGTATTGATGCCACTCTCCCTCAGAATCACTTCCTGCACCAGATTGAACAAAACTGTTGACAGTGGATCGCCTTGTCTCAGTCCTTTCTTTACAATGAACTCCTCAGACATTGCTCCATCGACTATAACTTTATTTACTGTTCTCCTGACAGTCATCTCCACCAACTTCCTCAACTTTTCCGGGACCCCCAGTTGTCTCATTGCTTGGAACACCTTTTCCCTGCTAATGGAGTCATATGCTTGCCGATAATCTATGAACAGCAAATGTAAGCTCAAATTTTGCTCATAAGTATTCTGTTGGATCTGTTTCATGATGAATATCTGGTCGGTTGTTGATCTTCCTGCCCTGAACCCTCCTTGGTATTCCCCTACTTGTTCGTTATGGTATTTCTCTAGTCGATCTTTAATCATCTTGGCCATCACTTTGTAGGTCACGTCTTGCAGTGCAATTCCGCGGTAGTTATTACATTCCTCCTTAGCTCCTTTTTTGTGCAGTGGTATTATCAGCGCTTTATTCCATTTCTCTGGCATATTTTCTTCTTGCCAAATTCTGTTCATTAACTTCCATGTGCTTGCCACCAAAGTATCACCACCGTATTTCAGGATTTCAGCTGTTATACTGTTTTCTCCAGCACTTTTGTTATTTTTTAACTGCTTTATACAAACTTCTACTTCTTCTTTTGTAGGTGCATTTATAATTTCGTTAATTTCTGCAATCGCCTCTTCTTCCATTTCATGTTCTCCCCAGTTCCCTTCTTCACCAGTCTCATTTAGCGTCTCTGAAAAATATTGGGCAAATCTTTTCAGTTTTCCATCTACATCTCCTACCAGGGATCCTTCTTGAGTTTTCAAATAATGGGGTCTTCTAGCGCTACTGCCTTTACTTTTTTTAATTTCCTGATAGAAATTTCTTATCTCTTTATTAGCATATGATTCCTCTATTTCTTTTAATTCACGTTCTAAAAGTTCTTTCTTTTTCCTGCTACATATGGTCTTGGCTCCCCTTCGGATGCGATCATATCTTTCTTTGTTGCTTTCGCTCCTTTCTTTCAGTAATCTCAGACGTGCTTTGTTTCTTTGCTCCAAAACTTGTTTACATTCTTCGTCGAACCACCTATTTGTTTGATTTTTTTTGGGTTCTCCCAGTATTTTTTCTGCTACCTCCTTCATAACTGTTTCAATCCGTACCCATTCCTCCTCTAAATGTTCTTTATTGAGCTTAATTCCAAGTTTTCTGTTCATTTCCTGTTCGAAATGCATTGCTGTTGTCCTATCATCTAGTTTTGCTACATCATATCTTTTCCGTCTTCCCCCCTTTATATTTTTTCTTCTAGGTGGTCTTTCCTGTTTCATTTCCGTTATAACTAATATGTGATCGCTATCACTATCAGCTCCCCTGAAACTTCTAACATCAGTAACGTTTTTTGCATGCTTTCTTTCTATGAGGACATGGTCAATTTGATTCTTCGTCTCTCCATTTGGAGCTATCCATGTTTCCTTATGTATGTTTTTGTGATCAAAAGCAGTGCTAACAATCTTCATATTGTTCTCGAACGCAAATTCTATCACCCTTTTTCCATTGTCATTACTAGTGGTGTGTATACTTTTACCCCCTGTTACCTCCTTGTATTCTTCTTCCCTCCCTACTTTGGCATTCATATCGCCTACCACATATATTATGTGAAATCTCGGAACCTTTTCCATGAATCTATCAAGATTTTCGTAGAACTGTATTTTAACGTCCGGGTCTTTTTCTTCAGATGGTGCATGCGCATTTATTATATGCATCTTTCTGAATTGGCCTCTGATTCTAATACTGCACATTCTATCTGAAATTCCTTCGAACTCGATAACTTCATTTTTGAACCTGTCATTAACTATGAACCCTACTCCCAATATCCTCCGATCAGTTCCGCTATTAAAAAATATGTAGTCTTCCACCTCTGTTATCGTTATATCCCTTTGTTTAGTCTCCTGTAGTGCCAGAATATCTACTCTGTACTTTCTCATCTCTCCAATGAGGTGTTTCAGGGCTCCTTCCGTAAATGTACCTCTAACATTCCATGTACCTATCCTAATTCTGTCTGGTTTGTTTTTTCCTGTTTTCTTCCTGCCTGCATACAGGTCGCTTGCTTCCGGTCTCAATCCATTTCGTTGCTGGGTCAGGTCCATATTTCCGTCCACTGTCGCATTTGTTAGTTTTTTGAGCCGCTTGGTGTACTTCCAGTTTTTTCCAGCATGCTTTCTCGTTTGTTCCATTTCCAAGTTTGGCCATTCACCACCAATTTCATAAATCCTATTTTCACACCTTTTCCTCTGGCCCTTTCCTCCTTTGCCTTCTCTCTAATTTTCTTTTGAATAACTCTTTCTTCTCTGGTGAGATCGTCGTTGATAAATATTTTGTCGCCTATCCTATTCCTTATATATATATATATATATATATATATATATATATATATATATATATATATATATATATATATATATATATTATATATATATATATATATATATATATATATATATATATATATATATATATATATATATATATATATATATATATATATATATATATATATATATATATATACCTAACCTAGAGGTGGTTTATATAAAATCAGTCGGTATGAATATACTCTGAACTCTTTAAGGCTATGTGAAATAAAATAAGAATGATTTTAATTCCGTTCCTAAAAGAACAGAAATACGACTGTTAGAGTGCCAATGCTAGTTACGACACATAACCATTTATAAAATATTAAAGCTTTTTAAGAAAAAGAACGAGTTTACTATAAAACTTTCGAACATTCTTTAAAAGTTCCGAACAGCCAGGAGCATTATAAGGTAAAAATAGTCTTTATGAACTGCATAATGTCAATAAATTTAAATCATTCTGTCATGAACTCCGTTTGTTTTCCTCGCTTTTCTTCAAAGAGTAGAAAATGAATCGATGAATAAATAATACGCAGTAGTAATTGAATTATCCTAGTTTATTTTGATAAATTTATATTTACAACAAAATGTATATGGCTGGTAAAAATTGTATTATGTAAAAATTGGCAAAGACTATTTTGCACCCTCCAGTTGGTGCAAGGTTTAAAGCTCATCAATTTCTTTTTATGTGAAACTTTTCTCAATACACTATTGGAATTAGTCATGATCAATATTTCTTCTTCGTTTAACAAACTCCTGTATCACTTATTCCTATAGTTCCTGTATCATTTATTTTTACAAATGTTTCTCTACTATTCTGTTCCATGTTGTATATTAAACAAGGATATAGGTTCGAATAATTTACAGTTTATGCGGAATTTAAATCCCATGGATTTCTTTTTATGGAAACACTCCTCGATTCAATATTGGAACGCTTATCTCATTTTGAGAACATTTTAAGGCAACACTGTTGATAATGAATGGAAACTTACACATGTTTATATCGAACACTAACGAAAATATGGTATTCTCTAGACTTAAATGCGTTTTGTTTTCAGATAACACCCTTTTTTACTTATTTCTTACTATAATGATCATTTTCCCACACATTGAATTTCTCGTAATATGATTAGATAACCCAAATGGTATCACTTCTAAATTAATAGCTCGGTTGGCTTTAAGATCACCTATGTAATAGTAATAAATAGTAAATAATATGCTATTGGCTTGGGGAGAGTTTATAACTAAGGTTGTATGAATTTTAAGACAAGTTTATTGATATCTTATTTCAAAATAAAAAAAAAATCATTTGAATTTTATTTTACTATGTAATTTTCTATGCATTTTATTATGTAATATGCTCTTTCAGGACAACAGACATGGTACCTATCAGCGACAATGTAACTTCCTAGAGACAACATTCATAAAGATTATTATTAATTTAATAGAAACTATATCTTATTGTTGTCTTAACTCTACAAATAAACAAAACCGAAATATAAAAATGTTGACGCCTCTTCTCTTCAACACCAGGTGAGCAATTGCGATTGTGGTTGTCACTGAAAATTTTTTAGAATGCTATATTTATTTTTTTTTTTCTTATTTTACAAATATGCAATTTTCATGGTATATCCACCATCTACCCATATCTATCTGAATTAAATTCGAAATTCGAGTGGTACAGAGAAAAATTAAGTTCGGTGCGCCGCGAAATAGTAAAGTTGAAGTAATTTGCTCAACGTGGAGTATACAAATTTTCCTAAATAGACTTATGATCAGCAATATATACATTGACCGTAATGAGTGTGGTTAAGATTTAAGGTATTGTTTGGGACTATGTAAGTGGACGCTCGCCGTTTCGGTGATAAAGCAGTATGGCCGCGAGCGCAAAGCGATTGGTGATCTTGAGAATGAATAGCAGAAATCGAAATGGCCAATAATAAAAGTGATGGATTTTCTACAGATGAAGGAGAGAGATTGAGATTGAATTTAAATGAGATTGAAGATGACGAATCATTCAAAACAAGTCGAAGAATGATCAGAACACCTGTCAGAGGTCAGAAGGAAGATATAAAGGATATGAAGGAAATGAAGATAATGATAAAGGGAATACAGGATTTGAAATTAGAATACGAAAAATATAAAGCTGAGATTAAATCATTAAAAAACGAAAATTCAGAACTGAAGATAAAGCTAGATAATGAATGCAAGAATGAATTACCTAGGGAGAGATAATATCAAAAACAATCTAGTAATCTCGGAGTTGAAACTGAATTCCAATAAGAACATATTAAGGGAAGAGATAAATAATTTTATAAAGGTAAACAAAGAAAAAAAGATTTCGAAGAAAAGCTGTATATTTCAAGAGTGACATGGTAAAAGCGGATAGACAAACCCAAGCGGTGATTAAAAGGGAAGCAAAGGAAATACGACGGAATGGTAAGGATGTCAAGGTTGCTTATGGAAAAATAATCATAGAAGGTGAAGTGTTGAAACTGAAGCCATGAGAAACAGAAACTGATAAAATAAATAAGAAAGCAACAATATCACATAGAGGTCCAAAAAACTAACGAGGATGGGGTGTAGGAGAGAGGAAACACATACGTCGAATTGCTGGATTACTGTACCTAGACGGGAATATGGATATGAAAACAAATATGCGAATATTAAAACGGAAAGGGAAGGTAAGAGACAAAACACAGAATATTTAAATTTTGATACATAGAATGTGAGGGGAATAAAGAATAAAGAAACAGAATTAATGAAAAAAATTGCCAGGACAGATTTGCACGTATTATCTATCATTGAAACAAAGGGTAAAGGAAAGGGAGTGCTGATGTTGCAGAGTAGTACAGGAATGTGGTACAGTTGGGTTGATTGCGGAATACGTGGAGGTTCGGGAGTTGGCTGCCTTAGTACGGGAGAACTTATAAAACATGTCAAAAAGTGGAAATCTATATATTATAGAGTGATGAGCATTGTACTCAGTATTGGAAAGGAAGAATATAATCTTATTACTGTATACGGTCCAAGAGAGAATGATACCAAGAAAAATAAGGATAGGTTTTGGGATGAAGTACAGGAAGGTCTGGATGAAAGTAATAGTACTATTATCGTTTTGGGCAACTTCAATGGTAGAGTGGGTACGAAAGATGAAGAGTCAGCGACTGCACTGGAAAGCTATGGAAAAAATGTCAGGAATAATAAAACAAGAGATTGGTCCAGTTTTTCCCCTGGAATAATTTGTTGGTAGACAATTCATTTTTTCAGCACAAAGTCATTCACCAAATTACTCGTTGGGAAAGGAATAAGAACAAAAAATCAATAGTCAATTACATACTGATTGAGCACGAGAATATAAACCATTTCTTGCTAACGGCCAAAAATTTTCAAAAGAGAAAAGCCAAAAGAAACAATATAGAAATATCAAAATTATAAGAAACAGTCGATCCTAAATATTTAAAAGTTAAAATTTAATAATTACAAAAGGAAATTTGAGGAAAGTATACGACTAATAGTGGAGCGTTATAAAAAATGGCAGTCGGAGAATACTGATAAACTATGGATCACATTTAGGCAAATTTGTGTGGAAACTGCAAAAGAAGTCTGTGGAAGGAGAAATATTGCAAATAACAGAAAACATACCTCGTGGGGGTCGGAAGAAATTAGAAGCCAAATTAAAAAGAAAAAAGAACTCTGGAAGAAGTACCTTGCCAATAAAAGTATACAACCTACGAGTAATATAAAGATCAAAAAATTGCTGTCAAGAAGAGTGTCGTAGAGGCCAAAAGAATGGAAATATTTTGAAGTCAAAATAGAAACGGACTTCAAAAGCAATCAAAAATTATTTTATAGGGTTTTAAAAAGTATGAGAAGAGAACGAAGAGTAAATGTAACATATATCAAAAATAAAGGACAGTTGGTACCTGAGAACGACGAGATAATGCAAGTTTGGCTGGAACACTTTCATGAAGTATTAGAAGGTGAGGACATTACAATAAATGATAAGAAGAGACCAAAGGAAAATTAACATGAATTCAAAAGTGATATTATCCAGTATAACGAAATTAATAGTGCAATTTATATGTGTAAGAATGGCAAGGCTGCGGGGAATGATAGTATTGAAGTGGATGAGTCAGTATGCCATAATTACAGAGGGATTTCCCTATTGAGTGCAACAAGTAAATTATATGAACGCATACTACAACGAAGATTAAGAGTTAAAAAATAAAATTGATGATAGTCAGCATGGATTTACAGCAGGCAGGAGCACATACGATCGTATTTTTGCGTTGCGACAGAGTGACAAACAAGGGCATTAGACAGAGTGGTATTTTGAGCCGGCTATTGAATTGGCCAAGGAAGTGGATATAAATATTCGAGAATTGATTTATGCGGATGATCTGTAATTGCTGGGGAAAACAGAAGCGCAATTGCAGAAGTCTGCAATTGCGCTTCTTCGATTCGCTTCTTCAGAAGTCTGGATGCCTGGAACAAAGCATTCACAAGAAATGATCTAATAATAAATGTGGATAACACAGAGGTGATGGTGGTTTCAGAGTGCTTGGAGGATCTTCATATAAGGCAGAACAACGTACATGTAAACTAAGTTTATACATATAAATATGTAGGGGTCAAATTGAAGCAGAAGGGAAATGGAGAGTGCTATCTAACAAACAGAATAGAAAGTACGACTAAAGCTTATTATGCAATATACAACCCCTTTTTCTGTAGAAGGGAAATCACTAAGGAGACCAAAGTTGTTTTATAAGGTTTACAGTTCGGTGAGAATGCCTATAGTGACTTATGATAGTGAATCATGGATGTTGTCTGAACAGCAAAAGGCAAAATTACAAGTATTCGAGATGAGAGTGTTACGAAGGATTAAAGGGATGACACTGTGACATAGACTGAGAAATACCGAGATAAGGGAGAGATTGGACGTTAGAGGAATATTGGAGGTAATTGAGAAAAACCAATTGCGATGGTTCGGGTACCTCGTGTGGATGTCAGATGTGCGAGTGGTGAAGAGAGTATGAGTCATGGATGTGTATGGAGGGAGGAAGAGAGGAAGACCGAGGAAAACTTGGAACAAGTCTATCGCTGAATCGTTGAAAGCCTTGTGAGGCGGGGAATTGATTAGGAAACAGCAATGGTGATAGATAGCCCAAACCCCTACACCAGTAGGGAGAAGAGGTAAAGACTAAGTCAGTAAGTAAGTAATATATTTATATAGGGTAATAACTTTCGTAAATTTAAATTTAATCAACGATTATTTAAGAAATAATTAATGCATGTATCCAAAATGCAATCACTTGCATCACAATCACAATCACAAAAGTTTTGAACTTTTCTTAATTTTCCTAACGAACGTTGGTAATTGTAGGAAAAATTCCGTTTTTTCTTTCATCTTAAGGTGCTATTTGATAGTAAAATTATATATACGCTTCAACATAAATTTGGTTTGTTTTGTTATAAAACAAAACAGGAAAACTTACATATTATTGTCATTTAATGACAAAGGTGAAATTACTAGCACTAATTTTTACACGATAACATGTTTTAAACGATTCACGTCACATTAATAAACATATAATTAATTGTTTTATTAACTTAAATATTTAAAGCGTCCAATATTTGAGTCTATGCAAACCTGATGCCGTTTGCATCAGTGCAAACACGTCGTAAAAGTAGTGGCAGTCTAATAGTAGGCAGCAGCCAAAAATACGTTTTTCTTAATTAGAAAGAGAATCATTAAGAAAGCGAAGAAGCATATCGTGATATTCGCATACAAAATACATTTTTGGTTTTAAATGGAACTTAAAGAGATGCTATACACTCAAATAATATTTGTCGCTATTTTGATTGGCGACATTGCCACATTGACATTGGCTGTATGTAGGAGGTAATACTAACAAAATTGTTTTAAACAATGTCTTTTCATTTATTTGTATTTTATTCGTTAGATAATAACCAATTAATATTTCTCAAATATGTTTTCGATTGGTGATTTAGAAATTTGCAAATGGTTTTCGCGAAAAATCTTTGGTTGTTGACCGTCGCTGTAAGGAACTTTTTTCTTTCAAATTATATGAAGAATCATTGGTTATTTACGAAAGTTATTTCTCTTATATTCTATATATTACAGAGTTCCTGATGAGTACTTATAAAAATGACATTAACGCTAATGCTTAAAGCTTAAAGACTATCTGATTTGAAATAATCTATACAAAAACTTTTTAAAAATCCAATGGCAACATTAATTAGGATTCGTATCACGAAAGTTTTCGATGTTTTCTTTTTTTACAGCACAAGTTTGTGTCGGTGAACTTCTCCCTCTGTCTAAAAAAATACGGCGAATTGCTCTAAGAGCAATCGGGCAAGGAAAATCTGCTGTGTTTACTTTATTATTTTTCGTTGAAATTACTTTTTTTACCGACTCAGTTGAAATACACTTAAAAACTTTTTTGCAATTTAACTTTTTCTTTTTCCGGCTTCCATCCCTTCAACTGTATCTCGCTGTGTACTCTTACTTTGCTAATTAATGGATACTTTCGAGTATAAACAAAAAAATGTAGATATAATTAAAAAAGCCTTTAAAAGTCCTATTTGAAAAACAAATATCCGTTTTCTCTTTTCCAAAAGAAAACAAGGAAAAAAAATCTGTTGATTAAGACGTATTTTCGAGATCAAATCGTTAAGAAAAAAATAATTGGTAAAGTTTTATGTCGTTTCTTTCATTAGTCCGAAAACAAAACGGTATAAATAAAACTCTTAAAGCAATATTCAAATAAATTAATTGAAAACAAAGCATTGATATAAAACAATAAAAAAAAATCACAGGTAAACAAATTTAAACTTTTTTGATACAACATTGATGAAAATAGGTGTATATGAAGTATTTTGTAGTCATAAATCCGAAAATGATAAGATTATTATTGTAACAAATACCGTTTTTTTGTTACCGGGGTTGTTGTAGGGGGAAAAAAGGAGACGACAAATTTTTACAGTCTAAGATTTATTTAATATAAATCAGTAAAACGTATTAAATTATGCAAAGACATTAAGAGAATAAGAAATTATGTGAATAAGAAATATATTACATGAGATGTCATACAGCGACAAAAACTTTCCCTTTTTCCTCTTGTGCTCTGCAGTCTTGTGTCTGTCAAATTGTCCGAAAAAATCCAAATTGGAGCGTATAAAATTTATTTTTAAGGATACTCGACACTCTAGTATTTTATAAGCTTTCAAGAGTTCATCTATGAGGTTTTTATAATTTTCATATTTCTTGTTCCCCAGAAATCCTTTCACTACACTTCCAACCTGCCAATTCATTTTCATTTAATTTTTCTTGAAAACGGAAACCACTTAGAACTTTCCTTATTAGCCTAAGCCAAGATATCTACATTTAGTAATCAATAGAGCATGATTAATTGTATCAAATGCCTTACTGAAATCCAATAAAACAAGAGCGATCGATTTTCCATCATCCATTGAAAGACAAATATTGTCACATAAAGGAAGCAAAAAAGTTTCCGTACTATAGCCCTTTCTAAAACCAGATTGTGTAGCAGAAAGTATATTATTAGTTATATAGTCATTATTTTGGTTATACACGATATTCCAAAATCTTTGACAAAGTCGGCTACAGATTTATTGGCCATAGATCGCCAAGTTCTGACGGATTAGATTTTTTAGGAAGGGGAATTACAAGAGCCTCTCACCACATTGAAGGAAATAAGCCACGAACTAAACAACAGTTTATAATATGGCATAAATGCTTGTCGATAGCAGGCATGCATAATTTTATCATTTGCATAGTCAAACAATCAGATCCTTTAGCATTGGATTTCTTCATATATATAATATTTAATTTTTTATTATAACTATTTTCCTGATCATTTAATACTATTTTTTGTGTTTTCTTATATTTTCGGTCAATTATAATAATAACAACAATTTTTTTATTTTGTTGACCTTTCGCTTATTTTTATTTAACTATCTTCAGTACAGCTTTTTGTTTTTCAAAACAAAAAATAGTATATATTTTTTAAACAAAGCTCAACTAATAATTTATAATTAATAGTATAACAAATATAGTATATTATGTTATAAAAAGCTGTTCTGAAGATGGTTAAATAAAAATAACCAAAACGTAAACAAAATTTCAAAAAATTGTTATTATTATAACTCGGCGAAAACTCAATAAAAACTATATTTAATAATTCAGATATGACGACTGGCTTAAAAGTGAAATTAAAGAATTCATTTTTTCCTTGAGTGTTATAAAAATTTATAGTGAACACGGATTTAAGATAGAGACAAATTATTGACTAATACCGTCGGCATTATTTATATTATGAGGATTTGTGAATCGGAAAATATTACGCAAAGGGATATTATACAAATGTAACATATATTAAATTCATATATGTAAAATTCCTGAAATATCGATAAACAATGAATTTTTGCTGTATTTTTTTTTGATATGGTCAACATTCTCAGTTCCAACTCTCTTATATATGAGTAAAGTTTTTACAAAAATGGGATCAACCAATGCCTCTGAATAATTGTTAATAAGTGCAGGCATCAATTAGATGCTCTAAGCCATAAGAACCTAAACACATGCTAACTTTGTTGTTGTAACTAGAAAACTTAACGCTCATATCACCAATAAGCAATATGTTAGATGGACGATAAATAACATCTAATAACAATGTTGAATGCCCAAAAGTGATTTTTATCAACATATTTTCCAAAAACACACTCTGCTGATGCAAATCCCCATCAAATTAAAATTTTTCACATTTATAATTGCTCCTAAGAGCAACTCCCACACCGCCTACAAGACCATCTTTATATTTGCTACAAACGGCAGCAAAAATGTCAAAGAAGTTGTTCGAAATCAGAGTTGCATATATATATATATATATATATATATATATATATATATATATATATATATATATATATATATATATATATATATATATTCAAAAATAAGAACAAGAAATAAGAAATGCTTAATTTCTTCTAAATCATTAATTATATATATATATATATATATATATATATATATATATATATATATATATATATATATATATATATATATATATATATATGTATATATTATATATATATATATAATATATATATATATATATATATATATATATATATATATATATATATATATATATATATATATATATATATATATATATATATATATATATATATATATATATATATATATATATATATATATATATATATATATATATATATATATATTATCATCATCAGCCCGCATCGATCTACTGCAGGATGAAGGCCTCTTCAGCATGCTTCCAACCTTCACGGTCCTGGGCTTTCCTCTGCCACTCGGGTCCAATATACTTAACGATGTCATCAATCCATCGTGCTTTCGGTCTTCTTCGCGGACGTTTGCGATCAAGCGGTATCCACTCCAGGATTGCCCTGGTCCATCTGTCGTCCCATCGCCTCGCTATATGGCCTGCCCATCTCCATTTCAACTGTTTTACTCTTCCAATGATGTCACAGACTTTTGTTTGTTCCCTGATCCATGCGCAAGACTTTCTGTCTCGTCTTGTAATGCCAAGCATACATCTTTCCATTCCCCTCTGTGCCACCCGAAGTTTTTGAATTGATTGCGATGTGAGTGTCCAGGTTTAACTTCCGTATGTCATAACGGGTAGAACGCACTGATCGAATACTTTTCTTTTTAGGCAAAGTGGGAGTCTGCTCTTAAACACTATGTTGAGCCTACCAAATGCCTGCCAGCCACATTTAACACGCCGTTCCACCTCCCGGGCGGTATTCCCCTCCATGGAAATCCTCTGCCCAAGATATATAAAGCTGTCCACAATCTCTAAATCCCTTCCTAAAACTGAAATTCTTCTGTCCTGAGCGAAGTTAATGAACATAACCTGACTCTTTTTCAGGTTTATTTTCAAGCCAAATGGTTCGCCAGCCCTTTGCAGTTCTTGTATGCGTCTTTGCAGCTCCTCTGGGTCTTGTGAAATGAGAATAATATCATCTGCAAATCTAAGATGGTTTAAGTTTGCACCATTGATCTTTACACCATCCTGTTCCCAATCTAGTTTACGGAATACTTCTTCAAGGCCAGCCGAGAAAAGAATAGGCGATATTGCGCCACCCTGTCGAACACCTCGTTCTATATTAATTCCCACTTCAAGATCATCAAGGTGAATTGTGGCTGTAGCTCCACATTGTAGCTCCACATGTATATATATTATATATATATATATATATATATATATATATATATATATATATATATATATATATATATATATATATATATATATATATATATATATTCAAAAATAAGAACAAGAAATAAGAAATGCTTAATTTCTTCTAAATCATTAATTAATTATTAGATAAAACAAACACCAATACAAAGAATAAATAATAAAAAAATTTCCTTTTATTCTCATTATATTTACTGTAATACACGAAAAGCATGAATATTTTTGACGTAGAAAGTAAAGTAATTTATTCTTTTCGGTTGAAGAATTTAAACGGAAATGTATCATTGTGGAAGAGCTACATTCACGAAACTCAAACAAATTAACTAACAGCTCTAGTTTATTTCGCGAAAATAAACATTGTATATTTACGATAAAACTTTATCAATTTATTTAAGTTTAATAGTTTCACTACTATAATACTTCTTTTAATTTGACATTATTCTCCTAATTCTATTTTGAACAGCGTTGGACATATAACTATCCAAACAACTCCCCCATCCCTTACATTGGAGGGCATACGTTTCGTCTGTTGGTGGTTAAACTCATCAGGGTTTCGACATATGCTCTTTAGCCAACACTATGGAGACCCTATCTACAATGGCTTATAAATGCAGTTTTTTGATGATGCAGTTCTTTGGAGTAATATATCCCCAACCGCTGGGTTCCACAATCTCATGTTGAACACACAACAACCGGTGAAGCAACTAACAGAATTCTTATTTTGGCGGAGACGCAGGTTGTTGTGTGTTCCACATGAGATTATAGAAACCAACTCCCGACTACTGTTGCCTCATTGGACGCAGTCCAAAGAAATCAAAAATCTGCATATATATATATATATATATATATATATATATATATATATATATATATATATATATATATATATATATATATATATATATAGAAAGAGACATTAGTATACTTTAAATATATTATTGTTTTCTAAACCACATCGGGAAATTATTCAAGATTGAATCAACTTCTGATTATACTAATGTTGTTACCGAAACGAGAGCCAATAAAAACAAGTAATTTGGGGTAAATATTGCCCTCAGTAATAAAGTTAAATTAAATCAAGAGAATGTTGTAAGTAGATGGTCGGCAATTTCAAAATCTACAAAACTTAGTAAAAAATTTGTTTTTAAAAGTTGTCGTATTTTTACATGACTTCCGAAATTAGATTAGTTGCTGGATGAACTACCACATCAGTGATTATCAAAAACAGTTGGTTGGTTCTACCACCATCTGAATAGTAAGCTTTTCAAATCTCCGGTAGGTATTTAACCATAAGCTGCTATACAAAGTGTATAAAATCGACAAGTACATCCATAGATACTACATAAATAGTTGGCTTGTGGTTCTCCTTCAAAAATCATAAATATTTATTTCTAATAAAAAAATTCTACACTGCTAATATGTTAATATGTAAACGTCGATAGCACTAGCACTATCAGGAACTCATAACAAGGAATAATGCAAAGTTATAAACACCAAACCACAATTTACGAGATTATATTTCAACTTTTCTTATTTATATAATCGTCAATTATATAATGGTTACATTTTTTGTCACTGTTCTATAAAACTATAAATAACTTTAAAATCCTAGAATAGAAAACCAACGATTTAGTTTATCAACAACCTGATTGTATAAGACCACCTACAAATCTATTTTCAAATAACTAAAAATAAAATACAATAGATATCCTACTAGTTGGGATTTTTGTACTATATAAAGTATAGTGGGGGACTGGAATATATACTTGAAAAATCATACCAACACACGTTACGTAGTTCACAAAAGAAAAAGTGTACTATTTCATTAGCATGTATCTCTTAACAAAACCATTTTGTCACTATTGGAACATTTAGCATCATTATCTAAATGATCTCTTTAAAATTTTCATCCCTTTCACAAACTAAACCAATTGAGAGCTCTGTAAAAGAATTTTGTAGATTTTCTGTCAATATTAACCCTATAATGCCACTGTACCACTCACATCAAATCGCATTGAACTCACTCGACACACGTTTCACTACCCGAGTATCAGAGGAAATCATTAAAACTCGTTCAGTAAAACCAATTGAGTCGGAATGAAGTTTTTAAAAATTAATATATAATTTGTTTCTTAAGCAGTAAAGCACCCCGATTTTAGTACAATGTACTAAAATTCTAAGAAACCTAAAAAACTGAAAATATACGTGAGGCACCAAACCAGTTTAACTTAAAAACTTATCGATAAATTAGAAACTATATTTTGATGCCTTTTAAAAATTAAATATTTACTATTGCCATTTACAAGAAATAATAATAATTTAATAATTAAAATTTTAAAAATTCCGACGAAAAGGTAATGGTACGAATGCTATTTCAGAAACAAAGAAGTTCTAAATCTAAACCCACTGATTACATTAAATGTACTTCCAAAACAAACTAAAATATTTACACTGAAACATCACTAAAAAAGTGCATAGCAAAATGCATCTCTAAAAGAGATCAAGACAGGGAATAGGGGTCATAATTTTTTTTATGGCAAGTATTATAAATCAGTATTGATAGATCAAAATAATCGATTTAAATAGTCTTTAAATAATTTATTTTTTCAATAGAGTTACTGATTTTTTACTGTTTCTAAATTGATCTGAAATATAATCCATGATAAAATTTCTAATAAAATTTTTCATAACTGATTTACAAAAATTAAGCATAGGTCACTTGCTTCAGTTAGGAATTTCGTCAAAGCCAGCCAGAAACATATGTTATTGCAAGAAACATCGACTCTCTAGAAGAAATGATAGAGACCGATCGGCAAATCACATAAAGTGCAATTATGGCATCTCTAAGCATAGCTATAAATCAAATATATACACCGCATAATTTAGCTGAAGCTCAAAAAATGACATGATCAAGACACATAATCACAGGATACACAAACCTGTTGTCCTTCTTCACACAGGACTTCGAAAAAAGTACTTTTGAAAAAATCATTCTACAGTTTAGATTAAAAACTTAGAAAATCGAATAGCTTAGAATATTATTTAGTACACAACAATTTTTTTGACAGATATCATCAGAAAATTAAAGAATCGAAATCATCGTATCACTATAAAACCATCTGAAAGCTCTCAAATAGCCTGTGTTGGTAAATGTTTTAAAAATGTATTCCCGCAAAGCATACACTACTGATACAAGAGGAGGATATTTTGAAAAACAATCAAACTCATTTCCCCTTTCGTTCACATTTGTTCCGATTTGTTGTAGAAGCTTTTACATTGCCCCACGTACATAACATATATGATTTTACAAAAATATATTCGATATCCTAACCCTAAGGCACTTTAATAAATATAACAGAACTAGTCCATTTTAACTACAAAAATGTTATTCCCATTTACTTTAAATATGAATAAACCGAAAACTACATTTTGTCCTTTAAACGTTGAATATTTAAAGCATAACGTTCATTTTCACCTACAGCGATAATCATTTTTCAATTATATATTTCGAAAGCATGACGACAGGAAAAACACAAAATAGTATTGCAGACGCAAAAAGGTTTTCAATCCGTTGTATATAAATTGTTTATTGTATTTCAGCTTACAACAATTAATAAGGGAGATTTTATTGTGAAAATAATATCGCTTAATAAAATCCACAATATATTTGGTTTACTTTTATATTTACCGATTTAAATTAGCAGTTATAAAAGCGTAATCGGTTGCCTCAAACATTTACGAGATTATAATCAATAAAAATTAATCTCAGTTAGCTCAGGATAGTGATACTTTAACTGGAATTTGGGTTACCTATGTTTACCCTAATATATAGAGTCATTTCTCTATCTGAAAGTATTTTTGATGCATACAAGGTTCTTTACCCATTTTTGTATAACATAATAAACTAATAGGATTATAAACAAATATATACATACAATATATACAATTACAAAATAACGAACTGTCTCAAATTTTCGTACTTATTAAATGAAATGTATCCAAAAATTATATATATATATATATATATATATATATATATATATATATATATATATATATATATATATATATATATACAATGAACTAAGAAATAACTCAACTTCAAGGACTAGGACTATCAAAAAAAAAAAAAAATCAAGTTTTAAATTCAAAAGGGAGACAGACACAAAAAAGAGGCAAAAGGGGGACATACGCAAAAAACGACTACGATAATGGAAAGGGGCATTAATAATAAAGTGTTGACAGTCAGTACAAAGAAATAATGGACAGAAAAGACGCAAAGCTTAACACAGCGACTTTTAATGTTAAGGGTTTGATAAGTGAGGTGGAAGAATTGGAAAGAGAAGTCATAAGATCCAGTTAAAATTAAATATATATCCACTATGACCAGATATTAAACAAAAATATGGGAATAAGTACGACATGGTAGAATGCGTTAAGCTAACAGTGTAAAAAACTCCAATATAACCAAGCAATATCAGTAACTATCAATTATGGAACAGGATATAATAGATAATAACAAGGATGATTAAACTAAACCTAAAGAGATTTACCACTGATAAATCTCTTCAAATTTATTATTTCACACCAAAGGTTCCAATAGATGAATTGAACAAGAATGATGATATATTCTTATAAAGAGTGTATATGTGCCAGTCCATTTTTAATCGACTGAAAGTCGTTTTTCCATCACATATTCTTGTGTTTTAAAGTGGCTCAAACATTATTTGAATGACCGCTTTCATCCAACAAAAATAAATGGTGCTGCATCAGGAATTTTGGAAAATGATATTTGTTTCATATGTACTTCAATGACCTGTATATAATTTTTTAAAAATTAGACTTAAACTTGTTTACAGACGATACGGTCCATTTAATTACGGGACAGAACTATGGCCAAATAGTGAAAGATATTAATTTAGAACTCTCTATTGTGAATAAATTCTGTGTGAATAAATTAAAATTTAATTCTGAGAAAACAAAATAGATTCGTAGAATATCACTTAAGCAACTAGTCAAAATTCTTAATATATAATACCATAATTTATCGCCATTTTAATTATTGTAGCTCTTTGGTGTTAGGTAATAATGAAAATTTTACATAATAAGACAATGCGAATTATTATGCATTGTGATAGGTACACCAGTGGATTTGATGTTGCGCTCTTTAGGCTGATGTTCTGTATGGCAGTGTATTGAGATGGCCAGTATTGTTATAAGTTTTAAAATTAAAAATAACTTAATGCCTACATGTACAAATATAAATGAATTACAAATTGTATGTAGTAGCTAAGTGCTAAATAAAGATCCCCTATTATTGTGCTAATTGTTTAAAGAAATGTGTTACAAGAATTTATGTCTCGGGTATTCTCAACGTGAGTCTAGTGTTAGCTTCAAGTGTTAAGTTTTTAACAAAGATTTGTCAATTATATTTAAGAAAGATAATATAGCTACATGTTTATAAGGTTTTTAAAATTTTATAAGGGAAACAAAACAATTTGTAATTTTTTAATACGTTCCAGTACAGAAATAGACTAAAATAGGTCATTCGCCATCCTCATGTACTTATCGTGCTTTAGCAAGATCAGATTTTTTTCTATTCCTCGTTTTATTAGCATAATGACATGGTTTACCCAATAAAGGCAAATAGTTTAAAAATAAAAAAAAAAGTCTAGTATTTCGCGTTTCTCCAAATTGAGTTAGAATAAATGCCCGACAAACTCATCGGTCAACGATTTAATTACAGCTAACAAATGTTGTTATAAAATAAAATCCTTTAAACACTAACATTTAAAACGGCAAACAATAAAAAAAAATCGTGTTTTAATAAGAAAAAAATACCCTTAATAACTAAGTTCCAACATGGTAAAGCATTCTAAAAATTACCAACTTTTAAAGGAAACATATAAACAGATACTTGTTTTATATTGATACGAAAGAGCATTATTTGATTTTGCAACATAGGTAAAATAACGAAAAAAAGGATCTATAATATTATCAGGGTTTTCTAACGGCCAAGTTGTAATCGCTTAGTACATTTTCAATTTAGAATAGAAATTATAAAACAAATTCCGCAATGTATATTTTTTAATAATTAGAATAGAATTAGCATTAAATCAGCCTTTAAAAGGCCGATATGCGAATGTTAAAAATCACCCAGTTAACAGTTCAAAAATAAAACTTAGACAAAGCTTTTTTGTTAGTTCTTTTGAAACGTCCCAGCACAAAACTAAACTAAAAAGGACCATTCGACGTGCTCGTTACATGCTTTCGTCGGATTAGCTTTCTGTTTTGTTCTTCTTTCGTTAGTTTTTACCTGTATAATTACAATAGTTCGGCTAATAAAAGCAATCAGTTTGAAAGTTAACAAAAAAGGTCTGGCAGCTCTGGTTTCCATCAAGCCAAGTTAAAGTAAATGTAAGAAACACCGCCTCAACAAGGATTTTACTTCAGTAGACGAATTTTATATTAAAAGGAACGTATTTTATGCATTTTTTTTCTTCTAAACATGTAAAGCAATCTGACATTACATTTGAATTTGAGTGAAGATTGTTTTTTTTTTAATATTTTGAGACATTAAGTAACAAAAAAATCATCGTGAAAGACATATTGGTAACACATGATCATTTTTATTGTTTGGTTTAGTTTTTATCGTCAAAATACACATATTTTAAGTAGGCCTGGACATATTTGCGAAAAAAAAAACATATTAAAATCGTGTTTGTATATTATTAAATAATGTAGTAAGTCTATATTACTACTCTACTGACAAAAAGGATGAATTGTTAAATTTTTATATATAAACATTATGAACAACTTTTTCATTGTAAATCAGGATTGCTGTTTCATTATTACATAAAAATATATATAATTACTAGGTGTATTTCTAAATATAGGTAATACGACTAGACGAACTATGTCTAGTTCGATTACTAGGTGGCGTTACCTTATAATGTTCACCTATATTGTCCGATTTTCGGAATTAACGGTGACTAGATCTAATTCGACTAGTTCGAGGACCAGTCCAGATTGAGCCATCAGAGAGTACACATCTCTCTGATAATGATCTTAAAGTGTGGCAAACGTATGCTAAACGTTTAGTCTTCGTATTGTATTTAAGTTGTGAACAGTGTATTTTCGCAATGGTTAAACTCAAATCCTATCTTAAATAAACGGAGGACGCTGGGATTACTTTACCGTGACCTAGAGGAGCTTCGTGCAGAGGGTATTGTATTGCATTTAGATGCTCTAACTCAGCAATCCAAAATGATTTCGGATCTTAGGATCGAAAACAGTGAATTATAAGCATAAATTCAAAAACTTCAAGCAAGAATGATTAAACTAGAAGAGTCAACTTGTAGGAAAACTGATGACAACGTCAGCGATTTTGATGTTTTTCTTAAAACACCAAGCGTCAAAGTGAGAGAAAAAGAAAAGACTCCAGACACCACACAACCAACCTCAGTGATCCAAAAATCAGTCATCGAGATCTATTCAGACCTCGAAGAAGGAAACGACCGTCAAATCTCCACACCAGATGGACATCAGCATTTGTCCTTCCGATCAAGAAGCCAGATGATGATCAAGGGGCCAGATGGGGTTCTTATGGTTCCCCAGGCGGAATCCGACCGAAAAGCCATAATAGGGCTTTTCAGCGAGAAAGCGCGTCCTACTCTACGGCGTGCTAGAGCCTATTCCAACTAACGACGTCAGTACAGAGCTTCAACATCTAGGCTTCCATCCTACTTCTATCACGGGAGATGAAACTCATGGAAATCGTACAAGTTACTGTACCCAATGAGAAAAACATCCTGAAAATCAAGCAACTATGCTATCAGACCATCAGAGCAGAGTTGCAGAAGAAACCAGCTCGTAGCTCCGCTACAAAGAAGCAGCCTTAACCACACCAGAATTATGTGAAAAAAACCATTTCCGCATCAACTGTTGAGCCAGAAAGCACAGAAAAACCCTAGAACTCTGTCGAACAGACAGAGCAAACTCAGCAGCAAGTCCAAGCCATGGCTGGGCTTGTTAACAAACTTCAGAGAGTTCTGAGTCTAATTTAGACGCAATTAGACCCATTTCTTCCCCAGCTTCATAGTCAGTAGAAACTGACACCAAAGAAAAGAAAGAGAACAAACGCCGACGGAACAAAATCTACAAGATTTGACCACAAAGCCCATTCGACGTCCAGAACATCCAATCAAGAAACGCGATTTTTTCGTGCCCTATCGCTGGTTTTCGAGCCTTGCGGCCCGATTCCGGACCAAAGAAGTTTTTTCTTCATTAACCTTCGAAAACTACCGAGATTTCAAATCATAACCAACGAAAGTCAGTACCTCCTGAGCTAGCAAGAAGCCCCCAGAAAACTATCAAACCTCATCATTACAGGGATTAGACTCAGGCTATATGAATAAGAACCTCTAGGCTATATCAATCACCTGTTTAAAGTCAAGTCAAGTCAAGTCAAGTCAAGTCAAATCAAATCAATATTACTTCGAGGGAAAAACATCTGAGCTTAACTACCGAGTTCTTAAAGAATGAAAACGGTCATAATATGTGGATGATTTTTTCCTGTTAATAATCGAACGAGACATATTTCATCTAGTCGTGCTACTTTACCAGTATTATTTAAAACTTCAGTTAATAATTATATATTCATAATTAGTACGATCAAGTAGACAGAACTTTGCTTCTCTTTTATATAAAAATATATTCATATTGCTGTATTGTAATACAGCAATTTCTAATTTGTAATTGTAATTCAAAAATGTACTTAAAAATATATCCACTTTTCTACCGCTATCAATCAGGCGTTTCAGTCCTTTTATTTAACATATAATGGAACAAAAAACTGCAACATTGTGAAAAATATTTTGTATTCGCTTAATTTTATAATTATTGTGTAAATCATAACGTGACGTATACAAACTTTTGTTATGTAAATTTAGATACTTTTTCGATAGATAACATTTCTGAAAAGTAGCTTACTTTCTAATAATACTCTATAAATATCAAGCCGATATCATACTTGGTTTTATTTTTACTGTCTTCGAAGTTAAGTCCTCTATTTTTACCAGCAAAGAAGAAAGCGATTTTCGAGTGGAAAAAATTGAAAAAGTATTAATGGGGAATGTGCTCCTTCATATTTCGTTCTTCATAAGTGCTTGACTGACTTTCAATGTTGTTTAACGAGCACGAGTGACGCTTCTCGCTCAAGACTCTCCGTTGAAGTCGCTAATGAGGAGATAGTTAGCAAAATCCTTGATATCGTGTCAGCGCATCACAAAATAAAGATTAAAAAGATTATTGAGATAATAAAAACTCTCATACGAATATGTACGGAACATCTTACACGAACATTTGGGCATGAGAACACTATCAGCACGATGACCACTTCACATATGGTGTTTAAACATGTTTAAGAACAGTCCAAAAAGTTTCTGTGCCAATTCGAAACTGTTAAAAAACTATTCATTAAAAATGAAGAAAGAGTTTGAACAATATGTTTACCCGGCGAACGTGCCCAGAAGATTTTAAAGGCTTTGTCATCGGCTATTTTCTGAGATTCGCATATTCATCGTCTTCATCGTCTATTTAATTATTATCATCGCATTATCTTCATCATCTATTTTGAAAAAGGAAGAACGAAGATAGAAACGTATGATATTGTGCTGCATTATTGATCAAATTTGAAGAGTTGACAGAAACGCCCTTATTTAGCGAGGAAAGCAGTGCTGTTAGCTACAATGCACCCATCTATTATTCCACCGTTGTAACCGCCGACTATTTGGAGTACGAATTGATGCCACATTCACCATATTCTCACCATATTCACCAATGCCCCCCTTTTGACTACAATATTTTTTCAAATAGAAATGTCTACAAAAAATTCATATCAAATGAAGATATTATCGCCTAAACAGAGGGCTATTTTACAAGGTTCAGCAAGTCGTTTGAAAAACAGAAAAACGTAGGACTAAACATATTTTATTAAAAGAAAAAACTATATTTTATTTAAAAAGTATCTGATTTTACACTCTATCCTCGTATATTAAAAAATGAAAATTATTTGATTCGAGTTTTTCGTACTATGTTGAAAATAGATATTTGTTAAATTTTATATAATATTGAATATTTTGTACTTCCAAAATGAATTTCGGAGGTGATAAAGTCTATATGAAAATATATTAATCCAGTGAAACAATAATATTCAAATAATAATTTTTTAACTAATAACATTCATATTTGACATGTCATCAAAATATTTTTTAAATAGGTGATTAAAAAGGAAATATACGTAATATTATAAAACTCACTCTATTTCCACTTAAAAAAAAAACATTTTAAAATGTCTTAAAATGTTCCAGTCAAAAGTTAGATATAAAAAACCCATTCGGCGTGCTCGTTATATATTTTAATCGGATTAGGCTTTTTTTCTATCACTGAATGTTTTTACCAGAATAACAACATAGTTTTACTATTAAAAACATTCAGTCTTAAACTAGATAAAAAATAAAATTTTGATCATTTTGGAATAAAACCTCCAAGTACTCCAGTGCCAGTAACATAAAACTTATTTGCTGATAGAATTAAAAAATATGCAGATATGAACATTGTTTTAAACAAAAATTGAAATTTTGAAATAAAATTATACTTCTAATGATTTTTAAACTGTTGACATAAATAATACAGCAAAATGAAATAAAAGGTCGTGAACGCATTGAAAATAAGTTTTAGGATATTTTTAACTTATTACGCTTAATATATAGTCACACTTATTAATATAGCCCAACAGAGATACTGTAGTCCTACTGTGTTACTATAAACCGGCAGTGTTACTAAAAGGTCATGCACGAGAAACCCACGTTTTTTTAACCCTGCGTCGGTACCGTGGGGCATAATATATCCCAACGAAGTTTATCGCGGTGTAGCCCAGTAGCTCACAGGTTCGCGAGTATTCGTGCATCTTAATATTTAGCCTATTTCTGACCAAAAATGCGTGCAGTATATTCTGATGTGAACAAGAGTGCACTTTACGTACCGTTAATTCAATACGTGTCCACCATTTAATACGTACCCCACCGTACCGATTACGTGTAGATAAATTTTTAGACATACGCCACCGTGCGTTAGTTATTCTAACATAAATAGTTCAGCTATTTATCAAGGTAGTTTTATTGTCTATAATTTGTAATCTGATGAATAAACAATGTTACTTTTCAGTATGATGAGTTATGAAAAGAACAGGCAAAATGATTAGAACTATGGAAAGATTCAGAGCAAGAGAATGATTTTACAGCATCCCCGGAACTAAGATCTGATTCGGAAAAAGAAGATGATAATATCAGCGAGCGTTCGGTAAATTCGGACACAGAACAAGAAATCAATGAGGATGATTTGCATGAGGAGTTCTTTGAAGACACCGAGACTATTGTAGACAACGATTACGTTGGTCGAGGTGGCATCACAAAGTGGTCTTACACACGTCAGAATTTGGCTACAAAAACAAGGGCTGAAAACATTATCAGTCATTTACCAGGAGTGAGGCGACCTTTTAAAGAATTTAAAACGCCGTTGGAATGCTGGAGTTGTTTTGTTACAGATATAATGCTTGCCGACGTTGTTAAAGTTACAAACTGCAAACTTGGAGAAAAACCAGAAAGATATAGTCGAGCTGATACACAACATTTGACAAAAGAAACAACTTTGGAAGAACTTCGCGCTTTCTTAGGACTTTTGTATGCAGCTGGCATTACAAAATCTGGAAGGCAAAATTTAGACGATTTATGGTCTACAGATGGCTTTGGTGTTGATATTTATAGAGCAACAAAAAAGATTCAGTTACTGTTACAATGTCTTCTCTTCGACAATGGTAAAACGCAGATCAGAGAGACGGCAGCTGAACAAACTTGCGCCCATCAGAGGAATATTCGACATGTTTGTTGAAAATTGTTTAGCTACCTACACACCCAGTGAACACTTTGCAACTGGGCAGAAAATGAAAGCGTTTAGAGGCCATTGCAGTTTTCGCCAATTTACACCAAATAAACCTGCTAAATATGGAATTAAGATATTTGCCTTGGTGAATGCAAGACCTTTTATGTTTTGAATCAAGAAGTTGGTAAATAACCAGTTGGCACCTTTGATGTGAGTAATAAACCGGAAGATATTGTTCTTCGTCTTTCTAAACTGATTTAAAAATCTAACCGCAATACTATATTTGACAACTGGTTTGCCCATTTCTCACTTGTAACAAAATAACTACAAGAATACAAACTAACATCAGCCTGTACTTTGCTCAAAAATAAAAGAGAAATCCCTGTGAAATTATTACAAAGAAAAGTTCGACTAGAAAAAACATCTTTATTTGCATTCCAAAAAGATGTAACGCTAGTTTCGTATGTGCCTAAAAAGGCAAAAATGTAGTATTGTTCTCAACTTACATCACTCTGATACCATCGACAAAAAAAACAGGATCTAATCAAAAACCGGAAGTTATAACTTTTTATAACTTAACGAAGAGAGGCGTTGATGAAGTAGACGAGTTATCTAGTAATTATAACGTGTCACGTAATAGTCGCAGATGGCCTTTGACTATATTTTTTCCCTGCTAAACTTATCATCAATAAACGCATTTATCTTATTTAATTCAAATAATAAAGTTCCGATAAAACGTCGCCATTTTATAAAACAGCTAGTTCATTGCATTTTAATCATTGCATAAGAATCCTTTATATCCATAATATGTCCAAAATAAGCTAAGTTTCTTAATTTAAAACTTTAAGTTGTTGTCGTTGCTGTCATCTCAAACTTTTGATACTACATTTTTGCTAAAAAATGCTGTGAAAATGAACAAGCATAATTTCAATTGATCACCAAGTCCGAGAAATTTTTAAACTTAGAGTTACTCTTTTTAAGAACACCATAGGCAAAATTGGTAAACAAATTTTGGAAATGGGGTCTGAGTGTGAAGGTAAAACGCAAAGCAGATCTCGAATAGCAAGATCAGCTAAAAATCTCCAACATGTAAGTGAAACTGTTTGGGAAGCCTCAGCGACATAAACTCGATACCTCTCTAACTAGGTATAAAACGACGATTTCTACAGCATGCTTTAACACAAGATCTCTGTATGTATCCATATAAAATTCAGCTAATTCAAAAGCTGAACCGTCATGATTTTCAGATGTGATTAAAATGCATGGGATATGGGATATGCACGACCACCTGTAGATACACATGAATTAATTTAGGAAAAATGTATGAAAGTCAATTTGATTAATTTTCTCTTGAAAATATAAAAGAATAGAAATTCCTAAAACTTATATACAAATATACAAATGATAAAAGTCACTCAGATACCAATAAACAAAACCAAACCTCTTAGTTAGTTCTCTTAAAATAGCAAATCAGTTTGAAAGTAGGCAAAAAAGATTTGGCAGCTGCGGTTTTCTAAAAACCGAGCTAAAGTAAATGCAAGAAGCATCAGCCGAGTAACGATTTTATTTCATCAAACGAATTTTTTGTTTAAACGAGCATTCTTTAATATAGGTAAAGCAATCTGGAAATTATACTTTTATTTCGCTTACATTACCTTTCCTTTGATCACGAAAATTACAAGCATATAGGCATAATTAACGTCTGAAACATTGTAGAGCGTGTTCATACATTATTTTATTTATTTGGATTTTTAGCCACGATCTAAAACTCAAAAACTATCAAAAATATCTGTTCTTATGTAAATAACGAATAACTGGGTAAAAACAAAAAACCAAACGGAGACAAATTTCTTGGTAGTACGTCACTGTCATTAAAGATTAACTGTCAATGTAAGTATCATTAACATACACAAAAAATATATTTACTTCTTCTCTTTTCAGAATTTATAGATATTAATATAATTTATTTTTACGTTCGTTTTGAAAACGGACGGAGAATACTTCCCGAAACATTTTTAATATCTTTTGAGTTTTAAATTGTGGCGAAAAACCCAATAAAGAGAAAAAAATATATCAACACCCACAGGTATGTTATTAATTTAGATATTAAGAAAGTAAATATATTAAACTACAACATGTCCAGTATACCTCGCCGAAGGTACTGGACAGATCACGGGTGATGGATAGTGAAAGTTCTATTAGATATTAATGGACAGCTGCGAATACCTCAAAAGAAGCAGCCCTAAAACAAGGCAAAACACTAAATCTATTTAGCGTCTGACCTGTATCAAGCGGTGGACTAGTCAGCGTCTATTCACCAGTGGTGCGGCTGAGATTTAAATTCATGGTTCAAACCTTTAATTAAAAGTACAAGATTAAGCGTTCTAGTAATTACAAAATTACCCCAGGAGGTAAACAATCCTCTGCCAGCATTGGTGGTACTATCGGACTTTCGTATTCTGGGGCGTCCGGTCTATCAGAGGGAGTCGGAGACCTCTGGCCATCGTCTGAAACCGAAAACAAAAACTTTCTTTGGAACGGTAAATATAAACTCTCTCCTGTGCCCAGGAAAACTTGGGGCGGACATCGAATCAGCAAAAAATCTAAATTTTAGCCCTGCAAGAAACTAGGTTGACAGATAATAACACCTTGGACTTCGGCAACTACCGACTTTTTAAAATTAAAACGGACAAAAGAATACTCATAAATACACCACATCTCGGTGTTGCTTTCGCTATATCAAAAACTATTCTTGATTCTATAACTAATGTCGAGCCAGTAAATAATCGACTTATGACACTATCCCTCAAGTGTGCTAAAAAAACTGTACATTAATCAATGCACACCTCCCAGTTAACAAACAAAATAAATCTTATCCTAAAAAAGCGAATATGTCCTGGGAAATTCTGGAAAAGGCTATTTTTAAAATTCCCTCTAACAATGTAAAAATCCTATTGGGTGATTTCAACGTCCAACTAGGGAAAGAAAGAATGTACAGAAAAACAGTCGGTAGTTTTCCCGCTCATAAATGGACTAACCATAATGGCAGAAGATTGGTTGAACTATGTTCGCAGTTTAATCTAAAAATAATGTCAACCCATTTTAAGAAGAAAATAACAAAACAAAAGACTTGGAGGTGCCCAAACATGTACATGGGTGAATTTCAAATTGACCATGTTGCCATTTCGTACCCCAATTATAAAGAGATTTTTTATGTTCAAGTCAGGAAAGGAGCTAACATAAACACGGATCACTGCTTGACTAGAATCAAACTTAGCTTAAAACCTCGAAAACTTATTCAAAATAGACTGCTAATACCAAAGTTAGACCTTACGAAAATCAAACCAACCACAACAGAAGAGCTTGATAAACAACCAGCACAGAACTGGCTCGAATTGAAACAAAAAATTATTAAAACAGCCTTAAAGTTGGTATCTTTACATAAACGTAGAAAACAGTAAAGCATTCAAAGAGTGGAACAGTAAAAAAACAGCAAGAAATTAGTACATCTTTTTGGAAGTAAGAAAAGAAACATCGAAGCTAATTAGACAAACTAAAAGAAAATAAGAAAACAATCAACTAAATGAAATAGAAAAATATTACCAAAAAATAACACCCGAAATTTTTACAAAACATTTAAGACTAAATTAACAGGTTATCAACCCTGCTTCCTTTGCCTTGCTTCCAAAACGAAAACGGACAATTAGCACTAAATAACCAAGACAATTGCAAAGAACTTTCAAACTATTTTGAACAACTATTAAACTGACCTGAGCCCTCAAACAGATTACCAACATTAAACCCAGAATAAACAAACCCAGATTTATAACCACCGAATCAAGATGAAATAATTAGGCAAATCAAGCGACTTAAAAATAACAAAGCTTCTGGTGAAGAAGGAATCACTGCAGAACTTATGAAATCCGCTGGTCCAGGTACAATCAAGGAAATAACCTAAATTCTGCAAGAAGTTAGGCGAACCGAACAGATTCCGTAAGATTGGAAAGATGTTCTAATCCATTCACTACATAAGAATAAGAATGGTGATAGAACGGATGTAAACAACTACAGAAGGATATCTCTTCTCCCAGTTTGTTACAAGATTCTATCTCAATATCTACTAGACAGAGAACAGGGACAGTTAGAGCCTAAAATTGGTGAATATCAATCAGGTTTTCGACCGGGCAGATCCTGCCCTGAACAGATCCTGTATATAAATTTGATCCTAAGACATCAAAAACAGTACAATAAAAATCTAGTCTGTACATTTGTGGATTTCAAAAAAGCATATGATTCTATTGACCGCGAATCTTTATACCAAATCTTGAAAAAACAGGGACTAGATCTGCAAACGCTGGCAATTATTAAAGCAACATTAACTAACACAAGGTCAAAAGTTAGATTCATGGGTGACATCTCAGAACCCTTCGAAATTAAAACTGGAGTGAGACAAGGGGATAGATTCTCACTACTTTTATTTAACTGTGTTCTAGAAAAAGTAATATAGGAGTGGCATGAAAAAAAGTCGGCCCTGAATATTGACCAGCCCATAAAACTGGAGAGAACCAACATCAAAACTGATTGCCTGGCGTTTGTTGATGATCTAGCAATTTTGGCTCACGATATATTAACGGCACAAAAACAGATTAAATTCCTAATAGAAACAACAAAATAGGTAGAACTCCAAATTTCCTTTGAAAAGACACAATACATGACCTGCAACAGACTAAGAACACCATTTCTAAAAACAAAATATGTTCAGATCAGACGAGCCTCTGAATTCAAATATTTCCGTGAAATAATCATGGAAAACGGGTTGGAAAAAGCGGCCAATAAGGGTAGATATCAAAAAATGGAAATTACATTGAGACTTACGCAAAATATTTACAACAAAAAATGCATGTCTAAAAACACAAAACTGAGACATTACAACACAGTTATTAAGCCAGGATGTCTATATGGGGCAGAAACGCACATTTTGAATAGGAAGAGAGACATCGAGGAGATTGGAAAGAAGGAAAGAAAAATCATAAGAAAAATCTTAGGCCCCAAACAAATAAATAGCACAACATACCAACATCGAGAAAACCAAGAAATCAAACAATACACAGAATTAGATGGATTGCTGTAATTAAAGATGTAATTTAAGATCAGCAAATATTACACAAAGTGAAATTCAGGATAGAGGCTGTTTCGGACACAAGGTTAACGTTTGTGAGGTTGGCCAGAGAGAAAAATGTAGGAAGACTGGAACAACTTAGTCTGACGAAAGGAAAAAGACTCAGCGAAAGAATGGAATCAGTATGGGCGCAAAGAAAGGCTAACAATAACAAATGGCTCTAACTGTACTTCGTGTGGTCCACCAGGGCCCGTATGTGAATAATAATAATAAACTACAACATTCTGAAAACAGCTTAACATTTCTTTACAAATATAAAGATAGTGGCATAATACCAAAAGTTTACGTTTACATATACCATATAACACAAACAGAAGCATATAGATTTTACATAGGACTAGTTTAACACTTTTAAAAGATTGCATTCAATATCACATATACACTAAACAACAATTAAAAACTGACATTGATAATATATTACAACAAATATACGAAAATCAATATCCAATATCCAAAAAAATACTCGCATTAAGAAATTTAATTATTGAAAAACATGGAACAAATACAAAACACATTAATACACATACAGACAAAAATTTAATTAATAAAACTTAACCTTTCAAGTAAAATATTATCTTATTCTGAAAAGTATGTACTTTCTAAAGGACTAAATTTTAGCATTACATCGAAAGATGTTCCTAAATTAGACATTATTTCGGCAGTAGAATCTGTTGCTCAAAAATTATCTTTGGAAAGTACAAATGAATACAGAATCAGATTAAAACTTATCTTAGAAAAACAATTTAAAATCAAATCAAATGTATACCATGAGGAAAGGTTAGCTATAAATAAATTAAAAAAAAACACATCTATTAAAATATTGCCATCAGATAAAGGTAACGCCACAGTTATTCTGGACACTACAGAATATAATAACAAAATTAGAACTTTAATTTATAAGGGAAATTACACTAAAATACCTACAGATCCAACATTACACATAGAGAGAAGAATTTACAATACATTGTATAAACACAAACGTGAATTTATAGATCTAGAAATATCACAACTTACCCCACATTATAGTAAACCACCTCATTTCTATGGTCTACCAAAAATACACAGACCTAATATACCATAGTTAGTAGCATAGATGCCCCATGTTATAAACTAGCAAAATTTGTATTAAACATTTTAAATCCACTTTCTGGTAGAAAACATTCATATATTAAAAATACTTCAGATATTTTTGATAAAATTTCGAACATTAAAATTACAAACCAAAATTTAATGGTTAGTTTTGACGTGGTGAGTTTATTTACTAATGTACCAGTTGATAAATCACTTTTAATAATTAGAAAGAGATTAGAACACGACACAACATTAAAAGACGGCACTAAACTAAACGAATTAATGTGCTCCGTGCTTAACTAAAGAATTTTGTCTCCGTTTGATTTTTTGTTGTTACCCAGTGATTCTTTATTTACATAAGAACAGATATTTTTTATATTTTTTGAGTTATAGATCGTGGCGAAGAAAATATATAGGCATAATGATTAAAGAACATGCAGTCGATAAAATATATTGTTAGTTGATATAATATAGTTAAGTATTATCATATACTAAACTTTATATTATTTTAATTTAACCTGAATATTTTTAAAAACAATACTACCAGTTTCAGATACACTCCTAATGATTCAAATCATTGCTTCCACAATGAAATAGCTAGTTTAAACTGTATTGTAGGTAGATTAATAAAGTCACTTCTAAACAAAATTAGTGATAACCCAGAAATCAAATTGATCAGGGAGGTAGCCGATGGTGATAACAAGAAAATTTTAGATTGATTAATTCAAAAACAAAAGTTTTCGAATTTATTGAAAGAATCTTCGACTTTTCAAAAAGAATGAAGAACTGAAGATTTATGAAATTACAAGGTGTCCCAAAAGAAAGTCTCTTTTTAATATAAATTAAAAAGCAATATAAAAAAAGAGAGATCTTTATTAATTATTGAAATACACATTTTAGGGAATTACTTTTTAAAAATAATGTTATCCAAATGAAAAACTTCATGCTCACGGCACTTATCAAAATGAACAGCAGAATTTCTTAAGACGGCTCGGCAGCTTTTAACTGCTCCAAAGAAGCACAAGAAAAACTCCATAAGGCCCAAACCAGGACGTGGAGGCCAATATGTTACCTCTCCTGTATGTCTACTTCGCGAACTCGTGGCAGAGACATGTTGGAAGTGTGTGACGTTGCTCCGTCCTGCTAAAAACTTATTATTTGATTATAATCAGCAAAGTTTTCAGTTCAGGTCCCCTGTCATCTTCAAAACATTTCGGGCCTATTATTCCTAGGGCCTATTATTGCAGCCCATATAGTGACTTTGGGTTGACTTGACTTAGGAATATATGTATTTTTGATGCTTTCCATATCCTGAGGAGGGAAACACTTGGCTCAATATCACACTGCACAAACGCCGGTGTTGCGTTTGTACAGTGAGCCAGTGAAATAGAAACTTTCTTATGGATAAAGTAAATGGGGGAAAGTAAGAGATTCATATTGACTACACATAAAGAACATATTGCACACATTAGATATGGAAAAAAATGACAAATCTTGAATTGCCCAACATAAATCAACCATGGTCATAATATAAATCTTACTATCATAAAAGTTGTTAAAAGTGTGAGTATTAATAGAGCTTTGAATGCATATAAAAGAATTCAAACAGCAAAATGTGAGAAAACCATGAATATATTCCATACAGTCAACTTTTTGAATTATAAATTTAAGGCTTGGAAAACTTCAGGCTTAATGACTTTTACACTATTAGTTAATGTTTCACGCCAAAGGCTACAGTAGATAAATTGACGTTATCATAGAAAAGAATTATACACTGCCAATTAGAAATCATTTTGGCCGGTACGATAACATTCAGTCATAAAATAAGAAAAACTATGTTATTCATTTGAACGAAAATGTGGATTACAAAGGTAATCTCAATACAACAATGATAAAACCGTCGTGCGACATAAAATTCCTCATTTTATTTTGGTGTTTATAGTCCGGCATAATAAAGTGAAGTGTAATGTTCCGAAATAGCGGCAAAATGTGCCCCATAAAAATAGATTTTGCATTTAAATAGGCCGGTATTCGGGAGCAATGAAACGGAAAACCGATATGGGCAAGCGAACGAGTTGCACGTCGAACCATCTTCCTCTCCGGTTTCGCCAATAAAAATAGCTTCCGGTCTGAAAAATTACGTTTCGGAGCCCCGAGGCCGATTTTGTAACATTTTTTCCTCAACCATGGCCCTGCGCGTTTCCCGCTTTAGTGACAAAAATTCGTTTTTTATAGGGCATGCCTGCCGTGTCATTCGACAAATAATTGTTGGGGGGCAAAATAAAAGTGACAAAATCAGGTTATTAATTTCTTCTCCATATAACCCTATATCATTTTTATTGTTTGACAATTTTAATTGACAAGCATATTGTCAGATGATCCAATATATCTCACAAAAATATATATTCTCATTCAAGGGATTAATTAGTTATTACTATTAATAACCAATAACTGACGCGACTGTTTGGTGGATTAATTAGCACTTAATTAGCAACCAAAGTATTCCGAGTTCAATTCTTAACTTCTTAATTTTAACAGCGAAGGACGGTGGCACTAAAATTTAACCGATAGCTGAAAATATCGCTGCAATGTACGAAGCAATAGCAACAACGTTATATCCAGACATTACCGAAATTTACACCACTGTATATGGAACAGCTTCAGTTCTCTGCCAAAAACCAAGAAATATAACGTCAGGAAAATGAAATAGAGGAGGCCTATTGAACAAGTCTCAATCCAAGTTCGACAGAAATGGATATACGAAATCAACACAACCTCCACCAATCCATCGGAGTTGTTTTACAGAATTTCACAGAATTAAGCAAACCAAAACCGGCGGAAGTAGAGGACTAGAGGAGAATCGTCTAAAAGAAAACTATAGCAGCAAAACAAACTGTCGAAAAATACTTAAAAAATATAACAGAATAAGAGTTGCCCTTCCATCCCTGAGGAGGATGTCACTGCTATTAAGAGTAAAGGTAATCTTCTGCACCAAAAACGAATCAGAAAACAATGAATAAACTTTGCTAGTTGAGGACAAGATGGTATTTATTCCACAGATCGAGGATATATCACAACCGAAAACCAACCGAATCCATAACGTTCCCTGTGGGCCATATTCCCACGTTCCATGTAGCTCTTGTGGTCCATATGGATCCATATGGATCGAGGTGTATGTGCACTGAAGATTCAGGAGAGATATGGCAGTACATAAAGACATCATAAATTAATCACTACGTATGTCAACCAAGAGGCAAAATATTGCAAACCGAACCGAACGATGACATGAATTAATTATACCATGAGGATTTGCTATCATATCGCTTGAGTTATTACTTATCCTGAAAATCCGGAAATTACACTAAAAAATAATAAAATATATCGAAAAAAAAGGTTCTCTTCTGGAAAACAAAGTTTGCCATATGAACAGTCAAGAAGGATGGACCAACAGGAGGGAATAAATATTAAGGTGAAGTCTTCCAACGGAATTTTCTAAGCCCCCTCTCATTTTACATCTCACTATTAATCTCTCAATAGAACTGAAGCAGATAACAAACATTAAAAATGGCGTTCCCAATTAATCAGAGCTCAAGATAACACACTTCTTATATACATAGCATGTCGCAAAAAAACGGATCTTCTTAAATTTAAAGTAAACCACTAGCGTCATCTATTGAAACAATATATATTTTAAAGACTGTATATCTCCTCTACACAACGAGACCACCATCATTAGAATCGATCAACGAATTGTCAAATTATAGCGCTTAGAAGCTCCTGGCATTGGAAGACGATCCAAAGCCAAGTCGACCAAAAACAATAATCGCGATGAGTTGGTAGAAAAAGTGCGTACAATGATCGCCTAGGATGCGAATTCTACTGTAAGATGGGTAAAGGAGGAATAAAATATGACCAAAGACGTAATTCACGAAATTTTAACTAATGATTTAAACAAATAAAAAGCCTGCTCTCGATTTTTTCTCATAGGACCGTCGCTGTTTGTGAATGTTTGGAAAAAAACAAGTCTGTTTGCTTCATCATCCTTCGTATTTGCCCGACTTATCTCCGTGTTACTATTTCCTATACCCGAAACTCAAAATGGCCATAAAAGGAACGTTTTATGACATAGTTACACAAGTTCAAGAAGCTCTTGAGGATCTCTAGCGGATAATTGAGGATATTCCGAAAAATTACATAAAAAATTAATTGGTTGAACATACCTAGAGGTGTATTGATGTAGAAGGGATGTATTTTGAATAAAAAGAAATAATTTTAGCAAAATAACTAATTGTTTTTTTTTTATTTAAAATACTCCGTTATTATTATTACTGTGTATGATATATATTTTGGTAAGAAGGATTTTAAGAGAGTCATCAATAAGGTACAAGAATTTACTAATACAGTAGACATAAAGGTTGGGCAAGTCTGAGTTAGGTCATTTACATGTTGGAAGAAGTGGCGATGTGATGTACATCTGTTGGAACAGATAGTGATGTCAAAATGATAACCATATCTATCATAGAATTAGACATCTGATAGCCGAGAAAACTTAAAAAAAATAGTTATTTTATAAAACGCAATATAAGATACCCGCGCAGTGGTTTCTTGCATGAAAATAATAATTCTTAACAGAAACGTAATAATTCTTATTAGCCAAACACTAAATATGTTTAGCTATTTACGAGAGTCGTTCAGTAAGTCATTAGAAAAAGATAGAAAAACAAATTATTTTAAGTACATTTTTATATTTTTCAACATAATATTATTTTAGCTTTATACATTTTTCCAAGCTTTTCTCCAACTTCTTTAAGCCGTCTAAGAAGTAAGATTTTGGATCTGTTTGGGCGATGATCTCCTCGTTCGATGTGAACCGTTGACCGCTAAGCCATTTTTTTAAGTTCGGAAATAAAAAAGTCACTGGGGTCAAATCCGGTGAATACGGTGGATGTTGTAATAATTCAAATTTTAATTCTACGATTTCGGCCATCGAAATTGTATAGGTGTGCACCCGTACATTGTGGTGTAGAGGATTTTTATAACACGCTTTTATTAGCTCCACCTGTATCTATCTAGGTAACGAAATTTTTGAACGTGTTTTTTTCATCCACTTCAAAACGTCAGATTAAATTGAAACTTTGCTCACTTATCACAGACCGATGACAATACAATAATTTAATAAGTTCGTCTCATTATCCTGAACAGAATCGTCAGGATCAAGGATTTGCTTTCGGAGAGAGAGTCTGAGAAACGGTTACAATTCCCAAGGATGGCAGTAGGCATGCAAATTACCCACTCCCGCCGTGGGTAAGTAGTGACGAAAAATAAATAATAGTTTAAAAAACAAAAAACACGCTTTTATAGCAGATCGAACTAAAAAATTAAAAATAAATTATAGTTTAAAAAATGTAAAAAACACGCTTTAATGGTAAACCGAACGAAAAAGTAAAAAATAATATTTCGTATACCATTACCATTAAACCGTGTTTTTACTTTTTTTGAGCGATAATTTTTCTTTTTCAAATGAGAACGATTTTTCTTAATTTCTTCGCTCAATCGTTGCAATAATGACGCTTAATACTCTCCAGTTATTGTTTTTTTCCAAGTAATCGGTGTAGATGGTTCCGCGTGTATCCCAAAAAACTGTGGCCATAAACTTACCAGCCGATTTCCCCGTCTTCGCCTTTTTCGTAGCCTTTCGCCTTCAAAAACCCACTGTTTTAATTGCTCCTTTGTCTCTGGAGTGTAGCAGTGTATCCATGTTAGGGAATAGTTACTTTTACTGAACGTCCCGAACGATGTTCATATTTTGTGGATGTACGGCCATGTTTAAACTCATTTACGCAATTATAAACAGTTGGAAACACAGAAGCAACTATGCCATGAATTTCATCCAACTCAGCTTTGATCTCTTTCGATGTTAAGCCTTTTAAATATAAGTGTTTAATCACAACTCGAAACTCAGTTCGTTCCATTTTTCTAAATAAACAAGTGTCTTACTTCAATCGACAATAAAAATGAAACCATGTGATAAATATAACTGAGACTTTGACAGCTATCTGGCGAATAATGATGCTTACTGAAAACAAACTATTTCCGATTCTACGAGTGCCATCTCTTGAATTTTCTAAAGACTTATTGAACGACCCTCGTAACATTAATCACTTATTGTATCATAAAATGTGAATGTCAAAACCACACGCCTGCACTAATATGAAAGCAATTGAAGATGTAGTTCCCTAGAATAACACATCTACGTTGTAATGATTTGTGCTTTTATTTCTTTTATGGCCCAATAAATATGAATATACTTTCTCTAAAACTCAGTCAACATTAAATCTTCTTTGACATCGATTTTATTATGTTGTGATGTTCTTTAAACTCACATACAATACTTACTTTTCATTCTCTAAAATAGGTTATTCTAAACATGATTCTCGATTTGTACGCAATAATAGTTAATAGTAAACAGCAATATACCTCGTTTAATTCTTATAAAACTCGCTTTTGAACTTTGTAAAATATTCCCAAGAATGTTGACTGTCTATTTTTTTTAAGTGAGGATTTTTTTGCGAACAATCTAATGTTCTTATTGTATAATTTAAAGAGTTTAGATCAAATAACCACTAAGCGATTTTTGCTCAAAATCCGATAAGCGCTGTAGACAATGTTTATATTTCAAAGGAACTTATATTTTTTTTAATTAAATCGCCTTTCATAATTTTAAATGCTTATTGATTTTTTTTTAAACTCATTAATTATTTTAAATAAATTAATTAACTGATTAGCTAATTCTAACTCTAATTAGTTATTATTATTTCTCATAATGACAAAATTAGCATAATATTTATTCTGAATAAATAATGTATCCAAGAATGCTAACAATAGTTCTTTTCTAATTCGCTATAGGAACATTACATTATTTTAATGATTGACACCTAGGCAAAAATATTAATTAAACTATAATATGCATTTATATTTTAAACTTAACTAAAACAGTTTTAATCTGTTTAATATCAGCTTTTAAATCATATGAAGGATAATAAATTATATCAAATGTCCCATAAACTGTATTTTTGTGAGACATCTTGCCACCAAGCAACATTTAACACACTGAGATGAAATTTGATTGTAAAGACTATTTCGTCGACAGTATCCCTGAAAGAAGATTTTTACAACCGAGTTATAAAAGTAACTTCCGCATTTATAGGTCCTTGGAAACAACACATTATGACAACATTAAAATTTGAAAGGAACATCTACAGCTATGCATTCTAACAGAAGAATATATATATATATATATATATATATATATATATATATATATATATATATATATATATATATATATATATATATATATATATATATATATCACGGATTTGGATAATCAGTTTAATGCTAACAACATAATACTAACAAGAAACTGATTATCCAAATCCAGTGATATATGAAATCCAGCTATATAGCTAGCTAATGATTACTAGCATGGCGAATGTTGACAAAAAAAACAAATTGCAATTATTCAAATTTGGAATAAAAAAAAATATTTTTAACTTTTATGCAAACTAAACAAAACTCCGTGTTTAAGGACCCTATATTTATGGCTTAAAAACTATATTAGATAAATTATTTATATACCAATTTTCATTTTATTCATAATTTTTCGTAAGGACGAACTTTTTTCATTATATATTCATTATATTCATGTAAAAATTTCGTTACATATACAAAGTCCTTAAACATCATTCCGCATACTGTGTAAAAGACCCTCCAGAATCGCGATTAGAAGCTCAAAGGGGCTAACACCTCATGGACTTGACCAACCCTGTTTAGGGTATAACAAGCCGAAAAGGACATTCGATATCTGGATATCGCCTGGACATTAAGTAAATAGCAGGAACCGGGTTTCTATTGTCAGAAAGGAATCCCATCTCTCGGAGCGTTTCTCCTGCTAGAAATAATGGTTTAAGGTGAATATGGAATAATGGTTTCGTAGCTTGAGCAGTATAAAGGGGTATTGTTTCGTTCTGAAGGAAAATTGCCAATGTACGTCTTAATTTGTGTTTGTTGGATATCACTCATATTAATTTATTTTAAATTAGACATATATGTTATGGCATAATATAATTTCTCATGTAGAAATACATACATATATCTTCAACAAACACGAATTAAGACATACATTGGTTCAATCCATTCGGTTTGTGAAGAATCACGACGTTTCACCAGAATCCATTTGGCACTGAAGTGTTGGCTTCAAGTGGAGAGTCCAACTGACGTGCACGGGTCATTGCGCTCGCTCTTATAGGCTGCCGGCGAGTGAGCAGATTATATTGGGGTAGTTTGGAGCTGTTCGCAGCTCTCAATTCACGTCCGGGCCTCGGTTTATTGATTTTTCCTCATCCCCACGATGCAGTATTTGTTTTTTCTTCATAAGCAATTTCCATAGTTCTGGAATGTTGCTAGAGTCGTTCCGCGTCACCCCTTTCTGCTATTTCAAGGGCTTCTCTGATTGTTCAGATCTTGTAGTCTTCAATATGTGTGCTATTTCTTTAGATCCTTCAAAATGTATTGTATATCCTGTTTGTCGATGGTGCTGGAACAGAGCAGAAGTAATTTGTTTGTTTTTTAAGTTGTTTTGATGTTCCTGGATTCTAGCCGAGATCCGTCTGTTTATTTTGTCCTATGTATGTTATGTTGCAGTTAGTACAAGATATGCTATATACCCCATGATTTTGCAGTGTCATTTTGTGCTTGGAGTTTTTTAGGATGTTTGCGATAGTTTTGTGCGACTTGTAGATTGTTCTGATCTTATGCTTTCTTAATAGTCTGCCTACCTTCTCAGTGATTCCTTTTACGTATTATACCAGGACCTTTAGTGCATTTAGTTTTTGATCCTCCTTTGTTCTTCGTGTTTGTGTTTCCTGACGGTGAATGGCCTTTCTGATACAATTTCTTGAATATCCATTTTGTCTAAGGGCTGTGGATATTTTTGGTAATTCCTCACTTCTTATATCTGGTAGTGTCAGTTGGAAGGATCTGGAAATTAAGGTATTCGCCACTGCTTGGACTTGAGAAGAGTGTTGATGGTATTTGGCGTTTAGGTATCGATCGATGTGAGTGGGACTTTTTATACACTGTGTGTTCGAGAGTTCCAGAAAGTTATCTTGTGATGACAAGATCCAAAAACGGTATTTAGTAGTTTGAAATTTTGTATATTTGTTTGGTAGATTTCTATTCTGTTCCACTTCCAGGGTGATTATTCCAGCGTGACTGTACTCTGGGGTTGTGTTCGTTCAATTGGGTTAGAAAATTATTCAGAAGTTCGTTGCCGTGAGACCATATTATAAAGATACCCTCTACTTAGCGTTTCCAAAGTTTAGGTTTTAAGTTTAAAGATAGTTGACTTTGATCCAATGATTTTGTTTCGAAGTTTGTCATGAACAAATTAAATATAACGGATAATAGTGATAATCCCATTGGAGCACCGTCAGTCTGTCTGTAGATCTGCTGGTTGAAGGAAAAATATGTGTTCTTCAGGCAGTGTTCGGAGAGTTTACCTACATATAAGTTTAAAGATAGTTGACTTTGATCTAATGATTTTGTTTCGAAGTTTGTCATGAACAAATTAAATATAACGGATAATAGTGATAATCCCATTGGAGCACCGTCAGTCTGTCTGTAGATCTGCTGGTTGAAGGAAAACGATGTGTTCTTCAGGCAGTGTTCGGAGAGTTTATATATGGTGAATTTGTTCATCGAAAATAGGTCCGCAGCTTCGTCTACAGGGATACTAGGATATAGTGAAACAATGTCCAGGCTTGCTAATTTGTCTGTGTATTATTCAGTTGGAAATATTTAATTATCCTTATCCAATGTTCGGCAAGTTTACAAGAAACAAGTATTTTCGCAAGTTTCACAGAACGAACTGATCAACACCCGAAACGTGTCTTCTGGTGCGTCTTGACTTTACAATTAAATAAAACAACAACCAAATTGTATGCTAGAAACTATTTATTTTATGTGAAATAATATTCAATGACATTAACATTTGAAAACAATTTCGGACATATGTCTGCTGCGGCTACTTCTGACAAATGTATTCTGTAAATCCAATTTTTGATCACTTTTTCAAGCAATTGACGTCTTATGTCCGCAATTATTCGAGTTATGTTGGCTTCAAGGTGTTGACAATTGATGGTTTATCGGCACAGACCGAAAGATTTAACATAACCCCAAAAAAATAATCTAAAGGCTTTAAATTACATGACCTTGGTGACCAATTAACAGATCCATTTCTCAAAATAATTTTCTCACCTAATTGTTCCCTCAATAAATTTGATTTTGATTGTTGCCTTGGCTGTATGATATATGGAGATGGCACCACATCTCCTCTAGATCAATACTATTCAAATTTGGAATGAAATAATCCACCTAGCCGAATAACAAAGCCTAACTTCCTACAAACGGCGACAAATTAATAAATTTTTATCTTCATTAACACTGCCAGCAACAGCGTCAATATTTTCTTCGGAATGCACAGTTTTTTTGGTCCTAACGGAATTTCCACCAAAAATATCGCCCGTCATATATATATATATATATATATATATATATATATATATATATATATATATATATATATATATATATATATATATATATATATATATATAAATATATATATATATATATATATATATATATATATATATATATATATATATATATATATATATATGTATATATATATATATATATATATATATATATATATATATATACATATATATATATATATATATATATATATATATATATATATATATATATATATATATATATATATATATATATATATATATATATATATATATATATATATATATATATATATATATCCGTTCGTTGTCAGTTGGATTCTTCACTGACCCGAAATGATATAGGAACATGATCTACCAAAATCAAACCAAAATATTCAATGTAACCTCATGTAATATGATCAGTAATTGATGATAGTAGAGATCAAAATAAGAGGATTTAGTAAATAAATGTGTTGGCAAATGTTAGTTATTAAAAAGATACAGGGTGTTAAAATTGAAACTAAATTTTCGAAAAATTGAGAAAATTTAGAAACGGTTGAAGATATCAGGTTCAAAATCGGGGTGGTTGAGTTTACATAGGTGAAAAATCCGAATTTGGTACTAGTTTGAGCCTAGTTCCTAGAGGGCGCTACAAAAAAACAGTTAAATCACAAATATCACTGTTAATCCAATATACGATTTTCTATCACCGCTTAAAAGAATTGAAAATAAATATTACTGGCACCTATAGGTGTGACGCAAAAAGCAAGTGTACATCATGGCAATTTTATTATAAAACAACTTTATAATGGTCTAGTGCTTTAAACTGGATGTTAAATTTGCGGACGCAAAGCGTGGATTATGTATAACTGAATAAAATACACACAGCGTGAAGCTTTTCATAAACGATAAACCGGTGCGGAGCGAATTTTTGTTTGGCGCTGTGTAGATTTTTGATGAAAACTTACATATTGTATTTAGTAAGAGCCTGGTTGTAAAGGATAAATGTGTTTTTCATTAAAGATTCAAAAGAATCCCGCAGCAGAGTTAAAAAAAAATGTTTTAAACATTTAAAAGTATATATTTGTTGTGTACGTATATATATATATATATATATATATATATATATATATATATATATATATATATATATATATATATATATATATATATACATATATAATATTCAGCTCTACAGGCCTAGCGGCCCTTGACTTCGAGTTCTTTCACCTTTCTTTTCCATCATTTCGGTCAAAAGCATCATCCTTCCAATCCCTGACTCCCACTTTCCCCAAACCTGATCCAGCCATTTTTCCTCGGTCGCCTTCTTCTTCTCTTTCCCCCTTCACCTATCATCAGTATTTCTTTAACCCATCTCTCGCCGGCCATCCTCGCTATGTGCCCCAGCCATCTAGCTCTCTGCGCTCTCACCATCTGAACAATGTTTGGATTTTTGTACAGTTCTTTTATTTCTCTATTTGTTCTTCCTCTAAATTCGTTTCTGAACTTTAATTCCTCCAAAAATCCCCCTTAATATTTTACATTTCCAGACTTACTTTCCAGCTTACTTTCTTCTTTCTTCATCATTGCCCATGTCTTGCACGCATCGTTAACTGTGGGCCTTAGTATTGTTTGGTACACTCTCCCTTTTGCTGCTCTTGTTATATCATTTGTCCTTAAAACCTCTAAAAACATTCCAGCGGCATTGCTTTCTTTCGCGAGTCGTTTTTCTATTTCCTTCTCTCCATCCCCTTTACATGTTAGTGATACTCCTAGATATTCACAGTTTGTCCCAATTTCTCAATTGTATATTTCTTATATTCTACAAGGTATATATATATATATATATATATATATATATATATATATATATATATATATATATATATATATATATATATATATATAGAGGGATATTAAAAATCAAAAATTTCACCCGTACTCCACTACTTGGGTGCTTTGACATTCTTTCATCCACCACCAAAACATCAGTTTCTGGCCTTAAGCCGTCATCAGTCGGGCTCAAGCTGACCACTTGAAAACAAATAAAGAAACGACTAAAGCCATGACCACATAAATCGCCCATGCGATTTATGCGGCATTGCGTTTGGGAAAGCGTTTGTGATCCGTCTAGCCCTGGAATGGTACCATGTAGACACAAAATGTTGCATGGTTGCATAATGAGCCCCTGGAAAAGGATATTTAAAGGTCTAGAAAATACATCTATGATTCAGCTTCTTGATGATCATTTCAAGAAGCAGAAAAGATCTAGAAAAAAAACACTTAAATTGGAAGAAACAGGGAAGTTAGGAACAGTTAAAACCAATATGCTGTAATAAAGAAGGAATAATAATAAATTTTAAAACGGAAATCATAATTGTGAATATTTGCATTGTCCTAACAATAAATAAGCTATTTTTTATATAAGCAGGCTCTTTTCAGGAGAATTTTAAATTTCAAAAATGCTTGCGCTGTATCTTTCGGTTAATCGTTTCACCAGAATATCAACTAGTGTTCCAATTGTGATATTTAGAGGTGGATTTATCTCTTATCCGTAGTTACAAAACCATATATTAAATCAATTTTCGTGTTATTGAAACTATACGAAAATACCTAAGAAATTTCAGTGGAAAAATATTCCATAGTCTTTCGGTACATAATTTATTAAAATTGTAAAAGTCGATTTAACATGAGATAACCTAAAGACTCAGTATTTATTCCTGTTCATATTTTGAAAAATATGCCAGTGGAACAGATTTTGCAGACACATGTAAGTGTGGACTTAAAGCAGAAACCAAGCGTTCATTGTGACAATTCAGTTATAAAACCACTTTATAATGTTCCAGTGCTTTAAATTGAACATTAAGTTTACGGACACAAAGCAAGGGTTTTATATAATTGAATAAATAATACAGAGCTTGAAGCTTTTCATAAACGCTGATCCGACCTGCGAGAATTTTTTTCGGCGTAGTGTAGATTTTCGATAAAAACTCGCATTGTATACAGTAAACCTGAAAATAATATATTGTACTACTATTGTACACCTATTTTACTATTTACAAGAAGCCAGGTTTTATTCTCGTATTATAATATGAGCCGCTTATATTTTCACTGTTTAACATATATTGATTGTACTATGTATAAAATGTTTATTTGAAAATAAAGCAATTGTTTTGCCTGTCTATAAACTTAGAGAAAGACATAAGTTTAACACAATCTAATTTTTTACGCTGTCGATAGAATTCGCGGCTTCTAAGAAAATTCGACTGTAATTAAGTAAACAACGTGTCGCGACGCGGCATCTTACATAAAAATTAATCAATTATTCCATTAATTGTTAAAATAAATTGTAACTAGTCTTTTAATGAAGCTTAAAAATGATCCCATCTTCTACTCATCTAAGTTTTTGTTGTTGATTTGTGTAGAATATTTAACCGTAACACGGTTAGTTTCTATCATTAGGTGGATACAGCGATTGTTCTCAGTTAATATTTTACAGACAGAGACTAAATAAGGGGCGTTCAAAAAATGCTCGATCTAACAAAGAAAGAAATATTTTTAAAAATGTTTATCACTGTAGTCACTTTCATATAACTAGTCGCAATTAAATTCATGTAGATAAACAACGTAAAAGCATTCCATTTAATACTCTCAGTATCATGCCCAGCTCTGCAAACTAAGCGATTATTTTAGCTTTGACCTTCATCATTTGAAGTGAATCTTTATTCAGCAAGCCACTTCCTCAAAAGAGAAAAAGAGGCAATAATCAGTTGGAACCAATTCCAGTGAATGCTACGCTTGTAAATGTACTTAAAAGCATATGTTACGGTGTTATGCAGCAACTATTCAAGACATGTATGCAGGCGCATTATCATAGTAAAAGTCTACTTCTGTCCAAAAAGATGTAGAGGTATAACAATGGATATGACCCAAATATTATTAATAGCATAAATTATGAAAAACTTATATTAAATATATTAATCTAATATTCTATCTCAAATAATAAAAATATACTGTATGAAACACTGAATATACAGAATAAGTAACTAAATTATTTACTTATTCTGTATATGTTAAACAACTCGAAACTATAATAACAAAACAATTATTAAAGACAAACGGTATAAAAATTGTCTTTTAAACTAATAATAATTTGGGACATTTTATTACAAAATAATAAAACTCAAACCAATGAACTTTATAATCAGGAGTTTATTTAATTCAGAGTGATTCTTGTCCAAAAGTCTATGTTAGTCAAACGGGTAGATATTTTTCTATTAGGATCAATGAACAAAATAGAGAATTAGATAACCAATTTATTACATTAATGCCTTTTATGCTAACTTTTATGCTAAATTTTATATATTGACCTCTTAGAGTACTGAGAAATTACCAAAAAGACAGACAAAAGATACAAATTTACATCATGTATCATGTATCATTTATTAGACTATAAGATTATAACTAACTTTTAAAGTTAGTAACTAGTATAAATTGCAATATATTATAACAAATTTTAGCAATTTATTTTTATATCTAAAGAATTCACTTTGTACCGAAACAATTATCATACAATTTATAAATATAGTAGAAATGTATGCTATAACAAAAGTACTACTTCTTTTACTTATAATAGTTTTTCAATTCACTTCGTTTGTTGTATCCCAAAAGTTTCACAGAGTCCCTCAAAATATTCATCTTATACATCCTCAAACAATAATTTTTGTTATGGTTCATCATAAATTTCAGTAAAAGAAACAAAAAAACGAAAATAAATTGTCTGTTGTTTTTTCTTTCAAATTGACAACTGATTAAATTTAATTTGTACTCGAAAGTTTTGTTCCAGAATATTTATTTCTTTTTTTTTCTTTTTCCATGAGGCGAACCAGAAAAAAAAGAAACATTCTATCTGAAATAAAATACACTGATTTTATATCAGTTGCGGGAAAAAGTTCGGTGAAAGTTTAAAAGTTTGTATACATTATTCACTTGATAAAAGCGAGGGGGAACTTGGCAAAAGTTGCTGAAAAGATAAAAACTGCAACTGTTCAGTGGAAAATATAAAACATTAGTTGCGTGATACGAATTTCAAATCAGCAAGAAAAAAATAAGTGAAAGAATAAGTTGCGATAAGAGAATTTTTTTTGTCCTGTTCCTCTCTGTTCTTCTAATGAAGAACAAGGCCGTATGGCTTCAAACTTTTGGTTGTCTTATTTTTTATATTTTTGAGCAATCAGAGTCGGAATCGTTTCGTGTATTTTTATTTCAAAACTAACAGATGTCCATAAGGTATTTTAAGAGTATTTTTTATGTAAATTATGCTTTGGTAACTAAAAGATAACTGTAATATGGATCAAAAAATGCAAACAATTTAGAACAATTTTACTTCGATTTATGTATCTGTTGTGTTTATGTTACTAAATCGAGGGAGTAGGAATCCACGTAGTGCAATCCATATAGTTCAATTATAGGCAATCATCTTAAATGAACCTTACACAAAACTATGTCGCTTCTGACAATCATCTATTAGATGTACTAAATAAACAAGACCTATAAGCCATTTACCACATATTGTATTATTATTTTATCACATTTAATCCTAAAAGTAGTATTTTTCATTTAAGATCATAATAATTTTTACATCTTACAAATGGAGCCAACGTCGTAGCTCTTTACTTAGCTAGTATGATCAAAATCTAAGGTGAATTTTTAATTAAAACACAAAGCATTTATTTATTCATCCAAATTTAGTGTGTCTCAAAGTAGTTATCTCTCACTGTAGTAAATTTATTCCAATTTGTTTTAAGCGATCGAAATAGTTTTATTCTCTATTCGATCTAGTATTTCCTTCAAAATGGCCAATGTACTCTTTTGAATGTCTTCTATGGATCCAGAACGACATTCACGAAGTGATTTCTTCAATGGACGGAAAAATTATTTTGGTGTGCGATGGTGCCTTATCTTGACTCAAACAACAATAAATCAGATATCAAGGGCAATGACATCAACTTAATAAAAACAAATTATATTATCGATATTGTGTGTTTTGCAAATTACAATTAACAACACTATTTTTATATTTATCTACAAAAATGAGTGCTAAACTTCCACTGAAACTACTGAAAATATAATAAAAAATGTATTACTTTAAAACTGTATGACTTTCCTCTTGTTTCGTTTTCTCTTACTTCGGGTCAGGGTCGACAGAATCTTAATCGCAGTAATACTAATACACTTCATGTGGTTTAATATTTTTTTTTAATTTCTAAAAGATCTAAAACAATTAATTTAAAAAATTCCCAGAACCTTCATATTTAGTTAACATCTTTATTTTCAATGAAATAATTATTCCTTCACTACATCAAGAATATTCATACATATTCATGCATTCTAATAGAAATTAGCCTTTTTATTCCACGTCTTATTTTTAAATAAATGTAACATTATTCAATAAAAACTTTTATTATTTCAAGATTTTCTTTATTTGCTGCTTAATATTCTTCTTATTCTCGACACTAGAATACACAACAAGGATATATAATAATATATCTTGTTTATATTTATATAATAACTTTGATCAATTGAAACTTTGATAAAATTTGTTACCCTAATTCCTTGCCCCATTTTTAACTGAAATAAAACAAAATCTGCTTGAAAGTTTACCAGTTTTGCATAGCTTAGTGTAAAGTTCAATTTTCCTACATTAGTTTTAATACACAATATCCTTTAAGCGGCCGCTCTCAGTTTTGTTTTAACGTGCCCCAAGTGTTTTACCCAATTTTCAAGTACACATTCGCATAATTAAAGTTCCACCTCGTCACTGGTAGCTGTGATTTTTATTACTTGTTTCCCTGGTAAATTGATAACTTTGTTTTACTTCTTGTATCAAGATTTTGTATTATATATATATATATATATATATATATATATATATATATATATATATATATATATATATAAATGGTTTTATTGTTTTTCAAAATATTCTCAGCGATGATTGATATACTTTTGCATATGTTTGAACCATTTTTCATACCACTTTTTCCATTCCGATAGAGGCATCTGCAAAACATGCATTTTAAACCCATCAACCACTTCTTCTGAAGTGGAAAATCGTTGACCACGTTTATTCTTCACGGACGAAAACAAATAGAAATCATTGGATGCCGCATCATTGCCGATCAAACATAGAGTTGTTTGGTCCGATGTGTGAGAGCTAACGTTGTCATGGTGAAGAATGATCCTGTGCCATTTAGAATTGACCGTTCTACGAATTTCTAGTGGCACTTCGAAGTGCTTTTTGTGCGTTTTGTTGGGTTTGGCTCATTTTAAAAAAATCCATAAGGTCGACTGCTGTTCACTTTCGGGCTCGTACGCATAAATCCAAGATTCGTCACCTGTGTTGTCTTGTTATACTAATGCCCAGGGATGCCTCAATCTCACAGTATGTCACCTGACGATCTTGTTTTATTAGTTCACGTACAGAATCGTTGTTTTCTGGCACAACAACCGATTTTGGACGACCTTCTTTAAATTCGTCCATAAGCGAAAGACGGCTATGATTGAATTCACTAAACCAGTGATATAGACTGATTTTAGACGGTGCTTTATTGCCAAAAGTCTATGCACTGTTCTTGAAATAACCCACGTCGAAAGTCATAATAAATCATTACACGAAAAACACGAAAGTTCTCACGAATTAATTTGAAAATTTTAAGTCAATAAACAACCGAAATATGACACCGCCCGTATGACAAAACCTTCTGAGTACGTATACTGTAGCAATGTCAAACTTTACAATATATATAATATTTTGCGCCTAGCAACACCATTGTTGCCAATTTCGGATACACAAATAGCAACTCTGGTAGGACTGCCTACAAAGAGCAGTACTATATGAGAGGTAATTGGAATACCAACTACCCTTTTTGGATTAACCCGGAGGGCAATACTTTGCTACAAGGAAGTAACAAAAATCCAATAATACACCACTGTAAAATTTGATATCGGAGAAGATTTACGACAGGGAGATGGGTTGGCAACAGTCCTCTTTAATGTACCATTGAACAAAGTCATATACAAACGTAAATAGAACAGCGATAAATAAAGACTAATAATTGGTAGAATATGCTGATGATCTAAGGTATCAGATAAAGGTAGACCAAAAGCAAGATGGCACGAAAATGTAAGAAGAGATGTTGAAGATCTGCTGAACAGTCAAAAACTTGTCAAAAACTGACAAGATACTGCCAGATATCAATCCGAATGGAGGCGAAGGTTAAAAGGCTCAACCTAACACACTGTGTCACCACAGAAAGATATAATAAGATAAGTATAATAAGAACTTCATTTCAACAATTAGAATCAAAATTTCGAAAATGAAACTTATATTTTTAAACTTGGTTTTTTTAAATTCCCAAATATACAATATAATCATATCACGCATTTGTTTGCCAAATAAAAAAATATCTAACTTTAGCAACTTCTCTTCTAATTACAATGTTACTGGTTGCAAAGCCCAACTAATTAATAATTATTACATCATACACATTAACATATATTACATCAGCTTAAACGCTTTATTTATATATTTTCATTGGAACTAGCTTAAATTGATATTAAATACTTATGGGATCAAGCAGCTGTCATAATACTACCTAATTAGTTGGAAACGAGCCCCAAGTACCAATAGCTGTAAATACCAATTGACCAAAATCGACACTTCATAAATACCGTCGTTCATACTCGTTCTCTTTACTTCAAAACCCCTTAAAACAATTAACATCCGATTTAATTAAATTTGAAACATATTAAATGTCAATTACAATCGTTTCAGACTCGACTAAAATAGAACATATCTTACCTACCTCGAATTTAATTCAAGGATCTAAAGGGATCTAATTATTCAGCAATAAAAGTGGATACCGCCCAATATCGACAAATTAGTTCTTGAAGCCTCGACTTCAACAAAAAGTAGAAAATCAATTTGCTAAACGGACATATTACCTCGAGTATTTTTATAATTAATTTTGAAAAGGATAGAAAGATTAATGGAAGAATAAACGGAAAATACCAATTACATATTTTTTTAATCCGAGTATACGAGGACAGGGTAAAAAAGATACTTTTACGAGAGATGGCGATGTGATCGCAAAGGTGATTACGTTTGTTAAAAGTTGCTTCCTTTGTAGTGATGATCCATGAATTTTAAGCCGATGTGCATTTAGGTTGATTTTGATATTCTTCGAAAGCAGATAAATTCGAAAATGTTACTGTCATTGGAAAACGTGAATTTAGTGGTGTCGATTAAACACTAGTTGTTGCGCGGAAAACGATCACTCAAACTGAAGAAAAAACTGAAAAAAAGAGTATTATGGGAATTTTGATTCTGTCAAACTAGTACCAATTACGCTCCCCGTTCAGAACTTCCCGTTGAGGTCCTTACTGAGAAAATGGTCAACAAAATCGATGATATGATGTGGACTGATTGCAGAGTAAACATTCAAGATAATAAATATATAGACCAAATACATAAAGAACATTATTTACAAATATTTTGGCACGAAAAAAGTAAAGGTAAAGTGTTAGGGTTAGAGGCGCATAAGCAACTAGGCTATTTAGCGACTGGACCTACAGCTTAACGTGGGTTCCGAACCACGGTCATTAGCTTCCGACAAACCTAGGCCAGCACCCCCCTCGGGCTATAAACCCTTGGTTATGTGCCTACCCATAAGTCTATCAGGAAACCTACCGACTGGCGAGTAACCAACGTAGAACACTTCTCAGAAGGCATCCGGCCTTACCCAGCCTTTAACTGGCGTGACTGAGGAGTAATTATTTGGATTTGTCGGATTTTACACTCTTGCCTAGAAACAATCATAAACATTTAGGAAGTAAACAGACAGAAGAAAGAAAGAAAAATAACTATCCGAGCGCTGGAATCGAACCAACTACCGCTCCGATGCGGTTTCAGCACAGCAGCGGCAGGCCGCTGCTCTTACCGTCCGCACCAACGCGACCGGCTTTTGGCATGAGAAAGCTATCAGCGCGATAGGTGTCGCGTTTGCTTACCACCTAGCAAAAACAGAACGAAATAGATAGCTGAAAGGAAGAAATACGAATAAATACTTGAAGGAGTTTTTGTGGCGATTAGTGACTACTAATGAAACTTCATACCGGATTCATCACTACCAGAAACGAAAGAATAGTTATAAAAGTGGGTTTTACCCGGGCAACGCATCCCGAAGAAGATAAAATATCTTCCATCAGCCAGGATTACTAGGACTTTCAAAGCATTAACTTCATCAACTGTTGGGAAAAGAGAAAGACGATCACAGAAGGGTATTATGTTGCATTAACAGTAAAATTTTTCGAAGAGTTGATAAAAAACGTCCTCATTTGACAAACCAAAACGTTTTGTTTCATTAAAACAGTGCACTGGCCTATTTATCCGCCATTGTAATAATAAGATAGGTCATATATCCCCCTACTCTCCGGACTTGGCTCCCTCCGACTTTTTTCTTTTTCCAAACATAAAAAAATGGCTTGCTGGCTGGAAAGAAAATTTTCGGAAGAGTCGTACTTCTTGGAAGGCAGAAAAGAAATTAAATGGTAACTACTACAACATAAACAATAGTGGAGCCGCGGTGTTTAAGGCGGCGGTCTGACGACTCGGTAGTTCGATTTCCATAGTTGGTGTAAAGTTTTTTTTTATATTTGTGAATGCTTTTAGGCAAGAGTGTAAAATCTGATAAACAATCACCCCTCAGTCATACCAGTTCAAGACTAGATATATTTCTCGAGAGAAACGTAGCAGTATGCACAAAACCAAGGGTTGAGGGGGTGCTGATCGGGGTTTTCGGTAGCAAATGAACGTGATTTTAAACCCATATTAAGCTGTAGGTACAGTCACTAAATAGATTTCTTAGTTGGTGATCTAACCAACGTTGGTTGGCGTCTCTAACCCTAACTTTATAAACAATCGTGTTTGGTTGAAATTAACGAGTTAAAAAGATCCCATAATATTAAAATGCCAATAAAATTATATCAGCCCATCATAGTCGCCTTGGGAATTTAACTTTCAGAAATCCCTGGGAGCACCCCTTAATAAAATTTTAATGTTATTTTTAAATTATTTCAATTCTTAAAATAAAACATATCTTACCTGAAATAAAATATCTATTTATTTGGTAATTAAAATTGCTAGCGTGTTGTATCAGCTAATTAATCGCTGAAGCCTAAAATATAATTCCACAATCTAAAGAAAAATAAGATTTCCATAATTGAACTTGAAAGCTAATTAATTACAGAACCTTTGATCATTCAAAAGGTTGAAAGTCAATTTGGAAAGCGGGTAGATTACTTCCAGCGTTTTTAACTGTCATTAAGTTTAAACATGAAATAAATATGACTGCAAGAATCACCGAAAATATATTTTTTGCTATTAATGTATATAATGAAAATATAGAAACAAATCAATGGATCCAGATCAGGTTCATCTATTATAAAATATGCTTATATAGTCGTATCCATTGAAATATGCAGATATAAGAAATATTTTTTTAAGAAAGATACAAATTTTTCCTTTATACGAGGATTACTATTTATGTATCCGAAATTGGCAACAATGGGGTTGGCGATGAAGCACTATCTAAAATCACTATATATCACTGATTTAATTAATTCAATCTTAACCGTCGTTCGCTCATAGACGAATTTAGAGAAGGTTGTCCAAAATCGGTTGTTGTGCCAGTAATCATCGATACTTTACGCGAATTGATATAGAAAAATCGTCATGTAACATACCTTGAGATTGAGGCATCCCTGAGTATTGGCAGGATAAGCATATAAAAGAGATTTTACATAAATATTTAGCCATGAAAAAGATTTGTGTTCGTTGGATTCCGCATAATTTGACAATAGCTCAAAAAAATGCTTGTGTCGATTGGTGCGAGGAAATGATCAAAAAATACAATCGAGGTGCGTTAAAAACCGTGTATAACATCTACAAAGGTGACGTAAATGTTATGAGTCTAATGTATCTCAAAAGAGATATTTCAAAATGAATCAAACCCTAACTGAAGTTGTTGTTTTTTAGGGATAAATGGGCATGTGACTACAGTGCCTCTAGAGAATCGTAAAACGATCAATTCTGAATGGTACACAATCATTTGTTTGTCAAAAGTCTGAAAAAATAAGAAAAATCATCCAAACACGCAAGATCATTCTTCATCATGACAACGCAAGCTCTCACACATCGGACCGAACAACTCAATAGTTGGCCAGTTCTTTTTGTTCCTATCCATGAAGAATAAACTACGTGATCAACGATTTTCGAGACCAGAAGAAGCGGTTAATGCGTTCAAAATGCAAGTTTTGAAGACACCTCAATCCAAATGGAAAAAACGCTATGAAAATTCATTCAAACGCATGCAAAAGTGTATCGATCATCGCGAAGAATATTAAAAAAAAACATTTTCAATTACAATGTTTTAAAATAACTTTATTTTTTTTATTAATTAATTTTTGAAAATTATGTCAATCAAATGCGAGCCATTAACAGCAATGCAACTTCCTGCTCTTTTCAATTCATTTCCCGTAAGTTTTATAAACATATCTGGTGTTAATGCTGCGATTTCAGCACGTATGTTGTCCTTGAGATGCTGTGTGGTTTAGAGCTTTTTATGCAAAACCTTTTCCTTCAAAAATCTCCATAAAAAATATTCGGAAGCCGTCAAATCAATTTCAAATGATCTGACGAAAATTGTCTATTTGATCCAAGTGCTTTATGATGATATTACAGTATTCCAATCGCTGATCATTTTTTGAAGGCGAAAGGTCTTGAACAATTTAAATCCAGGAATAGCGTAGACTGCATAGAGAAATTCTCAATTAGTGCGTCGAATCGACGTTTCTAGATGCTCATTCAACACTTTGCTCCACAAGTGCAACTCCTCCGAATTATTAAAATGCATGAATAAACGATAAATTGTCGTCTTATAAGGTGCCAGACAATCAAGATATGTTCGTCTAAATTCACGTTGAGTTACAATAATATATTTTTAATGTAAATTACAGTAATTTTACTGCGTTCTTTTAGCGCCTATTTATCTAAAATAAAAATTGCACGTCTGCACTATACAACAGAAAATCCCAAACAAAAAATAATGGTATGATACTTGCCTCACCTATTATAAACTATTGTACAACTCACATACTATACATACTGCTAAATACACACAATTGATTATTTATCTATCGTAGAAAGCGCACTAATCATACAATCTTCCTACGAAAATGGTAAATCTCTAATAACAACATTGCGAAAATTAAGAACGATTTTAATAGAAATCATTGCTTAACTTAAAGTTATTCGCAAGCTGAAGTTTGAAAGAACTGGTAATGTTTTGGATGTTTTTACGCCTACTCGAAAATACGAACATCACTACTATATACAAATGTGTCGAATGAAGAGTCCAATTCGAAATTTCGATTCCAAGATCACAGCGACTTAGTCTTTTATAAGGATCGTTTTGGTGAATTTTGCTGATTGAAAGTACAAATAGGCGGTGATGAAAATGTTTCTCAAGGTGATTGTCTTTGAATAATCACCTTGAGAAACATTTTCGCTACAATGGATGCGCTAACCAACAAAATTGCCATGTTTAAGAAGAGAAAATTTCACACGCGATTCAAGAGAAGCTGACAATTTAAGAGAAGCCAGACATGCTGCCAAAGTGTTTGGTGTGGTTTTTGAACTGAAGGCGTATTTCGGCCGTATTAGGCCGTATTTCGTTAAAAATAATGAAGGTGTGGCCATTTTAGTCAATGGCATCTACTACAAACAAATATTAGCTGACTTCTTGTGACACAAACGGGAAGAAGAAACAATAATTCTATTGGGTGAAAGGTTTCAATATCTAGTTTTGGAATGTTCGTTTTGTGGTGTTGCATGAAAGTATGCCTCATGTATCAAAAATTCGTAAATTCTTGATCCGCTTAAGGGCATCTATAACGTTTGGCTGAGATAGAGCTCGGTGTAAAATAGGTGTATAAAGTTAATTGTGAGATCGTGAGCTACAAAATGATCCAGGGGAGCATTTGAATGATATTGTGTTTCATGTATAATTGCAAAGATAAAATTATTGATTTAAATAATGTATTCACAAAAAAAAAGATATATATTTCACTTAAACAAAAATTTAATAGGGTAATAACGCATAAGCTAATCAGTTCAAAAATCGATCAACAATCGATGTGACATTTTTTATGGGAGTTTGGATTTTGTTTTCAGCATAGCGGTGCGGTAGATATGTTGGATCAAGATATGTTTTCAACTGTTTTTCTATTTGATTACTTATGTTGGCACAATATAGATCATGTAAAATGCACAATGTAAAAGTTCATATAATTGGGAGAAGTGTTACTCAACTTTACATATTACTTTACGTATTATGCATTGTTTGGGTGTTTAATGTTTGTCCTGAGAATGGTTTAAACCATTGGACAATAAATGTTATAAAACATTCCATAACATTCAATGTCGACAAAATAAAATCATCTCTTCATGGATTAGTTTATTAATAGCTAATGAGATTATAAAACAAATAATCATCAGCAAAAATCATAAAACAAATAATCATGTATTGAAATACTTCAAGTAGAATCCAACAATCTTACAAAAGGATTTATTCGACAATAAAAAATTGAAATTGATTTCTCGCAATAGCAATTAATGAGTTCTTGGAACCTCAACTATATATAATTCAACAATCTGAAAAGAACTAATTATTCGGCTATAAAAGTTGATACCGTACAAAATCGGCCACTACATTCTTAAAGCTTCGACCATTTCAAAATGTAGAAAATCAATTTGCTATAACGGGAGATTACCTCGAGCATTTAAGGAAAAGGGAAAAGGAAAATAGAGAGGCAAAAATAAGTGGGAAATATAAATTATATTTTGTTTCCCTGTTCTCTGTAAATAAACAAAAAGACTAATATACAGGGTGTCCCAAAAAAGTATACAAATTTTATTTTCTGATAACTTACTCATACTGCGTTAATTTCCAGATTAATCTAATTAAAAAAAAAATAGCTGCTACCAGACTTACCTTTGAACAATGGAAATTCATCCTCTTGTATTACTGGAAATAGTGTTACTGGAAATACCAAAAATGCGGTAGAAGTCTAAAGGAAATTCACCCGAGAATTTCAGAGTTTTCAATTCAATTAACAGGCACAACGGCAATTACTGGGCACCTGAGAATCCACATATTACCGAAGAACATCATATTAATTTGCCAGGAGTCACAGTGTCTGTAACTTATCTGCAAAAGGATTAATTAAACCGTTCTTTTTTGACGGTACTATAACTGGTACTGTTTACTTTAATTTACTATAGGAAGCAGTGATCCCACGCATTCGAAAAGCTTTTGAGGGTGAGAACTTTAATTTTCAACAAGATGGTGCACCTTCACATTATCATCAAAACGTAGGAGCTTATCTTGGCGAGACTTTACCAACCAGATTAATTGGACGAAGAGGTTGGGTTGAATAACCCGCACGTTCACCTGACCTTATGCCGCTCTACTTATTTTTATAGGGATACAATAAAGACAAGGTGTATAAGAGAAAATCGGCAACAGTCAATAAGTTAAGAGTAGCAATTGAAAGAGAATGGGGACAAATACTAATGGAAATGACTCTTGATGTTTGCGATTCCATTGTTTCTCGTTATCAGTAATACCTGGACCACGACGGTCGACAGTTTGAAAACTGGCGTTAGTCAAAATAAAGGCTGCTCTTTTAGCTTTTTTTGAAATCCTAAAATAAACGGTATGAAATTAAATACTGATTTTAAAACCAGACAAAGTGTGCATACATTTTTTGGGACACCCTGTACGCTGGAGAATAAAAAATACAACTATATTTTAATGTAATAATTTTGAAATTTGTGTATACGCTGTGACTATATAATGATAAGAAGATGACAAAAATTCGCATATATTAGATTAAGAAATAAAATAGATTATTTCAGCACGGTTATTATAACATTTTAATATTATGTAACTGTTCGAGATATGAACCGAATCTACGTCTTGTATCCCAGGTGCGTTTTGCAGAAGCTTCAAATTGGTTTAAAATTGCTAGGCGGCCGGAGCAATCACTCAAGGTCTCGACCACTAAAGCATGTATGTCCTACCGGCGATAATTCTGGATCTCATCAGGCAATCAAATGTCGCTATATCATACTCTAAAACCTACACTACTTAACAAACTCGATATACTCTGTCGTTATATTGCCGAAAAGTGAAATTTAGATGAGCTTTCAAATACGACAAATACTAACGACAGTTGCTTAGTATTAGGTTAAAAAATATATCCGGCAAACGCGAGATGCTATTACAACAGCTACAGGAGGAACTATTTTAAGTATAATTGTTGGTCGACATATATAGGTTGATTTTTTAGTTCTCCAAACTTTTAATTCAAATAAAACAGCAACCAAATTAGATACCTTGAAACTATTTATTTTATATGAAATAACATTCAATGACATTAATGTTTAAAATCAATTTCGGATAAATATTCGCCGCGGCTACTACTGGCAAAGCGCATCCTGCCAATCCAATTCCCGACCACTTTTTCAAGCAATTGGAGTTTTATGTCCGCAATTGTCTGAGTTTGAGCATAGACCAGATATTTAACATAACCCAAAGAAAATAATCTAAATGCATTAGATTACATGGCTTTGGTGATCAATTAACAGGTCCGTTCTCGAAATAATTCCTTTACTGAATTCTTCCCTCAATAAATCGACTATTGCGTTGGCTGTATAACATGTAGAGCCGTTCTGTTAGAACCACAACTCCTCCAAATCAATACCATTCAAATTCAGAATTACATAATCCACGTAGTCGAATAACAAAGCCCTACTTCCTGCAAACGGCCACGAATTAATAAATTTGGATCTTCATCAACACTGCCAGCAATAGTGACGATATTTTTTTCGGAACGTACAATTTTTATCTTATTTTTCTTTTAATATCCAGCAGGCGTGAAATGCGATCGGAACTTGTTGATAATTTGTTGTGTTGATGCGTTGCTCTGATGTTAAATGATGATATGCTAGGCTACTGAGGCACAGGTTTTTTAGCGACTTCTATCGGAACTCCTGTCGGTTACGAAAACCTTTCTATTTTAATTAAATCGAATTTTTCCGATAAAGTATGTTTTAAAAATTATTGACATTAAGGATGTTTAGTAGTGTGTTAGTTATTTCATAAATTTCAAGATTTATTATTCATATTGGACAAATTTAATTTCCGCTAATGCTTTTGTTACTACAACATGCTTTTGTTACTACATCTCTATGAAAAGTTTATTTTATTGGATAATTTTTTGGACTCTTTATGATAAAAAGCAAAAAAGCAAAAGCAATCTAACTTAGCAAAATAATAACTTATCTTTCCGGAAATTATATATTGTGGGGGAAATGTACTTTGGAAGCAGGTTACCACTAGTAACCAACAGATTTTTTATCGATAGAACATGTATGAGATAAAATTGGTCGAACTCTGGGCAATTTTCCCGACCGCCAACAACTTTAAATCAACCGTAACGGTCCAAGTTATTATTTTTATAGTTTCAAATACAAAGGTGTACAAATATTTACATTTTTTGGGGTACTTAGTTATTCACTGTTTACAAAATTGATACCTGTAGGTTGTTCCTCAAAATAAAGACCGTTGTTTTTCAAAGTCTCAACCCATTTTGAAGCAGTAACTATGTTCCTCTTCGGTACCAAGATAAGTGTTTGGAGGCGAAAAAGTCGACGCAGTCAATTTTTATCTCTTTTTCTGCACTACATTTTTTCCTCGAAAAAAGTGAAACATGGACCGGAACAAGTGGCAATCCTTGGAATGGAGCGAAGTCGGGGCTGTATGCTATGTAACTTCAAAATCCAGTTCGTCAATTTTTGTGGTGGTCAGATGCTGGTTCCTTTTTTACGGTTGACTAAAGCTGGATATTTTTCGGAACAACATGTACACTTCCAAAGTGAGCCGAGTAGAGTTCTGAATTAATCGCCCTATCAAATATATCTCTGCTTTACGTCATTAAGACTGTTGAAATAAACCTATTTTTCGTCGCAGGTAACAAATTGATGAATCAAAAAGTAGGTTACACACTTCAACACGCCGCATGGTATGCTGCGGGCGAGAGTTCTTGAGGGATGATTCAACAGCTTCTTGGCATATACCTCACAAATGTGAGTTAGCAGTAGTGTGGGATACTCTTGTGCTAATTCCTCTGAAAGTTTCCCAGAGCTTGTTCTAGGATCTGCAGCTGCGGCTGCTCTTAAAACGCCGCCATCAAGAGATCGTGGGCGACTTGATGTTCCCCTATCTTGAAGACTCATGTCTACCTCTTTTTTGAATTAATGTTTTAAAATTGCCCTAATTTTGCCCCTTATTTCACTCATATTAACGTTTTTGTTAAAAACCATCGATTTGATATTTCGTAGTGTAATCACTTTAATACTGAAGAAGAAATGTTTATTTATCGAAACAAAAAGCTGAAGTCAAATTAAAGGTCTAAAGAATTAAGTATAACTCTTTATAAACAAAGGAAAAAAGCAAATACTTTTTTACACCCTTAGTATAAGTGGGATTCATTGAGATTTTTTATTCATATTGTACACAAAAATTCCAAGACTAATCCAATAAAATAGATCATAATGCTGCATTCTTTCCTGTTCTTCAGAAACAGATATAATATAATTGCACACGACACGAAAGAAACAAAATCAAAGAAATATTTGTATAGTATTTGTCACTGAACTGAACTGAAACTGTCGCTTTACTCAAAGTCTAACATTAACATTAAAAGTAAAACTTTAATAAAAGTTAAATCGTGCTGTAATTCCACCGCGGTTAAAGTAAATGTCCGATTTCGTAGAATGGAAGTTCATTAAAAACGTAATGACTGAAAGCAACATAAAGAGCTTTATCAAAAGCCGCAAAAATTAAATTAATCCAGAAAATTACCGTTACATTTCTATTTTATCAGCGAAAGCTAAAAATTATGGGACGCTGACAATAAATTTTCTTTACGTCCGAATTTTACTAGGCAGTTATTTTTAGCAAGTTCATATTTAAAACGTACAATCACTTAAATGTTAATGAAAATTGTTTTAGTAACGAACGTTGAATATTCCTGGAATAATTGACGGTATTAAATTATTAGGTTGCCATAATTGAACTGTCATATTCTTGTTTGTTTTACATCCTAACAATATTCAGGATTTTCGACTGTATAAAAATTTATTACCTCTATGTCAATAACAACTTTTTATTTAGCTTATCTGCCTATTTTAGAAAAATTATTCTGTTTTTAAAGAGTTTTATAAAATGTTTCGATTTGTTCAACTATTATAATCTATTTTTACGATTGATTAATCAGCAATGTTACTTTAACTTATAGTAGAGTGGCGCAAAATGAGGCACTTAAGGGTTAAATGATTATAAAGGCCACAAACAAAAAATTTTTTTTTCTGATATTGTCGCTAGGTGAACAGAATGGCTGTTATTTAACTGGGGATTGATTTCATTTGCATTCTTATCTGTGACCTTTGACGGGAGAAAATCCTCTTCTGAGAACACAAACTTCAAAGCCTTTTACTCCCCTCTCCATAGTTGAGCAACGTTCATAATCTTTACCTAATAATTTGGCAACCTGAAAATGAGTAATATTTCTACCGGCATTTGTTGACAACCATTTATTGCATTCGTCTGCATAACATGTTTTTAGTGCCTTAAAATAACAGCGATCCAAAGACTGGATTCTATGACTGTTGTGGAGTGGTATCGTCAATAGATGAATAAAGTTGTCATAGCGCAAACAAACATGACTAATTCCCCACGCTCAGCTGAAGATACTTTTTCCACAAATGTCTCGCCTTTCGTGATAATAATTTCTGGTATTTTGTTAGGAACGGTTGAAATACCACTCTCATCCATATTGTAGATACCACTTGATGGAAAATTAATTTTTTTAACAATTCTGATAAATTTTCAAAAAACAAATTAACTTGAATTTTGTCAGTCTTTGCCAGCTAGTTTTGAGTTTGGATTAAATGGGTTTTTTATGTTGTTTAAAACTGCATACTCATACACAATTTTTCTAAAGGTTTTAAACGCGATGCCATAAAACCGGTTATCCAGATTTTGACAGTATTCTACAAGTTCACGTTCCATTTCCTCTGAGAAAACACTTCGATATCTTCCCAAGCTATCAACACTATGCTTCGATTTTAATATCATTCGTACAATAGATTCATCTATTCCAAGCTCTTTTGCGGCCGTTCTTTTGGAAATGCGTTTATTTATTCTTTGTCCCGCTGTTTGTAACATTTCTTCCGTACATGTTTTCTTATTTGACCTAAATTTTCTATTATATGACCCAAAACAAAAAAACCTTATAAGAAAAATTACAAAAGATTCTGATGGGGTAAAAACCCGATTACGGACTACGGCCCCATCTTGAAAATCGGATTTCTACCACACATGTCGCGGAAACTAAAAAATTTGTTTTAGCGCATATTTTGTTTTAGAATTAGAACTATTGATTTCATGAAATATCTTAAATATTAAGATGAGAAAATAAGGTTATGTTTATCCACAATACAACTTATCTCATATTTTTCACAAATCTTATCACAATACCGTTTAAATTTCTTAGAGACGTAAGCACATGAAAAACTAATAAAGATTAGTGCACACGTTGCCAGATTTTGCTGTTCTTGGATAACATTCCTAGATAGGATTTTTGCCCCACACGGACTTTTGGTCCACTCTACTCTACTATTAATTATACATATCTAAGATTACATGTATTGGTATCCCTTAGTTGCTAATTCTTAAGACGAAATGTTTTTCCCGTACATTGAGTGTGTACTAAGTACTTTACCGCGTACTAAACACTTTATGTACTGTGTACTAAGCACTTTACTCTGCCGTTTACTTTCGCATCTACACTGACTCAAAGAGCTTTTTACTCTTGAGTTGTCTCACCAAATAGCTGAGTTCATGTTTTTATGCTGGTGGTATTTCCTGCAAAAAGAGAAAATTCTCTGCAAATCTCTAGATTCTTCGGATTAAAAATTGTTATTTCTAACATACTTTGGGGCATTAATTATTTGTTTTATATATATATATATATATATATATATATATATATATATATATATATATATATATATATATATATATATATATATATATATATATATATATTGTTTAGCACAACCACTGCTTTATATGTCATAAGCCCGTATAAATTTTAATAGGATATTACATTATTAGAAACATTACTTCAAACAACAGAAAACGAAGAAGATAATTTTCAAAGTGAAGGTAAAGAGATTTCTTTACTTTGTGCTATTTTAAAGTAGATACCAATACCGTCGCAAACAAAGAATCCTATAAAGTGGAATGTAATCCATTTTTATATCCGTCGCACTTAAATCCCTTAGGGTAGTTCACTAACATTCGGGGCTAAAATTATAATTCTACACACTAATACAATCACACTTTTAAAGAAAATAAATATGGCAACGCTGTCATCATGTATACCGAATGCACTATATATATATATATATATATATATATATATATATATATATATATATATATATATATATATATATATATATATATATATATATATATATATATATATATATATATATATATATATATATATATATATATATATATATATATATATATATATATATATATATATATATATATATTACAGAAATATTTTACCCCTACTCCACGTAGTGCCACCAAGTATCTATCGGTACCGGTTTCTAGCCTTTCAGCCGTAATCAGCTCAGCTCAAGTTGAACGCAAGGAAAGCAGTTGGGAGAAACAATCAGGGCCAGGCCATGTCAACTGGCCATTTTGATGGCGGGTTATAATTATATACAACTCACGCCATCATACGACGAATGCTCGTAGCAGTAGGTGCTGCTCGTAACATTCTGCAAGCAACGTAAATACCACGTATGTTCACAAGGCAGCATAACGGGACCGTGGAGAGAAATATTTATTACCAAAATCTTTCGTCCCTATTCCACGTCCTTGCATTCAATTTCAGTTCGGCTAATGACAGCTGAAAGTGCCGAAAGATATCTGGTGGTGCATGGGGGCAGTTGAGCAATAACGAGCGGTGGCACCATGGTTTAATAACATATTATTAATTACTGGGACTTATTGATCAGTATCAATATCAATCAATATGAATCAATGATCAATATCAATCAATGGGTTACACTTTTTTGCCTCTGATGAAATTTTTAAGAAAAATAAATAAGAGATTTTTAGCTTTTTCATGGAACCAAAAAAAGTGGATTAAGTATAGTGATATAAGTTTATATTCAAACATGTTAGACATCCTCCAAACAATAATTATAATTAAAATTTAAACTGATTTGACAAACTAACTAATTTATTTAAAAATCTTTTGAACGATTAAAAGCATCTTTTATATAACGCCAAATTGGATGATACATTTTAAACCAAAAGATAAGCCGCATTTAATGGAGTTTCACGCCGACAACATACACGTTCACTCCGTGGTCAAACTAATTGTTTTAAAAAGAGTTGCCGTCACGGTCGGGCTTTCATTATTTTCGACCACTCCGCTTATCGATCAAGTTCTTTTGTCCTGCGGCCCGTTCCTTTTGCCAAAATGAAATTGTCCGTTCCAATCTCCAGTTCGGTAACTTTATTTCGGCCTTAGTTTATTACGAAGTTTTCGCTATAATCCCGTAAAAATTACTTTTGTCGACGATTTTTATTGCAGAAAGTCCGGAAAATGTTTTTTTTGTTGTTTCTGCTCGAAAGGATCCGTGTAGCGATGGAGAGGTTACACACTGAAGAGATTGTGGATTTAACTTTTATTTTGATCCAGTTACTAAAGCCAATTTAAGAGTGATTTTGAAAACAATATTTTATTTTTCAGTTTAAAACGGATTACTTTTAGATATTAATGGGCTATTAAAAATATTATTGTGCAATATAGATTCTCAAAGCCTTTGGGTCGCATGTATTGGTTAATCATTATAAATTAAAGTTCAACAAAACAAATTATGATATTATAATTTAATTTATGAATATATGGCTCTACAACGAACTACTTTTCTTCAACGAGATTCGAGCGCAAAAATACCGAAAATCTTAATTTTTCAAATTATTTTAGATATTATTAATATTTCAAATTATATTCTTGTAAAGGGCTGTCCAAGAGCGTCAGATATTTAAAATGAAGCACAATGATAACTCCAAGTGATAATCCGCATTTTTTTTTTATCTTGAAGAACAATAATTACATTATATTTTGAAGATAATATTTAAATGTTTCCTTCAGCTTCGTCTGGAGGAATTGATTCAGAACACCCTATTTCCAATCCCCCCTTTATACATATCGCGCGGTATATGTTCAATGGTAAGCTGAGTGTTTTCTTTAAAGTCAAAAGCTATTTGGAATTGATTTCAATAAGCTACAGATTTAACATAACCCTACAAAAAAAATGTCTAGTTCCAGAAAATTTTTCGTCTAATACATCGATTATCCGGCGATATATGTGACAAATCTCACCGTCTTGTTGAAAGAAAATATTATTTACATCTACATTTATTAGTGCAGCAAAAATATATTCTGTTAGCATATTCCTATAGCGTTCACCATTAACAGTAATACAATTTACATCATCATTCTCAAACAATTAAGACCTATCAATCCTTTGGTCCAAAAACTGTACCAAACAGTATCTTTCTGAGAATGAAGAGGTAACTCCTGAATCACTTGAAAACTTCTTCAATATATGTATATATATATATATATATATATATATATATATATATATATATATATATATATATATATATATATATATATATATATATACATATTTATCATCATCATCAGGGAGCACCTACCTCCAGCAGCGGGAAAATCTGCCCCAAGGCAGAGGGTGGTAAGAATCACCGGGTTAGAATCAGGCTGCCATTGAACTTTTGACATAGCTACTTGTTGTGAAAACATTCACAACTGAAAATAAATTTCACCCTGTAGATATATACAAAATTAATAACAGTCTAGACATACTGAAGTTGAAAAACGATACCATCAGAGAAAAATAAATACCCGCATTTTTCTGGAGAATCATAAAAAAGGGACTCGTAATAAATATAAAAGATACAAGTACCCTAAAGTAGATATTGATGGTAATGGCACTTGGCACCAGAAAAACAAACATCCTTTCAGAGGAACGTGATAGTGAAATGCTCTGTAGCGGGTAAAGGGGCGAAGTGAGACACTTGAGTAAAACCCAAGAAATGACAGGAACAGAGGGTTTTTATAGTTTTATCACGTGGACAGGGCTACGTGGGAATTCGAGGTAGAAGTGTGAGAGAGAATGAATCGAGAGTTTAAGTTGAAAGGTTGATGAAGAGAGTTCGGGTTAACCCAGTATACGTAAATAGTTCGAGAAATCACGAGAAAAGAGTGAGAGTTAAAAGCACACGTTTAAGAGTTGCACGCGAAGATTAACAGTACAAGGCACAATTTGAAAATCGCACGTTAGTCAGCTCCCTGTTGATTCCGATTCCGAAATCCAGTTATTTTTGTTACGCCAAATCTCGCAAAACTTAAGACAATAACAGAAAAATTGACCATTAAAAGTGTAGTGAATTAGTTGTGAATTTTAGTAAATAAATGTATATATGTGTATCTTCTGCTTATTAATTCAATAACCAAGATCCATTTCGCGAACCAGCGAATCCTGTGGAAATATTATTATATCTTTCAATGTGCGGACGAGGTTTCTAACAGAGGACTTCCCGCACACTACTCTTAATGTACGGATAATGAAAATGGATGTCGAACATGATAATAACAAGGGGATATTATTGAGGTATCTGAAACACAAAGAAAGGGCGAAGAGCTAATCCAACTGGATTCAACTGGTTACGTACTCTTCACTCAGGATACGAAGAATGGACGATGTGGTGAAATTGAATTTTTCATCAATCGACAGCTGAAAGATAGTGTAGTAAAATTTGAAAATATAATTTACCGACTAGCTAATTGCGTCATTCATCTGATTAAAAACTTGGGGCTTCAAATCGTCCAAGCTTATGCACCAACTATAAGCTATAGGGATGAGAAAATTAAGGCATTTTGATTATGTGGCCCAGCATTTATACAAGGAGAAATATAGGTACAAAATCCTGACGGGTGATTTTAATGCCAGAATTGGAACAACAAAAATACAACTGGCCCATATGGAACTGGTAGGGGGAGAACAAAGATGACAGATTGGTTGATTTTGTTGAATAACAAGAACTTTATATTATGAATTATTTTTATAAGAAAAATATCAGCAGAAAATGGGCAATAGAAAAGTCCATCTGGAGTAACAAGTGAGGATAAAACAATATTTTACAATTATACTGTACTTAACAATTTTAATGTTGGAAGTGGCCACCGAATCGTATGCGCAAAATTTAGGATTAACTGTCGAAGAGAGTGGGAAAGAATGTTAAGTTCAAAGAAGGGTAAAGTAGATTCTAGAAAATTGCTGGAGAGGGGCAGCGATTTTGAGATTGCTTTGTCGAACCGCTTTGCTGTGTTACTAAACCCGAAGGAATAGGAAATTTCAGTCCAATATAAAAAATCACCAACACTGTGCTTGAAACGGCTGCTTCAATAGCACCAGAAGAAAAATGTTTCAAACAGACAAGAATATGAGAAATGGAGAATGAGCAATGCAGGGAGTCCTTTTGGCAGTGTCAAGTACGCTTAGCTCTGCAAAACTATAAGAAAACGTATTAGAGAGGAGACTCGCCGGCAAAATACTTTGGAAGAAAACAGGGAAATTAACAAAGCTAAACAGAAGCTGAGAAAGAAAAGAACGCAAATTTATGCCTTAATGCGTAAGGATAGGATGTTAGAGGTTATCAAAAAATTGTATTCACAGTTATATATATAACTGTGTAAGTTATATAACTATATAAGATCAGAACCAATCAAACACAACAATATCCACGGAAGAACAAATGTCGGATATCCTAGTGTAGGAAGTAACAAACGATATAAAATCGATGAAAAACGGCAAGGCTCCAGGAGAGGACAGTGTAACTGTAGAAGTACTAAAAGCTGATGGTCGGACTTTACATAAAACACTGGCAAAATTATATTCAACATACCTCAAAGAACAAAAAGTATCTGAGTTATGGAAAATGCAGAAAGGGGCCTTTTACATAAAGAAGAGCAAGGATAATATCTAGAAGATATTAAGAAAACTGAATGACGCACAACTAAGAGAGCAAGCAGGATTCAGAAGTGGATTCAGTATCAATGGATCACCTTCAGGTTGTACAGGCCATAGAATGGAACAACGAATACACCATGCCACTCTGCTTAGCTTTTATCGACTACGAAAAAGCATTTGACTCAATTTCAAAGCAGGCCATAATGGATGCATCCACATATGCCACATATCGACATATGCCACAACGCATATGTCGATCCATATCAAACAATCATAAATGATGAAGCTGCAGCGACAATTCACTTTGATGATCTTGAAGTTGGAATTAACGTAAAGCGAGGTATACGGCAGGGTGACACAACATCACCTATTCTTTTCTCGGCCTGCCTTGCTAGACGTATTCCGTAGTGGGGATTAGGAACAGGATTGTGTAAAGATCAATGGTGTAAACTTAAACCATCTTAGATTTGCAGATGATCTCGTTTTCCTTTTACCCAGACGAGCTTGAAAGGCGCATACAGGAGTGATACATACTGAACTCACACATACTGAACAAAGTGATATTGAGTAATTAACAATTTCTAGAAATTCAACGACGTCAAGAGTTTATTTGGGCTGAAAGAAAAACGAAATCAAGATTAAAGTGTAAACTATATTTTGATTACATTAAATGCTCAGATATCTGCCGATGAAATAGAATTGAATACAAATAATTATTCATACTTAGCTTCAAACTGAATTATTATTACTATAGTCTGATATAAATGTTACAAATTTTAATATGGGGTAAATCTTTGCCGCGTTATTACGTTAAATAATAATAATAATAATAATATATAGTGTCCGTATATAGTCCGCTTGGTGAGTGGCGCCACCACGTTCCCGAGCTGAGAAACCTCTGAAAAAAAATCCCCAAGTTTAGGGTGAAAATCCGTCATGCCGAGAAGCTGAATGGCACAGGGTTAAAGTGTCTCTAACGATGTCTCCGGATACCTAGCGCCCTCCGGTAGTAAATAGCTTTCACATGATAAATCGGAGCTCTGCCTTGGGTGACTGTTTTTCCCTTGAACCCAAATATATTTATGAAGAATTAAATACATAATATTATACAGGGCGATAGCGTTTTGCGGACAAGTACCCTTCGGAACCGTCGGGAGGATTTGTCCAGGGTTGGTGAATCTGGAGCGAGTTGCGGTCCCTAATTCTATGGCACCATAAGAATGGCAATGAAAGCGGCACTCGAACAACAATTAGATCATCTAAGTCTAGCAACACCGAAGACTTTACTATAAAATCAACAGAGAGCGGAAATTAATAATGAAGTAGAAGATCAAAATACCCCGGTACTTGCTGGCTCGCCCCTAATAACGAGGGCTGTCACTAGGACCGAACGCACTCCACGTATCAGATGGACACGCGAAATGATATTGATGTAATGCGTGCCTTTTAATACGTAAACCAGTGCGGAGACAACCCGCTATCTGGATGGAGGCATGCACTCCACCAAGAATATAAAAAGAGGTTCCCTGAAACTCAGCTGTCGGAGCAAAACTTAGCCGACCGTAAAAATGTAATTCTAAAAAAAAACTATCTAACCCAATCGGAATGAATGAACATCAAGAGCGGTAATGAACTACATCAAAACATTACATATCAACAACATCAAGAAGATACTATGGACGTTCTTAACTCGAATACAGAGGAGCAACAAGTAGAATAAACTCGAAATGTATCACCAGAAGCCTCATCGTCTGAAAAGGAAGAATCAATCTCGCAACGTAAGTTTTCTAACATACGAGAGAGGTTTTACAGCAATTTGGCCAGTTTTGCTGGCTCAAACCCATTGAATAGACCAAAAATTCCAGTACTGCAGAATATTGCAAAATCGCGTATTACTCTAATGCAGATTAATAGAGATTTGGAATCACATCTATCTGGGATGATAAATCTAAGCGATATACATCTTGCAATATATTGTGCAGCAGTGACTGCCATCGAAATTTCAGGTCAAAAGACTTACACCCATAATGCGGCTGGCCGTAGTATCCAGAAAAATACACCTATCTGGAAAACGCGCCTTGAAAACAATATCAATGAGTTTCGGAGGAAAGTTGACATTATCTCAGAGTATCTTTCTGGTAATCAGTCAAATAAAGTAGCGAGAAAAGCAAAAATAATTGCCAATAAATCTGGCATTGACTTCGATGATTCAAACCTGACAGAAAAATTGTTGGATCTAAAAGATCGGTTTAGGCAAAAAGCTAAATCGAAAGGAGCCAGGCTATCAAGATATAATGAACTAGAAAAGCGAAAACATCAAAATTCAGTATTTGCAAATAGCCAAAAGAAATTTTATAGAGAACTCGAAGCAGAAGGTAACAACAAGTCAGAACTTAAGAATATGGATGTGTCTTCCTTTGCGGAATATTGGAGATCAGTTTGGAAAAAATCAGACGGCTACGAAAAATTGGCTTCTTGGGTTAAAACCATTCAAGAACAGACAAATGCTCTCCCAGATATGGAGTCTAACGATTTCACAGAGATTGACATTTGCACTGCTGTCAGGAAGACTCACAACTGGAAGGCGCCTGGACCAGATGGATTGCATAACTTCTGGATTAAAAGCTTTACAGCCGCCTATCCCGTACTTGCAAATGCATTTAAAGAGGTTTTAATAAATCCAGACACTTTCACCGACTTCCTGATGGAGGGCAATACATACCTACTGTTCAAAAAAGTTCACTTTAAGCTGGTTGTCTAATTACATAAAATTCATTTAGCTCCGTTATATTTTTGTTAACAAAAAATCATTGAAGGCCTAAACTTCTTGAAAAGAACACAACTATCAAATCGCTAAGGCATTAAGCTATTAAGCTGAAGATAATATATATAGCTATAGTCTGATATAAATGTTACAGATTTCGATATCGGGTAAACCTTTGCCTCGTTATTACGTTAAATAATAATAATAATAATATATGTATGTGTGTATATATATATATATATATATATATATATATATATATATATATATATATATATATATATATATATATATATATATATATATATGAACACTTTTGTTGGTTGCTTGACCGAGAAGGAGCCCCACCTATCCCTTCAACTGGATGACATATGTTTGTATATACATATGCGTACATATATATGTACTGATAGATTTCCTTGGACTGCGTCCAATGAGACAGCGGTAGCTGAGTGTCATCACACACCCAACCGTTGGGTTCCACAATCTCATATAAAATACACAACAACCTGCGTCTCCACCTAAATGAACACTTTTGTTGGTTGCTTGACCGGGAGGGAGCCCCACCTATCCTTTCTACTGGATGACATATGTTTTGTCTCTTGATGTTCAGACTCTTCAGGGCGTCGACATATACTTTACCATTAATAATAGGGAGACCCTATCCACAGCCAACAACCCATGTTTTCGCCGACCTCCCCTCGGATGGTGTATATATGTACTGTTAGATTTTCCTGGACTGAGTCCAATGAGACAGCAGTAGCTGAGTGTCATCACACACCCAACCCTTGGGTTCCACAATCTCATGTGGAACACACAACAACCTGCGTCTCCGCCTAAATGAACACTTTTGTTGGTGGCTTGACCGGGAAGGAGCCCCACCTATCCCTTCAACTGACACCCCATATAATCGCTGCCAAGACATGCAGTATATCTAGATATAAATATATTTAAACAAAATCTAATTCTAAGTTAATACAGAAAAATATATCAATAAGTAACCCCTAAAAATATGGAAGAATAATATGGGACTACATGTTGCAGTGCCTTTAAAAATATGTTCAAAGTCAAATGGGGAAAAATTCTTTTAAACCCAATGTATCAGCCATATCAGCAACTTAGAATTACTGCATTACCGATCAGTACAACACGCACTTGTTGACATATATTTAGCTAATTAAAAAGAATATCGAAAATTTGTGATAAGATCTCAAGATAAGTTATATTTTCTTCACTGAATGAAACCTTTGCCAAAGGGAAAGAAAGAAGGTATTGGCAACAATGGAAACAATATAATTAAATTGTTTCCTCGGCTAATAATGCTATTTTGAAGCGATAGTCGACAGCAGTTAAGTTAAACATCTAATAAAAAAAATTGATAATTTTTAGTGTTTAATTAAATGGGTAATTTTTCTGTTTAATTCGAAAGCTGAGTAGTCGGTATTTATCTTTTCAAAATAATACCGCCTCTTGTTGCTTTACAAAAGGCCGCCCTTTTGTTAAAATCCTTTGAAGGTAACCACATTCCGAACCTCGTCTTCGAAAAAGCACTGACCAACGACTCCTTCCATAAACCACTTCAAACAATAACTTTTTAACGATGTAATGTAGTTCGATATTCTCTCTTAAAATTTGTTCAACCCATATTTCTGCATTTTTTATTAAAATATGTAAATTAATAATTCTGTATAATTATTCTTAATTTATATCTTATATCCAGTGAAAATTTAAAACCGATTTCAGACTAAATGCAAAAGTAATTATATTTTTTTTAATTCGAGAAGAGAAAATTTTCATCTCCAATAATCCAATAATATAAAAACCCATTTTTTTGTCTCTTCGGTGGTTTCTTCTTCTTTTTATATACGTCCTTCAATTATAGTACGTCGAGAAACAAAAAATATAAGCACCTAATTAGCAGATTTTTCGATCACCTTTACTCGATAGCTGCATACTCCAGAAAAGTACTAGATGCATCGCTGCGCTTTCAATCAATTTTTCTATTGTTCCATTATTAAGAGATATGATTCCGAATCCACAAACTATTATTATTCATTTAATGATTGTCAAATCATATTTATCCTCAGCCTTTTCAGCATAATGTAAAAATTTAGTACTTGTACTAATGCGATGATACTTCGATCAATATGTTAACAAGACCATGTATATTAATGGTATTTAATGTATGGTTACTCTAAAATAAAGTACGAGGTATATTTATTTAAATAAAGTCCGTTTTTTAGCAAAAAGAAAAATACTATAAATATTTTTTTCCATATTCTACATACTTTTATCTACTTTTCTATATAATTTTCATTTTTGTTCAAACATTTGTCATACCGCTCAACAAGTTTTTCAATTCCGACGTCAAAGAAATCTGCCGCCTGTGAAGAATTCCATTCCAAGACTGCAGTTTTAACTTTTGCGTCGTCGTTGAACCGTTGACCACTAAGGAACCCATTTAAGTATCGAAACAAGTGAAAATCACTGAGTGCAAGTTCGGCACTGTAAGGTGGATAATCGAGTTCTTCCCATCCAAAATACCTGATCAGACCTTGTGTTTGTGCAGAAACATGTGGCCTTGCATTGTCATGGAGCAACATCAAACCGGTAGACACTAAGTCACGCCTCTTGGTTTGTATGGTAGGCCAGAGTTTTCTCGAGGTGACACGATGTGCATTAGAATTAATTAGTATACCTCTCGACATAAAATTCACTAAGAAAATTCCTTTTCTGCCCCAAAAGACCGTTCCCATGATCTTTTGTCCCGAAATTGACGATGTGTGTCGCCATTCCATTGACTGTTGCTTGGACTCAGGAGTCATGTGAGAAAGTCCAAGTCTCTACTCTTGTAACGATGTGGTATAACAATTCGTCTCCTTCCTAATTGTATTGAGTAAAAAACGATGAAGCACATCCCAATCTCTTTGTTTTGTGATCGTCAGAAAGCAATCTTGGAATCCACTGAGAACACAATTTTCGATAATTCAGTTTCTCCAAAACAATGGTGTAGTATCTTTAAAAGCTGTGGAAATTTACTTGATAACTTTGAAATCGCGAATCGTTGATTTTCTCGTATTTTGTTGTCCACATCACAAACCAAATCTTCAGGAATCAGAGAAAGTCGGCCACGGTGTGGCTCATCATGCGCAGTAACCCGCCTTCATCATTCTCACCCACTTTCGAACTTTACTATCCCTCATAGCATTATCACTATAAACCTCACAAATCTAACGGTGAATTTCCACTGTTGCCAAGTTTCTTGCACTCAAGAATCGAATTACAAATCGTATCTCACAGTCGGTGGGCGACTCAATTTTCTTAAACATTATAACATTCTACAGCTCAGCACACATACAGACGACATGGCTGCAAATGGCGCCTTAACGCGCGCAAAGCATGCTGGGAGCAGTCTCACTCTCATTCACAAACGGACCATATTTCAAAAATATGTAGTTATATATTATAAGTGAAAAACATAAAGGGGTTTTCATCCTACAATACATCCATAATGGGAAATCGTGAGTATTCTCACGATGATGATTTCCAAATGATGATTTTCCAAATAAGCTATTTTTGTAGAAACACCAGTTTCATTCCTTATACAGCGAACATTTGAAAATGCACTTTCATCTCCTGTTTTGGTTTAATTTGAATGCTTCATTTCCATTTGATTCTTCCGTTTCTAGATCAAAAAATAGTGCTCCTGTTTTAAGAATAAATTTAGCAATGTAATAGTAATCATTGTGTGTGATCTGTTGTTAACAATTTTAATTTGTAATAATATTTTACAAAAGTATTTTACATTTCCATCTTTTATATCTATAGGTAATTTTAAAAACGATAAGGTTTATATTATCAAAAGTAAAAGTCCAAATGGTAAAGGTTAACTGTCAGGTAAAAATTAAAATTAAGCAGTATATTTCGAAAATTCCAACATTTAAAAAGTAATTCTAAATTCAAGGAGAGAAGGATTTCATTAACCTGACAATTTTAGTGTTAGGGCATTATCAGTAATCTAAAAATCCAAAACTTTTTATCTCTCCGCTCTTTTTCTCCCTCGAGCGAACACCGAGCCCGTTTATTTGGAGTTTTATCTGGAAAAACAAAAGGTCGGCAAACTAAATTTAGAAGATTTTCCGGTCACTTTTCCTATATTGCTTTACTTTTTATAAAATTAGTATACGCGTCGGCGCACTTTTTCTCAATTTTCTTACTGTTGGATCTTTAGTTAGAAAATATCATACCGAAATTGGTTTCCTCTTTTCATTTTTTTTCATTATAAATCAATGAATAAATAAATAAATATATATATATATATATATATATATATATATATATATATATATATATATATATATATATATATATATATATATATATAGGTGCTCAACGCTGAAGGCAGTCGTATTTTTATATTTATAAAAGCTTTCCTCTCATATAGTCTGCCATCCTACAGAACCAAATCAGGCAAGTAGCTGAACGATCGAATTATTCCTTCTTTTATTTTTCAAGAAACTATTTTATTGGCACGAATTATATAAAGGAATTATGATTATCAGTGAACTCTTCGATGAGCCTGACTCACACGGCCATTTCAAGGATTTGCAGTAAATTTTATGAAGTTATGTAATTAGAAATATAATACGATAATTTACGGAAAAATTAGTCACCTTCTCCATTGGACTGCCTTTGCAATCATTAAAGCGATTTGTGTCATCAACAAGTCGTATTTAAACTTTACTTCTGATATTATAATAACCATATCTTCAAGTTACTATATTAACTATTTATGTTTTGATATTAATTACATAAGTTATCAGATTGATATTAGCATATTTCGGAAATAGAGACAAGTCTATTAACAAGAGACCCACCCGCCTCTGTATATACATCATGCAATAAAGGTATAAATTCTAAAGACACTTAAAAGGTCCATTAGCCCATCCTACAGTATCGTTTATTGTTTCAAGGATGAATCTTTTTGCATGGGGTCATACGACGTGTATAAATAAAGTAATGAGGCAGATGACGTAGCGTTCAATCTGTGCACGCGTCAACATCTGATCCGTAGTGGTTCGTGAAAATTATTTTCGTGAATCAGATTTTTCTAATAAGTTCTGAAAATAAGTAACAACAATTTCAAGCAACAGTGTTCGAACGGTTTATCAAAGGTTCAGGTTTTCCAATGGTTTAAGGTATTCACAAAAGGGCGAAAGTAAATTGAAGATGAACCTAGCAGCGGAATGCTTTCAACAGCAAGAAGTGATGAAAATGTTCCTAGAATCCCAGATCTTCTGTTTTTTAATCATCGGTTGACGATCAGGATGATTGGGATAGTGTGAAATTGAACTTGTACAACCGTTCATCACTTATTAATGTAATATTCATCACCTATAAAGAAAATCTACTGAAAAAAACCTATTGCAGTTTTACAAAAGTTTCCATCGCACTGTGCCCTAATCTGCAACAAAACTGGATAATACACCGTTGCTTAAAACTGTCACTGTGACTAATTTTCAGAACACACTAGAAAAGCCGGTTCACAAAAAGAATTGCTAAGTGATTCTAGGGAGGTGAAACTCGTACTGAAGACTCATCAAATGCCACCCTATCTTCATTCCAATGGGAAAGCCAACAATGTTACCAGATCGAACGCTATGCCGCCAGCCTCGTTACTATATTTACGCACCCCAAAAAGATGCAGTTTAATATTGCTGGATCTTGGACATACATATATTGATGTTCCATGGATGTCCCTTAAGACATTTCACTACTTATTAAAATTACTCTTTGATTATTGATTTATTGAATTCTTCGTATAGTCAAAAAATCATGTAACTACAAAATATCAATTTTATTCAAAATTCAACAACCAATTAATAACAAAGCTCATTTAATTAAATGCAACGTTGTATTTGCACAATAAAATGGCGGCAATGCGACCACCAAAACAAACCACTTAATTTGAACCGAATATAGTGTCAAACATTTATTATTTTCAGACAGGTGAATAACTAAATTTTGCATAATACCTTTCGATGATGTGGAAGTTTTCAATTTAGAATAATTGCGAGGTATAAGCTATGTTTAGCGGTCGAAATTAAGCGAGATTACGGAAAATACGAGCAAATATCTAACTGAATGGGCTCAAAGGTTGACGTTTTATTTTGAGAGTTCGTTTAGCAGTGGGGATTATGTTGTTATCTGTATGAATTGTATGAATGTATGTTTATGAAATAAAATCAAATAAATTAATTTAGAATCCTTTGTATTTGAAAAATAAATTATAATCAAAAATGTAAACATTTTAGATTTTATTACTTATAATATATATATATATATATATATATATATATATATATATATATATATATATATATATATATTATATTTTATTATATATATATATATATATATATATATATATATATATATATATATATATATATATATATATATATATATATATATATATATATATATATATATATATTATTATATATATATATATATATATATATATATATATATATATATATATATATATATATATATATATATATATATACACACTTTTTTGACAAACATACTAGTGGTATTGTTGTAAATTACAAATTGTTGTAATTTACATTTTAAAAATAATTCAATTATTGACCAAGGAGATTTTATATTCTAAAATTTTTTGGACTCTAATAGAGCCTTATTGCTTTATGTTCAAACTTGTATTATTTTACCGAAGTTATCTGCACTGTTTTAATTCAGTGTTTGTCTTTAACTTTGCCATCAAATTAGTGTTATATGTTTCCATATCAGCTCACTTACTGAAGACAGTCTTGTTCGTGATTCACCAGTAGTTATTCGGCGATGCATGCAACTTGATTAAGTATCTGAAAGGTTTCACTTAACCTTTCTGTGTGTGTATCAATGATAAACAATACTATTTGCTGATAAGAAATAAATCCTAATCGCTTTTACAGATTTTAATTGTTGATTTACATTAACTCATGTTGAATATAATAAAAAGATCGTATTACAATATTTAATACAATACAATATTTAATTGATTATAATTTATTGTTTATTGTAATTGATTATAATGTATTGTATCTTAAATTAATTACATTTTATTATCCTGACAACCACAATGCGCCCATTTTCTAAACCAATATATTTCATTTTTAATAATATTACTCTATAAAGCCTAAGGTATAACGTGCTTATATGTAAACTACGGATATGTATTTACAATATTTGCCTATATTCCACTTTTAATTTAGATCCTCCCAATATACTCTATTCTTCTATATTCATGGTTTATTCTCAATTGTTCTCTATTATTCTATATTTATCTTTATGATTTCGTATTCTTCTCTATTATTTCCTTTCGTGGCATCTCATTGGTCTTCCATTCATTTTTTTATCCATTAATGCTCTATGTTGCTTTATCTTTGCCCTCCTTTTTCTTTTCAGCCTTTACATATGTCCCAACTATCTAATACTCTGGAATCCAATGAAAGTACTTATTTTTATCTCTCTATTTGTTTTTCTGTTCCAATCTGCTACTGTATCTTTGTTCCGCAAATTGCACTTAACATCTTTCTCTACCACCTTTCAACCATTTATATACCTGCTCTTTGAAGTGTAGATATTCCACATTCTTATATTGTATTAAATCATATAACTATATTAAATATTAGGCTAGCTATTCTGGCTTTTATCTATAAACCTTCTTTACCATTTTCTTGTATTGTTGCTGTAGTAGCTTTATATATCTTGTAGATGTGTAAAGTTGCTCCTTTTGTATTATCTGAATTGTAACCATATCCTATTTCCTGTTGCGTCTTTGTCATAATCACGTATTATATTTTACTCTAATTCAAATTTAAAACCAATTCAACTTTATTTTATTGTATTTCTAATTTTTTCCCCTAAGAAAGTTTCTGTTTTATTGGCTCTCTGCCCAAATGCAACAATTGTGAAGGGCGCGGGGCGCATGTCATTCGATAGCCCCGCCTTTAGGAATTCAATCGATATGGATCGTTTCTCGATAGCAGACCGTGCATTGTCTGTGCGAGAATTGTACAAAAACAATGATTTGAGGCTCATTTTCATCTCAACGATGATGAAAATAAGCAAAACTGCCATTACTGCAACGAACCCGACACGCAAGGATCAAAAACCATTACATTCGTCTAAAGTCACTATATGGGCTGTAAATATCAGCGCAAGAAATAATCGGCCCTTTCTTTTGTAAAGACAGCAAGGGACGCCCAGTTATCGTCAATTCAGAGCGTTATATGAAAATGGACACTTTTTTGGTACCTGAACTGCAAAACTTTCTTAGTTATAATGAAAGAATGAATCAACATTACACAGTTCCAACACATATCTGCCACGAATTTGTGAAATTTTTCGAAACAAATCTCTTACTTTGATATACTTTTCCAAACCATCTTGCAATATATTTCAGTACTCCTGTAATAAATACATAAAGTATAAGGCAAAGTGCTTTCGCAAATTTCATCAACGATTATATACATTTTTTCAACAAAAAGTTTCCTTAAACCACATATCCAAACTGCAACCATTTTCACAGAAAAATGGTCAGAAATACATATTACTAGTCTTAACAATGGCAACGTCTCTTCGTCTTGTTGTTTCAATTCATCGGAATTCAGTTTTTTGTTGTCAAGAGGTCAACCTCTTGAGGTATTATTTAAAAATAAAATGTAATATTTTTATAGCCATTGATTCCATACGTGTCAGCATAAAGTTGGTTTATTTTGTTACAAAAAAGGGGAAACTTACCCAGTATTGCCATTTAATATCAATGTTGAAATTATTAGCACTAATTTACACATCACATTAAGAAACACATGATTGTGTATTTTGTTTTATTAAATTAACTGTTGATGTCCACCATCCCATTACAGGCGAAAGAAGCTTCATCGGTTAATAAAATATTGAACAAAATATTTTAATTATTTTGGTTTTAGCCAATAAATCATTCAAAATACCCCCTTTGAACATGATAATAGTAGAGTATTTGCTCTGTTAGTGTTCTATGTACAATCCAATGAAAAACTTTTCTCGCAAGATGTAAAATTTGCTCTTCCACTTCAGGACCGATCTCCCACTGGAGCCAACATTTTTGAAATTCTGGAACCACACTACCCTTATCGAAAAGTATTTGAGAAACTTGGATAAATGAGTGCTTAGCTGGAAGCTGACTTACCATAAATACGCCTAACCCTTTCGAAACTTTGGAGTGCTTCTACTTAAATACAAATCATATCGTGATATTCGCGTACAGAATATATTTTTGCACATATTTTTATAGTAAAATAAATGTTTGTAGCTATTTTAATATAGTTTGTTTATATATTTAATATATTGTTATTGGCTGATATGGGATATCATTCTTAATAGAAAAAATGTTTTAACAATATTCATTTAATTTTAATTGGTTCATTCGTTAAATATTTACCAGATGGTATTTGCTAAATATGCTTTTATACATATTTGCTTAAAATATTAATTCTTATCATAACTTTTCGATTAGTTTAGTTCTTCTGTTTTTGACCCTTGTAAGAAACTTTTTGTTAAAAAATTATATAAAAAAACGTTGGCTAAATTTACGAAAGTACTGAAATCTCTTTATTCTCATTTAGTAGTTGGTGGAATTGGTTTTTACATCGTTTTATTCTTTTTTTTCCATTCACATGCTAATGTTACTTACACCTTCTGTTTTGATATAGTTACTTCTAGTTTAATATTCTTTTCCTAGAGTCTGTAATATACTTCAATAGTCTTTTCAAAATATATATTTTTAATTGGACAATATAAATTTGGATAGTTGATTAATTCAGATTTGTGTGCAAATTCAGTTTGATTAAAGTTCTCATTTAACAATTGCATAAACGAATAAATTGAAATTCTTATTGTTTTTATATCGAAAACTTTTTAATTAACATCAGTCGTAACGCCCTTTTAAAACAATTTAATTAAAGAAGCAATTTTCTAGACTACAATGTTTTTTTTTCTATAAAATTACTTTTATTGGACTCGGAAAACATGATTATATCAAGTTTGTCTTGCTTTCTTGTGAGTCTTGATTTCATTAGAGAGTTCAAGATAAATTTTATATTCAATATCGGACGGAATATTCGTCTCGGTAGTGTTAAAGTGAATAAAAATGTTCAGATTTCACAATGTTGCATTGATATTTTACCGTTATTATAGATATTCAAGTAAAATTTTTATGTTTCGATAAAAATTTAAGCTAAATTAAGCAATAAAAATGTTACGACTCTATCGACTATTTCGTTTACAAATTGAAAGATTCCATGTGATCCGCAATTTTGCCAGTTGGGGGATTTTTATTTTATGATGCCCTGTCAACTGTTTTCTGATAGAAAAACAAAATAATCCTCTTTTAAACGATGTTTTACCATAAAATGACAACCATAGAGCTCTTTAGTGACATTATATTACAAAATAAATACACTCTTTCGTTTAAGCTTCATAAGTCTTCATAGTTATTTTTGTTATTCAAAATGCTTATCTCAGTTTTGAAGTGAGTGAGTTGAAGTGAGCATTGGTCCAGCGAGGTATGGTTTTTAAAGTTTGGGAATAGAATCTAATTGCTGGGAGCCAAATCCAAAAAAGTCACATGTTGAAGCGCTTCAAAGCGTAGGTAGTACGGTAGTAACTCATAGTACGATAGCAACTCGAGACGTTTGTACAAGCGCATTACCATGATGAAACAATATTTCATCTCTTTGGCTAGATGTGAGCGTTTATCCTAAAAATCTCCTTTCAATTCATCCAGTAAAGAATAGTAATACCAATGATCCTAGCTTTTTCCAAATAGTCTATGAGAATCCACATTACAAGAATCCCAGAAAACCGTAGCCATGACTTATTCTACAGATGGAATCGTTTTCGCTTTCTTTGACAAACTTTCAACTACTACCACCCTCAATTTGGGTTGTTGCCTCATCTCTGACATGTGATAGTGACAGAATGAGGTTTAAACAAATCTAAATCTACTTGAGATGTGTTCATTCGCATGCATCTTTAGTTGGTCATTAACAAATGCATCACCCATCAAGTGGAAAATTTTTTCATACTCAAACATCATATAAAATGTAGTGGACACGATCTATCGAGATACTTACAGGCTCGCAAGCTCACTTCAATGCAATATTGTGAACCGTTGTAACAATGTTAGTGGGACGTGACTAGCTGTCGTATTGAAAGTTTTTATGGTACAGCCCTCTTTTTAAACATTTAAAACGAGGGGGAAGATTTTTTTTCAAATAACTTTACAACAATAACTTTACTTTAAAACAAAGTATGTAATAACAGCTCCCGAGCAACTTTAATTTTGTCTAATGTTCTCAGCTCATAAAAACTTGTTTTACTCGATAGCCACAAACCAGCTAACTAAACGCACGCGTCTCAAGCTTCGAAGCACGCCATCTAACGAATCATAGTTGACAAATATCAAAGCATTTGGTGAAACTTTCAGACCGCAAATTGTTCAAATGACTGTCGTATCTTTGAAAAAAATGTAAATAAATATGATTTCAAACACTTTTTCCGGATGAAAAATCAAAATAATTATCTTGTAAGCGATGTTTACAAATAAAATGGCAACTTTAAAACTCTTTAGTGACATTGTATTTCAAAATGGTAATAGAATATCACTCAATGTCACTTAATGTCACTCTGGTTATTAATATTTCACTCCACGAACCCAATATGCAATTTTTGACCATACCTAGTACCATACACAGGGTTAGCGGGCAGAGTAGTTCGCGTGATCTAAGATACTACGAAAGTCCGCCGTAGGAGAGCACGAAGTATTACCCCCGCCTTTCGATAAACTGTGTTTCAGTTTCAGTTTAGGCAAAATAAGTATTGATGAAACGTTGCAAGTGAGCTCGTGGAGATTATATTAAAATATGTCCTTGTTTATTGATTGTTTTTAGCTTATGATCCACGGGTCCACTTGCAACTTTTCATGCATACCTGCTATGGGATAAGAAGGCCTATAGGCGGGTCACGAAAGGATTTAACGTGTGACTGTTGTAGACGGTCACCAAAGAATGGCGTGAGCTGCATAGTATTGCAGACTTCATCCGAAAAAGCCAATATATCTTTGGACATTTCTTCAGCTGCTTTTTGAACGTTCAGATCGAGCCCGAGTGATGACAGCTTAAGGCCAGAAACTAGTATCGAGAGATGCTTGCTTGGAGGGCAGAGAAGAAATGAGCGTTGTTTTTGAGTATTTTTAAATAAAGGTTTTTCTTTATTTTTATTAGTTATCTCATTTTTTGTAATATATTTGTAGTACATATGTTACAAAACAATTTTAATAATAAATTACACATAACATAGTATAGCAATATTTGGAAAATAATTATGGCTTTTCTTGGCTTACCTAGCAATTGGTCGCACACTAAGAATGATTATGCTTATTCACAAAACAATACTCAATAAAAATCAGCAAAATCACGAGGCTTGCTAAAAGTTCTTGAATCAAAAGCGATATAGAGACTGTCAACCCAAATATTTTCAGAGAATATGCCAAGTTGCAATTGTTGGTGGTTAAGTATTGTAAAGAGTTACATTGTTTTCAAAAATTTCAATAATTTAGCGAATAATAAGTACAGAATATGGATTGGACATGCAATTATATTCACTTTGTGCACAAAGTGAATAGTTATTAAACAGCAATAAAGCGTATATTTTATCATGAATGTATTGCAAATTGTGACAACTAAAAGTTTAAAAATCGAAAAAAATTACCTCATATCGGTATAATTATTAAATCGTTTATTGAATGCTATAGAAATATCCCGCTTTAATTGAAATAGATTTTTATCGAGGGCTTTCTTTCTCACTCTCGAGTTGGGTGGTGAAAGGGTAGTGCATAACCAACATAGAAAACTTGAGAACGGAATTTTGCAGACCACTTTTGCATTCGCGTTCTGTTAAATGATGTAAACCAAACATACTCTCACATGTTATGTAAAATCCAGCCCTTCAAATACACAATCGAGTTGCGCAATATCAAAAAAAAAAAAAAACAGGAATATATCGACGATAATCAATACATTCGCCAACGCTTTTTTTCAATTTGCAAAATAAGTTTTACAATTGATTTCAAGAATAATAATAAGAAAAATAAACATGTTTTTTAATGTTTCGATGTTTTTAGACTGATATCTCCGAAAAAGTAGTATTCCAATTTGGACCTAGGTGGCACTATCATATCATGTAAATTCTAATTATATATAAATATTTTCATCAACTATTAAATAGAAAAAAGTACAATATAAAGAGATTATTTTCTTATATAATATATATATATATATATATATATATATATATATATATATATATATATATATATATATATATATATATATATATATATATATATATATAAGAGCAGTATTCGCATTTCATGCTAGTTATAGATGGCAAAAATGTTAATTTCTATTAGGGGTTTCTATAAATAAAGTGAGTGAGTAAATTTCATTATTAAAGGGAATTTTAACAAAAGCAGCTGTATTTGAGTCGCGGCCCAGTTCTCTTCTGTCAAACATCTTGAAGTAGGGTAGAGCGGAGTTATTTGATCATAGGGGCAAGTTGGGCAATATGTAATGAAATTCGAAATATCTCGAAAACTAAGCAACCTACGACAATAGTGTAAATAGCAAAAAGAAGGGGTTATGGGAGCGGAATACCTAGCGCGACTGTTAATAGCTGCCCGGTGGTCCGATAAAACAAGAGAACGTCGACTCGAAGGTCGAAGTGCAACGTTGCTTATACCGGATAGTACTCGAATGGGTGACCATTTCAAGGAGCGTCCAGACTTGCGTACTACATTTCAATCGGCAAGAGTGTAAAATCGGACAAGGAATTTCTCCTCAGTCACACCAGTTCAAGCCTGGGTAAGACCGGATGCCTTCTGAAAAGTATTCTACGTTGGTCACTCGCCAGTCGGTAGATTTCTCGAGAGACTTACGGTTAAGCACCAAACCAAGGGTTGATAGCCCGAGGGTGGTGCTGATTTGGGTCTATCGGTAGCTGATGATCGTGGTTCGGAACCTACGTTAAGTTATAGGTCCAGTCGTTAAATAGCCTCAGATGCTGAATGCGCCTTTAATCTCTAATCCTTACTTAGTTTTTGTTTATTTACATATTTAAATATTGAGTTACTCAAAATATTTTCTTATCTTTGATGTCAGTATTAAGTGAATAACTTACCTATGTAGAAGATAAAAGACAAACTTTTCTGGCTTAAAATAAAATGTATAAAAACAAAAGCTAAAATTGATATATTTTTATTAGTTCGTTGATGTACACGTTTGTACATATAAAATCAACATAAGTATAAAAAATGTGATAGTTATGTATTTTTTGAAAAAAAGTTTATTTTTAATTTTCTAAAATTCAATCAATCAAAATTATTAAAAATTGAAAATATAAACAATACATGCAAAACCAAACCCGATCAAATAAAATCAGTTTTATACATGCATAATTGCCAACTTTTATAAGCTGAGACAAAGATAATAAGCTTTTTTAGTGTTATTGTTATGCTTCACCTGTTTTTTTGATCAATTTAATGTGTTTAATTTTAGTTTTTAAATCCATAAATATATTCTTGCGTGTTCAGTAGGGTATATTTGCAATATAAATTAATAATTTATATTAATAGTTAATTAGCCGGTTAATAGCAAGTGCATTGTCGAATACAACACGTTAAAATACACACATTGGTTGACATATTAACAGTCTTTTTCTTCTATTACTGATTTACGAATTTTAAATTAAGGTGAAACAGTTAATCAGATTCTGCTAGAATGCTAAAATGTTTCTGATTCATTGTCAAAATGACAATTCATATTACAAAGTTGAAGACGTTGATGTTTGTTGTGGTGAGGAAAATATTCCCAAGCCCGGAAAATAGGTAAAATTTTATTGGCAGTAATCTAAACATGATGGTACAGTCATCATACAACCAGGTAATAAATTTATTATTCTTGAATAGTAAAAAGATAGTTTTCCCGAAATAATCCAATTATTTGAATTTAAGTTGAAGGGATACATTGAAGAGATATATAGAATATAGAAAATAATATATATTAAAAACTTTTTAGTTTATATTAATGTTAAAACATATTCTGTACATAATTAACTGGTTCTAATACAGTAAGCCCTTGTCAATCGCGGGGGTTGTTTTTTGTTTATGGGGTTACGTTTGAAACCAAAAAAAAAATATATATATATATATATATATATATATATATATATATATATATATATATATATATATATATATATACATCTGTATATATATATATATATATATATATATATATATATATATATATATATATATATATATATATATATATATATCTATATATATATATATATATATATATATATATATATATATATATATATATATATATATATATATATATATAGATGTATGTTATTTGTTGTATGTAACTGTGTAGTTAACATTCATATAGTAAATTAAATTATTATTTTATTTGTTATTAATAATTATTTGGTTTGACTACTTAGTAAATTACGTATATTTATATTTTATAGAATATACTTTAGAGTACGCTGATAGTAAAGGTTGAAAGAAGAAAAGCAAACACGATAGTGCTCCATACAAATGGTTGATTTACAATAAGCTATGACTTTGAGAGAATTGCAGAGATAAAAAGAGCTTACCAAAAAAATTTAGGAAGACAGTGTAGTAAAATTTGAAAGGATTTCTGACCGACTAGCCCAATGTGTAATTCAGCTCAATAAAAAGTTTAGGCTTCAAATCGTCCAAACTTATGCACCAACTATAAGCCATAGGCATGAGGAAATTGATGAATTTTATGATGATGTGGCCCAGCTTTTATACAAGGAGAAATGTAGTTACAAAATTCTGACGGGTGATTTTAATGCCAGAATTGGAACAGCAAGAACTGGTGAAAATGCAACTGGCTCATATGGAACTGGTGAGCGGGACAATAGACGTGACAGATTAGTTGATTTTGCTGAAGGACAAGAACTTTATATTATGAATTCGTTCTATAAGAACAATATCAGCAGAAAATGGACATGGAAAAGTCCATCTGGGCTCACAAGTGAAATTGACTACATCATGACCAACGATAAAACAATATTTACCAATTGTACTATTTTAATGTTGGAAACAATTTTAATGTTGGAAGTGACTACCGAATGGTACGAGCAAATGTTAGGATTAACAGTCGAAGAGAGCGCGCAAGAATGGCAAGGTTAAAGAAGACCAAAGTGGATTCTGGGAAATTGCTGGAGAGGGCCAGCGATTTTGGGATTGCTTTGTCGAACCGCTTTACTGTGTTACAAGATCCGGAGGAGATGGAACTATCAGTTCAATTTGAAGAAATCAGCATCAATGCGCTTCAAGCGGCTGCTTCAATAGCACCAGAAGAAAATAGTTTCAAACAAACAAAAATCTCCAGTGAGTCCATTGATTTAATGAAGAAACGACGTATTATGAGAAATGCAGGGAGTCTTTTTGGCAGGGTCGAGTACGCTGAGTTCTGCAAAACTATAAGAAAACGTATCAGAGAGGATACGCGCCGGTTCAACATGAGGCTAGTGCAAAAAACCTTGGAAGGAAACAATGGAATTAACAATGCTAAACAGAAGCTGAGAAAGAAAAGAATGCAAAGTTATGCCTTAATGCGTGAGTATAGCATAGTGTAATATCGTACGCAAATGTTAAAGATTATCAGAAAATTTTATTTCCAGTTATATAAATATCAGAACTAATCAAAGGCAACAATACCCTCGAACGAACAAATGTCAGTTATCCTAGTGGAGGAAGTAACAAATGCTATAGAATCTATAAAAAACAGCAAGGCTCCAGAAAAGGGCAGTGTAACTCTCGAAATGCTAAAAGCTAGTGGTCGGACGTTACATAAAACACTGGCAAAATTATTCAAAATGCCTCAAAAAACAAAAAGTACCTGACTTATGGCAAAATGCAGAAGTGCATGCAAAATGCATTTTACATAAAAAGATAATATCTAAGAGGATATTAAAAAGAATGAATAACGCAGAACCAAGAGAGCAAGCAGGATTCAGAAGTGGATTCCGTACAATGGATCATATCGAGGTTGTACAACAGGCCATAAAAAGGCACAAGGAATACACAATTCCGCTGTGCTTAGCTTTTATCGACTACGAAAAAGTATTTGACTCCATCTCAAAGCATGCCATAATGGATGCATTGCTGAGCCAAGGAGTAGACAAATCATATGTAAACCTATTAGGATCGATATACGATGGAGCTACAGCGACAATTCACCTTGATGATCTTAAAGTGGGAATTAATGTAGGAGTTGTACGGCAGGGTGACTGAATATCACCTATTCTTTTCTCGGCTGCCCTTGAAGAAGTATTCCGTAAACTGGATTGGAAATAGTATGGTGTAAAGATCAATGGTGCAAACTTAAATCATCTTAGATTTGCAGATGATATCGTTCTCCTTTCACAAAACCCAGAGGAGCTGCAAACTCCTGAGGAGACGCATACAAGAGCTGCAAAGGGCTGGCAAAATAAACCTGAAAAAGAGTTAGGTTATGTTCAATAAATTTGCTCAGAATAGAAGAATTTCTATGGAAGGGAATACCGCCCGGGAGGTGGAACGATGTGTTAAATGTAGCTGGCAGGCATTTGGCAGGCGCAACATAGTGTTTAAGAGCAGACTTTACCTGAAAAGAAAAGTGTTTGATCAGTGCGTTCTACCCGTTATGAAGTGAAACCTGGATACTCACTCAATTCAAAAAACTTCGGGTAGCACAGAGGGGGATGGAAAGTTGTATGCTTGGTATTAGAACGCGAGACAGAAAGCCCTGCCCATGGATCAGGGAACCAACGAAAGTGTGTGACCTCACTGGAAGAGCAAAGCAATTGAAATGGAGATGGGCAGGCCATAGCGAAGGCGATGGCCTTCATCCTGCAGTGGATCGACACGGGCTAATGATATATATATATATATATATATATATATATATATATATATATATATATATATATATATATATATATATATATATATATATATACCTAATTTAAATATGAATATTAACTCGGTGCCAGATGCAACTGATTAACCAATTTTTGGAAATGATATGATTTTATGATTCAAATTTCTAAATTATTTTTTGTCGTATTGGCCGCATAAAAGATACTTTACTCTTTGAAAAAATAGATTTTTTTAATTAATTTATATTTTGATATTTCTCTACCGTATATAGTAAGTCTTCATTAATTTTTTGTTTTTATTCAGATTGGATTTTAGATTTTTTTTATTAATTTAAATTTTTACATTTCTTTGCCGTCTCTAGTAAGTCTTCATTAATTTAATGTAGTAACGATAATTATACAATAATTTATTGTTTTAAACAACTGTAAACTTTTATCAGTTTCTTGTTTTTATTCATACTGCCATACGCCACTGCCAAACCGAAAACATCAGTCGGCCATATACAGCTACCGTTCTGATCCCACTTACAGAATCATATGCTCCTTCCTGTAATTTTATATTCATAGGGCCAAACATATCAGAAATAATCCAAAAAAAATGGCGCTTCAAATTTATCTCGTATCTCTCGAAATAACTATAAAATGTATAGAATTTTTATAATGTAATCCAACTAAGGGATGTCTTTCGAAAGATCTTAGAAGATTATTTCAAATACGTTAATCATTAATTTTAAGTAATGAAATTGAAAAGAATCGTACAGTATCATGTCACGTCAATACGGAACTTCTAGGATATTAATTTTTTTGTTTCATGTTTATTTTTTATATTCATTTTATTATGCTACATTTTATCGTTCATAAACTACCTCATTTCTACAACAAATACTCAGTCAAAAATGAGTATTTTTTGTTTTCCTTCATAATGTCAAAACAAAAATTGCATCGAACGAAAAATGTATCCGAAACTCTCTAATAAAATCCAAACCCCAATTTACGAAACAAAAGGCAGACCTGATATAACCATTCCTTTATAGCTCAATTAAAGTAACTTCACAAAAAAGTTTCTAATCTTGAAAATTACTTCTTTTAATTAAATTGTTTTAAAAGTTCTTTCAAATTATCTTAATTAAAAAGTTTTCGATACAATAGCATTAAAGAAATATTTTATTTGTTTAAAAACTAATGCTTAATAAACATCACTTTCCTAGAACAACAAACAGCTTCAGGTGACGAACCACTGAACGGACAAACTCGAGAAACTAGAAAAACTCGAGAACTAGAAAAACAGAGACGATAATAGAATAGATTTCTGGTCATGAAGAAACGATTTCCGTAGATTTGAACGAGAGGGGGAGGAAATTAATAGTACCACATAAAGGATGTTACAATAAGAGCGCAAGATTTAATTGCGCGCCATTTTGGCTGTCATGATTCGATAGGTCAAGAACTGTGATAGGTCAATAAAAGGCAGATAGGAGTTAATAAACAAGGAGCGCTACACGATACAGCAACGTATCCTTATTGTTAAACATTACTATCAAAATGGCAGTGGCGGCTCGTGAAGGAGAGCGTTGGGTAATTGTTTACTGTGATAAATGCCGCCCAACCAGCATTTTTCACAATAAACAATTTTTCAGAGCAAAACACCATATTTTATTTCCGTTCAGGTTTTTTTCCTTTAACTCATTTTCCTGGTTCACCTCCTGTATAGAGTTTCAATAGCACGTAAAGTAAAAAGAGAAAGAGGAATGGAAAAAGAAATCTTCAGTTACACTATTTTTTTTTACGCCCTCCCAATTTAAAAACCCACGAGCCGCCACTCCAAAATGGTCAAATTTTGGTTGATACGATTCGCAAAGTACGTCCGAACTGAAAAATATTTTTAAGCAATTCAAGTAACCATTAAAAAAAAATCATCAGACTACAAACACAAAATTAAAATCCATATAACTACTATTTAAAATTGCTATAAACTTCTCTTACTGGAACAGACGTGTTAATAGAATTGGCAATGTCTTTATTGCTGTTAGTTTCTCTCGAGATAGTGAATGTTTTGCATCAAGCTACTATTTTAATGTTTTTCCATGACAATGCGCATTCACTTACCAGAAAAGAACAACTACAGTATATCAATTATTTTATATCGGGAACTTTGGTGTGAAACACGAACCTCAAAGAGATTTTCCACTAAACTCCAAATCACTTGTCAATTTCTCGACGCCCACTTCGCTAACCTTGTTAACATCGGCAGAAAATCATTCAATCTGAAATTTATCATCTCCTAATGATGCTAACATAGTTAGCGAAACACGGGTTGAGGAATTGAACACAGGTGATTTCGTGTTAAGTGATAAATCTATTTGAGTTTATTATTTCACTCAAACGTTCCAACAGAAGAATTGAAATAAAACTTACTTTATTCACTAAAAGTGATTAATAATTTACGTACTTTTTTAGTGAACTGAAGTCATTTTTTCCAGTTCTCTGACTGATGAAGGGATTCTTTCGGGAACTGCTCCCGCTATATCAAAAATTATGTTAATATAGTGTAGCAGTCCAAAGGGTGAGGATTGCTCCAGAATAATAAGCAATATCGTTACTGCAATACGCAATAAGCAATGGCTACTGCTTGACCTTAAATGAAGCCATTTTTCTCTGAATTCTAACATTGTAGTGTTTTTGGTAGTCCTTTCTTCTTTTCGTTTTAAATCTGACTAGATATTTCATGTTTTTCACTATGTAATGTACTGTAGATAAATTAAGTTTTACATTGTTAGCAATGTAATGCAAATTCATGCAATTTCTAGACAAATTTACAATATCCGCATATATATACAAAAGCAGTTCTCAACTTATTCTAACCACTATTAGAGAAAATCAACATTCAACTCTCACTGTATAACCAGTTAGGATAAATTAAATTGGATTGTTGTATATTCAAGTCATTTATTACCTCCAAAGCTTAATAGGATAACAAAATCAACTTTGTAAATATTTTTTCCCATTAAAGATTGGTATTTTATCAACTACTTATAACATAACTATGAAAAGTCATTTGCAGTTTGCGTCGAAATAATTTTCAAATTATTTACTTTATCAAATATTTATTTATTTCGTAAATAGTTATATTTTCATAAAATTCACTACCGACAAAGCAATTAAATAACATGTGATGATAGATGATGTTTATACTGAAAAATAATCCAGGTTTATGGACAGGGAGCGAATGATTAAAGGTTATTTTTAGAAAGGAAAAGGAACGCAGCTGACTCAACGAGAAAATTACTTGCGTCATACTTGAGGCGTGGTATTTGCTCTCGTTACACCTTGAAGTATCGTTTTATATATCCTCATTAACTTAATACTTGGAAATTCTTTTAAAATCTGATATTTTGCTCTTTGGTGATTTAAAATATCTTGCCTCTAATAAATTGTTTTCGTTCACTAAGACATACATACAGTGTGGGAAACAAATTTTCCCCAAAATTATTTTTCAAAATTTTCTTTATTTTAACTTCATTTAATTTCATGCCGTTATATCAACACAAATTAGTAATTATTTTCAACAGAACTAAACCACAATTAACCCAGGATATAAAGTTTTTTAAAAAAGTACTAAATGAAGTATTAATTTTTGTGGGAAAAAATATTTGAACAGTTGATTTTGCTGAATTAATCCGATTTCCTGCTAATTAATAGCTTCAGTGCAAAAAAATAACAAATTTGAAAAAATTTAATACATCTTAACCAGTTAAAAGTGAATGTTGAATGTCAATTTTCTCATAGCAATAGCTAGAAAAACTCTGATGCTGCCTTTAGAGATATGTGCGGAAATTTTGGATTTCAAAACAAACAGGACCAAATTGCGACACATTTTCAAACATTTAAAGTAACCATTTATCTACTGTACATTATATAACAAAAAAGCCATGAAAGAAATAACCATATTGAAAACAAAAAGAGAAAAGGACGACCCAAAGCACTATAGGCTTTATTGAGACATTTTAACTGAGCTAGCTGATACTCGGCATGCCTGCTACCTGTCCACATGTTGGCGTCAGTTTCAGTCAACATTTCTGGCGAGTTCAATAAAGACAATTTTTTTAAAGTGTTAAAAATGTTTTATTTTGTAAGTACCTACTGTGAATTGTGCAGTTTCAGTTGCATAAATACTTCTAATATTGTCATGTTAGCCGGTATGAGTGCTGCTGTAATGGTGTTGATAAAAGCATGTAAGATTTACACTTTTATTACTTTCAAAATTAGATATTTATCTTTTGATCTTAAATATCAATGGTAAACATACCTTATGAAAGAGAAAAAACAAACTATTGACTAAAGAGAAAGTAGCTTGAATTATAGTCCATATAAAGGATGTAAATTACCTTTTGCCTTGATTACATGTTCAAGTGTCGCTGTATATATCCCGACCAACCCATAATATGCTAATGTTTTAAAAATCTCAAAGTATCCACTTCAGTAGTTTTGAATATTTAGCACGCAATAAATATTTTTTGATTTACAAAACCAGCCATAAATTTACAAAAAATTACGGTGATATAAAATTTAAACGGTACTTTATAGGAAAATGTTTTTGATGATGTAAAAGTTCCCAACTTTTATTAAACTTTTCACTTTACTGGACGAAATAAGTGCGAATTTCTTGATGAAACTGTCCAAATTTTTTCCAGCAGTATAGACTTTCATTGTTCAAGTTTTGGAGCAAAGAAACAAGGCACGTCTGAGATTACTGAAAGAAAGGAGCGAAAGCAGCAAAGAAAGATATGATCGCATCCGAAGGGGAGCTAAGACCATATGTAGCAGGAAAAAGAAAAAACCTTTAGAACGTGAATTAAAAGAAATTTCTATCAGGAAGTTAAAAAAAGTAAAGGTAGTAGCGCCAGAAGACCCCATTATTTGAAAACTCAAGAAGGATCCCTGGTAAGAGATGTAGATGGAAAACTGAAAAGATATGCCCAATATTTTTCAGAGACGCTAAATGAGACTGGTGAAGAAGGGAACTGGGGAGAACATGAAATGGAAGAAGATGCGATTGCAGAAAATAACGAAATTATAAATGCACCTACAAAAGAAGAAGTAGAAGTTTGTATAAAGCAGTTAAAAAATAACAAAAGTGCTGGAGAAAACAGTATAACAGCTGAAATCCTGAAACACGGTGGTGATACAGAATTTTGGAAGAAGAATATATGCCAGAGAAATGGAATAAAGCGCTGATAATACCCCTGCACCAAAAAGGAGCTAAGGAGGAATGTAATAACTACCGAGGAATTGCACTGCAAGACGTGACCTACAAAGTGATGGCCAAGATGATTAAAGTTTGACTAGAGAAATACCATAACGAACAAGTAGGGGAATACCAAGGAGGGTTCAGGGCAGGAAGATCAACAACCGACCAGATATTCATCATGAAACAGATCCAACAGAATACTTATGAGCAAAATTTTAGCTTATATTTGCTGTTCATAGATTATCGGCTTATGACTCCATTAGCAGGGAAAAGGTGTTCCAAGCAATGAGACAGCTGGGAGTCCCGGAAAAGTTGGGGAACTTAGTGGAGATGACTGTCAGGAGAACAGTAAATAAAGTTATAGTCGATGGAGCAATGTCTGAGGTGTTCATTGTAAAGAAAGGACTGAGACAAGTCGATCCACTGTCAACAGTTCTGTTCAATCTGGTCCAGGAAGTGATTCTGAGGGAGAGTGGCATCAATACCATGGGGTTAATATATGGTAACAGACACCAAGTCCCCCTAATAATACTCTCCCCTAATTTAGTCATTGATTGTGCAGTAAATAAGAAGTATACAATAGAGAAAGTGGAACAAGCTGAATATCTGGGAGTAACACTAACGAGTAAAGGGGATGAAGAAAAGGAAATAGAGAAACGACAAGCGAAAGGAAGCAAAGCTGCACGAATGTTTTGTAAAATTTTAAGGGCAAAGAATATAACAAGAGCAGCAAAAGTAAGAGTGTACCAATCAATACTAAGGCCAACGGTTACCTATGCGTGCGAGACATGGACGATGACGAAGAAGGAAGAAACTAAGTTGGAAGTAAAATATTAAGGAGAATTTTTGGAGGAGTTAAAGTACAGAATGAATTTAGAAGAAGAACAAACAAAGAAATAGAAGAACTGTACAAAAATCAAACATTGTTCAGGTGGTGAGAGCGCAGCGAGCTAGATGGCTGGGGCACATAGCGAGGATGTCCAGCGGGAGATGGGTTAAAGGAATTCTGATGAGAGGTGAAGGGGGAAGGTGAACTAGAGGGCGACCGAGGAAGAAATGGTTGGATGAGGTGCTAAATGATTTGAGGAAAGTAGGAGTGAGGGATTGGAAGACTGATGCTTTGAACAGAAAAATTTGGAAAAGAAGAGTGAAAGAACTCGAAGCCAGGGGCCACTAGGCCTGTAGAGCTGAATATTATATAATTATGGACGTTCAACCGACATTTTATTAAAAAAGCAACATAGTTTGGGACCGAATATATATATATATATATATATATATATATATATATATATATATATATATATATATACATATATATATATATATATATATATATATATATATATATATATATATATATATATATATATATATATATTGAAAAATATTGGGCATATCTTTTCAGTTTTCCATCTACATCTCTTACCAGGGATCCTTCTTGAGTTTTCAAATAATGTGGTCTTCTGACGCTACTACCTTTACTTTTTTTAACTTCCTGATAGAAATTTCTTTTAATTCACGTTCTAAAAATTTTTTCTTTTTCCTGCTACATATGGTCTTAGCTCCCCTTCGGATGCGATCATATCTTTCTTTGCTGCTTTCGCTCCTTTCTTTCAGTAATCTCAGACGTGCCTTGTTTCTTTGCTCCAAAACTTGAACAATGAAAGTCTATACTGCTGGAAAAAATTTGGACAGTTTCATCAAGAAATTCGCACTTATTTCGTCCAGTAATGTGAAAAATTTAATAAAAGTTGGGAACTTTTACATCATCAAAAATATTTTCCTATAAAGTACCGTTTGAATTTTATATCACCGTAATTTTTTGTAAATTTATGGCTGGTTTTGTAAATCAAAAAATATTTATTGCGTGCTAAATATTCAAAACTACTGAAGTGTATACTTTGAGATTTTTAAAACATTAGCATATTATGGGTTGGTCGGAATATATACAGCGACACTTGAACATGTAATCAAGGCAAAAGGTAATTTACATCCTTTATATGGACTATAATTCAAGCTACTTTCTCTTTAGTCAATAGTTTGTTTTTTCTCTTTCATAAGGTATGTCTGCCATTGATATTTAAGATCAAAAGATAAATGTATAATTTTGAAAGTAATAAAAGTGTAAATCTTACATGCTTTTATCAACACCATTACAGCAGCACTCATACCGGCTAACATGACAATATTAGAAGTATTCATGAAACTGAAACTGCACAATTCACAGTAGGTACCTACAAAATAAAACATTTTTAACACTTTAAAAAAATTGTCTTTATTGAACTCGCCAGAAATGTTGACTGAAACTGACGCCAACATGTGGATAGGTAGCAGGCATGCCGAGTATCAGCTACCTCAGTTAAAATGTCTCAATAAAGCCTATAGTGCTTTGGGTCGTCCTTTTCTCTTTTTATTTTCAATATGGTTATTTCTTTCATGGCTTTTTTGTTATATGATGTACAGTAGATAAATGATTACTTTAAATGTTTGAAAATGTGTCGCAATTTGGTCCTGTTTGTTTTGAAATTCAAAATTTCCGCACATATCTCTAAAGGCAGCATCCGAGTTTTTCTAGCTATTGCTATGAGAAAATTGACATTCAACATTCACTTTTAACTGGTTAAGATGTATTAAATTTTTTCAAATTTGTTATTTTTTTGCATTGAAGCTATTAATTAGCAGGAAATCGGATTAATTCAGCAAAATCAACTGTTCAAATATTTTTTCCCACAAAAATTAATACTTCATTTAGTACTTTTTTAAAAAACTTTATATCCTGGGTTAATTGTGGTATAGTTCTGTTGAAAATAATTACTAATTTGTGTTGATATAACGGCATGAAATTAAATGAAGTTAAAATAAAGAAAATTATGAAAAATAATTTTGGGGAAAATTTGTTTCCCACGCTGTATGTATGTCTTAGTGAACGAAAACAATTTATTGGAGGCAAGATATTTTCATTCTGCAGATGTGGCCAAATCATTGGAATCTGCGTTTTTGAATCTGCTCATCGACTATTTCATAGCAGTCAAACCAAAACCTGATTTTTTAAATTACGATATTGTCTCTTAATGAGACATTTCATTCATAACAACGTCAGTTCTGATCTCAGAAAGTAAGGGGAGAAAACATCCCTTTAACAATCTCCATTTTACGTGGGATTCATGCACTACTATTTGAGTTATGGTACAAAGTATTTAAGAGTCGAATGTCAAATGTACCACAGTGTCAAACAATATATTCAATCAAATACAGACTTGAATGACTTAAAGACTATGATTGTTTTCTATTCGCAAATAGTCAGATTGATTAAATATAGAGGTATGTAGAAAATGATGTCTATTATCGTTGTATAAACAATTCAGAATATGCATATCCCACATTTAAAACACTAAGTATTATCAATTTTTCTATTGGAATATTCGGTGTGTGACACTAAACTCGAAGAGATTTTCAATTTCTCGGTCGGCGCTTGACGTCAAGAGATTTAATCAGGATGATGCTAACATGGTTAGCAAAACGAGAAGTTAAATAAAGCGATTTGGTGTTTAGTGGCAAATCTCTTCGAATTTACTCAATATCATATTGTCAAATATGTTTCTATGTAGCGGCTCTTATAATAGCTCAGTATTAATTACATTCTCAAAGTTAAGGTATCGAGGTTTAAATGCACTTGAAAAGACATGATCAAAGAGGAATGTTAACTAACATATCACAAATATCACACTTATAAATAAAGTTCCTTTAAAAGGTACTTCTTATTTATCAATCTAGATTTATTAACGAAAATGGTAGATATAAAAAACATATGATCAAGGCTACATTTTTTACACCATTCTTGAAGCCCTCTCATAACTTCCATTATATATTAAAGTAGCTCTCCATATATTCTCATTAACATAAAATTTGGAAATCTTTAGAAAAATTTTGAATTTTCGCTTCAATAATTTTAAACTTTTTTGCCAGCGTTAAATACCTCTCCTTTGTGAATTACCGGGCCGCGCATAAATTTGAATAAAATTACACTGATATAAAATCAGGAAAGTGTTTTATAGGAAAATGTTTTTCGATAATGTAAAAGTTTCCAACTTTTATTAAATTTTTCACTTTGCCAGACGAAATAAATGCGAATTTCTTAATGAAATTGCTGGAGTCTTTCCAGATAGTTTCAGACGTTCAATCGACATTTTATTAAAAAAAAGAAACAGATTTTCGAAGGGTTTATATAAATTCATAAATTTGAAAAATATCGTAGAATTTATATATTGATGATATAAGTTTTAAAACTGTATTTTTTTGTTCCGTTCCGATTTTTATATTATTTTCATAACTTTATATTATCTTTATTTTCCACCAAATCCCATAAGCCGAAGACCCTAAATACCTAAATTTACCGAACCGAAACAAAATATAATGGATAACTGATCGTAGGTCGCAACTTTCCTTGGAGGATGAGATATTGATCTTCAAAACTACTTTGAAGCCGGTTTGTACTTACAGAATTCAACTGTGGGGAAGTGCATGTAATACTAACATAGGCATCATCCAGAGGTTTCAAAAGAAGGTACTACGTCTGATGATTAATGCTTCTCGCAATGGGTTTAATAAAATTTTAAAACAAGATATTCCTATTGCTTCAGTCTCTTAGGTGATATCCGAATACAGTTAAAAAATATCGAAAAAGAATGCCAGTGCATCCTAATGTACGAGATCTTAGAATGTGTACTCCCATAGACTTAATGAACAGATTCACTGAATGATGTATATGTTATAATATTATTATTGTTAGTAGTACGATATAATGATTATTATAATTAATTAATTCAATTATTACACAGGCCAACAGTTGTTTTGCTGCCGGGGTATTTGGAGCTGATTTCAGACGAATTTGATGCCCTGAATTCAAATATGGCATTAATTTTTGCCTAGAAGCTCAAATTTCTAAGGTTGAGATCTTTGGCGAGGTCATTTAACTCACCCAGGTTAAGGAATTGATGACATTACCTCACAATCACTGTCACCTACATTACTATCAGAAGGGCGATCAGAAAGGCAATAGTCGCCCTCACAGAGTTCTGGTAGTTGGTCAAACGTTGGGATCGGCACTTCCTCTGAGTGAGGGACCGGGCGTCTTGCAGAGACTAAATCAGGATAAGCTCACTTGCTACGGCTGTTTCGATTGATTCCAGTAGTATTTACTAGGCAGAAATATCAGCTTTGGAATTATTTTTTGTGTTCTCTCCAAACCATCGGTACGCCGAATTTTAGACTTTCTCTTTTCCCGGTGGTCCACTGTCATAACTGTTCTGTACAAGTTTTACAGACCAAATGCGGTATCCAGGCTTTATTCTGATTACCAAACCTAGCACCAAAGTATCCAATATAAACTCACTTTACAAAGTTACTAACAGTTTTTCTGTTTTATTTTAACGTGTATTCTCCACATGTGTAACAAAAAACATGCAGATGATTTTCACAACTACTTCAACTCAATTAATTTCTATTCAGCAATACAAATATAACAATCTACAACGCAGTACCTTTTAGGTTAACTTTATAGCAACTCTTTCCTAAACACAAGTATCACGCGAGACCATTTCGAGGACTACCTTGGAGAAGTTAATTTTTTTTTTTCACAATATGGAGGTTCACACAAAATTTCAAATAAATCGGTTCTGTAGAACTTGAGATATCCTGCACGCCAGCTTGAAAAAAGTAGTTTTGAGAAGATGCGTTAAAGTTTCACGCAGTCTAATTCATATGATAGTACTTTATACTTACATTTTTTTAATCTGCGATTCCTGTTCCATACATTGAACCTTCCTCTTGCCACGTCACTAAAATAGCTATATCTCCGAAAATATTGTGAATTTCGAAAAATCCTGTTAAAGGCATATTTTTAAAGGTTTAAGCTTTGAAAAAAATAAGCTAGATTACATATTTAATTTGGATATTTTGAATAGTAACAATAATCTAACCTTTTGCCAAGTTTTTTGAGGTCTACTGATAAGAAACCCTATCAAGTTTTTCTAATGTTGGGATAGATGACAATATTTTAGGGATAACATTAGCTAATACTTTAAGAGGATTATTGTAAGGAAGGATTGATATCATATAAAGGGGACCATCTCCGTTCATCGAATAAATCCATGACGAAAATTATCGGTAGAAATTACAATCATGCATATAAGAATACACAACCATTTAACAATCAATTGGTTTTAGCATGACCAATACGAATTTAACTAGAAAAAAAATACTTTGGCACAAATTCCTACATAAAGTCATACAAGTTTTCCAGTAAAGTTCATTATTAATAAGTGAAATAACGAGTTCGTGGTATGATGTTAATCTAAACAAAAATTCATGTTAATGTTTTTCCCAAGAGGAAAGTGTATGATAGATTTTACAGAAGAAAGCAGAAAACAAGATAAATGAGTTACAATACTGACGTTAAATTTTATGACGGTGGTGGATACCAGAATGATTGACTTACTGTTACATAATATGTTTAGTGTCTTGAACAAATTATTCGTGTTGATCTCCTCGATCGATAAATGTAATGAGTGATTCCTAAAATTAGCAAATATGTCAATCCTGATCGAATAACACAAAACTGAAATTTTACAAGAAGTTTTTCAACAAAAATCAAGCACCACACTCATAAAATTGCCATCGATTTAAACTGTGAAAAAATGTTTAATAATCCACCCATCATCAGCTTATTGAATTCAACTGCTGGACGTAGGTCTCCCTTAAGAGCTTCCACTGTGTTCGGTCCTGCGCAACCTGCATCCAGTTTGTTTTGATGCGTTTTAGGTCATTAGTCTGGTCATCTGATGGGGGGACGTCCTCTGTTTCTGAAGGCTTCTGATCTTGGTCTCCATTCGAGGATTTGTTTTGTCCACCTGTCATCAACCACTCCCGCAACATGACCCGCTCAGTTCCATTTCGACATCGCTATTCTTTCTACGGCTTCATCACCCGTATCTTTCTATTTGTCTGTTTTGTCATTATTAAAGTCTCTACACCATATGTGAGAACCTGAAAGGATACAATGGTTGAAAACTTTTCTCCTCAAACAAACCTACAACTATGACTTTAACATTGTCTCTGCTGACACTAATCTCGTATTCCAAGTACATAAAAAATGTAGTTTTCTCTACTCGTTAATGATATCGATGTAGACGCCCCCGCCAAGTACCAGGTTTGTCATGATTTGGGTTTTTGCGAAGTTGATTTTGAATTCAACTTTCTTGGAGACTTCGTTGAGATCTTTTAACATTACAATAGCATCATCCAGACGATCAGTTATTAAAGCTAGGTCGTCGATGAATCTCAAGTGATATAGGTTTTCACCGTTAATGTTCACTCCTAAGCCGTCCCAGTCCCTAGTGTTTGTTTGCACAGGTATTGAAATAAAGTATTGAAAAGTTTTAATGAAATGGTGTCGAACACCTTGGAGAACACCTCTTCCTACATCAAATTTGTCTGTGTTGTCGTGGACATTTGCGTGGGCATTTTCATTAATTGTTTGATGAGTGCAGTGTAGCGGTAGTCAATTCTGTAATCTGCTAGAGCTGTTAACATCGTGTACTGGTTCAGTGTGTCGAATGTTTTCTCGTTATATCTAAAGATAAGCACTAGAAGTTTATTATATCCTATCAACTTTTCTATGAGACTTTTCAATACTTGAAGGTAGTAATTAGTGCCATAACCTGTCATGAAGCCAGCTTGTTTTCGCGGCTGGTATGAGTCTAGCTTATTGCATAGTGAATTTGTGATGATTTTGGTAAACAACTTGTATGTGTATATGATAGGAGACTAACAAGTCGGTAGTTATTGATATTCGTTATGTCTCCCCTCTTATGTAGTAATATTATTACTGCATTATTCCATTGGGATGGTGTTGTTCCGTTTGAAAGACATTCAATAAAGAGAATTCTCAATGCTTGTAATAGTTTGTTTTCTTCAGATATTGCTCGTTTTACTTCGCCCAGTGTAATACCTGGGATGTCCTCTGATCATTCATTTATAACTCTGGTAATTTGGTTATCTAAGATTCCTTCTGTTTGTTCTCTATATAGCTCGGCATAAAATATTTCTGTCATTTTTAGAATTTCTTCTCTGTTAGTTTTCACATTGCCTTGTTTCTCTATCAATTCATAAATGTTTTTCTTGCCTTAATAAAGGGTTCGTCTGAAAAAAAGTAGAGTCTTTTTCTTCTCTTTGATATTATTTACGTTCTCGGAGTTAAATTTTCTTATTTCCTTCCTCACAGCTCTCGAAATTTCATTATTTAACTGTTGTAGTCGTGGATAGTTTATTCCATATTTCTCCTTTAAATTGTTTCTCTCCTTGATAAGCTTTTTGGTGTTTTGATGTTAAGCTTATCCAAGTCAATTTATTTTGTGGTATTCTTTTAAAGAAAGAATTGGTCACGAAAAGGTTGTGTTGTAGATAGTTCAACAATCTGCCACCTCTCTCATTTTTCTCTCCATAATCATTAATAACCGAGTGAACTTTCCGCGTCATCTTGCTTCTTCTCGGTCTTTGCATTAAAATCTTGCAAAGCTATATCATGGTCGTCGTAGAAGGCCTCCACATTCTCTTCGTCGGACTATGATCTTGAGGCGTGAACCTGGATAATTTTTAAACTATATTTTGTGTTTAATTTAAATATTAAGTAGATAATTCTTGGGTTGATACTCTCTTTTATATTTCCAAGGTGCATCTTACGAACGATGGAACCCACACTGCCCTTAGTTTTACTTTCGTGGCCCTTGTAGTGGAATAGGTTCCCAAAATTTTCCAAGCAATTTGGTCTTGTCTTCTCCTTTCAACCTCGCTGAGACCTATTATGTTCCATTTTTTTTTCTCAGTTCTTCCTTAAGTTCCGTCATTGTCTCATCCGATAACACAATCCTAGGATTGTAGGAGCAGCATTGTAATAGTGCTGTTGATTTATGTTTTGGTTTAGCAAGTGACTTTCAGCCCCTCGCCCCCGAAGGGCAGCCCTCCTTGTTTGGATGATATTTACCCACCTGGGGACCAAATCCATTGTTTTCGATATTCGCCATTTATTTATAGGGGTTTTTTAGCCATAACCTTCCTGGCTCGCCAGACGGGTTGGATATGGGCAGGATAAAATATGTTCAATAATATCTGACAAAAAACAAAAAATAAAATGAAAAGTTAAAAATTCTCCTTGTTGAAAATTACTTAATTGATGGCTGCATTACTTTAAAAGTATTTTTAGAGTGACCTGATAGAAAGTTCATTTATCAGAACACACTGAAACTTTGCATTAGCTTCAGTAAAACCTACAGATAATATACCAACGTGACATAAATAGCAACAAAAATCTTCCACATGACAGAACAGAATGAATACAGACCTAATTAATGTATCACCGTATCAGCTTTCCAGCTTTTTTGCCTATCCGTGCCAGTCCAAGGTCCAACTTTCCATAAAGAATCCTAACTAAATTGAATCGCAAGCTGCAAAGTCCAGAAAGTTGTTGGTCTATAAATTCAAATACGAGCTTGTTAAATTTTTGTTACTGGAGAATTTTGATTAAATTAATTCATGCAATATAGAAACGTATAACATAAATTCTAAAATTACGAATATTTTAGAACAAAATCAACAAACACATTGTGGCAAGTATAGAACCGCTTCCTCTGATCTATTACTATAGGGTGAAGCAATTAAAATGCTACCATTTTAATTACACAGGTCGACATGATTTTCGTAACATTGATGAGAATACTCTTTTTGCGATTCTTTTAGGTAGTTATTAAAACACTTTTTACAGAAATGGCCCAGCACATCCCATTTTCAAGCACCTGCTTTGCCTTTATATCATGGGTTAATTAAAATTATTTGTACCTGATTTTGGACTGGACAATGTAGGAATTACAACAATACCGTATACAATACTGTATTTTCACAGTATTCGACAAAGGGCAGTTTTATTGTTTATTTTGTATAGTTTAGTTTGTTTCTGTCCCGTTTACAGTTCAATCAAGTGTTTAACTCGATTACATATAAAATGGCAAGTTCTAACGATGACAATTTATTTTAAAGTCACAAGTTAGATCTATATCCGAAAAAGTTAAAAAAGCATATATTTTATATTTTAAGTGCCACATTGTAGATCAAGATAAAGGTTGGGCGCGTAGATGCATAGCAAGAAAAATTATATGCCGTTTGCTTGTTCTATTCTTGTTTGTTGGCTGTTTCACCATTGGTATGGAGAGAACCTACTGACCATGTAAGTGAGTGCTACTTTTGTATCACTAAAACGGAAGGGCTCTCAAAAAAAAAACGGACAAAATTCAGTATCCAAATTTGCCTACTACTGGTACAGATTGCGCCTTTAAACCTGGATAACATGTTTCTCAGTAATTCTAATTCTTTATCAGGATCTGATCCACAACTTCCTGAGAACACCAGTTGTGACCCAACATTTTAACAACTACCAGTGAACCTCAGTTAATAACTCAGGATGAATTAAATAATTTGGTACGTGACCTGAGACTGCCAAAACAAAAATCGGAACTTCTTGGTTTCAGACTTCAACAGTTGAAAAATGCAAGTGTTTCACATTACAGAAAATGGAATGTAACATTTTTTATAATAGTTTATATAAAATAGAAAGATTGCTATGTGTCTGTTGTGATATTGATGGACAATGAATGAGCTTAATATGGAAATCTAGCCTAAAAGCATTCTTGCTTCATAATGGAAACAAAAACCCATCTATTCCTTTAGCCCATTCAGTGATAATAAAAAAAACCTACGACAACTTACCATACTAAATTGCAATAAATATGAACAGTATCAGTGGGCTATTTGTGGGGATTGAAAAGTGGTAGGTATATCGCTAGAACTTAAAGGGGGTTTTACAAATTATTGCTGTTTTTTGGGCCTATGGGCAATCTAAGGCAACAAAAGAACACTACAGTAAGAAAGATTGGCGTCGTAGAACATCTTTTGAACCTAGTACTACAAATATAAAATACGCCTCCCTTGTTAACCCAAAAAAGGTACTTTTTTGGGTTAACAACCACTACATATTAAGCTTGGACTAATGAAAATCTTTGTCAATGCCATGAACAAAGAAGGTGGTTTCGAGTACCTAAAACAAATATATCCTCAATTAAGTGATGCAAAACTAAAAGAAGGCATATTTATTGAACCTCAAATAAGAAGCTTCTAAGTGATTTCAATTTTGAAAAAAAAATTAAATGAAAAGGAATTGACAGTTTGAAAGTATTTTGTAAGGGTAGTGAAATAATTTCTGGGCAACAAGAAAGATGAAGACTATAAGAACCTCCTAGATAAACTCTTGAAAGCCTATGAAATACTGGGGTGTCAGAAAAATACATGTTTTACACTCTCATTTAGATTTTTTTCCGAACAATTTGAGTGCAGTAAGCGACAAACAAGGAGAGAGGTTTCACCAGGACATCAGAACGATGAAAGCAAGATACCAGGGACGCTGGAACCCATCAATGTTGGGCGATTACTGCTGATTTAAAAAAAAAGATGATGCTACAGAACACAAGAGGAAAAAGTGAAAGATTTTTTCGCTGTATGACATCTCATGTAATATATTCTTTATTCACATAATCCTCAGTAATGTATTTACATAGATTTAAAACGTTCTACATATTTATATTAAATAAATATTAGATTGTAAAAATATGTCGTCTCCTTTTTTTCCCACCACCGATCATCTGTGACAAAAAAACTGTACGTGTTACAGTAATTAGCTTAGCATTTTCAGATTTAGGACTTCAAAATATTTCATATACATCTATTTTCATCAATGTTACCGCAAAAAAGTTTAAATTTGTTTCCCTGTGTTATTTACAACTTTTAAAAGAAGCAAGACAGGTTTTTTCTATATGTTTGTTTCGTCTTTAAAATCTTATGTTAAGTAATTAATGTTTGAAAATTATCTCAATCAAAATTATATTATATATTTGTCAACATATTTAGTGTTAATGCAGCGATATTGTTCTCGTGTTGCTGTATAATATTGTAGTTATTTATGTAAACATTTTTCTTCAAGATTCTCCATTAAAGATAATCGGGAGCCGTTAAATCAGGATGACATGACATTATGATGACATTATGGTATTCCATTATCCTCAATAAATGCCCATTTTATATGATGTGTGTGGAATATCTTATTGAAACCACATATATTTAATTCCTTGCTCTTCCCATAGTATTCACCGTTCGCTATAACTGCTTTTCCACTATTGTCTTCAAAAAATATATTCCAGTGATGTATTGAACATGAATACCACTTCATACTTTAACGTTGACAATATATTAATGTTATGATGCATTTGATGAATGTGGCGGGGATTCTCTCTTGCCCAAGAAATGGTTATTATGTTTATTCACTTGACCACCTAGATGAAAATAAGCTTCATGACTCATTACTAATTTTACATAAAATTTGTAAATTTAATGGAAGTAGTTTATGATGCCATTGCAGTATTCTAATCGAGTATTATTGTCTGTAGGGAAATATGTGCAATTTACTTCTCAAAATTCGTCGTAAATTGCCCGTGTAAATGTATGGAGGAGTGGAGGAATCTGCAAAAACATCGATTCTATGTATGCACTGTTGGGAGCATACATCGAATCGACGTTTCTGGAAACTCTTCACCCCCTTTTCACACGTACAATATTTTCAGCGTTTCGCACTGTTCTTGGATGGATCTCTAAGGCAGGGCCTATGTCCAGCTCTTCCGATTTGTTGAAATGGCTTGAATAAATGCCTTGTTTATGAAGCAAGATAATTAGAAAAATTTTCACCTAAATTTACATTGGGTTGCAATAATTGAATTACTTTTTTATAATAATTGCCTTCTTTAAGTGTGTATTTATCCATTATAAAACTTGCATTTCTACATTATACAACAGCCAAACCCAAACTATCACAAATATCACGGAAAAAAATGGTTTCAAAACAATATGGTACGGTGACACTTACACCGCTCAGTATAAGCCCTACACTTGAAAAGTAGAAAAAAATCCTAACTGAAATAAAAAATAAACAAAGATTACGATCATTTATGATTAATAAATTAAATTAATTGAAAGGAGAATTTAACCCGAAAACAAATGTCTTATTGTTTTACTTTGAAGAGATATAATATAGGGCATGATGAAAGATTACAATATAAAAGAAAAAATAATAAAAATAATATTAAATCAATATATTTTGATAAGTATTTTCTAAAATACAATAAAAAAGGGTCGATCGAGACAGAGTTGAGATCGAGTCAGTTTTTCTTAGGGAGAAGAAGAATGAATAAACAGAGTAACAACATCAGCCCGCTCTTGTTTATAGTCAGAATGGAGAAAATATTAACAAAAATATATGAGAGAAAACAGAGATAATATAAACAACCACTGGATATAAGGTTTTAATAAAAGTGACTCACCCCTATACAGTGTTTTTATTTCAAAAGTAGCCACCCTCATTATTCCTTTACAAATAAAAATTAGCTCTAGACAAAAAATACGTAAATTTAGATATCGAAGGAGAAGTTCAAAATGTCCATTATATTTTATGTTTCACCTCCTTACCTCCAGTCACCTCTATCTAAAAATTTTAAATAGCTACCCCTATCTTGTAATATTTCATTTTAAAAAAATTTGTATTGAAAATCTTAATTAAACTGCGTTTACAAAACAGAAATCGTTTGATCCCTTCTCGTACTAGAGGAAAAAATAAGTTTAAAAAAGTATTTAACGGAATAGTAACATAGTAACATGTTTGTTATCATTTTTTTACGCACAGCATTTTTCTTTTCCTAATATAAATAGTAAGATAAGAGACTTTTTTTTAACTCGTCACTCAATTGTGAGCGAACGAATTTAACAATGTATACTTTACAAGAGAAAATTTTTGTATATGGTTTTTATTTATGGTGCTGGAGAATTTTTGTATATGGTTTTTATTTATGGTGCTGGAGATAGATGTGCTCGCAGAAGAGCCCGACTTTTTAATGAAAGCCATCCTGACAAAACATAAGACAATATAAGATCAATACGTAATAAAATGTGTTCAAAAATTTGAAGAGAATGGATCCGTGTGTAACAAAGTGAATAAGCAGCCGAGAGTTCTTAATGAACCCACACAGATGTTAGGTTTCGCTGTTGATCCAACCACTTCAATTCCAAAAATCGGTCAGTTAAGAAATATTGCCATTGATTCCTTACACCAAATTTGAAAACAAAACAAGTTTTTCCTTACAAATTTAGTATTCTTCAGCAGCTCAGCGAAGATCATTATGACAGATGGATTCAGTTTTGTGAAATAATGACTGGGAGAATCCAAAATAATCCGAATTTAATAAATAATATTTGTTTCAGTGACGAAGCAACATTTTTTCCTTAATGGCTTTGTAAATAAACATAACAATTGAATACAAAACTCCGCCGCAGGATATTCAGGACCTAAGAAATAAAATTACGCATACATGGAGGTTTATTAATAAGGACATATTTCAAAGTATTAGAAAAAAAATTGAGAACAGATTGATACTATTGTTTGGCTAACAGTGGTGAACATTTTGAGCACTTAATAAAGTAAATTTTTAAATCGTATTTTTAAAAGTACATTTCTTTCATTAATTTATTTTTGTGTTTTAATAAAAAAAAAATCACTCGCACGTAAAATGCTATTTGTAGCCATCGATACTAATATTTTTCCCTCCATTACGAGAACGAACAAACCGATTTCAATTTATTACAAGATAAAATTTATTACAAGACAATATTACAAGATAAAATTTATTACAAGACAATATTACAAGATAAAATTTTAGCCTACAATTGAAAATTTGTAGGTACAGGTGGCTGGAAGTAAGAAGGTGAAACATAAACTATAACGGACATTGGTTTTGAACTTCCCCCTCGATATCTTAATTGACCTGTTTTTTTTGTCTAGAGCTAATTTTCATTGCTAAAAGAAATGATGAAAGTGGCTACTTTTGAAATGAAAGCACTGTATATAGATTACACCATTACACACAAAACATCCAAAAACTTCAAAATCTAACCAAGAAATGACAGGAAGGAAAGTATATTAAAACTACAATAATAAAAGAAAAATTAATATAATAATAGATACCAAGAATTTATAAGAGATCTTAGGTCTAAGCAGGTCTAGAGCAGAGGTCTCCAAACTTTCCAGCCTTAGAGCCATAGAGATTACTCCAGTATGGTCCAAGGGCCAAAACGGTTTTAATGTTCCTGCCATTATCTATAATTTCTAAACTTGTCGCCGAGTACACACCCTAAACGAGCATATGCTTGCTAAATTCGCTAGTCGCGGGCCGGATTGATGACACTGGCGAGCCGAATTTGGCCCGCGGGTCGTAGTTTGGGGACCCCTGGTCTAAAGTATATAACAGATCTTTCGAATAGGTACCTTATACCTTCGCAGGTAAGAATATACCACATAATATTAATATTGTTGCTTTTGGATGTGAGATATGGTTGTTTCAACAAAGACACAAATTACCTATCAATATAGTCGAAAAGAAGAAGAACTATGAAAGACTATGATAGTTTGAGAACTGTGTTTTATCATATCGAGAGGTATTTTTTGTGTACTGCTAAGCAAATGATCACGTTACCATTTAAATTATTTATAACTTTTAGAAGAAACAAGAGAGATTGTTTTTTCTACATGTTTATTTCGTTTTTAAATTTTCTATTCATTAATTTTTGAATATTATCTTAATCAAATGTGTGACATTAGCAGCATTACAACTTTGTACTCTTTTTAACACATTTTCCGTAACTTTTGTCAACATATCTGATGTTAATGCTGCGATTTCAGCACGGATGTTATCCCTATGTTACTATATGAGTTGGGGCTTATTTATATAAGCTTTTGCTTTCAAAAATCCATATAAATCAAATCAATTTTGCATAAAAATTGTAAATTTGCTGAAAGTGGTTTATAATAGCAACAGAGTATTCTAATAGCTTATTATTGTATGTATAGAAAAAGTCTTGAACAAGTCACGTAAGCTACTTGAAGTAATCCTCATTTGTGCACCACATTGTCGAATCGACTTTTCTGAATATTCCTCCACACGCCGTTTGCACTATTCTTGGACCTTTAATACGGAGCCTATCCCCAACTATTCCGAATATTTGAAATTGCATAATAATATATAAATTGTCATCTTATATCATAATATATCATCTTATATCATCTCATATCATATCATCTTATATCATCTCATATCAATAATTAATTTTTTTTAATGCAAATTACAACAATTTTACTGCGTCCCATTGGCGTGTGTTTATCGGTAATAAAACTTGCACGTCTGCATTACACAAACCCAAACTGTCATAAATATAGCCATACAAAAAAATTACACCAAAACACAATGCTGGCATGATACTTAGTTCTAATAAAGATACAAAAATATCACGAGTTCCTAAAAGAAGATATTTCAGGCAATTCGTATAATTTAAATAGGAAAAAGCTATTGTTATGAAATAATCAAATTTAAGTTTTTATAAAACAACGAGGCGTTTGAATTGTTTCTTCTACCGCTATAAGTGCATCGATAATAAAGTTTGAGAATCAGAGTTATGAATGAATACGAGGCTCTGGCCATTCTAGAAGGGTCTAAGAACATGACAAACAACATCCTGAGTTCATTGCTGTAGGAAATCGAGATGGAATTATCCGAAAAGTGCATGAAGATTTTATTTCACTTCTTGGAAAATCGTTTAGAATTGTGCCGAGCTAGAATCAAATGACACCTGGAATGGAAATATATTTGGTTAGTGATGAGTCAATTTTATATTTAGGTGATAATGATAGACGAAAGACGTTTTCAGGATGAAAGACGATATTTATCGTTTGCAATAGAACACCATATAGCTAAAAAGCAGCTACCATCTTGCTTTCGTTCCATCTAATTTTGTTCTCAATTTATTTTACACAGACTCCTCACGCCATAAATAATCCAGCTTAATAACCTTCATCTTGACGCGCAACTATTAATTCACGGACGAGCTTTCGGGTCAGTCTGTTTATTAATCAACATTACAAATACAAACGCAACGGGAATTGATCCGTCCACGCGAAATCCGTCAGTGGGTAATGGACGAGGAGGCTCTTAAATGGTCGCTCTGTCGTTGCGGTCAGTTTCTTTATTTACTTATAAATTTCCTGCAGACTCGTGTGACGGGATCGGGGAACTAAAATGGAGACAGAACAGACGGAAATGCCAGGATTTTTAGTTATTTCGGTTGTTTGTCTAGTTTACTTTGAGAAGATTATATGGATTTATGGAGCCAAAAGAGTATCTCCTTAAAATATTCTATGGTATATTTAAAGAACTACAAAAAAACAATACCGCTTTAATTAAAGTAGTTATATAAAGTTAGTAAATCACAATTTTTAAACAACGACTCTCGAGGGTTTTGCAATAGAAAAGGTACATAGTGTGTTTGCGGAAAATATTAAAAGTTTTCTAAAACAACTGCTCCGAGTTAAAAATCGCTTATTCATTCAGTCGCTATTGAACGTCAGCAAGCGTATCTCGAGATCAATTCCTGGCATTAAGCCTTCATCAGTCGGCCTCGTACCGAAAGTTTCAAAGCAACTGAAAGATTGACCATCTTACTAATATTATAAATGTGAAAGTATGTTTGTTTGCCCTTCAATCACTCTCGAACGGATGGAAGGATCCTAATAATATTTGAACTGAAGGGGGTTCATAAAAATCAACTCTTAACGGGGGCATGAAAGAAACATTTTTTCTGGTTTCTGAACTTTTTCATGTTAGTAAACTTATTTCTTATATTTTAGGTAATTACTATCGATAATGCTTTAACTCTAATTGGTATTGGTCTTTTATATATAAATGAGTATATAATATATTTCAGTATATAATATAATGGTCATTTATACATAAATTATGATTAGCTTTCTCACTTTACATTTTTGATAGAAGTTTTTAATCAAATAGTTTTTCACAATTTTCATATATCTGAATTAGCTTATTTAGAATTTGAAATTATATAATTTATTCAGAAAATTTAAAATAAGCAAAAACATTAAAGAATCAATATACTTCTCAAAAAAAAAATTGAATATATTCATTTCCGAGCGGTTTTAGCTGAAATTCACATATATGCACTTTAAGAAATGAAAATGACGATGTTCTGATTACTTGGCAATATTCTTAACTAAATATATAACAGTACAATCAGATCATCAGAATATCGTCGGTTATAGCTCTCGAAGTGCATACATGTGAACTTCAACTCAAACTGTTCAGAAATTAATATATTCAATTTATTTTTTTAACCACTTAATTGTCAAAATAATAAAAATTTTCAAGTAATAAATTATATAATTAGAGTTATTGTACGTTTTTTCTATTAGAAAACAAATATGTATAATGTATTTTTTTATATTTTACTAATTATTTAACACTAGACTGAAAATAAAACATGAAACTTATTAGTTACCAGAAATTAATAAGAAAATAACTTAATACTATTTTTCAAAAAAAAAATTATAACAATAGTGAGGATTTGAACCCCAAACTATAAGTCGGTACGCCATAAAAAGTTTAAATGATGTGTAGGATACAGTTGAGATGGCGCCACCGCTTGACACATTTCCCATCGTCCTTTGCAGGATTGGAATACCTTTTTATATATTATCTTACTATATATTGCATATCAACTTTATTTAAAAAAGATCCTTTCAAGGTAAATACCAATTCAATAACACTAATAAATATGAAGGTGTTAAAGTATGTCAATATACGTTGCATTAAATGTGGCATATATATTACATACAAAATACCATCCTACAATACAAATGACCTTTTCATAATGTTTAAAGCCAGCCGTCAATAAAGTCAAACATAGGATCCCTTGTACCTTCATAGACCAATTTGGGATTCGGTAAGTTATTTAAAAGATGTCATAAATGTCTTGAATACACCTATTTTGTTCACTGGTGGCAGATTTACTTAGATTATCACCTAAAATCCTATGGGCGAAGTCTTTAAAACGAATTCATGAACATTCTGCTGATTACATTCGGATTCTTACTTAACATTTGAAACATTTGTACGTTGTGCTTTTTTTGAACCAAACAAGCTTATATTTTTATAATGCAAATATATTCAGGCCCAAATAACTCTTTTAATAATCTAAATGTCTTGGTAATAATTATATTTACTTTCAAAGAGAACAAAATTATATTAAGATCCTCCATCTACTGTGATAATTATAATTTTATTCACATTCATGATTAATAACTTATGAATGTAACTTCATCAACGCTAATCATACAAGCTAATGAGAAATTAATACGCAAATAAGCAATAAAATATATGCATGTTTCAGAAAAGAAAAAAATAATAAACTTAAAGTGTTACTTAAAGTGTTAGTGGCGCATCAGAAACTAAGAAGACTTTTTAGCGCCTGACCTATAGCTTAATATGGGCTCCAAACCACAGTCATCGGTTACCGAAAACACCGTAAAACACCCCCTCGAGCTATCAACACTAATTTTTGTACTTAACCGTTAGTCTTTTTTTCTCGACAATACTACCGGCTGGCGAGTGACCAACATAGAAAACCTCTCAGAAGGCATACGGCCTTAGCCAGCCTCGAAATGACGTGACAAGGACTGATTACTTGTCACATTTTTCACTATTGTCCAGAAACCCTCACAAACATTTAGAAAAAAACCATTACCAAGTGCGGGGACTGAATTCGATACCACAATAACTACCGTGTCGTCATGCTTTCGCCTTATACACCGCGACTAACGTGTCTCCTTTCAAAATGTATACAAAAATAACAAAACAATATAAAGAGCTGAACTGCTAGAATGCCTCATATTACATTATTATAAGAATATAAATATAATATCATGGAATATATACAGAACAATATAAATATAATATCATAGAAATGACATTCATCAAACCATAGTCGCCATACAACCCGAAATGTGAGCAAGGGTCATCGAAAATTAGCGCTAGCGGATCCGTGTCTGTAAAAAGAGCCGTGGTGACCATTTGGCTGAAACCTTGTTCAAATCATAAATTTCATGTTTGAATCTCTTAAATAAAGTAACCGGAACCGATTTTGGGCAAATAATGTGTGTTTTATTTCATTTTGAAGTTCATCATTCTTATTGAGAGACCCTAACGACATTACTTTCCGGTCCCCCCCTAATATATATATATATATATATATATATATATATATATATATATATATATATATATATATATATATATATATATATATTTTTTTATTAGCCCTTATCTTGTTACAGAATGATGCTTAGCTAGAATTTAGTAGTACCTGGAATTGAATTATATTTCCTTTAATAATGACCGTTTAGGAAGTAATTTTATTAAGGCAATCATGATAAACATAGAAGTACCAGGTAATTCAAGATATCGATAGCTCTCCAGGAATTATGGAATGGGGTAAGATATGCTTGAAAAGTAATTCACCTATTAAGCATCAAACGAAGTTGAAATACAGCCCGTAACCAGAATATGGTAGCCCGTCGTTACGTCGTATTTGCAGGATTGTCCATATATCTTCGCCTAGAAAGATGTAATGTCATACCGCATACATCCCAACAAACAATTTACTTTTATTTACATTACTTTTATTAGTTTTACTTTATAATTAGCTGGAAAAAAATAACAAATTCACCTTACGTTTTATTTCTTACTACTTATCGAAGCTCGTCGACTACTACATCTTCTAAGAACTGTGACTTAAGAACTACTTACAATTTTATTGATGGGTCTAAATATAAAATCGAACGGTTGTCGCATAAATAATTTATAAAATTTCAGTAATTAAATAAATACTAACAATATTCATACCCATTTTATTCACAATCCTTTAAATGCCGGAACTTAAAACTGACAATTTCGAAATAAATGGAGAAACGAAACAAGGAAACTACTAGCTTTTATAATCTTTTTATGTATTTATTGGCCCCGGAGCCTATCTCGTTCAACTACAAGAAGACAAATAATTTCCCAAGAAATGTCTAATAAACATAAGAAAGGGCGGAAAATTGCCCAAAGGTTATTTGTTCTCTAGAATACGAAGCAAATTGCCAACCCAATTATGACAAGGCGATGTAACGAGACATTTGAATAGAAAACGTTGAGAGTTATTAAAAATGTATAATTCGATTCATTATTCTCGAGGATATAGAAGATAATTAATTTTCCATTATTAGAAACTAAATCGTTTTGAATTTTAGAAGATGTAGAATAATTAGAGAAGATAATCTAGAGAGAAAAATATAATGTTTATAACAGAGTAATAATTATTTAAAAACTTTATTTCAATTTTAGTACATAGCTCAATACTGTAAAAGAAATTTATCTTAACCACCCTTACAAGATTCACTAGAAATTTTAAATGCAAATATATCGGTTATTATATATATATATATATATATATATATATATATATATATATATATATATATATATATATATATATATAAACATTAGTTCGTTGCTTGACTGGGAGGAAGCCCCACCCATCCCTCACATTGGAGGACACACGTTTCTTCTGTTGGTGGTTAGACTCATCAGGGTACCGACATATGCTCTCTCGTCAAGAATAAAGAGTCCTTCTCCACAATCAAGCAACCCACACTTTCCCGATTTCTCGTCGAATGGCTTATAATTGCAGTTTTTTATTTCTTTGGATTGCGTCCAATGAGACAACAGTACTCAGGAGTTATACATCCCCGACCGTTGGGTTCCACAATCTCATGTGGAACGCTCAACAACCTGTGTCTCCGCCAAAATGAACATTCGTTCGTTGCTTGACTGGGAGAAAGCCCCACCCATTCTTCACATTGGAGGACACATGTTTCGTCTGTTGGTGGTTAGATATATATATATATATATATATATATATATATATATATATATATATATATATATATATATATATATATACATATATATATATATATATATATATATATATATATATATATATATATATATATATATATATATATATATATATATATATTATAAGTTCGGGAAGTGCTTGAGGTTTTTTCTGAAGGTACATTTTTTACAATTTGAGTTTAGCTTCAAAGGATTTTATATGGTCTTAAGTCTTGCCTTCAGCTCGTTCAGATGCAAAGTCAGATCAGTCAACCAAAATTACTGAGCCATTCTTGATCATCGAAAAGGGCAGTAGGTTTTCTCTTGGCAGCCAGAAACCTTTTAATTGCTTCTATCGCATAAATTCGACGTTTTAATGACTTCTTTGAGATCGAACACCCGCTTAAAATGTCCTCTACTAAGCCAACGAACATCTGAGAAGTAACTTACAACATCTCCATACTCTTTTTTTTTTGGAATTATTGGTGGTTGCGTCCTCGAGACCTCTTGAAATTTACCATCTTTATAATTTGTTTCATAGCATGGTCACAATTTATTTCTTTAGCACATATTTTGTTGTATAATAAAGTGATATTGCATTAAATTTAAATAAATCAATCTGGCTTTTTTATTAAAGCTGCAAGACTTTCATTTTTACTAACCATAGCTGGTGCCCCATATGTTATGATGCCTGATCGCTTTGTAAGATCAATATTGTATCGATTCAATACCAATGTGACACATTTGAAAATGTCTGCTCCCTTCGTAGTTTCTTTCATAGGATAAAGGGCAAGGCGTGCTTCTGTTATTATCATCGATGCCATTGATAAAAATCGCCAACTGGGCTGTATCTGTCATATCAATACTTTCATTTATCGCGACAGAGTAAAAAACAAGTTTAGATGTTAAGGCAATGTAGTTTAGATGTTAAGGCAATTTTCTTTATCTTCTAATAACTCTTCGATTTTTCTAGCAACTGTTACTCCTAATAGACTAATTTTAGAGGAAAGGTGTTTTTGCGATGGACATAAAACTTCTACAGCTGATTCCATGCATTATTTTATAAATTCGCCATCCATGAGAGGCTTTGACTTGGAAGCAATTTTATTCGATGCTATGTAGCTCACTTAAAAAATAGTTTGTTAAAGGCTTTAATTTTCGCAATAACAATTATATGAGTTAACTTTGAACGGAGTTTAAACTGTAAGGTATAGTACCGCTCATTAATGTGATAGAATGGCTTAGCTTTACACAAGCTTCGGTCTCTGAAATGTATATTGATGCAACTGTAGATCTTTCTTCAGGGCTTTTGTTTTATCAACCCGCATTTGACCCTCAAATTTGTCAAATTTGGCAAACTGCTTTGTCTCATAATGTATTTTTAAATTGTATTCTTTCATAACAGCAATCTTCTCACTTACCAAACACACGGGTTTTTCTCGAATGTTTACAAATAACTATAAGTTTGTCCACTTTTCTTAAAAAACTTGCGACCGCGATTTTGGGTTTTTGATTCATACTGATTATAACTATATTGATTCATACTGATTATAGCTATATCGCTCTTGAATAATTTGCGAAAGAATATTGTTGCCAAAACTGCCGACGACGGCCACGGGACCTATTTATATACCCCTGCCGCCCACCTTCGGGAATCTTCTCAAAGAAACCACGAAATGTCCAGCAGAACAGTATAGTTTTCGCACGAGCACTCGCTACGCTCTTGGAGCACCGTGACAATATCAATAACACGCAAGCCGTTATCGATTATTATTGAATGCCCGCATGGCAATAATCACAACGACAACTTCATGAGTGTAAGTCAGTATTACACCACGTCAACTTTTGCAAACAAAGTTAAAGACTTGGAACTTAGACTCTTAGTCTTAGACTATTCTTTGCACGTAGTTTTTTTTTTCCAGTTCTGTATAACTTATTACGTAGTTTGTTCATTTTAGTTGCCGACCGTGAAAAAACAAAAGGTGGGTCGCGTGTTGAAGGTTCTTGCCTTAAACTATCTGAAAACCTGGGCTCAACAATTTCCATAGGCCTGTTGATGTTTTGGAGAAGTTTCCGTCGCATTTTTCCCAAGTCTGAAACAAAACTTGATAGCGCATAGTTGCTCGAAATTATTATCACTGATTTTTAAAACACCACTATAAAAATCCTGTACCCGAAAAGAATTGCTGCGGACCACCAACTTGAGACACAAGTGACTCAAGTAGTTCAAGCTCGTACTGAAGATGCACCAGAGTCTGTTTCTCCTCCAAAGGGATAGTTAACAGCGTTGTCAGATCGAACGTCTCATTACTTTATTTACACACCTCGTACTGATTAATATAAATAGTTTATTTTGCAAAATATAGCCGTTATTTATTTGTATATAAAAATACAGTCAGACCGTCTCTCTCCATAATACTTTAAAAAATGAATCTCACATAAATATTATTATAATCTATTATATTTGAACAGTAATCTACTGACTAACAACAAACTCATATCTTTATGTCTATATTTGCTTGATACTAACCTATAGAGAATAAATATTTAACTATACAGTAAATTAATTTAGTTTGAGTATATTAATTTAACGTAAAAGTTTATTAAATATACCCATTACATTCGAACTTAATGGAGTCTATACTGAGAGGACCCACAAAAAGTAATATAAAGTAGCTTCCAGTTTCCTTCTTAATATTTGGATGCAAATTTTTGGTTATACTAATGTGCAATAAAAATATAATAGGATTTTATAAGATTAAAACTTTATTAGGAGACTATTTGTTGCGAAACCTAATAGAGCTTTAGTTAAATTGCAATTAATAATAAGATAATAATTAGAATAGTTTGCTTAAAGTACCTTTGGATGATTCCTTCGATTCCTAACTTCTTGCATTATTATGCCATTTCATTTATCGCTTCCCCATTGTGTTAAGAGCAATTGATATTTGAAATAATATCCACATAATTTCAAGTGCTTTTTATATTATATTTAGATCAATGTTATTGTATAAAATATAAAATACCTGTGCAACTTTATTAGTTATTTGGCTCAACCGTAAGAAGAAAATGCTGCCTTTTATTTGAAGAAGTATGTACCCGGGAAAAAGAAATTATATATAGTCATACATGGTCATATATAATTATATCTCAAAATTAGCACGATATAATTTTATCTGATTATATATAATTATAAATTCTTATATATTTAGATATAACTTTATATTAAGGTTTGGTTTCAAAGGTTTATATATTATTGTATAATATTATATATTATAATATATAGTAGGTATTATAATATTATAATATATAATTTTATATATTATACAATGAACATAGAAAAATCGAAAACTAAGTAGATTTTTTTATTTATGCTCATTTTTTTCTTAAAATACACCCTGAATTCATATTACTTAAATTAGAAATATTAATTAATACTATTTGAATAGTATTAATTTAAAAATTATCAGTTATTGTTATGAAACTTATTACTATCTAATAATGAAGCTATAAATTAAATATTTATTCGACAAATAATTAGAAACGTAATTTTTTCTAGCCGATATGTAAAGGATTCGCGGGAATCTAACGGAAAACATTTTTTTTTCCAACTTTGAGAGTTAGAATTTTATATAAATCACCAAAAATATATTTTCAGAGGATAGTGGAAATTATCCGCCATCTAATTTTCCAGTAAAACATTTTAAAATTACATTGGTGTTAAAAAAATCCTAAAAATGTTATTTTATAATAAACTAGATGGTGGATTAGATTCAAATGAAAAAAAAATTAAAAATTAAAAATCTCTATGATGTATCTAGAATATAAAATCTTAAAGTAGGAAGATCATTTTTTTTACAATTCTCTCGAATCTCCTTAATTAAAGTTATGAATTACTTTAAACATAAATATTTATTTTCGGAAATAACCAAATAATTCAATTCTTCTATTGGAACATTTGGTGTGAAACACTAAACTTGAAGAGATTTACCATTAAACACCAAATCACTTTTTTGAACTTCTCGACGCATGTTTTGCAAACCATGTTAACGTTCTCAGGAGATGATTTAATCTAATTCTAAAACTAAACGATGTTCTATTTATATGAAAACCCTATCTAATGAAGTGGGTAAAAATCATGAACCGTTAAGTTTACTAAGCCTTACATTAATAATTGAAAAAGTTGACTGGCCGAAATAGATCCTTTATCTCGGTTCTTAATTTTCTTACATTTTTCTATTTGATTCCTTTCATATGCATCCAAAGCCATATTATTATTATCACTTTTAGTTAGTCTTAAATTACTAATATCTATACTGTGGTCAAGTGCGATTGCATGTTGGGCAACACAAGATTTTTCATTTCTCCCATATTTAATGTGGGCAATATGTTCTTTATATCCTGTCAATATGGATCTTTTTGTTTGCCCATTATATCTTCGATCGCAGTCTTGAAACTAATTTCATAAATTCCGGACTTTTTATGTTGGTCTACTTTATCCTTTGGATTACCCAGAACTTTTATCACACAACCTTTATGTCCACTTTTTTCAAAATTTTGTCTAGCCCTCTTGTCAATTGGGCATCAAACGATATTACCATAAATTTATGTGTTCTGATCCTTTTGAAAAGTCGAAAATTGTTTCAATAATTTTCTGAACTTATGTTCAGACCTGAAACCTTTTCTGAACTTATGTTCAGAATGGTTATAACTTAGGTTATAACAATTCACTTCAGATATATTTATTTCAGATAATATATTTACCATAAAATTTAAACTAGCCATCTTATTTTGGAAGCTATGATTCGGTGTGACTGAGGAGGAAATCCTTGTCAGACTTTACACTCTTGCCGATTAAAATGTAGTACGCAAGTCTGGACGCTCCTCGAAATGGTCACCCATTTGAGTACTATCCGGTACAAGCAACCTTGCACTTCGACCTCCGAGTCAACGGATTACAGGAGATGCTGGATTACAGGATGCGGATTACAGGAGATGATTACAGGAGATGACCAGCATGAACATGAATATTTATAGATAATTACATGTGCATTACACATGTTTTGCAAAGTATAAGTTTGAACGATAAAACTCTGAATCTCTGATTTTTTTGTATACAGGTTTCTATATCCTTTGGCAGATAAAATTATATATCATTATGTAAATTAATATATTTCAGAGTTTACTTACTTAAAAAACAATTTAATTCATATATATTAGAATGTATAAACATATATAATATTGTTTAAATTAATATAATTATATATTTATCATATATAATTATATATTTTAATACATAATTAGATATAATAATACATAAACATAAATTTCAACATTTTCTGATTTATACAAAATATTATATGCGTAGATATACATATATATATATATACTTATATATAATTATATAAAATTTTATAAATAATCTTGTTATAATATTATTAAATTAGATAAAAGAATAAATATTTATATATAATTTTATATATTTATATAAGATATATATTTATATATATATATATATATATATATATATATATATATATATATATATATATATATATATAGATATATAGATATATATATATATATATATATATATATATATATATATATATATATATATATATATATATATATATATACATATACCAGGTGTCCCATTAAGGATGGATCGCGGCCGTATCTTGAAAACTATTTATCCCACAGCTTTGGGGAAATAAAAATTGTACTAAAAATGATCATGAGAAACTCACCAAAAATATTTTTAAGCTTCTAAAACGACCACAAGAAAGCGTGGCGAGCTAAACATTTTTAAAAATCTTTTTTTTTGTGTATTTTCAAGTGTTAACCGAGTAAGAAAAATTCTCAGTTATAATTAGCAAACTGAGATACTTATAATTAGCAATTGAGATAAAAAGCCGTCTAATGTCCGTTTGCCTTAACCGATTTTCCTCAATTTGGATTCATTTAAAAAGCAATTGCTGGGACAATCAGATAATCTGGGAGATAAATTATTTAGTTTATAAATGAAACCGCGAGGTGGCGTTACATTCAACAATAGTTTTTTTGAAGTTTTGTTCAGTTTTTTCAAATGGAATGGTACAGCTTTTACTACATGGCAAGAAAGGTAATTTAAAGAGGAATCGTCCAGTGAAAACCCGAAATCGATATCTCTGACATGTCAAGAGATATTTCGATTTTTCTGAAAAAAATCAGTTAGTTTTAATTTTTAACTTAACATTAACTTAAAAATTGGTCTTAATATTTAGGTCGCAATCGCAACCGCAACAATTTTATTTAAAAAATAAAATTATCTATTCAGTATCAATCATCATAAATGTTCTAATCCTGACCTTGATAATATTTTTTAATTTAATTACATAAGCGGAAAAATGCCTTTCCCCAATTGTTGCATTTTCTCTTTTGTGATGCTTAAATACTACTTGACAGAATATTGAAATCAGTCATTAATAAATATACCTACTCTTTCTTTTAAACTAAATGAATTGATGAATGAAATTATGCGTTTTCGGGTTTCCAAATAAACGCATGCAATCCTTAGGTACATTACACAAAGAGTGTAAGAAGGGAACATTGTATTTATTGATTATTAATAATTATTATAATATCTAACAATGCCTTTTACGAATAACGAGATCTATGACATGTTGGCGGTATTTCCAATGTTTTGAAAATGCATGTATTGCAGAGCGGCAATATGCAAGTCAATATCCCGAAAGAAGGCATTATTCGAAGAAGGTGTTTACACGTCTAGCAAGACGCTTACGAGAAACAGGAATTGTGCATCCAGATCCAGTCCGCACCAGGTTACGTTCGATTCGTAATGGAGATAATGTCGTAAATGTTCTGGCTTATGTTGAAACCAACCCCCATTTAAGTATCAGACAAATATCTGAAGAATTGGGTGTTAGCAAGACATCCGTTCATCGAATCTTAAGAGATAACAAGCTGCACCCCTATTATGTTGTCTTACACCAAGCCCTTTTGGATAACGATTTCGACAGACGGTTAAACTATTGTCATTGGTTAAAAAATATGTGTAGTGGAAATAAACAATTCTTAAAACGCATACTATGGACTGATGAAGCTACTTTTAGCAGTGATGAAGGCGTTAACTTACATAATATGCACTACTGGGCAGTTGCTAATCCACACTGGATGTTAGAAATCAACCACCAAAATAGATGCAGTGTGAACGTATGCTGTGGTGTTTTGGGAGACAAAATTATTGGTCCCTTTATTTTTAATGGACATTTGAATAGTGAAACAATTTTTTTACAAAATGGACTGCCAGAACTAATGGAAGATGTTTCGTTGGAAACAAGAAGACAAATGTGGTACCAGCATGATGGATGCCCTGCCCACTCGCAGGTGGTTCGAGACTTCTTGGATGCTTCGTTTCCAAATCGTTGGATAGGACGGAGTAGTTTATTTTCGGGGCCGGCGCGCTCACCGGATTTGACAGTCCTCGATTTTTTACTTGTGGGGAAGACTAAAAGACCTTATTTTTCAAACTCGTCCTACCACAGGAGAAAACATGATTGAAAGAATTCAAAATTCAATAACCAGCATTTCAAGAGCGGAAATTGAAGCTGCCGTTTTTAGTACTCGTCGAAAAATAAATCTTTGCATTTCTAAGGATAGAAGGCATTTTGAACATTTAGAAAGGCGTTAAAGTTCAGATTCTGTTAAATAATAGACTGTTGTGCTGTTAATTTTATTTGACTGTTGTTATTATTATTATCTTCGTTGTTGGCCCGTTGGTCTTTAAACAGGCTCCAAATTAATATGGCACGAAGAATTTGGACCAGTCCTAAGCCTGGGTAAAGTGTGAAGGAAGGCAAACATTAGGTTAATATTTTTTTAACTTAATGCAGGTAGTAGTGAAATAATAACTGATTTTTTCAGGAAAATCGAAATATCTCTTGACATGTCAGAGATATCAATTTCGGGTTTTCACTGGATGATTCCTCTTTAAATTACCTTTCTAGCCATGTAATAAAAGCTGTACCATTCCATTTGAAAAAACTGAACAAAACTTCAAAAAACTATTTTTGAATATAACGCCACCTCGCGGTTTCATTTATAAACTAAATAATTTATCTCCCAGATTATCTGATTGCCCCAGCAATTGCCTTTTAAATGAATCCAAATTGAGGAAAATCGGTTTAGGCAAACGGACATTAGACGACTTTTTATCTAAATAGGTAAAACTTCCCCCACTTCTTTATTCGCGAAGTTACGACAAAATGTCATAAAACAAAGTAGGAGACAGTTTGCTAATTATAACTGAGAATTTTTCTTACTCGGTTAACACTTGAAAATAAACAAAAAAATTATTTTTAAAAATGTTTAGCTCGTCACGCCCTCTTGCCGTCGTTTTAGAAGCTTAAAAATATTTTTGGTGAATTTCTCATAATCATTTTTAGTACAATTTTTTTCCCCAAAGCTGTGGGATAAATAGTGTTCAAGATACGGCCGCGATCCATCCTTAATGGGACACCTGGTATATATATATATATATATATATATATATATATATATATATATATATATATATATATATATATATATATATATATATATATATATATTCCCGGGTAACTATTAAATTTAAAGTAAGACTCTAAATATAATAAGTGATATAATTTAAATTTATTACAGCAGCAGTATAAATAAAACATTCTCTTTTCCCATGGCTTGGTTTATTGGGTTGTCTATATTACTATAACGCGCTTAACTTCAGTTCATCTAGAACTGATGCTTCACACAGTGCCGGTGCTCCAATCCATGACTGCAAGAAATGGAGCAAGCAATATGCTGACGATAACTTCATATACGCCAACTTTAAAATAAAAACATTATAACAGGTAGTGGATTCATTTCTACAGCATGATACTTAACATTTTATTAATATGCGTTCAGATGCTAGAATGGTTGTGGGAAATGCAATTAAAGTTGCTTTTTATTATATATTAAGTTTCAAAGGATGCCCACTAAAGAATTAACAGAAAGATAAAATTAAATTTATCTTACACATTACATAATTTAGATACTTACGCAAAAATTAATAATTCTATAAAAAAAATATTAAAAAATTAACTTGTACTCGCATAATACTTTTGATGCAGATTACATAAAGTGTATCTATATAAAATTCGTTATTACCTCAATCAAAAATGATTTATCATCAAGCTAGCTTTCTAGGCAAACTTTTCCGCAGCTTTTTAATTAAAAACAACTTATGCTTCAAAAACTCATAAAGCGCGACTGTCAGTATCGTTGCAAAACCGCGTCTCTGCAATGAAATATACACATTTCTGTCTTTTCAGACCTCCATAATGCAGACTGCTTTGCGTTCTTTGCATAGTAAATGAATGTGCCGTTAGGAACATTACTCTTACGTATTACGCTGTTATATTAAATAATTGAATAATATACTTAAAAACTTTTTTTTCTGATTTCACCTTATTTACTTAAGTATCAAATCATTTCAAAAATAACTATATATATATATATATATATATATATATATATATATATATATATATATATATATATATATATATATATATATATATATATATGGAATGTTAGAATTATTTGAACTGCGACAAATGAGACAAGAGTAGCTGACTGTCATAAACCCAACTGCTGATTTCCATAATCTCATGAGGAACACACAGCAACAGCCTAAATGAGGTTTTTTTAGTTGTTTGATTGGGGATGAGCCTCCACCCATTCTTCCATTGGAGGGAATATGTTTCGTCTCTTGATCTTTATACTCCATGGGTACCGACATATGCTCTCTTGTGAAGAACAAAGAAGACTGGAAAGTATGATTGCATTACAAGAAGAGATAGAAAGCCATGCACATGAATTAGGGAACAAACAAAAGTGTGTGACATCATTGGCAGAGTAAAGCAATCAATTGAAATGGAGATGGGCAGACTATATCGCGAGGCGATGAGACAACAGATCGACCAAGGCAATCCTGAAGTGGATACCGCTTGATCGAAAACGTCCGCCAAGAAGACCAAAAGCACGATGGACTGATGACATCGTTAAGTATATTGGACCCGAGGGGCAGGGGAAAGCACAGGACCGTGAAAGTTGGAAGCATGCTGAAGGGGCCTTCATCCTGCAGTGGATCGGCACGGGTTGAGGATGATGACGATGATTGATGATGATGGTGATGATGATGATGATGATGATGATGATGATGAAGGAAGTGAAATCTGGATACTCACATCGTAGTCAGTTTAAAAACTTCGAACAGCACAGAGGGAATGAACAAATACATGCTTGTGACATCAGGACAGAGAGCACTGCACATGGGTTAGACAACAAACAACTATATGTAATCCTTAGAAGAGTAAAGGAATTGAAATGGAGGTAAGCAGGCCATATAGCGAGACGACAAACAGACCAAGGCGATCCTGGAGGAGATACCACTTGAATGTAAACGTCCACGGAGAAGATCGAAAGTACGATGGGCTTATGACATCATTAAGTATACCCCATTGACAAAGGAAAGCTCAGGATCGCGAGAGTTGGAGGCATGCTGAAGAGGCGTTCATCCTACAGTGGATTGATATGGACTAATGATGATTACAATGATAATATATATATATATATATATATATATATATATATATATATATATATATATATATATATATATATATATATATATATAAATAACCATGTAATAAAATTTTTATTAAAATCCTTCATTAAAATTCTCATCAAACAAAATCAATCAAGTACCATCCAATTAATCAAAATGATGAAATTTCAGTGTCATTTCGTTAGATATTGCAGATTTTTTTAGTATCCATAAAATACCTAATGCCTTTAATGTCATCAAACAGACTTTGTCTTTGATCTTGAATATTAACGTTTAATGAATGATTTATGCCGATGAATATTGGGCAGACTTCGAAAGCCATAAAAAATTAGTTCCAAGTCGCGTTCCGAACCGATTTATCGTGACTCGCACCCATTCACCAGGCCCGACAACTTTCGGCGAGCTTTTTAATTAAAAACAACTTAAGCTTCGACCGTCATAAAGCGCCTCCATTGCAGACGTAGCAAAAGGCGTGAACGACCTATACAGGGGCATTCAAAAAAAAAAAAAAAATATATATATATATATATATATATATATATATATATATATATATATATATATATATATACATATATTAAGCTTAACAATATCAAAACTCTAATGACCTCTAAATATGCATAAATGTATATGCCTCTAAATGTACTTCGCGTGGACTACCAGGACCAATAAGCGAAGTACATTTAGAGGCGTTTGTTGTTATTAGCCTTCCCTTGCTCCCTACTGATTTCATTCTTTCTTTATGAGCTTTTTTCCTTTCGTCAGACCAAGTTGTTTCAGTCTTCTTACATTTTTCTTTCTGGCCAACCTCCCAAACCTTAACCTTGTGTCTGAAACAGTTTCTGTCCTGAATTTCACTTTGTGTAATATTTACTTATCGTAGGTCCTATTTAATTGCAGCTATCCATTTAATTGTTTTTATATTAGCTCTACTCCTATTTTCATAAAATTCAACTTTCTCTAGCCTGCTTGGATTCACTAGGTTTTATGTGTCCGAAAAACTTAAGACTTCTTTTTCTCATATCGCTATGTACATCTGTGTATTGTTTGATTTCTTGGTTTTTTCGTCGATATGTTGTGCTATTTATTTGTTTGTGGCCTTTTTTTTTCTTTCTTTTCCTTTTTTTCTTTTCAATCTCCTCAATTTGTTTACTTCTATTCAAAAATGTATATATATATATATATATATATATATATATATATATATATATATATATATATATATATATATATATATATATATATCATCATCATCATCATCATCATCAGCCCGTATCGATCCACTGCAGGATGAAGGTCTCTTCAGCATGCTTCCAACCTTCACGGTCCTGGGCTTTCCTCTGCCACTCAGGTCCAATATACTTAACTATGTCATCAGTCCATCGTGCTTTCGGTCTTCTTCTCGGACGTTTGCGATCAAGCCGTATCCACTCCAGGATTGCCTTGGTCCATCTGTCGTCCCATCGCCTCGCTATATGGCCTGCCCATCTCCATTTCAACTGTTTTACTCTTCCAATGATGTCATAGACTTTTGTTTGTTCCCTGATCCATGCGCAGGATTTTCTGTCTCGTCTTGTAATGCCAAGCATACATCTTTCCATTCCCCTCTGTGCCACCCGAAGTTTTTGAATTGATTGCGATGTGAGTGTCCAGGTTTCACTTCCGTATGTCATAACGGGTAGAACGCACTGATGGAATACTTTTCTTTTCAGGCAAAGTGCTAGTCTGCTCTTAAACACTATGTTGAGCCTACCAAATGCCTGCCAGCCACATTTAACACGCCGTTCCACCTCCCGGGCGGTATTCCCCTCCATGGAAATCCTCTGCCCAAGATATACAAAGCTGTCCACAATCTCTAAATCCCTTCCTAAAACTGAAATTCTTCTCTCCTGAGCGAAGTTATTGAACATAACCTGACTCTTTTTCAGGTTTATTTTCAAGCCAAATGGTTCGCCAGCCCTTTGCAGTTCTTGTAGGCGTCTTTGCAGCTCCTCTGGGTCTTGTGAAATGAGAATAATATCATCTGCAAATCTAAGATGGTTTAAGTTTGCACCATTGATCTTTACCCCATCCTGTTCCCAATCCAGTTTACGGAATACTTCTTCAAGGCCAGCCGAGAATAGAATAGGCGATATTGCGTCACCCTGCCGTACACCTCGTTCTATATTAATTCCCACTTCAAGATCATCAAGGTGAATTGTGGCTGTAGCTCCATCATATATCGATTCTAATAGGTTTACATAGGCTCTCTCTACACCTTGGCTAAGCAGTGCATCCATTATCGCATGCTTTGAGATGGAATCAAATGCTTTTTCGTAGTCGATAAAAGCCAAGCACAGTGGCATGGTGTATTCGTTGTGCCTTTCTATGACCTGCTGTACAACCTGGATGTGATCCATTGTACTGAAACCACTTCTGAATCCTGCTTGTTCTCTTGGTTGTGCGTCATTCAGTTTTTTTAATATTCTTTTAGAAATTATCTTAGTGAAAACTTTGTACATCACTGATAGGAGGCTTATTGGACGGTAGTTCTTTAAATCTTCCTGTGCTCCTTTTTTATGTAAAAGGATCACTTCTGCATTTTTCCATAAGTCAGGTACTTTTTGTTCTTTGAGGCATTTTGAGTATAATTTTGCCAGTGTTTTATGTAACGTCCGACCACCAGCTTTTAGCATTTCGACAGTTACACTATCCTTTCCTGGAGCCTTGCCGTTCTTCATCAATTCTATAGCATTTGTTACTTCCTCCACTAGGATATCTGGTATTATATATTGTTCTTCCGTCGGTATTGCTGTCCCTAACTGGCTCTGATCTTCATATAACTGGGAATAAAACCTTCTGACAATCTCTAACATTTGGGTACGCGTCCTGCACACTGTGCCATCCTCACGCTTTAAAGCATATATTTGCGTTCTTTTGTTTCTCAGCTTCTGTTTAGCTTTGTTAATTTCTTTGTTTTCTTCCAGGGTTTTTTGCACTAGCTGCATATTGAATGTCCTCTCTGATACGTTTTCTTATAGTTTTGCAGAGCTCAGTGTACTCGACCCTGCCAAAAGGACTACCTGCATTTCTCATTGCTCGCCGTTTCTTCATTAAATCAATGGTCTCACTGGAGATTTTTGTTTGTTTGAGACATTTTTCTTCTGGTGCTATTGAAGCAGCCGTTTGAAGTACATTGTTGGCGATTTCTTCATATTGAACTGATATTTCCACCTCCTCTGGATCTTGTAACGTATATATATATATATATATATATATATATATATATATATATATATATATATATATATATATATATATATACAAGGGGTGTTACAATAATAGCGTAAGATGTCAACTTTAAATAAAACATGGTTTTCAGTGGCAAAATATTCAAATATGTATTCATTTATAATACAGACATTTGGAAATTATGTATGCAACAACATATCCAGAAAATGATACGGCTTTGGTGGCACACGCCTACTATTCTGGCAAAATTTTTATTAGCGGTAAAAAGTTTAGAGGTATACGTTGCGACCAATTGCAATCACCTAAACGAGAGATGACTCGACCAGGAGCAAAATCTCGTGCAAGACCATCAATGTTTCACGAGCAGTATGGCAAATGGCTTGTCGTGATAACGTTTACCATTTATCATCAATACATTATCTGTCTCGTTTTCAAAGAAAAATAGTCCAGTGATTCCCCCAGACCACAATGCATACCAAACAGTAAAATATTGGGGATGCATTTATGTTTTATGAATCATTCATGGATTTTCTAAACCTCAAATGCACCAATTGTGCCTATTGCATATTAACGAAGTCATTGAGATGAAAATGGGCTTCGTCGGTGAAAATGATTTTGTCCAGAAAATCGGCATTCACTTCTTGTTGTCCAGTGATACAATTGGTAAACTCTCTTCGCTGTGCATAGTTTGTTGGCAGAAGTCCAAATCTTTAGTGAGAATACGGTAAAGAATCGCTGTTGAAATATCCAATTTTTGTAGACGATGACGAATGGAGGACCGTGGACTCTCAGCCACACTCTCACGGGCTGCCATAATATCTTGTTCTGAATGACCACTTTGAGTTCGTGTCGTGTGTTTCACATCAATAACTGAGCTAGTACTTTCGAATTTTTCGATTATTGTGTTCACAGTTGACAAATTTGGAACATTATTTCTACCGAAAATCGGACGCACTTTATGAATCGTAAAAACCAAACTTTCACCATTTTGTTAGTAATGTTAAATAATAAGCTTTTGCCATTTCGTTAACGCTGTATGTTTACAAACTTATATCAGTCTCTTATGGACCTGTCACAGTTCATAACCTATCAAATCCAAACCTATTGACAGCCAAAATAGCGCACAATTATTGCTCTCTTATTATATATATATATATATATATATATATATATATATATATATATATATATATATATATATATATATATATATATATAATAATTTTTTTATTATATATATATAATTTTTTACTAACCAAATTAGCATCATCAGTAAGGCAGTAAAAGGTATCAAATTCGCTAAAGCACACAAAAGTACTCACCCATGTTTAAAGTAAACAAAAGACTGTATGGAATTGGCAGGATGGCCCTTTACCCTTATTTAGATAAAATAATTTCTTAATTACTTCATCTACATTGTGGTTAGTTTCATAAATATGTTAGATAGCCACAAATCTTTGAAACATTTGAGCATAAAGAGTATCCACATATAATACTAACTAATAATGAATCGATTATGTTTCAAATTTCATTATATTTCAGATTAAAAGATTTTAATAGTTAGAACAAGTTTGGAACCTAGTATGGGGCCCTTGCAATAGGATCCTTGCAATGGGACCCTTACAATGGAACCCTTGCAATAGGATCCTTGCAATGAAACCCTTGCAATTAGGTTGTTTTGCTTGGCTTTAAATATTTTTTTAGGTTGCTCCACTATAACAAACCATTATATATACTAATAGTAGTAGTTACACTATTACACTTATACACTTAAGTAGTTATATTAGAAAAACGTACTTTTGATTAGCCAAAATTAAAAGTAATTAATGTCAAACGATATATGTTTTTGAAGTTTCAGAAAACTATCTCTCAACTATCATGTCCAAAAATAATATCAATAGTACTCTAAAATATCAACAAATATGCTGAAAACAATGTATAGGAAAATTAGTAATATTATAAGAATACAAAATAGAGAATTTCAAGAGATTCTAAACAAATAAAACCTAAAACAAGTTTGTGTGTTCAGCCCATTACTATTTTAGTGTATACTAGATAAGGTGATGAAGAAGACAAAATAAAAAATGATACCACTACTAAACTTCTACTAGCTTTTAAAAACAAAAGGGAACCAATAAAGTTCCCCGAACTACCATTTGTGGATGGAACAACCAAACGCCCAGCGTTACTTCAGAAGGATGCAAGATTAAACAAGTGAGAAGATGCAAACATTTACAATTATAACTCCGGGAAATAGCAAGCAAGAGAGTGAAGTGCAGAATAATAAAAATACAAGCCAAACAAATACATTAAAAATGAGGTTTTAAAGAAAAATACCGGCAAAGACAAAATCAGGAATGTTTTCAGAGAATAGTTAAAGATAAAGTCAAGCCTTAGTAAACTCCAAATTGTCCGGAAAGTTTGTAAGAATTTATCATCAATCTTTTAACGCTTAGATCGGCTGAAGACAGCAATTGAAAAAAAACGGCCACAAATAGTAAACAAGAAAGACGTCGTGTGTCATCATGACACTGAACGACCCATAAACTTACTCGCCGGACTTTATATCCTTGAACTACATTCTATTCTGATCCCTTCAGAATTGTTTATATGGGAAATCTTTTAAAACGAAAGAATTGGTGAAAAACTCCCATTGACTTTTTGGACAATAAACATGCAAATTTTAGGCAGAAAGTCATTTGAAAAAATTGTAAATAATAATGGTAAGTACATAATAGACTAAATAAACATTTACTTAAACTGTTTGCGTTTAATTTTCTCTTAAAAAATCCCTACGAGCTCTTCGGACAACCCGATACTTGATCGGATGGCTAAATAGAATGCCGGACCAGGGACTTACCTGAAAATAATATGGCGTAAGAGTACCGCGCGGTTATAGGAAGATCAAAATAAATCTGTAACTAAAAAAATCACCAATGAAAATCAATCTCAGTTCGTTATAAAATCCCTCGACTTTATCATGCGGGGCTTCCGCAAGCACAGAGTCTGTTCTCAGCGTCTATTCTTACAATCAGCAAACGATTAATGTCAATGTTCTCATTGTCAATTTTATGCAAGTAATTGCCATCTGTAGAAACAACCGATGAAAACATTTGGAGAATATTACACAGATCAGCAAAATTAAACTTTTTTGAGGTAACAATGATTAAAATAGGTGTATATGAAGTATTTTGTAGTCATAAATCTGAAAATGATAAGCTATTTATTGTAACACGTACAATTTTTTTGTTGCAGGTGGTCGATGGTGAAAAAAAAAGAAGACGGCATATTTACAATCTAATTTTTAGTTAATATAAACTTGTAAATCATATTAAACCTATGTAAAGACATTACTGAGGATTATATGAATAAAAAATATATTATATGAGATGTCATACACCGACAAAAACTTTCACATGTTCCTTTTGTGTTCTGTAGCATAATATATTTTATATATTTACCAGCAATAGTCCCAGCGTCCATGGTATCTTGCTTCCATCGCTTTGATGTCCTGGTGAAATTTCACTCCTTGTTCGTCGCTTACTGCACCCAAATTTTCCAGATAAAATCCAAATAGGAATGTAAAAAATGCACTTTTAAGGACAGACGACACCCTAGTATTTCATAGGCTTTCCAGAGTTCATCTGAGATTTTTATAGTTTTCATCTTTCTTGTTGCCCAGAAATACTTTCACTACACTTACAAAACACTTCCAGGCTGCCAATTCCTTTTCATTTATTTTTTCTTGAAAACGGAAATCACCTTAAAGCTCCCTTATTTGAAGTCCAATAAATATACGTTCTTTTAGTTTTACATCCCTTAATTGAGGAAATATTTATTTTGGGTACTTGAAACCATTACCTTCTTTGTCCATAGCTTTAGTAAAGTTTTTAATTGTATACAATATACCTATCAATTTTTAATACCTACAAATATCCCACTGATAATGTTCATATTTAACGCGATTTAGTATAGTTCCTAAGTTGTCATAGGTTTATTTCATTGTCACTGAATGGGCCAAAGGAATAGATGCGTTTTTGTTTCCATTATGAAGCAAAACTGCTTTTAAGCCGTATTTCGACCAATCTATGAAAATACGTCACTTGAAAGGTACATATTCCATATTAAGTTCATTCATTAAACCATCAGTATTACAACAGAAACATAGCGATCCTTCCATTTTATAAATTTGCGGTTACATTCCGTTTTCTGTAAAGTGAAACACTTGTGTTTTTAGCTAACACGTTCCACTGTTGAAGTCTGAAACCAAGAAGTTCCGATTTTTGTTTCAACAATCCCAGGTCGCGTACCAAATCATATAATTAATTCTGAGTTATTAAGTGAGGTTTACTGGTAGTTGTTCAAAATGTTGGGCCCCAACTGGTGTTCTCAGGAAATTGAGTATCAGATCCTGATCAAGAATTAGAATCACCGGGAAAAATGTTGTGCAAGTTTAAAGGCGCAATCGATATCGATAGTTCCTGGCTATGAGAAACTGGCCCAAATGCAGAAGGCAAGTTTTGTATACTGAATTTTGTCCCTTTGTTTTTTTGAAATTCTTTCTGTATTAGTGATACAAGCGTAACAATCACTTACATGGTCAGTAGGTTTTCTCCACACCATAGGGACAGCAAACGCCATAGAATTTTTCGTGCACTGCACTAAATTTACGTGACAACTCACACAGCAAACATGATCTTGCTTGACCAAACTTGATCAAACTTTTATCTTAATCTCCAGTTTAGCACTTAAAATATAAAAGATAGCTAGCTCGTGACTTTAAAATGCATCGTCCGCATATACAACAAAAGTTATCCAATATCAGATACAAATAATTTCAATGATCCCATGATATAAAGGAGAAGAAGCTACTTGAAAATGAGACGTGCTAGGCAATTTCTGTAAAAATATGTTTTAATAACTATCTAAATAAAACGCAAAAAAGCATTGTCGTCAATGTTACAAAAATCATAACTGCCATGTCTATACTTTGTGATAAAATAAACAAGCCTAATATTTTTCTAAAATTGTTGGAACACCCTCTAGAATCATAAGACGTGAGGTTTTCTAAAACCATTTTTAGGATGAAATACAAACGTTGGAAAGATTAGTAAAATAAAGAAAAAATACTTTTAATAATCAAAGCAGGTAATTTTTAGATCATCCAGGTAAAATCAGCTTAATCTTCCAGCGTCATAAAGCATCACTGTCGCCGGCGTATCCGAAGGCGCGACCAAGCAATAAAATATACATACCGTCGATCGCAAATTCTAATACGGAAAATCCATCAGGTTTAAATTAAAACCACACCGAATTTATCGCCCCTATCTGTGTCGAATATCAATGAAAAACAAGAGAAGTTGAGGGAATTTTGCCTGCTGCGACAGCGTGTAGTTGACAACGGAATTGTATTAATGGCTTTGTACCGGGTTCCATTAATAAGATCAATTTTTTTTTATCTGTTGATTTGTTTTGGAACAAGTTTTGTTATCCTTAACTAAGTTTAAATTTAACCTTTTTATAGGTGAAATCTTTGACAGACTAACGATAAAATTTACAGGAATTAATAGGTATTAAATAATTTCGTCCTGTTCAATTTTCGATTTCGCAAGTTCAATTTTATTTATTCTAGTTTTCTCTAGGTGCTAACGAGCAACAAAATTAATTATAATTTTTACAAAAAATAGCTCCATGATGCTGTCATTCTCGACCTAACGTAAGTCTTCGATAAAGTCTAGTACGATAGACTTTTCAATAGGACCGTCTAATTAAAGTTCCCTCGAGGCTAATCATGCTTATCGGTTCCTTTTTGGGAGGTAAATCCTTTCAAGTAAAGTTGAAGCCGACCCTTTTCACGAGAAAGCCCATTGAGTTGAAAGTTCCCAGTGTTCCTCCCTCCCTTTTCAACCTCTGCATGCCCAATATCCCAAGGCAATCCAATATTAAATCTACTACTTTCGCGCATCGTAAAAAATCACTAGACAGCTTAATGATGCAATTAAAACGTTGATATTCTAATACCTACTGGTCAACCCAAGTAAAGTCCAGCCGATAATTTTGAACAAAAGAAAGATGTACAAGCAACATCAAAAAACTGCTAAGTAGAGTCCCTATTCCTTGGTTGCAAAAATAAGTCTATCCAGGTTTACAATTCGACAGATTCCTGAATACTGGCTATCTCTCGGTAACGAACAAAATATTATCAAATTACTATATCCCTTAACATGCAAATAAGTAAAATATCCCCCAAAATTAATATTATGTGCTATGAAGCTATAGTTAAGTCCACTCTATTATACAGACCTCAAGTTTGATCTAGGTTTATTTCCAAAGCCCGTTCCCAAAAACTCCAAACATTTAAAAACAAAATCTTAGGTTTCACTCGTAGTTGATTCATAACTGATTCATTAGGAGCAACTAGATCCAGTAGGAATATATAGTTCCATGAGTTTCCCAACTCTTCGAAGTATCGTCCGCGAAGTTTTACCTGAATTACAGAATACACCAACCCTTTTGCTATAGCAATGATGAAGAAACCAATTTCATACTGGACCACTACAGTAACACTCTTATGCAACTCGATTGTGCATCTATAAATCAAAAACTTACTATTACTACACGTGCGTCTATTATAACTTTGTTAAATTTTGTATATCAATAGTCAAAAAATTGTTTCATAATTTAATGTGAATTATCACCATATTCTGACTGCTATATTATTTCAAGAAAGGCAGAAAAACTGCAGAAACTTATTAAAAGGACAGACACAAAAATAATGGGTATCATAGGAACAACAGTCATACTCTCCAGGTTATAGGATTTTAAAAATATATTTTGTCACTATTAAGGATTATTGTTAGGTGATACAATTGATTCAACGATACATTACTCACAAATTAACGACAAAACACCAAGCTAAATGCATATAGACGTACAGAATGGACAAGCCGACAATCACATGTTCTGTCGGGGTGTTTAAAACTCATTCCCTAAATCCACCGGACTTGGACCTTCATTTATTGGGTATTTCCGTTTTTGCAGAATTTGATAATCGACTGAGAATACTCCCACTTTAAAGACATCGGAAATAAAGTTAACCATGAAGATATAATGGGGAATCTAGATTTCCACTACTGTAATAAAACGTCGATGAAGCTCAATTTAATAAATCTAAACATTTTCGAGAAATGTTCGTTTGAACATATATTTGATCGACTGTTAACAAACGCGGCACCGATAGTGCTAGAGGCTTTTTCATACCTAAACATTGCATACATACATAAGCTCATGTACTTTCAGTCGGCGATTATTTAATATCCCGCTTTTCTGATGATTTTACCGGTCGTAGCGATTTTTGTGCATTTTATCATCTTCAAAGGAAGTACGACCACGTTTAATATCAGAAGCTTACTTTTTTACTGTCGAAAACGAAGGCGAAGAATATTCTAGGGTAGAATCTAATTATCCTTATGTCCACTGGAGTCGAACTACACGAACTTTAATATTATCCATTTTTTAGAAATGCTTAAAAGTCTTTGTTTTAATCTATCATCATAAACAAGTATCGTTATCATAACACACGTGTGTGGAGTTATGTTAGAATAGTCATAACAAGCATATCAATCTAGCAGTACGATATCAAACGACTCATACTTGTCAAATATTATAGTCATTTGGTCATAATTGTGCCATCCCTGTGTCCGGTCGAGAACCCTCCTATTTGATAACATAATATTTGTTTTTCACTTATCACCGAAAAAACTCCCACTGTTTCTATATAAGACATTGTAGGTTGTAAACATAACTAATGCTGCTGTGACTGTGAATTTCATATTATTTCTGTTGTAATTAGTGCAGAATTTCTGATTTTGAAGTAGTTTTGAAGTTTAAAATTTGTTAAATCAAAATGCCTGGATGTCAAAATTGTGAAAAATGTGAAAATTTTATAAATAATTTGTATTACATTTGTGGTGAAATAACATTTTCATCACAGAAACGCAATCTGACGACTATTGTGAAGACTGCATATCACCATCATTGTGGTATAAATGTAGAGGACCAGGAGTCACGGGCGCCACATAAATGTTGCAACTCTTGTTCCGTTATAGCACGAGAGTGATTGAACAATAAAAAATGATCTATACTACTACTACAACTGCTCTCCTGGTTGTCAAGTTAACCCGAAGGCCCTTACTTTTATTCCATTATTGTCGATCACGTCCGTTTCGCGACAGACGCGATCGGGTGAAGTTTTTAGACGCCGTCCTTTGGGTGTGGTTGACCGTACCTTCACGGTGTTCGAGATTAATCGAATATGATAAGAAAAGGAGATACTGCTCCGAGACCGACCCGCGAGGATCGAAAATGGTGGAAGTTTATTCTTGATTTGTGTTCGTGTTCTTCGTGGCTGGCGTGAAGCCGCTTGATAGATGTTGAGTGAGATGGCGTGTTTCTCGGTTCGTATTCTGTTGATGGTGTTGTGACGTATTCTCTATATTTGTTGTTGTTATTCTGGTGTTGATGGTTGTTATGCGATATTGATTGATGTTATTCGATATGCGATATTGATTGTTTGATAGCTCGAGATGGATGAATTTGATGGTGCTACCAATCCCGGTGCATCGATACTTTTCCAACGTCGAGGCTAAGATTAATTCTCTTGGTTAGGTTTGAAGCGCCACCAGCTTCGCTGATGGACGACTTCGGGGGTGTCCGCTCCCTAGACCAGATCAGACCTCTGCTACCGATACTACCAACAGCCACTGTTATCTGCCCCCATGATGACCAGACAAAACACGTCCGATCACCTCGGAGTCCTGCTCCGAACTGAAAAAAAAACTATTTATGGCTTTTGGCGTGTGCTTATAATTTGGCGGAAGCCTACGAACCATACAGATAGCTGCTTTGACTCCACCTATAAAGGCAGGATTTTCAATGAAGAAAAGAAGAACAGTCCAATACCCGAAACTTCCATCAGCTATTCGACCTATTGCACATTCAGTTCCTACTCCACCCCAAAAATTATGAGCTTTAAATAGAAAATGTAGATAGTGTGGAAAAAGAAGAACCCAAGAAGCCTTACACATCCCATGACCCTGATTTTCCCTCTTAGTTGTGGAGTTGTCAGTGATAAACAGGAGAAAGATTTCATCAGGATATTTTTGCAATAGAACAAAGATATCAGGGTGGTTGGAATGAAACAATGCTTGGGGATAACTTCTGATCTGTGTGTAAGAATACTCGGGAACTGACTTACAAGAGGCAAGCCAAAAGAAAACGATCTCATCAAGCCACCACATGATTCTCTTCAGACCCAAGAATCTGCCAGGTAATAACTTTTTGAAGTCTTAAAATGTAACTGTAAAAAAAAATTCAAATGGACTTTCAATATTGTTGGCATATCTTGTAAAAATATATCGTTTTTTTTTAATCCGTTAAAATAAAATATATAACAGATACTAGAACTAATAAAATTTTTTCTTTATAATGTTCGTTATTCTCAACCCAATATTAGTAAGATTTGACTTATGAAGTGAATTAAACATTAAACGAAAATTAGGACAGTGTAATCAACAAGGCGACAACCTTCTAATAATTACATTCGATAAATAAAACGTTAATTTTCGAATATCAATCATTTTGTGTCATTCTACCAAAGTAAAAACATATCGACATAACTAAAGCAAACTGATAAATTAAAACTCAACATTTTTGACTTGTTTTTTATGTTATGCTTCGAATGTTTTATCGTACAATTTGACCGTATTTATTTATTACTCTGAAATCAAACTAAATATCCCATTCTGAATTCAATTAAGATATTAATAATAAATATCTAAAATAAACCAGATCTCTTTTTGATGTTATTTATGCTTTTATTGGCTTGATTTTATATATAAAAAAAAGAAAATCGGAAATTAAATATTATGACTATCCATTTATAGCGAAAATATTAAATCTTATTTTTAAAGGATCACTATTATTTACCGACCTTTTCTTTTAATGGAAACGTTTTTAAAATCACTTTGGTTTCGCCGGTTATTGGATTCCAATGCAAATTGAAATTGACTCCATAAGATGATAATGTATTTTTCAAATAAGTCATTTTATGAACTTTAAAATCTAAAATAACATTTCAGTAATAAGATTTTTCTGATTCTAAACGTGAAAAGTTGACAAACACAAAAAGTGGTTCTGGCTTTGTTTTATATCTAGTTTTAGACCTAAAGACGGTAATCCGACACTTGGAGATAGATATACGTTTAGCAGATCAAGTCTTCTATTGGAACATTGAGCGTGAAATACTAAACTCAAAGAAATTTACCACTGGATAATATTTTTTTTTAATTCTCGATACGCGTTTTGCTAACCATGTTTGATAATCATCTCCTGATGATGCTGACATGGTTAGCGAGAAACGCGTTGACAAATTATAAAAAAAATATTTAGTGTTTAGTGGTAAATGTTTAAGTTTAATGCGGTTGGTACTTGGATGGATATCTGTCTGAGGAAAACCATACTGCGTACTGAATTTCAATAGGCAAGAGTATAATATCCAAAGTGTAATAAGAGAGCAAGGCTGGATAAAACCAAATGCCTTCCAAAAATCTTCTTCGTTGGTAACTGGCCAGTCAATAGACTTTAGACAAGTTTAATGCGGTTGGTACTTGGATGGATAACTGTCTGAGGAAAACCATACTGCGTACTGAATTTCAATAGGCAAGAGTATAATATCCAAAGTGTAATAAGAGAGCAAGGCTGGATAAAACCAAATGCCTTCCAAAAATCTCCTTCGTTGGTAACTGGCCAGTCAATAGACTTTCAACAGAACTAAATGCGAAGCACAAACCTAGAGTTGATAGCACTTGAATCGTGCTGATCGGGGTTAATTGATAGATAATGCCCATGATTCGGAGCCCACGTTAAGAAGTATGTCCAGTCACGAAAAATCGCGACGATTATTGAAATGGCTAAAATTAAATATATTAATTATGCAAAACCTTCGAAAAGGTTTTCTACGTTGATAAGTCGCAATTCGGTGGGATCGTCGGGAGACTAAAGATTTAAACACAAAATCAATGGTTGATCACCTATGAAAGGTGATGCCTGGGGTTACTCACTAGCCAATAAGCATAGTTTCAAACACACGTTAAGGTAAAGATCTAGTCGCTAAAAAGGTTCAGTTGTCAGTCACCTCTAATCTTAAATCATTTACTTTTATTTTAGTTAGTTTTGTTCAAAAATAAGTTTTCTATTGCTTTCAACTGCTTTTTTAATTTTTTATGCCATTATCGGGTATCAAAAGAGATACAATGATCGATTAGAAAAAGTCGAGATAACATAAACAATAACGTATAAAATGTTCGTACTAACGCTGTATGTTTTCATATTCCTCATGCATTATTTTACAAAAATTAATCTGATTTAGAAGAAACATTTTGAAACACCTCCAACAGTATATCAAGCGTATAAGTGCTCCCTTTAAAATGTAGCTAAATGTAGTAAGATGAGATGAGATGTCAAGAGTGTACCAAAAATATACTTGTTCAGGAAATCACTGAAAATATTGTGCCATTTCATATTTTTCTCTCCAGCATTAACTGATTCTTGAAATTGGACTGGTCATTTTTGTAACGTCTTAAAAACCTTGAAAAATAATTTTGTTATTATTTTAATTTATGTATCTTCCTGGCCGTTTAATTTTTTTTTTGGAATTTTCGGTCAATTGTATTAATTATAATTATTACTTCTTTACTATTTTATTAACGTTTCAGTTTATTTTATAAAACCATCGTTTAAACAATTAGAATTCTATAGTATATATTCTTTTTATAAACAGTACAAATTTATATTTAAACACATACCAGCTATGTTTTGTTGAATAATTAATTTTTTTTTTTTACATTAAATATATCATTTTTGTTTAATTTTGAGTTGACATATTTTTGACTTTGATACATTTTATAACTTTGTTACCTTTAGATTTTTGAACATAAAAAAAACTTTAAAAACCTAGAACCAAACACACCTGCCCTTTCAAAACATGCCATAGATAATGACCACAACTTTCTCGTAATTAATGTTATATATATATATATATATATATATATATATATATATATATATATATATATATATATATATATATATGTATATGAGCATTTTTCTGATTTATGGCATATTTTTACTGACATATGTCGGTATCCTGAAGAGTCTGACACATTTAGAGACGAAACATATGCCCTCCAATTGCAGAGATAGGTGGGGCCCATTCCCGCTCAAGCACTCAGTAAAATGCTCATCTAGGCGGAGACACGGGTTGTTGTGTGTTCCACTTGAGATTGTGAAACCCAGCAGTTGGGTATATGATTACACTCAGCGCTATGGTCTCATAGGACGCAGTCAAAAGAATTCTAACACTGCATATATACGCCATCCGACGGGAAGACGGCGAAAGTATGGGTTGTTGACTGTGGATAGGGACTCCCTATTCTTGACGAGAGAGCATATGTCGGTACCCTGAAGATATATAAAAACAATATATATTATAGAATTGTGATCTGTAATATTGAGTTCTATAATATAGAATATTGTTCTATCTATAGTGATCTATTGTGAATTATATTCTGTAATATATATATGGAGTTTTTTGACTTCTTTGGACTGCGTCCAACGAGACAACAATAGTCAGGAGTTATACACCCCCGACCGTTAGGTTCCACAATCTTATGTGAAACGCACAACCTGCGTCTCCGCCATAATGAGCAATGGTCAGTTGCTTTAACAAAATGGAGTCAAAAAACTCCATTTATAAGCCATCCGACGAGAAGTCGGCGAAAATATGGGTTGTTTGATTGTGGAGGCGGATTCCCTATTCTTAGCGAGAGAGCATATGTCGGTACCCTGATAAGTCTAACCACCAACAGACGAAACATGTGCACTCCAAAGTAGGGGGTGGGTGGGGCTTCCTTCCGGTCAAGTAACTAACCATTGCTCATATATATATATATATATATATATATATATATATATATATATATATATATATATATATATATATATATATATATATATATATATATATATATATATTGTGATATTGATTGGATTAATACAATTGAACGAACTGTAATGATATTTCAATGTAGTCTTGTAGTATTAGTTTTAAATTAAGTTTGTCCATATTTTTAATAATTATATATAATGATGAATAATGTTCAGTTATTAACTGCAAAAGTATTTAAATAATTAAAATGATTGACGTGACCGCGGTGGTGTAAAATTAATATACAAAATAATTCAAAATTACCATATTGCGTCAAATAATTCTAAATTACTATATAAAGTTTGTTCGGGTTTTTAATTAATTAGTCTACAATGGTTTAAGTTTTGGAACGGCTTTTGCGTATATTAAAATTTCGAGGAAACTTGGGAATTCGAATATTAAACCTGTAGTTTACCGACTATATAGATTATATAAACGCTTTACAAGGGTATTTAGTAAAGTACTATACACATAACGAAATTCTCAACCTGAGACCGCAGGATGAAATCTTCTTCCAAGCATAGGTGCATATATTTGTTAAATTAAGCTATGCTGAATGTTAATATAGTAATTCACGATATTGATAAAAAATTATTAAAATTTATAATTTGACAAATATTAGATCTTCAATACTTGCCCACTGAAACGATATATCTTACCAATAAACTAATAAGTAAGAAAAATAGATTATAGAGTTGTTAGGATAATAACAGTTAATAGCAATAGAAATCAAATAGTTCCAGTATTGGGCTTTTCTAAATATATCATGTTCAAAATAGAGATTAATTTTGAAAGAGTAGAAGTAGAGGTAGATTATTAAAATGGTATGGGCTAAATTATATATAGTATAAGCCATAGCTATAGGAATCTAAACTATTTGACTTTTCACCAAACTGAATAGCCTGAAAAATTTTTAAATCGAATATTTCGAGATATTGAATGTGAATTCAAAAATGATTCGATTTTCATAAATTTCAACCATAAGTAATAAAACAAGTCATAACTCATAAATCACTAATAACATTACAATAATGTTTTAATAACTATATATAGACTAGTTGTTTGAATTAAACTACTAAACAATAATCTGCAATCGTATCATATGTAAAGTTTTCCAATAAGGGCGTCAGAACTTTAAAACGTAATAGCAACAACAGTGCTGGAAATGCAAATGTCATTCATAGACTTCTGTATTCAGTACATTGTGTCAATTCACTATGAAAAGATACATGAATCAAAAGTTCATAGAAATTGGAATTTGAAAAGCAAATAATAACTTACTGACTTTAGCGCTATTCCGGCTTAATGTGTTTGTGAACAAACTTAACTGCATTATTTGAGCTAATAAAAATCCTCAAGTGATTCAGGAGGTACCGCTCCAAATCTTCACAAACTCACTCAACTCACAGTTTAATGCGATTTTTGAGCTGAAAGAGTAATAGGACCTTATTTTTTGAATGGCGATGATGGAAATCGCGTCACTATTAATGACAAATGCCATAGGAATAACAGAACATTTTTGATCTGACCTGCTAAATGTGGACATAAACAATGATTTCTTTCAACAAAACGGTGGTGCAACTTATCACACATCCCGTCAGACAATCATTTGAATTTCAAGAAAAGTTTTCAGGACTCTTTATTTTACAAAATGGCAATGTCAACTGACCACAAAAATCATAAGATCTCAAGTCTTTGCATTATTTTGTGGGGTTATATTAAATCTGATATACAGAAATAAACCCCGTACAATTGTTGACCTTAAACGAAACGTTAAGGTCATCATTGAAAATATACCACACAATACGAGAGAAAACGTAACCGAAAATTGGATTTACAGAATGCATTTCACCAGACTTAGCCGAGGAGAATATTTGAATGATATTATTTCAAGATATAATTGTATTATTTGTTTTTTCAAGATGAAATAAAAACTGCTAATAGATTATCACTTGCAGGTATCATTGTATCTCATTTTAAAATACACTCTTTATAACAAAACTTTTTAGTATTACTAAAATGTTTATAAAGAAAATAACTGTGTTTACAATTTGATATAAACAAGAAATGACATGACTTTTGTGACATTGATGAAAATACTCTTTTTGCATTTTGGTAGTTATTAAAACAACTTTTTACTGAAATGGCCATCCTATTTTCAAAAGCCTGCTTCTCCTTTATATCATTTAAGTCAGTTTTATATAAAATGGCATGTTCTAGTCATCAATTTTGCAAAAATCCAACGGATAAGTTTTGTTATACGCGGACGATCTTTTTTTAAGACACAAACTAGATCTATATCCGAGAAAGTAAAAAAAGCTAATCTTTTATATTTTAAGTGCCAAATTGAAGATCAAGACAAAGTTGGGCTCCTCATGTTTGCTGTGTGAGTTGTCACGTAAATTTAGTGCAAAGAATCCATCACAACAAAAATTCTATGCGGTTTGCCGTTCCTATGGTGTGGCGAGAATATGCTGAGCATGTAAGTGATTGCTACTTTTGTATCACTAAAACAGAAAGGATTTCAAGAAAGCAAAGGGACAAAATTCACTATCCAAATTTGCCTTCTGCACTTAGGTCCGTTCCTCATAGCTAGGAACTACCGGCACTGATTGCGCCTTTAAATCTAGACAACTTGTTTCCTGGTGATTCTAATTCTTCCTCAGGATAAAGTTGTGGTTCAGCGCAACTTCATGAGAACACCAGGTGTGATCCAATATTTTTAACAACTGCCAGTGAACCTCACTTAATAACTGAATGATTTAAATGATTTGGTACGTGACCCAGAATTGTCAAAACAAAAATCGGAACTTTTTGGTTCCAGACTTCAACAGTGGAACCTGTTAAATAAAAATGCAAGTGTTTTACTTTACTGAAAACGAAATGTAACATTTTCAGGTTGTGTCTGTTTTGTTATAAATGGTTTAATGAATTAGCTGAATATGGATCATGTACCTCCCGAGAGGGCTATTTTTATAGATTCTCCGAAATACAGCCTAAAAGCAGTGTTGTTTTATAATGGAAACAAAAATTCACCTATTCCTTCAGCCCATTCAGTGACAATGAAAGAAACCTATAACAACTTACCAACTATACTAAATCGCGTTAAATATGAACAGTATCAGTGGGATATTTGTGGAAATTTAAAAGTCATAAGTATATTGCTAGGACTTCGAGGGGGTTTTACAAAGTATTGCTTTTTTTGTGTCTATGGGATAGTAAAGCAACAAAAGAACATAACAGTAAGAAACATTGGCCTCATAGAACTTCTTTTGAACCTGGTACTCCAAACATAAAATATGCCTCCCTTGTTAACCCAAAAAAGGTGCTTCGTCCGCCTCTCCATATTAAATTTAGACCATTAAAAAATTTTGTCAAAGCTATGGTCAAAGAAGGTAATTGTTTCAAGTAGCTAAAAGAAATATTTCCTCAATTAAGTGAAGCAGATACAAAAGAATGCATATTTATTGGACCTCAAACATGAAAGATTCTAAGCTAAGTTAATTCTAAGTTAAGTGATTTCCGTTTTCAAGAAAAGATAAATGAAAAGGAATTAGCAGCTTCGAAGTGTTATGTAGTGAAAGGATTTCTGGCCAACAAAAAAGATGAAAATTATAAAAACCTCATAGATGAACTCTTGAAAGCCTATGAAATACTAGGGTGTCCCTTGTCTTTAAAAAATGTATGTTTAAACTCCCATTTGGGTTTTTTTCTGGAAAATTTAGGTGCAGTAAGCAACAAACAAAGAGAGAAGTTTCACCACGATATCAAGACCATAGCAAGATACCAGGGACACTGGAACCAATCTATGTTAGACGACTACTGCTGGTTTTTAAAAAGATATGATGCTACAGAACACAACAGAAAAAAATAAAAAGTTTTGCATCTGTATGACATCTCATGCAATATATTTTTTATTAACATAATTCTCAGTAATGTATTTGCATAGATTTAACACGTTTTACATATTTATATTAAATAAATATTAGATTGTAAAAATATGTCTTCTCATTTTTTCCCCACCACCGACCTCCTATAACAAAAAAAACTGTACGTGTTACAGTAATTAGCTTATCATTTTCGGATTTCACTTCATATAAATCTATTTTCATCAATGTTACCTCAAAAGTTTAAATTAGTTGATCTGTGTAATAAAATATCTAAAGGTCTTTTTGCATAATGAAAATTTTAATTAATAAAGTATTTTCTATCCAAAATTCCATATGCTAGTTGTTCTATATTAATTTTAAACATAATTAAAACTCATTTATATTTTATAATAATTAAACTGTAGATTGTATTAAATTTTCCACCAAACACCAAAATATATTTTACAGACGCCTGTTGAACTTTTCGTTCACCATGATAATTAGCCAGGAGTTAACTAAGAGATAATTAAATATATGATATTCCAATATATTATATTTATAGCTTCTTTCGAATACAAAAATATTTCTATATTAAATGTATTAGAAAGTTATTTTAGATCATAAAAACCCGCAGAATATTTTTATGATACAAAATAGTTTAATAATGAAATATTAATATATTCAAGAAAATGATGTTGTGGAAATTTTTCCTTAATGCGTAACTTGGTTTCCGATATTATGTAAAATCACTGTGTGTGGAGTAATGCACACAACAATGAATGTGTGGACAATCGAAAAAGTTTGACGATGCCGAATGCCTTATTAAATATTCTCAAATAAGCTTCAATGAGGATAAAACTTCACCTCAAACATTCGCATTGTTGTCAACAACGTGAATTATTAATATCTTATGATATTACCTTCTGCTAAATATCTTTTGCAATTATACTTCTGAACGCACTTAAGAAATTTTAATCAATGTAGATCAAATTTTAATCAATATAAAATAAATTATTTTTAATATCTATACAGAAGTAAATATCAAGTATAGATAAACAATTATGAATCTTTATTTATCAAAAAGCCCTTTAAATAATAATATAGCCTATATTTTATTTTGATACTTTCGATTGATTGCACGGTTGAGTCTTGGTGCAACAAACTAAGAAAAAAAGCGTCCTGCATTGGATAGAACTTTTAAATTTAGTTCATAAATAACTCTCTTTAAAAATAGTCTGGAGACCGAAGCATATGAAAGAATATCTTGAATATATAGTGAAACAAATGAAAACCAAATGTTTTAACCATTATCATTATTTTATTTTGTATTAGTAAAATTGAACTACTAAAATAGCACCATAAAGCAAAAGTATTATTTAAATGATTGTGGCGTGTTCATATATTTTTTGGGGTTTTTCGCCACGATCTAAAACTCAAAAAATTTCAAAAACATCAAAAATATCTGTTCTTATGTAAATAAAAAATCACTGGGTAAAAAACAAAAACAAAACGGAGACAAATTTCTCATTCTTTTTCTGTAATAAATTTTCCTAACGAACAAAAAAATTAAAAAAATATTTTTTTTAAATTAAATACAAACTTTCGAATGTTAATATTTCGGGAGGTTTATCCTCCCGTTTTCAAAATGAATCTAAAAAATAATTTATATTAATTTCTATATAATACTAAAATAATATACCGTAAAGATAGTAAGTATATTTTTTGTATATGTTAATGATACTTACATTGACAATAATGTTAACGTTCAAAAGCTTGTATTTATTTAAAAAAAAAATTGTATTTTTAAATTTTTGTTCGTTCAGAATCACTGAGATTTTTGTCTCGTTTTGTATATATTTTTACCCAGTGATTCTTTATTTACATAAAAGGACAGATATTTTTGTGTCGAAAAACTAAAAAAAAAATACCATAAAGCATCATAAATAGCAATTGTAAAATATTTCCAAAAGAACATAAGGCTTTTTACAAAAATTACTTTGTCTAATAAATAGTGAAAACGTTATTTATTGAATAGTTACCATTAATCAAGGGATAATTAAATCATTATATATAAAAAAACATATATATATATATATATATATATATATATATATATATATATATATATATATATATATATATATATATATATATACTACCCTACCCTAAGCATATTACCCTAAGTATATTAATAATCATCAACACACTCAACAAATGCATTAACAATAAATTCTTAATGAAACATCACTTAAAATATTGTTAACATTTTAATTTTGGTTATTTATTTTTAATTGTGTAGCACTATATATATATATATATATATATATATATATATATATATATATATATATATATATATATATATATATATATATATATATATTGTACATTAAAAAAAATTATATTTAAAAATTTACTTTTTATCAAAAAATTCACCGGTGATTTCGGTCTCATAAAGTTTCTTAAAATATCATTACTATCCTTAAGTGTTATTTTTAAAGTAAAGAATTATCGATCTCCTTGGACTACATATACATTTCATTTCAAACTCATTTAAATAATTCAAAATTATTCAAATTCTACCTTAAAAACTGGACTAATTATTCAATGTGTTAAAATTATTCATAGGAACGTTTTCATGAAGGTCATTTTGGCATTGTATAAAGCAAAGAAACATTTAGGGTCGGTACATACAGTATATAATGAAAATCTAATTAAGATATTTTTATAAGCCTTTAATATTATCTAATCAATTCAAAAAATATAATACTATATATTATTTATTTATAAAAGTATATGTTCCCCTTACGTAATACAGTACCCAATGTGTTTAATATTATCGTTTGCGAAATTAGATAATAGCGAAGATTAAATAATATTTAAAGCATCATAAAATGTCGATTCAAAATATTCCAATAATAACCCGCAACAACATTTTACAAACTTATGCTTCTCTTAATAAATATTACGTTCTTATTCCTCTTAGATATCGTCAATTTTTTAATATAAAAATACCAACATCTAATGATTTTATTTATTCATTCATTATTGAGATATTGCTTTTAATCGACAACTTCTTTATTTATCTATATTTAACACAGGCTTGAGCTACAGTTTTTTCAGGTTATTCTCAATATCAGTAAGGTGATACTGTGTACTTAGCGCATTTGGCTTCTCTTCAAAATATACTAAAAATATTATTTTAACAAAGTTATTATATTATGTTAAACTATTGTCGGTTCAGAATAATAATGCAAATATTAGTCGATCTTCAAAAATAATTTATTGTATTAAAAACGAATTTAAATAGATAGTATAATTAAGAAGCTATTATTTTAAGACACTAAAAATTTGATAGTGATGATAAAATTTTAAACAAACTATTCAACAAAAGGTAATTCGTATTCAAAGATATTATGATATTTATGTTAACTTGAACTTTTTTTTGCAATTGTAATTTAAAGATACCAACCTCAAAAAATAATCTATCCATTCATCACCAAATAGTTTTAGTCACTTGACACATGATACAACTGCAAGAAAATCCAAAACGATACCGGTCAAATACTCGAACCAACAACAAGGTCAACTATAGTGCCGAATCGTGAACGACGATCGCGAACTGAGACTCGATCACGCACTGTTAGAGGGCACTGGCGGACAGTCCGATGTCGACGCGTGTCGCCCTACGACTAAGCGTCCAGAATCGGCCGCCCTTTTCAGATGCTGCGAACGGAACGCCTGCGCCCCGATTTGCCATGTATTTTGTGCAAACTACAAAGTAGTAGGCGCTGATAATAGATAAAAGATTAAGATTGCATTGTGCGGTTGGGCGAGGTTCGCACATAGATTTAGAAAGAGTGAGGAGAAACGATTTAATGGAGATTTTCAGTGGGCCGTCGTTCGATTAGCTAGATCATATAAATTATCATGAATTAGACTTTCTCTTAAAAACCCTTGATGCTCCCAATAAAAAAGTTCCGACTGCTCCTTTTCTATAACGTGCATTTATCATGTGAAAAGGTTTTTCACTGTTTCAAATTGGTAGATCTCATATTGGTATCTGTTAGAAAAATGGTATCTGTTAGAAAAATATACATAATTATTTTATTAAATTAAAGATTAAATTTTAATGAGCTACAAATTTGTATCAAAATTTCGTTTAAAGAGAAACTCGAAATATAGCTAAAGTAAAAGTTAGATTTAATTAAAGGTTAAGCTAAATTAGTTGGGAGCCTTTATATTCCATACTTTGTGGCTAAGTTTAAAACTAATACAGTTTCTCGCCCTTCTGTGGTTTGTAATGGTGTACCACTAAGTTGTCAATGCGGTATATGTTTTGGCAAAATAAACATAATACACCGCATTTAGAATATTCTATTATATTTGCATTTCCTAAAAAACATTTTGCTTAATTTGCAGAATGATTTAAATATTTTTTATTTGCATATCTAAGGAAAATGCTATAGCATTAAATGCAATAAGCAATAAGCAATCAATAGTCATTATTACTATTGCTTTTTAAGGTTATATTCGTTACTTCGCCGAAACATATACTATTTTAAAAACACAGTGGTACAACCACAATACAAAATGGCGAAAAAGTATTAAGACTGCATCCAGAGTAAAATGACAATCTTTTCCTCATATTCACAACCTGAACAACTATAAGATGATTTTTTTAGTACTTCCGACGTACTTTTTAAATTTAAATAAAACAACAACCAAATTAGATCACTTAAAACTATTTATTTAATATGAAATAACGTGCAATTGTCCGTGTAACAATATTGTCCGAGTTATGTTGATTTCCAAGGCGTCAGTAGTTGCTGGTTTATCGGTATGGATCAAACAATTAACATAACCCCAAAGAAAATAATTTAAAGGGATTAAATCACATAGCCTTGGTCAATTAACAAATCAATTCCGCGAAATGATTTAATCACGGAATTGTTTCCTCAATAAATCGATTATTGCATTGACTGTATGACCTGTGCAGCCGCCCTGTAGGAACCACGTCTCCTCCAGATCAATTTCGTTCAAATTGTAAATTTAATAATTCACGTAGTAGAATAACAAAGCCCAGCTTCATGCGAACGGCGACAAATTCATAAATTTGGATCTTCATTAACACTGCCAGCAACCGCGGCGATATTTTCTTCAAAACTCACAGTTCAAACAACATCACGGTTCATGCTGCTATTGTTTTAATAACACCGTAAAATGTGTTTGAAATTTGTCGATAATTCGCCAAATACATCACGAAGTTAAAATTCACGAAGTGCTCTATAAGTTTGGTACACAGAACACCGATTTTGATAATAAATGTAGAGAATTTGCAAGCGTTGCTCTGATGTTAAACGTTCCGCGATGATTTACCAAACTATTGGGACACAGACTTACACAGATTTACAGACTTACATTCAAACTCACAGTTCGTTTGACAGCGACCCCTATCGGAACATATTTGGACACACACATATTAGGACACACTAAAAACATTTACCCTTTATATTCGGCTAAAATTTGATAAAAAGACCAGATGAGTGAATTTCATAGGCTTCATAGATATTTTATCAAAAATTTGGGTATATTTTATGTACCCAATGATTGTGTTCTATTAACTTGTGCTCATAAACTTCTAGGTCATATGCTAAGCGTTCATATAACTAAGATACTTTATTTCTTAAGTAAAGCGAACTATTAGTAATTGCTAATAAATATTGTCCTAAATGGAATTGTTAATAAAAATTGAGTAAATAACAAATTTTTTTTTAATCATATTTTTAAAATCATATTATTTGTTTGACAACAAAGAGAGGACAAATATATGGCAAAGACATTCTTTTCTATAATGGAAGTAGTTTATGAAGGTCCAGGTCCGAGTTCTGCTCTTGTTATGAGGGCATTTTCACAAATACTTTTGCAAGAATTCACATTTAATTGTGAAAATCACACATTTGTACAGATTTCTGTAAACATTTAATCACCATGTTGTGCGATTGACCAAAACCGAACCTATTTGATATCATTGAAATCAGTACACATATATTTTATTTAATAAAATATCTTCACTGTATCTTTTTTCCATAATAATGATTAAATTATATGTATATCTATTTCTATATCAGCCTATGAATCTATTCAACCTGTTTGGTCAATTCCCCTCCCTGTTCTACTTTCCCGTAGTCTTCAAAATATGACCATCTTATTCAATCATATATCATTTTTCCTAAAATAACACCCTGCAAATTTCCATTTTAGTCTCGCTGCCTTCTTTCTCACATATTTTGTTTTGTACACCCTCTCTCGCATCTTTTTTTGTATTAAATTATTTTAGTTTTATACCTATTAGTTTAATTTGACTTAACAACCTTTCCATGGATTTATAGCAATATTTATAATTTATAATATTTTAAAAACATTACTACGTTGATATTTAATAATTCCATATTTCTCCAATAACCTAAAAGGACGGACCGGCATTATTACCTCTGGCCCGTATAGTAGACAGTGTTGCAAAAGATAGAGCTCATCAGCCAGTGACAGTTACATCAGTCATTAAACACAGCGATATTAAAAGCTACCTGAACAATAGACTAGTAGAAGTATATACAAGAAAATGGAGGAAAAAGAATAGTTTTTGAAATAGACTAAAACAAAACAATCTCATTTGGGGGCTACCAAAAACACTTGCAAAGATTACGAATGCAAAGATTAAGAATATATCACACAGTTTATGCACATAGTTATCTGCTGGAGGGTACAGGTACTCCTAAGTGTTAAACATGTCATACACCCTAGAATAAGATTTATTACGAAATGAATATGGGATTATAGAAGGAGTTGAATTTAATCTTTCACAACCGAACCTAATTAGTAAAGAATTAGCTTTCTTAAGAAGAATAGGAGTATTTGAGAAAATATAATTGAGATGGTGTTAACCCTGCAGTTATTGCACCGACAATTTTTTTTTAAATTGAAAATAAGTGCAAAAAAAGTATTTAAAAATTTTAAAATGTAATAAAAACATTCATAAATAAAGAATGGTTGTCACAGCTAATTGTATTTACTAAAGGACGTAAAAAGTAAAAATATTATTAGCAAAAATATCAAATATTACTAAAATGACAACGAATTATAATAAAAGAAATACAGTAATTGTTTATCTAACTACTAACAAAATAATTCAATTAGAAGTTGCCAAAGTTGACTGTTTTGTAACACAAATAAAAGACTATTTCCAAACACACAAAAACCAGACTTTAAGTACCCCAAAGTTCTCTTCTGGATTCGCTTAGAAAACCCTTCCCTATCAGTTCTGAGTAAGACGTCAAACTTTGGACAAAAGCACAAAATCCCAGCTCAAACATGAACATGTGTTCGTAGTTGGCACGATAAACTTTCAGTTAGAGGTCAAGAACTTCTAACTAGAACCGCTTACATAACTAGAATTTTAGATTCGAAATTACAATAGTAAATATTACTTAGAATACATTTATCATTAGCTAAAAGCAAATGCGAATATCTATGTTACAGTATAATTATAAACAGAAATTGTTCGTTAATAAAAGAGTAAAGTTAGCGGTAAGTTTAATATTGAAGTACATGCTTATAGGTCCGTTATTTTTTGTACACTAAACAAAAAGAAATTGCAAACACTAAATATATTTAATCGATATAATACTCAGGTTAGCTAAAAATATATTTAACTTTAGCTCCAGAAATCGCGACAGTTGGGCCATCTGATATACAGCTCATCATACCCAGAATTTGGAATTTGTATGATTGATAAAACTGTAAATGAAAAAGTAACACGAAAAGTATTTTCTTCAAAATTTTTAATCAAAAATCTGTTCTATAGGACTGAATATGCAATGATAAGCGGGAAGATGTAATATTTTGTGGTCATACTCTTCAGCCTGCCTATGATCTGCCACATATTATTTTTTGGGCTTATACCTGAAAAGAACATTATGAAACACAAACATGTCCCTTTAATTACTGCTTACCGAATAACGATTTGCAGCAGTTCACTTTTCAACATAGTGTTTTCAAAAGGAAGATTATGTTCCGTCAGCCATTCTGCAATTTTTGGTTTTGTTCATGCAGTAGTTAGAGGTTTATCCATCAGTGTACTGTGATATGGTGCATTATCCATGACAATAACTAATGGCTCCTTCAAGATTTTCAACAGCTGGTTTTCAAACCAAAACAGAAACTTATCTGTATTCATTTATCCATGATAATCGACTTTTGTTTTAGAAAAGAAGACTAATTCGACCTATGGAATTCTTGTTCCCAGCATGAAGAACAATATATCTGCAATAACATGTTATTATTGACACATCTTAAAACAATTATTTATGTCATGACTTTAATGGCTCGTAAGTATTACGTATAGCATTCACCTTTTTCCATCAGCTTTTGTTGTCTCTACACTCCTCTTATTATCATCTTGTCATAAGTGACTCAAGGTACCATTTTGAAATATCCATTTTTCATCCAAATAAACAAAATCAAATAGTGATTCGTCTTTGATATTTTGATACATCTTCAAAAATGGATTCGTTTAAAGGCAATATCTGGAAGTTCCATCAGGCCCCTACGTGGATTATCTTTACTCCATTTGATACCAATTTCTTTTAGAAGTGTCAAAGACATGCATGTTCTTTAGTTTTTCATGAATATTTTCAAGATTAACCATTTGTTCCGAAATAGTTCAATAAAATTTGATAAAAAGACAATATTACCATGTAAATCTAATCATTTTTTTCATACATTTCATAGATTTGATTACGAATTGAGCCCACATCAAGATGATCTAGATTAGTTACTCGTTTTGGATGTTGACGCTTTGTCTTCGGTGATTTAACATTTCGTTATTCTTCAACTTTTTCGAACTGTATCAATACTAATATTTAGTGCAGCTGAAACTCGCTAAATAAAACTCAAATTAACCATAAGACCTAGTGAAGAGAGAAGTTATTAATATATACTCTATATATTAATATATCTCTCCATGAGGGAAGTTATTAATATATACCTCTCTCACAGCGTTTAATGGCCAAAGAGGAGCCCCATCTCGTTCCTGTTCAAAATAACTGATAAGTGACGGGACAAGCTGCTTACACTAACCGCTTAACGGTTTTGGCATTTTTTTGCAATTATAGTAAAAAATCTGCAATTTTTACTACAGAACTCACAAAAGCAGAAACTAAACTAGAAAATAGCTAAAACAGCAAAGAATACACTAAAAATAATTCAGAAATGTTTGAAGGCACAACTCAAAAACGATCAAAATATGAAAATGGCAGATTCTACGAAAAAGTTGTGTATGGTCGGCAACACTGTCCAGAACTATAAACCTAAATGTTATCTTGACAGCGAATTCACATAATGTAATCCGCCGGCTCACCGTATTTTTATCCTATTCTAATAGGATTAGAGGAAGAAGGATAGAGAGTGCTTTGAACTTTAAATGATTTTTTCTTTCTTATGGATTTAAATTAGCAATAGATTTCTCTAAATTGATGACGTGCAACCATTGTTTCCGTGAATGAGCTACACATCATTTGTTCGTCGTATTTCCACAGCACCTGTTTGGACTGTCCAAGGAGTCTGACTACATACTTCCATGTTTCCTTAACAAATATAAGTTTTAATTCCTCTCTATAATTCTCTCATTCATTAAAGAATCAATACAGAAGGCCTCCCACTGAACACATAATATTAGGTTCTTTATAAACGTAGTTCACTGCAAGAAATATTTTCTTCCCCATTAGAAAATATTAGGCACAATTATTCTATATCAAAGAATTTCAAAGAACAATTAACTTAATTAATTTTTTACAATTAACTCCAATAATGAATAATGTTACATTACGCTAAGATAAAACTAAAACATAGTTTCACCAAGACAAGTTTGAGAAAAAAAAATTACCCAGCTCCTTTGTTTATCACATATGTAGAACTGGTACTATATGGCATTTTAACCTTCAGTTGTTTATGCAGTACCAGTATATAATAATTGAATTAAATATATGTAAACAGCACTCAAATTTAATATTAAATACGTCTTATTCAAACGCCCTGTATTAGAAACAAAAGTACAAACTCATAATAAAATGATGATAAAATAATAGCATAAATAATTTAGAGAATTATTACGGGTTATCAATAAAGAGGCATGTAACTCAATTAGCAGATTCAAATAGAATGATAGATAATGAATAAATAGAATGATAGAATAAAATTACTTTTAACCAAATGATTCTTTATATGTTTTTGAACAAAAAGTTTCATTAAGACATGTAACCAAAATTAAACCATTTCCGTAGAAAATATTATTTTATTTTCTTAATTCGTAATGTCGCTAATTGTTAAGAAAATTCAATTTTTGGTTCCATTGTCCTCTTAGTACACACATTTCAGCACAAATTTGGTTTGTTTTTCAGAAAAAATTGTCCAAATCAAATATTTTAAACGATTCATGTCACATCCAAAAAGCAAACTAAACGGTTCTTGCTAGTCCTTAGCAGTCCACTAGACGACAAGCTTCAGCTCTGGGTATGTCCCGTCGATCGCTACAGTGCATTCTACATGACGAATTGAAATTTCATCCATACAAAATAATCACAGCTGACCGAAATAAATTTTACACAGGGCAGAGTTTTTTGTGAGAGAATGCGCGATTTATGCGCAGAGATCCCCGATACATTCTAGGAAACCGCTGAGAACCGCAAGTCTGTATAGCTTACATTACCTATTTTACTTATATATAATATATGCTGTTTACTTATTAATATATAATATTGTTATTCATTATTGTGAAAATTCTGATTTTTGAACGATTGTAGTAGACAACAGATTTAAAGATTATTAAATTCATATTTTATAAATAAAATTTGTGTTTTTAAAAATATATATCAATATCCAAAGTATTTAAGTGGCGCAGTCGGTAGGAAGGTTACTGATGTTGTAAGTACCAATCAATTTTTCATGTCAGTCTCCTCAAATTCCATTAATTCCTTTTACGAAAGTAATCAAAACGACAAAGTAGATTTAGTAGATTTATTTAACACATTAAAACTTTCAAATAATTTAACTAATTTAAATAAGAATCAAAAAACACACAAAATGGCTCCACCAGGTTTAGATATTAAGAATTTAAGCGTTATTCGACAATTCGATGAAAATCCAAATAAATTACATAGATTTATTAATGCATCAGAGTAAATTTTATCGTATTATTTTGACGTAAGTGATCGAAGTAGTTTTCAAAATGTTCTTCTATTAAATGGTATCTTAAATAAATTAGAAGGCAGCGCTGAAGAAGTTATCGCCATAAACGGTTGTGGTACCTGATATAACATAAAGCAAATATTAACTCAAAATTTTCATGATCAAAGAGATGAAAATTGCTTGAACCCAGCTTTGGTTAATTTAAAACAAAAGCCACCAGAATTACCGACACAATTTCACGAAAGGGTAATTCATCTGCTCAATACTATTTGTAATTATATTGATTTATACATCACTACACTGGCAGAACGAACTAGTAAGAGAGATTTTTTCACTAAACAGGCTCTAAAAACATTTTAAGCGGGACTAAGAGATCCTCTAGATCCAACTATACAAGCCATGCATCCAAATTTTTTAAGTCAGACATTACAATTTATAACTGAAGAAGAAAATATCAAACATTATCAAAAATCAATGCATCAAATTCTATTTACGCCACCGGTTTTTAAAAATACCTATCCACAAGCGAGATTCCTAATAAATAATTTCAATAACAATTTTAGACCATTCAATCAAATTCGTCAATCCCTTCAGGTTCAACACACACAATTTCCTCGTGGACCAATAAATTTACAATGACATCCGTATCCACCCGCTCAAAATTTCCCAAGTAATTCTCAAGTTTTTAGAAGACATCCCAATCCGAGATCTATACAAAACAGACCCAAACCTATGAGCATATCTACACGAAATACTTCCCAATTTAGAAAACCGAATCAAAACTACAATCATTTTGCAAATTGCGGAGCAAACAAAAATATAATAGTCGAAGAATTGTTTAACACCGAAGACGGCACCTCCGAGCAACAGGAAACATATGTCGAGGACATTACTTCTTCTCGTGATTATTGTTGCGAAATACCAATGTTTTCTGAATTTAATCAAAGCAAAACTTTAAAAATTTACTTATTTAATTTTCACAACACATATGATGGTCTAATTGGACTTGACAATTTAAAATTACTAAATGCAAAATTAGATTTTGTAAATTCATATTTATTAACACCGCACAGTAAAATACCTATAAAATACCAACCAACTGTTCATAAAATGTTCTCATTCTATTAAAATCGAATCGCATACAAAATTAATAACCAAAATTCCTGTAAACATCAAAAATGGTGATGTATTAGTTCCACATCAAAAGATACAAAATATAGAAATTCCAGAAACTTGAACAATTGCAAGAAATTTATTAGTTTCAATACAAATCTTGACATGCTAATTCCAAAACTTTATTTAGTTTTTTTCTATCACGTCAAGTTTTTTCTCTACAGTTGTTGCGCATCCGACTAAGCGAATCACAGAAGTCACTACTGCTCTCCTACCGGCGAACCTTCTTCGACCTAGGAGTGGGGGCGTGGGTGACGTTGCGTCATCCAAAACTAGTTCGGTCAGTTACGCATGAGATGCTAAAGTACGCCGGTCTGTGTCGCTCTGATATAGTGAAGTCGAAGTATACATACACAACTACAGATTTTCGTTATGTCTGCCTCTGGTTGTTCTCGTCGTAAGTCCTTAAACAGCCCTGATTCATTTTGTTATATATGTAGCAGTTTTACCATCCCCATTCATTAAAGTGAAAATAGGTGACCAAGATAAATCATGGGCCCCTCATAAAGTATGCAAGCTGTGTAGAGAGTTTACGAATGTGGACGAAGAGAACACGTAATAAACTTTCGTTTGGTATACCAATGGTTTGGCGAGAGCCCAAAGATCACTTTGTGATTGCTACTTTTGCATAGTGAAAACATCAGGATTCAACAAGAAAAACAAACATAAAATTGAGTACCCTAATTTACCGTCAGCTATACGCCCTATGCCTCATTCAGCTGAAATTCCAATGCCAGTTTTTCAAAAATTACCTTCTTTAGAAATACAAGAATGTGAACGTAGAAGGTTTAGTGAAAGAATTGGCCATTTCTAACTATAACGCAACTGAATGGCGATTGTTTATAGATAGCTCAAAGCGTAGCTTGAAGTGTGTTCTCCTACATAATGGAAATGTATACGGTTCAATCCCAATAGGTCATTCAGTTTATTTGCGTGAAGAATATGGGGACATAAAGAAAGTCATTGACTTGTTGCAATATAACATGCACCAATGGATCATCTGTGTTGACCTTAAAATGGTCTGTTTCCTTCTTGGCCAGCAACGCGGGTATACCAAATATCCCTGTTTTTTGTGCATGTGGGACTGCAGAGCTCGTGCTCGTGCAAACATTTTAAATCAGCCATTTGTCGACAGAAAAACATTGTATTTCCGCCTTTGCATATAAAACTAGGTCTCATGAAGCAATTTGTTAAGGCTTTGTCAATTGAAGGAGATAGCTTTAAGTATATCATTTCGGCATTGCCTAGCCTGTCATATGAAAAGATAAAGGCTGGTGTGTTTAATGGTCCACAGATTCGGCAACTCGTTAAAAATAAAAATTTCACTGAAACAATGACCGAACTTGAAAGGAATGCTTGGTTGGCTTTTAAAAATATTGTTAAAGACTTTCTTGGAAATACACGAGCCCTGAATTACATCGAAATTGTTCAACAACTATTGGAGAGCTTTAAAAAGCTTGGTTGCAACATGAGCATCAAAATACATTTCTTACATAGTCATCTTGCTAACTTGCCAGAAAATTTTGGTGCTATTAGTGATGAACAGGGCGAGCGATTCCACCAAGATCTAAAGGTTATGGAAGGGCGGTATCAAGGTAGATGGGATGTCAGTATGATGGCTGACTACTGTTGGAGCATCAAGCGAGAATGTTCACAAACTGAACACTCCAGGAAAAGCTATAAGAAGAAATGTTTACTATAATATCTTTTATTTATTCTTTGTATAAACACAATTTAACTTTTAATAATATGTTAACCTCTGTATGAATAAAATATTCTAATCTATTTGGTCAGATCTCACCTTATTTCCTTTCGTATGTACACCTTTAAGTTAAAATGAGTGGTATGCTGTAGCCTAAGAACTTGACGTGATAGAGAAAAACTGTGAATAGTTTTAAATTCAGAGATGAAAAATTAGTCAAAAACACGTCACAGATCCAAGCAACAAAATTGCTGTTCCCCAGTGATTGATGTTAAAAAACTGATTCGAACGTCACATACGAAGCCAGAAGAAAAATATCATGTTTTAAAGTTATATAAAAAGTATTCAGATATATTATATACTGAACACCAACTCTTAAATTTTACCCATCAAGTGAAACACAGCATTAAGATAAAAGACGAAATGCCAGTCTACACTAAGTCGTACAGATATCCGTTTGTTCACAAAGACGAGGTACAGAAACAGATTAAATCCATGTTAGGACAAGGAATTATTAGACCTAGTGAATCGCCATAGTCATCGCCAATTTGGGTAGTCCTCAAAAAACCAGATGCTTCTAGCAAGAAAAAATGGAGAATTGTAGTCGATTACCTCAAATTAAATGAGAAAACCATTGAAGACAGATCTCCTTCGCCTAATATAACTAACGTCTTGGACAAATTAGGTCGCTGTAACTATTTTACAATACTCGATTTGGCAAGTGGATTCCACCAGATTGAGATGGAACTATGTGATATACCAAAAACAGCCGGAAATATATAACATACTTAGAAATACATTCACAGTTATTCAAAATTATAATGAAGGAAAAACCAACCACCGTGGAATACTAGAAACAGAAACACATATTAGAAGAAATTATTACTGACCAGGAATTTAATCAGATATTACAGATTATATCAACATGTGTGAAAATTGTCAATATGATAGAAACCCACCCCGTCAAAAGCTAATGATTACTCCAACGCCTTCTAAGCCTCAAGGACAAAAATATTTAACTATAATAGATACATTTTTAAAATATGCCCAAGCCTACCCATTGCAATGTCTAGCCGATATTGAAATTATACGATCATTACATACTTTCATTACACATCATGGATTACCAAATATAATTACAATGGATAATGGTACCAAACTAAAAAATAGTGTTGTTCAAGAATTTCTTCAAACACACCATATCGAACCTCACTATATATCTAATAATCATCCAGAATCGAATGGGTCCATAGAACGTTTCCATTCTACTATATTCTAACATTTACGAGTGATTATTAGTAAAAACAATAAAACTGATATTTTAAATCGAATACATTATACAACTTTAGGTTACAGCAATTCAATACATTCTGTAACAAAACAAAAACCAATCGATATATTAAATAGTCATCTGAATTCAAATATCCTTTTGATATTAATTAAAATCAAAAATTCATTAACAATTATATTGTAGCACATCGCCAAGCTACTCAAGAAATGTATAAGAGGTTAAACGAAAACATGACTTCTCTAAAAAGGAGGTATCATCAGTAAAGATAACGAACAGCGAGAAGATCCTTTATCATATAAAGAAGGAGAAAATTTTTATAGAAAACTAAAGTCAAATAACAAAAATATTTTAACACAGGAATATGTAAAAGAGAAAGTATAAAATAAAAATAAAGAATAAAAATAAAAATATTAAAATTCATTCAGAATCAAAATTAATTCACAAACAAAATGTAAAAAGACCTAAATTGAAACGTAATCCATTATAGGTCCCAGCTTCTGCTGCCAGCAGGCCTTCAAGAGATGAAAATAATCAACTTAGCTCAAAACCCGGGACTTCTTCCGTATAAGCTAGGAAAGGCGCGTTTAAAATCAAAAGTTCATACCTTCCTTCATCGGCAACGGCAATTCAAAATTCTCCGGAAGCATAACAATGACCTAAGTAATGTCTGAATGATCGTGGCATGTTCATATATTTTTTTCTTTATTTGGGTCTTTCGCCACGATCTAAAACTCAAAAAATATCAAAAAAATCTGTTCTTATGTAAATAAGAATAATTATGTAAATAATGGGAATCGGGTCATAAAATCAATTGGAATAGTTCTAAAACGGTATTAAAAGAATCGGTAACAAAATACAGAAGATTAAAAGAAACCACTATAATAAATTTAAATAAAAATAACTGTATTGCTATGCCTTCGGTAGATTTAAATTCAATATGGTTCCCGATTCTAAAGAATACAATTAAAAACATTTTTCAATATACAATCACAATCACACAGTACCCCTATACATATTTATTACCCTATTACATATTTATTATTATTACATATTTATTACCCCTATACATATTTATTAGTACACCTATACATATTTTTTTGGTAATATTTCACTGTCATTAAAAATTAATTGTCAATATATGTATGTATGTAAGTATCATTGACATACACAAAAAATATATTTACTTCCTGTCTTTTCATAATTTATAGAAATTAATATAATTTATTTTTAGATTCGTTTTGAAAACGGAAGGAGAATGCTTCCCGAAACATTAACACTAAAAGTTTGTATATTTTTTTAGAACATTTTTATATTTCTAAAATTGTATTCGTTAGGCAAACTTATTACAAAAAAGGATCACTGAGAAATTTGTCTCCGTTGGGTTTTTTTGTTTTTACCCAGTGATTTTTTATTTACATAAGAACAGATATTTTTGATATTTTTTTAGTTTTAGATCGTGGCGAAAAACCCATATAAAGAAAAAAATATTATAATGACCTTACTAATGTTTTAGAGATAAAACATAACCCTTTTTATTTTGAACTTAAAAATTTTCATAAAGCAATGTCATATCAACTAATTTCAGCGTAACAAAAGTATTATACTATTAATCCTGTATATCGTACTAAAAGAGATTTAATTAATGGCTTAGACTATAATTAAAAGCATTAACGGTAATTTAGATGTGGATGGCAGAATAGTATGGTGGCAGAATAGTATGTGAATACTATTAATAAATTACAAACTAATCAAAGGGGCATCGTAGACAAGGTAAACAAGCAAATTTCTCTGACCACCAAAATGATTGAAAATTTAGATAAAACAATATCGCTAATAAATCATAATCAAGATGTAGTATCTCAAGGTATAAAAGAGATGAGATTGAGAACAGACGACCTAGTATCAAACCTAAAACATTATCTAGACTCTAAAAACCTATTAGATCAGATTAATATAGGCCTTAGCGTTATGTTACAACTATTAACTGATATCGAAAACTCAATCACCTTTGCTAAATTAAAGATTGCACACTCGAATCTACTTAAAATCGATGAATTAGAATCAATGTATGATACAGCTGTAAAGTTATATTTGAGTAATGAAATGCTTTTTCCAAAATCACATTTTAATAATTATTATGAGGCTTTAGAAATTCAGGCATTTTATCATGACAAGAAAGTTGTTTTTATAATGCACTTGCCAATAATTTATCTTGACACATTTCAATATTTCCATTTATTTTCAATTCTTACACAAAATCTTACCACCATTATTCCCCATAATACCTATCTGATTATAAACAGGGATTTCTACCAATACATGCCAGTACCTTGTGATATGCTGCAGAATGAGTATTTCTGTAAAAAGGCTAATTTAATAAATGGATTGAGTCTCTAAGCTTGTAAAAAAATCCAGATCAAATTAACTGGAAACATCATAGAATAATTCAGCGAAGCCCCATTATATCACTGTATTTACCAATAAAACAAAAATTTAAACTACTTGCAAAGGGACATATTTTGTTCAAGGGAACTTATTTAATCGAACTACCCACTGATTGTAAATTTTGTACTAATGGCTCTATGTATGAAAACCATAAAGAAGAATCCTTCAGGCAACCTCTACTATTAGAAAAAGTATCAGTTAATAAACATCAAGCAACAACGAAGAATACGACAAAACTCATCTTAGAAAACATACCGCTAGACCAAATTCATCAATTACAAAGGAAGCAAAATAAAATAGCACCCGTTGAATTAATTGGCCCCTCGCATTTTCAACACAGTTTTTGGACCATGCCGATTTACCTTATCCTGATCACCGCTGGAGTATGGTACGTCTTCCATCGACTGAAAAGAAGAAAGCTACAAGCCTATCCAAGGACCGAAGTCGAAGAACCACAACCAACGCCCAGAACGTTCTTCACCCCCAAAGGACAATCTTCCTTTTAGGGAAGGAGTTATGTGCTGACATCCCCGACCCATTCTAGGAAACCACTGAGGAGTGCATGATGCATGATGAGATGCATGATGCATAAAGAAAACATCATGCATCATGCATTACATCATGCATAACATCATGCATCATGCATCATACATCATACAATAATCATCATACATCATACGTCATACATCATACGTCATACGGCATACGGCATACGTCATACGTCATACGTCATGCGTCATACGTCATGCGTCATACGTCATGCGTCATAGTCATACATCATACATCATGTATCGTTCATCATTCATCATACATCATACAGCATACATCATTCATCATACATCATACATCATACACCATACAACATACCCCATACCTCATATCTCATACCTCATACCTCATACCTCATACCTCATACCTCATACCTTATACCTCATACCTTATACCTCATACCTTATACATCATACATTAAACCTTATACACATTTTATGTAATCCCATACAGAAGCATAAAAGCAAGAAAGCAAAATATGCGCCTGATTTTGTGTTGAACATGTACACTGCATATATCTTTGATATATATTTATGTATATATTATTACTGGGTATATTTTCAGTTCGATACAAATACGTATCCGGGTGTTTTTTTGATTCCCAATAGGTAAATTTTTAAAATTACAAAAGTAGACTGGCCAAAATTGCTTCAAAGAAATTCGCGAAGCTTTACCCAAGGTTTCCACTCTACGAGATTCGTAAATAAAATAATAAAGCTATTGACAAAGTGTTCGATCTGGCAACACTATTTGCTTATCCTTTGGAGAAGAGGCAGGCCTCAGTATACCTGAAATCAATTTGTGGTTCATAAACCGGATTTTTCTAGTCGGTTACGACTTTTTTCTATATTTTTCTATATTTTTTCGGTATCCCAAAATGCTGTCCCTTGAGATGAATTTTCAATCAAGTACTCAAGTCTGGTCAATACGGAGGCTGGAGAGCCACAGTGAAATTTTAACTTTTTGATGTTCAGTCTCTCGCAAATAACCCTGTTTCGAAGTGTTTCGAGAACTTTTCAGTCTTAAAGTATTTTCAAGTCTCTTCAGAGTATTTCAAGAACACTAATTTTCTGGCTATCAAAAAAGCAAATCAGCTTGCTTTTCATGTTTGATTTGCTCATTCTGGATTTTTTTGGCCGCGTTGGGATTGGAGTTTACCATTCGTGGCTCTGGTGCTTCGTTTCCGGATCATATTCATTCGAATGTCAGCCTTCTAAGAAATGCTTAAAACCATCTGAAAACACGAACCCTTACCAACAGTTTATCATATCAAACGCTAGACTACCACTTTCATTACTTTATTTACACACTTCGTATATAAACGTCCAGTTATTTTTGTCAATATTAACATCTTCTGTCTGATCATAAGGACTATGTATACGGGAGACTTGCATTTTATTATTAATATATTGCGTCTTCACGATAAATATAACTTTTTTCTGTAAAAACTATTATTTTCCCGCAGTTTACTTTCATTTATTTATTTACATGTCTATTTATTGACAATCTAAAATTAACTTTCAGAATAATATTACAAATTAATTGTATTAAATTTGCAACACTCCAGTACCAACATCATAATAACTGTACTGATCCCTAAAAATATAATTTTAAAATGTGAAATATTACGCAGTTGTTTGGTAATTTGACCGTCATTGCAATAGAATTTCAACATTCAGTCATACAATATGAACTAATTAATGCTAATGAAGCATTCACCCTATATGACTATAGTTCAGTTACATATAGTTTTAATCATACATTTAGCATTGATAAATTCTGAGTGAATAGTTACAAGGAGCGCCCTATCTTTGAAACCCAAACCCTTCATTAGGAAACTTAATTTTGCCGAATACCGACAAAATTTTCATTTTCCAGGTTTTGGTATAAATAAAGCAGCGTCGACATGGAAATTATTATTTACTTGCTGAAAGTTCTGGCCATTTTGTTCGTGGCGTTACATACGCGTATGACATATTTACAATATGTTTCCCATAGATTATATTTCGTTTGCTGCTGTTAGAAACTTTGTATGGGACATGGGAATTTATTAAATGCAGGAAGCAGTTGAAAACTAACACTGAATAATAATGAAGAAGGTTTACCAGAACCAGCTAGTATAAAGACTTAAAAGTTAATTTCAAGGGTTTGTACAGATGAAATTTAAAAGAAATTTAAACAACATTTTCAATTTTAATATTGCATTTTTGTATATGTATTTAGATTGTCGTTTTCTTAAAAATATCTTATTTATTTGTTAACAAGTTGTAATAAACTTTGCTCAGTCCAATTGAGTCAGTTTTATTGCCCGAAGCAAAAAACACCAACAAAAAGCTATACGAGTAAAAATGTGTTGTTACAATCAAAAGGTGGGTATCAATATCAAGTAAGTGTCAAATTAATAAAATATAATGCTCCGAAACAAGTCAAATTGTTCCCATAACAGTATAATCACAAAAACATTAAGATATTGCTTGCAGACAGCAAAATGTCGAAACGTCGTTCCAAAAAAATGATGAATAAAATTCTTTACCACAACAACTCAACATTAAAGATCTAAATTATCAAAGAAGAAATATATATATATATATATATATATATATATATATATATATATATATATATATATATATATATATATATATATATATATATATATATATATATATATATATATATATATCTATATATCTATATATACATATATATATATATATATATATATATATATATATATATATATATATATATATATATATATATATCTGTGTGTGTATGTGTGTGTGTGTGTAATGTTAGAGTTTCTTGGGCTGCGTCCAGTGAAACAACAGTATCTGGGTCTCATCATACACCCAACTGTAGGGTTCCACAATCTCATGTGGAATACACAACACCTGCGTCTCCGCCTAAATGAACATTTTTCTTGGGTGCTGTGACCGGGAGGAAGCCCCACCCATCCCTTACATTGGAGGGCACATATTTCGTCTGTTGGTGGTTAGACTCATCAGGGTACCGATATATGCCCTCACACCAAGAATAGGGAGTCCCTCTCCACAATCAAACAACCCATATTTTCGCCGACTTCTCGTCGGATGGCTTATAAATGGAGTTTTTTGACTTCTTTGAACTGCGTCCAACGAGACAACAGTAGTCAGGAGTTATACACCCCCGACCGTTGGGTTCGGATTTTTATTCGAATGTACTTCATTAATTACTCGACAAATTCAGCATAAGTGTGTTATTTTGTCAGTGTATCCAACAATTGTAAGTATTTCAATTATTTCTCTTTCAGCTAAATACATATTAATTACATCTAAAAATTGAAAGAAATTTGAAATTCAAAAAATAGCGTTAACATTTCAAGTGTAATCAAATACCTCATCTATCATTTATTGTTTCATAGCCTACTAAATAAAAAACCCAATTTAGCCAATTTAACCAATTTTTTATATATATTCTAATAAAAATACCATACAATATTTACGTCGTTAAATTCAGAAAAAAATGCTCTTTCCAACAATGCCAACTTCAAGTACCGTTGTCATTAAAAAAAATCAATATGCACAAGCAACAAGCACTTTGCAAATAACAGATAGTTCTCTCGGTACAGAAACAAAAACCTGAACGCGTAAAAGCCAGTCAACAAAGTTTACAATTACTGAAAATTAGCTAACAACTAATAATAATTAATATTATGACAGGTAATTAAACATACATTCATTTTTATCTGCCGTTAAGTTAATAACATAGACCAGAAATGTTTAAAGAAAATTGTGAGTACTTCTGAGATGAATGACTATCTTCATAACCGTTCATGGAACTTAATCCATGCCATCGTAACAGTAGAAACACCAGTGTCCAATAAGGTCGCTATTTTTTGAAAACTTAAACCTACTTCTTTCATATCAACCAATCGTTCAAGTTCAAATTTGAATTGCCTTGACAAAATTGTCACAAAAATCCGCAATGATATTCGACAGACCGTATTAATTGCATTTTACATGATATTTTGGGTATGAAAAAACTTTTTGCTTGATGGGTTTTTTTGCCCGATTTATTAACAATTGACCAAAGACGCATGCGAATAAACTCTTCGAACAAAATCCTAGGGTGTTTACACTTATTTATAAACAATTCTGCACTGTTCGAGTTTCTTCGATATTTTGTTAGCAGTACACGTATTTTGTAACACGAAGTAGCAGCCCAAACAATAGGGATTCATCTGCAGGATAAGTTAGGGAAACGATTTTCTGGAATTCTCGTGGTATATTACTAAGCGACTCCCTGGCAAAAGACAAAACTATCGCCGAAGAATATTACGCTGCACTGCTGGATAAATTGAAAATTGGAAGATCCTTTTCACGGCAACGGCCCAGATATTTCAAGTTATTGCTGAACAACTCCACAGCCGACACTTCGAATTGCTTTCAGAAGTGCCGTGTTCGCCGGATTTAATTCCCAGCGGTTACATACTGTTCAAACCTGAAACTATAGTTCGCTGAATAAAGATTCACTTCAATTGGTTTCAGATAATTAATCGGTATCAAATAAGCGAAAAATTTGAAGGTAGGCCCGTAGAGAAAATTATTTATATGCAAAGAATTTTCATACAAATGAAGAATATTCATACTCCACGTGGGTGCTCTGTTCGTCCTTTTAGCCTGTACCTTACACATACTTATACCTTATGTTGTATGATGTATGATAAAATGTAATACTTTTATAGTCATTTATCACCTTTCAGCTTAGATTTGGTTTGTTTTTTAAGAAAATAACAAGACTGACACATTAATCAATTCTTCTGTTGTAACCTTGGGTGTGAAACACTAAACTCAAAGTGATTTACCGCTAAACATCGAATCACTTTTTTTTAATGTTCTTGACGCACGTTTTGCTAACCATATTAGCATCATCAGGAGATAATTTTAGTTTACACATTAATGTCGTTTAATGTCACAGTTCAAATTAATAGTAATAATAATTACACGTTTTAATCAAAAGTTTTATTTATAAATCAAAAGTTTAAAATGTCCCACGTTTAAGTTTATGCCTGCCTGTCACTGTTTTAATCTATTTTCCCGAACACGTTGACAAAGTCCTTGTAAATATATTTATAGTTTGGTGGGCAACAGCCTCTCAGAAGTATATCGTGATATTCTCCTTGAGTTTTTGACCCTTGTTGAAAGAGTAACTTTTTTCTTTCAAATTATGTGAAAAATCGTTAGTTAAATATACAAAAATTATTTCCTTTACACGGTATAATCCCCAAACATCTAAACATAACTCTCATCATAGTCCTCCTTTACCCTTAGATAGATCTGCTAACAGCAACTTCATAAATGATGAAGTAACTATTCAAAACTGTCAGCTACTCTCAACATAGAAGTTTTTAACAAAACTCTGACTGTGTTAATACTAAAACTGATAATATCTCCAACCGCAGAAACTCAAATTTCAATTTCAAGTGTGGTGTGTTAAATAATAAATTTGATATATGCACTGCGGTATATATTTAAAACCATATAGATCTGCCGCATTATAATATTAACTCAAAGATAGGAGTGCCAACGCTAAACCAACGCTAATCTCAACCAGCTACAGAGAAAATGCGAACACCTAACACGATTTAAATTGTTTTACCTTGAGAGACGAGCTTAATTTAACCTAATGAGGATAGCGACTCGCTATTTTAACATTCGTAATGTTTAATCTAGTCTCTTAAAGCTAGAAAGAAACTTACAATTAGCTAAGGTAAACGTAGAAACAATGAAGTTAATTTAATATTATATAAGTGCCATTAAAAAGCGGGTCTTCCGGGGCTAGTTCATAAAGCTAATGATTTTTGTGCTAAATATACTCTTTAAAATATTATATTCTCTAAAATATATACTGGAGAAAAAATGCAACATTATCAAACATGAAATTAAGTAAAGATAAAAAAAAATAAATTTCCTGTACGTTTTATATAAAAAAATCAGTATGTTCATTAATATAATTAACATTGTTCAGCAATGGCCCAATTAGATGATTAATGTATTTTTATTGCAAACTATACCAGGCAAGTAGCAAGTTGTATACATGTTCTAAGTAATATCAGTCAAATATTTGGCGATCTCGCTGGCCAGTCGAATGTCGTTATGACAGGCTCTTCCTAAAACTGTAGTATTTTGCTGCAGAGAAAACACCCAATACAGACGGCAAGTAATTCTCAAAACAGCCCTACAACATAAGTATCACGCACTTATCCCCAATCCTCAAGCCATCTTATTTATATCCATATCCGGTGGTATATATATGTGTGTGTACTTGGGTTTTATGGACTACGAAAAGGCATTTAGCGCAATCTCAAATTAAGCTATAATGGATGCATTGCTTAGCCAGGAGGTAGACAAAGCATATATAAACCCATTAGGATCGATATATAATGAAGCTACAGCTACATGATTTTATAGCTTGATGATCTTATAGTTAGAATTAATGTAGAGCGAGGTATGGCAAGGTGACGCAATATCACCTATTCATTTCTCAGCCTGCCTTAAAGAAGTATTCCCTAATCTAGATTGGGAACAGGGTGATATAAAAATCAATAGTGCTATCAAGCCATTTTAGGTTCCCGCATAATATCGTTCTCCTTTCGCAAAACCCAGAGGAGTTGCAAAGATCTGACGAACCATTTAAAATAGTCAGGTTATGTTAATCATATAAATTTGCTGAGGACAGAAGAATTTCAATTTTAGAAAGGGATTTGGAGATTGTGAACCACTTTATATATCTTGGGCAGAGGATTTCAATGGAAAGGAATACCGTCCAGGAAGTGGAACAGTGTGTTAAATGTAGCTGGCAGGCCTTTGGCAGCCTCAACAAGCGTTTAAGAACAAACTCCCACTATGCCTCAAAACGAAAAGTTTTCAATCAATGCGTCCAGTCCGTTAGGACATATGGAAGTGAAACCTGGACGCTTACATCGCTATCAATTTAAAAACTTCGGGTAGCACAGAGAGGAATGGAAAAATGTATGCTTGGCATTACAAGACAAGAAAGAAAGCTCTGCACATGAATCATGCAACAAACGAAAGTATGTGACATCATTGGAAGAGTAAAGAAATTGAATCAAATTTTAGGAAGTCCATTAAAAAACGCCCTCATTTGGTGAAGCAACAAATTTAGCTTCACGATGACAATGCACGTGGCCATTCGTCCGGCGTGGTTACAGCGAAATTGGTCAGTTTGCATTACGAATTAATGTCACATCCACCTGATTCTCCGAACTTACGCTCCCCCGACTTCTTTCTGTTGCTAAATATAAAGAAATGGCTGGCCGGCTGGAAATAAATGCACCTCAAATGAAGAGATAATTACCAAATGGATGTTTATTTTACAGAGTTGGAAAAATTATACATTTACGACAAAAAAGTAATCAAAAAGCGGTGTTTATTTAAAAATATTCTGACTTAGCCAAAAACAAATTACAATTACAAATTCAAATTAATATTAATATTCATAGACAAATTAAACAAATCCATGATTGGTCACTCTCTTTTCTCACACCAATATCTCAATATCTCATAGATGAAGATACTGTACACATCTGCTCACAGATATCAGCAGCAACAGCCTCTCTCATATATATATATATATATATATATATATATATATATATATATATATATATATATATATATATATATATATATATTCTTTTACTGTTCTTCCATTTCCCCTTGCCGTGTAAGGTTCGAGCGATTGAATATTTATTCACCCCAAGTAGTGAGGAAACTTTTTGAGTCTCCAAGCGAAACAGGTTTTTCCATAGAATTTGATCTTCTAACAGATCCATCTGATATTCTAGTCGTGTATGTTAGTTAGTTGTGTAATGGTAGTCTATATCATCTGTCTTATACTGCACTTAGTTTTATTTGTACATCTTCTACGGTATAATTTGTTCACTTAATATACCCCAAATTTATTCTATTAATACTTCCGTCTGTTTATCCTTATATATATATATATATATATATATATATATATATATATATATATATATATATATATATATATATATATATATATATATATATATATATATATATATATATATATAGGGTGGTTATTTTAATGCCTCCGAACCGATAGAGGTCACTGTCAAACGAACTGTGAGTTTAAGCACAAATCTGTACCATCTGTGTAACATTTAACATCAGAGCAACACTTGCCAATTGTAGAAATTTATTATCAAAATTAATGTTGTGTGCGTAAAACTTACAGACTTTGCGAATTTTATGAAGCAATATTAATCGCCAAACCGCGCGACAAATTCCGAATGCATTTTAAGCTGCTCGATACTAAAACAAAAACAATACAAAACATTGTGCGTTCCAAAAAAAAAATGTTGGTGCTTTTGCTGACAATGTTAATGAAGATCCAAATTTATCAATTCGTCGCCGTTGCCAGGAAGTTAGGCTTTGTTATTCGACTACGTGAATTATTTAATTACGAATTTGAATGATATTGATCTGAATGAGATATGGTTCTAACAAGACGGCTTCACATGTCATATAGCCAACGCTATAATCGCTTTATTGATGGAACGATTCGGTGAAAAAATTATTTCGAGGAACGAACTAGTTAACTGACCACCAAAGTCATAAAACTTCACGCCTTTAGATTATTTTATTTGAGGTTATGTTAAATCTTTCATCTATGCTGATAAACCAGCAACTATTACGCCTTGGTATTCAACATAACTTGGACAATTGCGGACATAAGACCCCAATTGCTTGAAAAAGTGATCAGAAATTGGATTGACAAAATGCGCTTTGTCAGAAGTAATAACGTCAGACATTTGTTCGAAATTGTTTTCAAATATTAATGCCACTGAATGTTATATTAAAATAAATAGTTTCTAGACATCTAAGTTCAATTTCCAAACGAAACTTTACTGTCTAAAATATGACATTTCGATTTTTCTTATGTCTTTGTAGATGTTACAATACGATGGTTTTGTTTACAAGACTTTTATTTACTTGAAATGGCTCCGATCAGAAAAAATATTTTGGTCAACATGCTATTTCGGGAATACAGGAAAGGGATATATGCTAGATATAAAAAACTCTAGATATAATATCTTCAAAGAATCTTCAATCATTCTTCTTTTTAAAAGAAATAAAACAATTTTATACTTTGTTATCTATCACTTTTATTTAAAAGTGATAGATAACAAAGTATAAAATTGTTTTATGCCTTTTTAATAAATGAACTATCACAAAGTAACGGACAAATCAATCAATAATTCTTGTTTATTTCATTATATTGTAATAATTCTTATTTCTTCAACAGTTGAAATTACATCTTCAATAATCATGTCAATCTTTTTTTTAAGTCATTTTCTATAATTTTTGATTTATTTTTCCTTATAAGATCACCCGATATAAAATTGTCAAATTTTCTTAATCCTGTAGATCTATAGAGATACTCAATCCAATTCTGTCTGTCCTTTTGATGCCAGCTGTAATCTCTCGCTTTAAAAATTAAAGATAGCATTAATATTCATAGTGCTAGGAACTTGATCCAGCTTGAAAGTGACAAAGGTTAGGTAACCCTCTTCATATTTAAATCCCTCCTCTCTTTAAATACTCAATAGCCTGTCAATAAGACACTTCATTTTGTCCAATTTAAATTCAAATTGTTATAGCTACTAAATACAGATATAAATCGATGAACAGTGAACATTAAACATTTTAAGATTATTCTACACTGAATTTTATAAGATGTTTCACCATTTCTGAAATTTAAATAAAAATTTTAAAATTGAATTATTACGGTATTGATCAACGAGCAATAAAAAGGATTAAAATAAAAGAAGGATAACAGAGAAGTAAAAAAAAGGAATAATATAAACGTTACTAGGCACAAAAATATATCACACAGGTTGTTTGAAGGAATAACCAACTTTTGAAACTTTAGAAAAAAGTATTGCAACTCTAACTCCTGCTGTCGATGTAGATATTTTCTTTTACTCCATTTAAAAAAAAATCTACACAGACTTTAACTAGGACTTCAGGATATTAAAATGTAGAGACGTTGACCAGTCTTAAAAATTAATCAAAATCACGTTTTTCTCTGGTTTTAATTACAATTTTAGAAATAGTCAAAAAGGAAAATTTATCCGTGGTCGACGAAAATATTATTCATTTCTTTAGCCGCCACTAAAACATCAGCAATTGTCGGTCGAAACTGGTTTCTGGCCTTAAGCCAGACAAGGGAGATATTTACAGACGTTTTAGTGGCGGCTAAAAGAATGGACAATATTTTCGTAGACCACGGATAAATTTTCCTTGTTTTTGAATATGTATAATTTTATCCACGGACTCACTTGCAACTTTTCAAGCATACCTGGTACCTAGATAGGCCCTGGGCCGGGTCACGGTTCAGATTTCGCGCACTCTAACTGTTGCGGACGGTCCCGATAGGATGTCGTGAGCTGCATTTAATTAACGTCTACATCCGACAAGGCCGATATATACGGCCGTACCGTTAGCTGCTTTCTAAACGTTCAGCTGATGACGAATTTACGCCAAAAACGGATCTCGGGAGACACTTGCTGATATTTTAGTAGCGGCTAAAGAAATAGGCAATATTTTCATGGAGCACGGATAAATATTTCTTGTTTTAGAATATTTTTAATATTCGCCACGAGCTCACTTGCAATTTTAGATTTGACTGCTTATTTGCTGCTGCTGCTTATTTCAAAAATTAACGCAAGGCATAGCTTTTACCACTTGACTAAGCACGCCAAACATTAAACAAAGATGGATTTTTAAACCAACCACCACTAATAAAGTTTACGAGAAAATTTGAGCAGAATTTTGCTAACATGGTTAACGAAACGTATTTAATGATAAATCTCTTAGAACCTAAACATATAAACTCAGAACAAAGTGTCGGCTCGTTGCTTGATTTCCAAATGTTTTCAAATTTTTCCAAAGAAGATCACTAAAAAATTTACATCTCACGCCAAACAAATGATTGTAAAAAATTGTTTCAATGACATTATGCACAATCGATAACAATATGTTCAAAATATTGAATTTTGATATTTATAATTAGATGGTGCGATTAATATAAGTTCGCTTCTCTTTTAGACAGCATATCTAAAACAAAACAAATAAACAGATTACAATATATAATCGAAATCAATAAAAGAGAGTGCGTTTTATTAGTCAAATGGATGTATATTAGGATGAGCCCAAAATCGGTTTTTCACGAATTTCTTTTAATAATACCAAAAATATTTTTCATTATGCAAAAAAAAATTGTGCAAGGGAAAAAAATTGAAGTCGATATCTTAGTTTCCCCAAAGTTAGTCAAAGTTCAAAGTTTTCAAAAAAAAATCCTTTCACGTCCTTACACAAAGTCCTTACACCAAATTATGTATAAATAAAGAGAAAATTGTTGAAAAACTTTGAACTTTGACTAATTTTGAGGAGCCTAAGGTATCGACTTAAAATTATTTCCGTTGGCACAATTTTTTTTTGCCATAATGAGAAATATTTTCGGTATTATTAAAAGAAATTCGAAAAATGGATATTCGGCCTACTCTATTGTAGATAATTAAATTTCCGATCAAAGTAAGTTCAGAATTTTTTTTGAAAACTTTGAACTCTGACTAACTTTGAGGAGCCTAAGATATCGACTTAATTTTTTTTCCCTTGGCACAATTTTTTTTTGGTAAAAGGAAAAATATTTTCATTATTAAAAAAATCAAAATAACCGGATTTTTGGCCCACCCTAATGTATATTAATCAGCATTGATAATAAATCGCTTCTCTTGAACCAAAATAGCTAGAAACGACTAGAAAAACGAAAGAACAACCCAATATTTTTTTAAGCAAGGATAATTAACAACTTTTGTTGATTTTGGTTAAATTTGGAACAGCTACACCATTATTTGTTATTTCGTTTTGGGCCCGTATCAACATATCCAAATTACATGACATATAACAATGTCGTCAACATTATTGCAGTTTTGCAACAACAAATTTTCAGCTCTCCGCTTGTCCCAATTGAACACCAAACCAAACCAAACGTGAACAGAATTTTAAAAGTCCCAAGTCAACTGCATAAAATATTAGGCCAAGTGTCCACTTTCTAGAACGAATATAAATTCTATATAATCCGATCATTCGATCGGCTAAATCAATGCCATCCATTGAGTGCTTATATAATTTTACAATTTCGGGCCTTGTAACATCCACATACTTCTTCTAGGTCTTGTCCCACCTAGAAACCAAGACTTCGTGCCCAACACCCACAAAATTCGAAGCGAGTACTACTGTGTTAATTAATAGAGATATTGCATTTTACTAATGCAATATCTCTATTTTCGGTTGCCAATTTATCATGGGATTCCCTACCTCTTTGTTTTAACTTCAAAATCTATTCACTTTCACTGTCCCATCAGCATATATATTTTTTATGCTGCAGGACTTACAGAAGTTGAAACGACGAAAAATAATTGTGACTTTTTTGTATTCGTTCTGAAAAATGAATGACCAGTGATACTCCAAAGCCAAATGGTTTGGTTTGGCCAAAATTTTAGGTTGTCTACATCCGAACCATTAGAAGCCCCTTGGTAAATCACGAAATCGTATGCCATTCCAAATCTTCCACATGAAATAAATATTTTACACCGCAGGAGTTGGGTTACCTTTTGGTGTATTTTTTGATTGATAAGTGTCCCCTGAACGGCACGATTTGCTTGTCAATGCATACATTTTTTTCCAAATCTAACTATTTCTAATCGCAATTTATCATTGTACAATTTATCATTATAATTTTCTGGATTCTTCAAATTATTGACACATTGCAAATTTCTTTGAAATATATATATTAGGATGGTCGTTAAAAATTTTTTTTTTTCCGACCACCGAAAAACCCTTCCTTTTGAGAAATGAGAAATGAATGAGAAAAATATATAGAAGCAATTTTGTAGGAAATTAAATTTTTTTGCCCTTTCCATTTTCTTCATAACATTCATATTTAGGGAGATATTCTCGATAATATATTTATTAACTTCATAAAGCTAACATTTTAAGACCTACAAACGTCATTTTTTCTGAAATTTTGTTATTTATTAAACAATTATTTATTTAATAATATCTAGTTAATAACGACTATGGCATATTGTTTTAACCATTTTTTTCTTCGTTTGTGTATCTACATTTTCATCGAATAAAACCATTAAACAATTTTCAGGATTAAGTTAACCATAAATGATTTAAAATTTTATCTGAAGCAGCTGAGTAGATTTTTTTTATCAACTGATTGAAAGTTATAGATAGATTTTATCAGTTAAAAATCACAATGGGAAGCATTGATAGATGATGATACTGTAAACCATATTCTTACATAAATGTTTACAATAAATACACAAGTCATACATAGCTAGGCTGTTTTTTCTTTCAAAGTTAGCTTAAATGGAGCGCAATACAAAACTGGAATCTTTTTGGAGGCTTTGTTGACTATATGAACTTGATTCCGATGACTCGATTTGGGAACTAGTTCCAGGACTTTCTAAATTGACAATAAGAAAAGTATATAAAATCAAAATATATATAATAAAATATCAAAATTATACTTATATATACCGGATATTGAATATTTAATGTCATCAATAAATCCAAGACGACCAGGTTTACGTTCATTTAATAAAAAAACTTTTAATCCTGTCATCAACCATTGATAGAGCATCATTGTGAGCAATGTCGAATAAGTCGTTTAAATGTGACTAAAATACTTCGTTATGTTTTTGGGTATCACTTTCCCTTGAAGAATTTTTTTATAAATTTCGCCATACATTATATAAGCTGTCAATTTTTGTAATGCATTGTAATGATTTTAGCTGAGTTGATATTTCTACTTTTTCCCAAAAAATGATCCATTTTTCATAAACTAACTTTTTACTTACATATATGGCCTCAAAGGGTTAAAGAACAAAATAAATATCATATTGCTAAACACTTAATGTCACATTTAAAATGACACTTTCAATGCTAATTTTAAAATGCTACATAATAAAAATAAATCTAAAAAACGAAATCTCTTAGAGACCCTAGAAAAGAATACAAGAAAAATTTGGACATTTTGCTAAAGAACCACGTAGGCTTGAATGGTTTACCTTTGTTAAATTTATGTTGCGCATCTGGACATTGAGGAAATGAATTTCCCACTATCCTCATTTATTGTATTATAAGGTCGATGAACAGTTTAGGTTCTAACTACTTTTCTTAGTGTTAGTTTAAAATAGTTTGTATTTGAAAAAGGCACTGTGTGTTGAAGCAATGGTAATACATACAAGTTTTAAATATTGTGGAAATGTAGATATATGGTTTAGATTTGTTTAGTGCATCCGGAATTTAAAATCAAATAAAACTACAACCAAATTAGATGCCTTGAAACTATTTATTTTATATGATATAATATTCAGTGCCATTAATGTCTGAAAACTATTTCGGACAAATGTTCGTCACGGTCCCTTCTGACAAAGCGCATTCCGTCAATAAAATTTCCGACCGTTTTTTTAAGCCATTGGGGTCTTATGTCCGTAATTGTCCGAGTTATGTTTGCCTCCAAGGCGTTAATAGTTGCTGGTTTATCGGTATAAACTAAATGTTTGACATAACCCCAAAGAAAATAATCTAAATTGGTTGACAATTAACAGGTCCGTTCCTTAAATAATTTTCTCACCGAATTGTTCGCCCAATAAATCGATTGTTGCTGAGCCGTCTGTTAGAACCACATCTCCTCCAGATAAATACCGTTCAAATTCTAAATGCGGCTTTTTGTTTATTACCGTAACCATTCAGCCAAAATGAAATTCGATGCTGAACAAAATTTTGCGGCGAAATTCTGAGTCAAGTTGCAATTCACCGAACGTAGGACGACAACAATGGTCTTGCGGCTTGAATTCTTGCCCAAGCTGTATCTTATAAGGCATCAGAAGAAATATTTACCCAAAATTTTCCACGTAATCGAATAACAAAGTCCAACTTCCTACGAACGGCGACGAATTGATAAATTTGGACCTTCGTAAACAATGCCAGCAACCGCGGCGATATGTTCTTCGTAACTCACAGTTTATTGTCTTGTTTTTGTTTTAATATCACGAGGTACTCTATAAGTTTGGCGCACAGAACACAGATTTTGATAATAAATTTCGACAATTTACAAGCGTTGCTCTGATGTTAAAAATTCCACGATAATTTGAGAGACTATACTGAATAATTTTAATACCTTAGGTAAACTTACAGTTCGTTTGACAACGACCCCTATCGGAAGTTCGGCGACAGTAAAAAAGTCATCCTTTATAAAACTTAGTTTGTTTATTTAAAATGAATGTCGATCAAGTATTGCTTGTTCTACGGCAACGCAAATATTTTTTGCTGCAACAGATGCCGATGGACAACTTCCACGAAATTCATCACCAAGACTTCCGAGGTCGCACGTCGACTCTAAAATAATGTAAATCAGCAATGAATGCTTGTATCGGATTGAGTCTCATCACCAAAAAAACTAATTTGTTCGATGTATTATCGTAGAGTTAAACAACATCACTATAGTATTTACGATAATTCCATTCTGCCGCAATTTTTTGTAATGTTTTTTAATCTATCGACATTATCATCATAAAACATGTCAAATTTTACCATATTAATATCAAAAAAACGCGTTAGCCTTGACAATTTTCCAACCAAAGAATATTTTGTAGTAACATATATAACGCCCTTTCAGAAGAAAAGAACGTTTAAGCATAATGTTACAATAGCGGAAAAGGATGTTTAACGGATTCAGATTAGAAAGCTGATTGTAGGCCACATTAAGAAGATCTTTCTACCACTAAGCACAAACAGCAATCCTTCTAATTAACAAAAAGTCAACATATGATTTCGCGTTCTGTGATTCAAGTAAAACAGTAACATCGACTAAACCAGTTAAGTTATATAAGTACCAAGGATACAACCGTATATATAGGCTTTTTTAGATGAAGTCTGCAATACAACGCAACTCACTCCTTCCTGTGCTAACAGTCCTCAACAGTCAGACTACGCGAAAACCTCCGTGATTCGCCCAGGTTATATTTAGGTTGAAGATATGCATAAAAAGTTGCATGTGGACTCATGAAGAATATCAAAAATATTGAAAAACCGGAATTTGTTTTCCTTGCTCCACATAATAATTGCTCACTTCTTTAACTCGAACCCGACTGATACCCGCTTAAAACCGGAAATCGGTCTCGAGAGACGTTTTCTGACGCTTGGGGGACAGCTGACGAAATAAGCAATTATTTCGTCGAGTAAAGAAAAAATGTTCATTGTTTTTGAATATTTGTGAAATTCTCCACGAGCCCACTTCCAACTTTTCAAACATAAAATTTAGCGATTTTAATAGAAATGTATTTTTGTGTAATCCAATACTGTCTATAAATGAAACCATCCTTAATGAAAAAAGTAGTTCAAAACATTTCACGCGAAAGAAGTCCAAATATATAATATAGTATATAAACATAAATTAAAAACTTTGAATAAGCTGGTTTTACACAAAGACTAAATAGAGTCTGAACTGCACGTACGCCAGCATATATCATGTATTTTTTTATGTATCCAATCTTCCGATAGGGGTAGCTGTCAAACGAACTGTTACTTTGCATGCTTCTAGTGTGAGAATAATTCAGTATAGTCTGGCAAATCAACATGGAATGCTTAAGATCAGAGCAATGCTTGCAAATAGTTGTAATGTATTATCAAAGTGTTCAGTGCGCCAAACTTATAGAGCACTTCCTAAATTAAATTTTTCACATAATCGCCCAACCTAGCGATGTATTCGCCGAATTATCGACAAATTCCGAACGCATTTCACGCTGCTCGTTATTAAAATCAAAACAAGATAATAAACTATGCGTTCCAAAAATATCACCGTTGTTGCTGGCAATGTTGATGAAAATACAAATTTATCAATTCGTCACCAATCGCGGAATCGCTGGCAAGACCATCGTTTGCGCCGTATGTTTGATGAATGGATTCAAAGTCAATTGCAGCTTGCCCCAGAATTTAACAACAAAATTTTGTTTGGCGACGAAGCTCATTTTTGGCTAAATGGTTACGTTAATAAATAAAATTGCCGCATTTGAAGTAAAAATAATCCGCACATGATCCAACAGTTACCGTTGTAACCAGCAAAATGCACTGTATTATGCGGATTGCACGCCATTGGCATCATTGGGCCGTATTTATTTAAAAATACGACCCAATCCCAAGCTGGAAAGCACGTTACTGTTAATGGGGATCGTTACGAAGCTATGATCAATGATTATTTAATTTCGAATGTGAATGGTATTGATCTGGAGGAGGGATGGTTCCAATAGAATGGCTCAACATATCAATCGGTTTCATGAGGAAAACGTTTGGTTAGAAAATTATTTCGAGGATAGGACCTGTTCATTAGCCACCAAAGCCATGTGATTAAAGGCTTTTAGATTATTTTCTTTGAGGATATGTTAAATATTTGGTATATGCCGGTAAACCAGTAAATATTGACGCCTTGGAACACAACATAACTCGGACAATTGCAGACATAATTGGCAAACTCTAATTGGTTAAAAAATGGTCAGAAATTGGATTAACAGAATACGCTTTGTCAAAGTTCACATAAATTAATAGTTTCAAGGCATACAATTTGGTTGTAGTTTTATTTGAATTTAAAGTTCAAACGCACTAAAAAAATCACCCAAGATAGGCAAAGGTAAAGCTTTTAATATAATCCACGGCTTACTGCTCACAGGCATGCAGTTTCATTGAGCATTTCGGACCTAAGTTTACAATATACTTTGTACCAAGCTTTGAGGTTCCACGATTACCAAATCCAGATAACGTCCACCACTGGGGTGACGTTAACCACAAAAAAATAGTATTGCGAAAGTTCAGAACATGATTTCTGCGGCTTTAAGAGAGAAAGCTGTTTCATACACTATATGTAAAAAGAAGTTCCAGTAATTCTAAACTGGAATTTTCGAACTAAATGATACAAAATATCCGGAGGAGCCAAAAGTGGAGGATGAACAACTATAACCACTACTTGAACAAAATCCTTGTCGTACGCTACTAGAGATTAGATATAAACTCGTAATAACACTCAAGCCATATGTATGCATTTATATAAGCTAGATAAAATTCAAAAGGGGAATCGTTGGGTTCCCTCTAAACTCACAGCTGAGAATAAGAGTAAAAGCTTTAATATTTCATTCAGTTCAAGAAAAAGAACTTCCTGCATAAGGTTGTGACCTGTGATGAAACGTGTATTCTCTACTACGATCCAAAGAGTATTGCAAAACCAATTATACATGCCAAAAAAGTCTTGCTCTGCAGTAGCAACTTTGTCGGGCTAATGACACACCTGGATAAAAAATGTCTTATGCTGGCAAAGAAAGAAGATAGTTAATTTTGCTTCACGACAACGAATGGTCATAGAGCAAAAAGATCTCTGAAAATGATCACCGAGTTAAGCTAGGAGATTTTATCGCACCCGGCCTATTTTCCAAATTTGTTACCTTCAGATTTACATCTGTTCTGATCCCTTCAGTATCACCTGGTTGATAGTCACTCCACAAATCCTGAGGAAGTCGAAAAAAGCCTCAATCACTTCCTCACATCAAAAGCTCCACTTGTTTTATATCTGATATTCGACAGCTAAATGAAATGTGGCGAAAATGTAATGAAAGTGATGAAGATTACTTCAAAGATTAAATTCGTATTACTTTCTTGATAAAAAAAATCAGTTATTAAATTCAGTCAAAAATTCGAGTTAGTTGAAAATGCCGAAAATTAAATTAAAAACCTATCAATTCATATGTATATAGAGAACGTAATACCCGAGTAGTTGAACTTAGTAATACTTAGTAATACTCTTTTTTGACGATCAATGAAAGATTTTTTAAAACAACTAGTAATTTCATAGTTATATTTCAAAATGACGGAAAAGTTACTTGGTAGTGTACAAACTCTTGGCATTTTACCAGCAAGCAAAACCACTAGAGTACTAGTTAGTTGCATAAAAACCTCACAAAATGATAAATCAAACCATGTACTTCGCCGCACTTTACACAAAAAAAATATAAATTAAAAAGTGTATAAATTTTTTTATACAAAAAATACTATATACAGTGAATATATATTTAGTTTAGTTCAAATAAGAATTGTCATACTTTTCCTATTCGCATTCCCATGTACAATGTATATAAATATAACTTGAATATACTATTGTATCAAGTTTAAAACAAACTAAAAATAACTGTTGCGATTTATTCGACCAGTTCGATAACAATCTGGACACTTAAATTTGAACTGATCGAACAGTATTGAAAAGATCTTTATAACAGTAACCGCAAACAACAGTTTCTCGGGTAACAACATGTCAAGATAGATAGTCGTTTGTTCGGTGGTTTCAACTGAAACAGTAAAACCGACAAAACCACAACATCTTTCAGTTACGCCAATTTTCCAGTGAGGTAAAAAAAAAGTGAACGAACCGACCTTTTGGACAATATTTGTTCTTTCCGGATTAGGGTGGATTTTTACATTGACGGTGTACGGTCGAGAATTGTTTTAATTTTAAAGAAAATAAATTCCTTAGGCAGCTCGACGGTATTAGTAAGTTTTTCTCGAGAATATGTTCGGCTCGACATGAGAGTTTTCAGAGTTTTTCAAATCACTTTTGCGCTACCTTTTTTTTTAAACAAAATATCAACATGAATGTTAATGTATTTAAATATGAGGATGAAACATATGAAGAATAAAACATATGAAGGATGAAGAATTAAAAGAAATTTGTTATAATAAAATATATTGAGAAATAAGTAAAAGAATATTTCAAATTCATCAACTTTTAACAATAAATATTTTTAAAATTAAAAAATATTACAATCTATCAAATAAAATATCACAATTATGTTATACAAATTAAGTGTCACAAGTTTATAAGACTTGGGGGCTTGTAGAGATATTTACAACTAAAATTTGACAAAATATAAGCAAAAGTACAAAGAAATGTAAGAACATTGTTGAAATATCTGTTTTAACTTAAGTTGATTTTCCGACACATTTAAAATTAACATTCCATTCACCACCATGCGTTTCGCCAGCCGTGTTAGCATCATCACTAGTGATTAACTGAAATATTTATATGATAACAGTACCTAATGAGGCGCATCAATCATGAACCGTGAAGTTAACCAAGCGTTACATTAATAATTCAAAAAGTTAACTGACTAGAATAGAGCCTTTATACCGATTTGTGGTTTCCTTGCATTTTACTATTTGAATGCATTCCTATGCATCAAAAACCCTATTAATATTTGCACTTTTAACAAATCTAATTACTAAGTTAATAATATTTATCTGGCCATGCTCGAGAACAACTATATGTAACGTAGGCAATATAGTCAAAGCTACTTACTCGCAGGTAAATATGCCGCAAATGCAGAAACCGTGAATACGGAATAATAAGTTGTACGGGATTATAAGAAATATAGTTGGCAAAGTTGAAAAATATAATGGAAAAATAAATTGGAAAAATATATAATAAACGCAATTTAATGAGAGATTTATTAACAATATTAATAGTTATTTTCAGGCTTAGCATTATTATTGTCAGCATTGCATAACATTCATATCAGGAACGCATTATGACCAGTATAATTTTAAAGGTTTGTCTAATGCAATAGAACTTAATGGCCCAAATTATTTCTTGGTGGTAGTTCTTGGTATATTTGGATGCATAACTTCAAGCTCACGAGGAGCGTTTGACCCACGCGTGTAACCCACACTTTCTTGTTTGAACACCAAAACAGTGGTAGGTTGTCATTGTTTTGATTTTTCAAAGCAGCAGGATTTGACGATCTGTAAAGCATAGCGGATTAATTAAACAATCTCCTGATGTATTAGAATAGAGCAGCAGTGTAACTGTATATTTTGCTTCCTTAAAACCAGAGGCGGACTTTTCACTTTTTTATATAAAAGTTTTGTTTGACATTATTTTCCAAAACAGGGCAGTTTAATCTGCATTAAACGTTTATTCGCGTTCGAATCCACCACCAGCAATTAACTTGAAATTTTCTCTGGATATGTTACTGCTGCTGAAGTGTCTGCAGATGCAGCTACTCCAACAATTTTGATGTTATGCAATGATTATCGCACCTTAAACTTATTGAACCAACTTTCAGATACTTAAAATCCTCCATCCGTATGTTCACCATCAGGTTCTTTAAAATGTACGTAAAGACGCTTAGCTTTGTCACGGATTATAACACCACTTAGAGGTACTCTCTTCTGGCCGCAGTCTTCAATCCACAATGTTAATGCAGCTTTCATTTTATCAATTGCTGATCGTGTGAAACCGGCTTTTATCAATGGATGGTTTATTTGGGATCAGCTTCAATTTCCTGCCAGCTTGTCAATAGATCCTCATCAAACTCACCATCAAGACAACCTTAAGATCTTCCAGATTTTATAACGTCGAAAATTTGAAATTCCCATTGTTAATTTTTTTTAACCAGCGCTTCATATTCTTCATACCAGCTTAACCAGCTTTAACCAGCGTTCATATTCTGCTTTTTTGGAACTTATATACAGTTTGCTTTTCCATTCTTACAAACCCCTCAGGGGTTCAGATGAGGAGTTTTCCTCCTTCCTCTGAATACGGGCCTGACGTCCCCGAGGTACCCTAGTCCTGTTTGTGATCGTTCTGTATTGTCCTAACTATCTGTTTTCCCTTAAGCCAAATTGTCGTGCGACCCGTGGTGAGGGCTGGATGGAAGCTGAGGGTATCAGCTGTCGCGAATGGGGCCTCCAAAGTACCTCCCGTCCCTTTGGAGTATTTAGGTAATTTTGCTGTAACAAGGAGCACTGTTGCAGTCGACGTATTTTTCTTCCATACTCGTGGGATATCTATGTCCATTAATTCAACTTCCCCCCTATCTTCAGGGTCAAAGAGACCCCGGATCGCGTCTCCTGTAGAAAGGAACAACACTGGTTCTGATTTTGATAAATATTACATAATTAAAAGTACTGAAGGTTCATTAAAAAATGTTTCTCCATTTATAATCCACAAAATTATTCATGGAAACGTAGGCGACTTAGAATCAATAAAAAAAATTAAAAGACGGAACATTGTTAGCTGTAGTCTCAAATGCCAAACAAGCAAAAAACATCCTAGATCTCAAAAAATTCATACATATGATGTCAAGGTCGAGACGCATAAATCTTTAAATTATTGCAAGGGAGTTATCTCTAGTCTAGATCTTTTAAATTGTGAAGAGTCAGAAATACTAGATAACTTGAAACAATTTGGCGTCGAAGCAGTTAAGAAAATACTCACAAAAAAAGAAGGTTCAATTGTACCAACTCGCAGTCTAATATTAACCTTTAGAAAATCGTCCTTGCCTGATAGAATTAAAGCTGGTTACTTATCGCTCAAAATTAGACAATATGTTCCAAATCCAATGAGGTGCTATCAGAGCCAAGACGACCAGGATCAAAGTCCTGCATCCTCTAGAAATGACCTAATCAGCTAAGTTTTCATGATCTGGGACACTATGCTCAAACTGCTGGCTCGTGCAAGTAGCTTGCCAGTTTATACTCAAGATTTTGCAGAGACAGCCTTGATGAAATCAGGGTGGAAAGAAGGATGGGAATTATTATGACATTGTTAACCCTGTTTTTAGTGTGATCCCTTAAGTAACTATTCGAGTAACTATAACCTATTCGAGATATATGCGATATTTCACTGGTCTGGTTGTCTCGCCCTAGCATTATTGTGTGCCCGAGGTATAGACATTATTTCACAGTTTTTAGTTCTATGTTGTTAACTGCGATCTTAGGATTCTCTTTACACATTACTTGAGTTTTTGCAAGATTCATTTTAGGCCATCTTTTGATGACTCTCTTCGAATTTACTCAGCATTGCTTACAAAAAATTATTATATTCTGAATATTGAAGAAAATTTGTTTTTCAATTTCTAAAAACTCCATTTGTAGTGTACGTAGAAGCAAAATAAAATGCAACAATGGAAAAAATACGGCACTTTTTCATTTACTGGAATTTTATATATAATATCGTATATAAATTCCGTAATAATACCATATGTGAACAACATCAAAATGAAAAATATTAGGAAACATATTCCATGTTATAAAAAAAATAAATATTGTTATTCGAATGGGGTCGTCTTCACTTGTGCCCTGATTATATTGTAATTTCTCAGAGGCTTTTTGAATATATCAACAAATATTTATATGGTAACCATAAAATTCGATCTGAATGTTCAAATCGTTATTAGAATTCTTTTTTGTTTTTATTTTCACATACAGGGCGCATCACTGAAATCCAGTCATATTGTAAATCAGCGCGAGCCCTTTTTTGTTATTCTCGTAAGCTAGAAATTTGTATTAAAGAGGTATAGTATTAAAAGTTGTAAGTAAGTATTAAAAAAGGATTTTTTTCCTGCTTCAGGTAATAATTACTCATTTCTTCAGCTACCCGAACATTCAGCTAGAGCCCGACTGATGATGGATTAAGGCCAGAAACCGGTCCCGGAAGACGCTTGCTGTCGTTTGGGGATGGATGAAGAAATTTAAATTGAATTTTTAATTTGAATTAAAAAAAAATTGCTTTGTAGATAATATTGTAGTTTGTTATTCGCTTTATAATTTCCGATAGGTAAATTAGTCAACTAATGATTATAAAAATATATATATATATATATATATATATATATATATATATATATATATATATATATATATATATAATCATATAACCGCGTCAAGTGGTTCAACCGACCCCAGCGCTTGGGCTCCAATTACTAGCTGCGATCAATTGAACCAAAGGTATTAGAAACAAAAACATACACTTTTAATAAATTATTAACACTTTTTAAATTTCCAAAAAACTTGCTAACATTAGGTTTATTGAAATTCATTGCACGAGCAAGGCTTGCAGCTTCTGGAACTCTAATAGGTATCCCCGAATATCGTTTCATGATATCTTTACACCATTCACTATCAGCCTGTTTATTATTATCATGATGAGGTATACTTTATATTATTTTCAAAAGCAAATTAATATGCCAACTTGCTTAAATCAATCGTTGCTAATGCATAATATAATTTAGCAGATGTTAAAAGGTAGTCTACTAATAAACGTTCTTGTTTAGCCGTGAAGATCTTGTTGTGAGGATGGTACCCAGCATTCAAATGTTCACCTTTCTTAAATTTTATAAGATATTGCCATAATATCGTGTAAGAAAAATTAAATAATTTAGCAACACTTCTTATTGTCGCTTTAGATTCCAAAAATATTTTAAATGCCGTTTCAGAGATTTCAGTGGATACTTCACCACGGCTAGTTATCCAGGGCACTTTAGTATCTATATATATATATATATTTTAATTTAATAGTATATTTATAGGATACTTAAATTAGCAAACGTCAAAAAATTATACATTGATTGTCTCAATTTGTTAGGTTATAACCTCAACATAACTAATAATAAACTGTTGTTTTTAAATGATAATAATATTTCGATCTTTCTTTACCTACCACAATTATTGAATAATGTTGACAATCTTTAATGAATAAACTACTCACTACAAAATATCATAATAACAAATGCTACATTATTTAACTTTATAAGTATTTTTCGTGAAAGGTCGAGATGTGCGCGCAAGTCTGATGCTTTCGATGTTTCAACCACCCCTACGATTAATGATTCAATTGACCCCATCTGACCTCAAATTATTAAAAAATTATTTTGTTATAAATATCAAGCGAGGAATTGTAAAATATAGAAATATGGAGACATTACAACTGAAACTTTAGGATTATATTTAAAAATTGAAATAGTATTAAACATTTTGTCGAGAGTTAAAAAAAAGTTTAAATGGCCATAAACACAAAAATTTGAATTTTTTAAAACTAAATCATTACAATGATTCCAAATATACGGCAAATCAAATAATTCTAAGAGGACATTTTATATTTTTATTTTTATCGAATTTTTAAGTCAATTGACCCCCTCACCCTTACCCTGTTTTACCACAAATACACAATGAGTGTATGTAGTACAATATCACTAATATTTAATCGGCGATTACTTAGTACATCTTTAATTTTGGTAATGTTTTCTTCATTGGTCAAGTGGAAAGACTTCCTGAATGAGGTTCATCTTCAATAATGGTCCTTGTACCACTTGAAGACATTCTTTAATTTCGTCGTAGCACTTCATTAGCATATTAAATTCATCAGCACAACAAATTCCTATTATACGGCAAGGACATTGATATCAACTTAAAAAAAAATGATTGTACTGATACGAAAAGCACACAAATTTTTAAAATCAAATAATCTAACTTTTCGATAATAATAATACTTCTAGACCTCGGAACTCGACGTATTCTTTCACTTCCAAAATTTCAGAGCTATGCTGATTTTTCAATAGAGGTACAAGAGTAAGTTTCGAATCATTTTGAGAGATACATAATCAATCAAAATTAGGATTGATTTCTGATCGACGTGATTCGCTCGAAAACAATTTTAATTTCAAAGAAAAAAAAAGTCGTGAAGCAATCCAAAGACGTTTAAAAGTTTTCCCTGGAGGGGATATTCGACCTAAGACAAAAAACGGGAAAAGTTTCGCTTTTAATGAGCATTTTCTCAGATTTTTTTAGATAATTTCTACGCTTTTATTTCTTCAGATAAGAAAAACAAGTGTGAATTAAATGTTACCGGTCTAAAAATTGCTTTCGACATCATAACGCGAAAAACAAAACGAATATATAAAAGCAGATGTGTGCTAAAAAAATTGAAGAATATGTTTTCCGCATTTCAACGGCTCCCTTTCCTCTTTCGGATATGTTTTCTCTAAAAATGACACGGAATGCGCAGCAATGCAGAAATAACTGAAAACCTTTGAGCATGAAGTTGAAAAAAATACTTGTCGCTTGGAAAAATATTAAAATAGAATTATTTAAATTGAATATTTCAACTTTATATAATTTAATTGTTCGGTTTTTTAATTTTACAAGATTTAAAGCATTTAAACAATGTACTTATTAAGATAGTCGACTCACGACACATTTTAATGCCAGAATTGGAACAACAAGAACTGGTGAAAAGGCAACTGGCCCATATGGAACTAGTGAGCGAGACAATAGAAGTGACATATTGGTTGATTTTGCTGAAGGACAAGAACTTTATATTATGAATTCGTTCTATAAGATAAATATCAGCAGAAAATAGACATGGAAAATTCCACCTGGGCACAAGTGAAATTCATTACATCATGACCAACGATAAAGCAATATTTTGCAATTGTACTGTCCTTAACAATTTTAGTGTTGGAAGTGACCAGTGAGTAAAAGTTAGGATTAACTGTCGCAGAGAGCGAGAAAAAAAGGAAAGGTCAAAGAAAGGCAAAGTGGATTCTGGGAAATTGCTGAAAAGGGGCAACGATTTTGAAATTGCTTTGTCGAACCGCTTTGCTGTGTTACAAGATCCGGAGGTGATGAAAATATCGCAAAATGACGCACAACCAAGAGAACAAGCAGAATTCAGAAGTGGATTCAGTACAATGGATCATATCCAGGTGGTACAGCAGGCCATAGAAAGACACAACGAATACCCCATGCCACTGTGCTTGGCTTTTATCGACTACAAAAAGCATTCGACTCAATCTCAAAGCAGACCATAATGGATGGTCCATTGCTTAGCCAGGGGGGAGACAAAGCATACGCCGATCCGTATCAAAGCATCGATATATAATAGCGCTACAGCGACAATTCACGTTGATGATCTTGAAGTTGGAATTAATGTAGAGCGAGGTGTAGGGCAGGGTGACACAATATCGGCTATTATTTTCTCGGCTGGCCTTAAAGAAGTATTCCGTAAACTGAATTGGGAACAGGATGGTGTAAATATCAACGGTGCATACTTAAACCATCCTAGATCCTATATATATCTTGAATATCATCCTTTATATATCTTGGGTAGATTATTTTAATGGGGGATACCGCCCGGGAGGTGGAACGGCATATTAAATAAGGCTGGCAGGCGTTTGGCAGGCTCAACATGGTGTTTAAGAGCAGACACCCGCTTTCCCTAAAAAGAAAATTCATCGATCAGTGCGTCCTATCCCTTATGACATACGCAAGTGAAACCTAGACTCTCACATCGCACTCAATTCAAAAACTTCTGGTAGCACAGAGGGGAGTGGAAAGGTCTATGTTTTGCATTACAGGACGAGACAGAAGGCCCTGCGCATGGATCAGGGAAGAAACGAAAGTGTGTGACACCATTGGAAAGGTAAATCAATTCAAATGGAAATAGGCATACCATATAATAAAGCGAAGGGACGACAGACCGCTTGATCACAAACGTCCGCGTAAAAGACCTAAACCACGATGGAATGATGACATCGTTAGATTTGATAGATTATCGTTAGATTTTTATAGGACCCGAATGGCAGAGGAAAACCCAAGACCGTGAAAGTTGGAAGCAAGCGACATAGGCTGATGATGATGATGATGATGATGATAAATATCAGGAACGTCCAGGAACGTCCAGGAACGTCCAGGAAATATCAGGAACGTCCCAATCATCTGCACGTTCGTTGACTTCAAGAGAGCATACGATTGCATCGACCGAAAATCTCTGTTCAACATCCTAGAAGAACAAGGACTCGACCCCAAAACACTACGATTGATCAAGCAGACACTGACCGACACACCTCTAAAGTGAAATTTTTGGGAGATATTTCCGAACCCTTCCTGATTAAAACCGGAGTACGTCAAAGAAATAAGTTATTCCTACTCCTCTTCAACCTGGTATTGGACAAAGTCATAAGAGAATGGGAAAAAGAACTAAAAAATCCAAGGTCACTGGAAACCAATAAGACTCGAACGATCCAAAGACAACATAGAAATCTCATGCCTAACCTTCGCAAACGATCTAGCCATACTCGCCGACAATAAAACAAGGGCAACCAAACAGATAGAAGTCCTCAAGGAATGGGCAGAGAAAATCTCCTTTCAAAAAACCGAATTTTTCTGCTCAAAATTAGATGTCCAAAATTTGAACACTAAATACGACAAGTAAATAGAGTAATACACTTCAAATACCTGGGCGGTTTCTCGAACCCACAGGAGGAGAGAAGATAGCACAGAAGACTCGATTACAGAAGATAAACAGGGCATACGGCAAAACACACAATATCTACAATAAAAAATGCATTTCCACACACGCAAAAATAAAACACTACAACACAGTAATCAAACCAGAGGTACTATACGCAAGCGAGACACACTCCACACAAAAAGCGGCATAGAAAACATACTAAATGAAGAACGCAAAATTATGAGGAAAATTCTCGGCCCAAAACTAACAGAGGAAGGATACAGACTACATTCCAGAAAGACCACAGAGAGAATGTCCAACGTAGCGGCAGACATAAGAAAAAAAAAAGGTTAAAATTCTATGGACATATCAGTAGACTCCCACCAACAAGACTCACCAACAGAATTCTTACATGCATACAAGGGGTCAAGTCTGGGAAAGGCATATATGGATCCGACAGAGATTGAGGATAGAAGAACATACAGAAACAAAATACATATATGGAACGTTGCATCAAAGAGCGAAGTTTTAGGGAGATCGAGTACAAGGTAGAGGGATGAGAGAATGAGAATCCACGGAGAAAGGATGAGAGGAGGTGCGGAAGATCAGAAGGAACACTCGAGAAATAAGTCAGAATACTTTGCGTGATCCAACCGGGTCTATACGCACCTAATAATATATATATATGGCTCCAAACTGGAAGTCGAAACGTCGATATGGCTTTCGCGGAAGCCTTTCCGAACATTTATATGTGAATCAAAGTGTGAATGAAAATCCAGAACAATCAACTACACGTCGTTCTCAAGAACTTGGGCTTTCTTATGGCACTACATGCAATATTATTCATATAGATTTATATTTCAAGGTGAATAATAATTTATTGCGTACAAATTTCGCAGATTGGGCTTTATAGCAACTTAAAACAGATCCATTATTTCATTTAAAAAAATCATATCCAGCGATGAACCTCATTTTTAGCTAAATAGCTTCATACATAAGCAATATTATCGCATTTTGAGTAAAGCAATCGCACATGCTGTTCTTGAAACACCTTTACCTCCACAAAAATTAACAGTTGGGTATGGTTTATAGCCTGGAGATGTAGTTGGACCGTCCTTAGTTGAAAACGAAAATGAAAATTCATTTACTATTTATAGACTACGGTTTAGAAACATGATTACTGATTTTTTCTGACATAAATTGGATGATTTTGATTTGGACATGTGGTCTCAACAAGATGGTGTACCATCAACATCTCGTAACGCAATTACTTGAGAGAAAAGTTCAATGACCAAGAAAGTTTATGACCAATCTTAAGAAATGCCGATGTTAGCTGGGCACCAAGATCATGTGATATAACTTTATTGAACTTTTCTCTGAGGTTATTTGAAATCATTGGTTTGCACCAATAAACCACAAACCCTCAATAAACTTAAAAGCCACGTTATTCGTGTCATTGGTGAAATAAAAGCCGGTTTATGTGGCAAAGTGATCAAAAACTGATATTCCAAAACAGATTTTTTTTAAATCCAGAGGTGGTCATTAACATGAAAGTACGCCTCTAACTTAAAAAATTAAATATTAGAAACGCCACCTATCATTTATTTGAATTAATTTGGTTAATTTTTATTCTAACTGGCGAGTGACCAACCATGAAGACTCAAGCTACCCCGATTAAATGGCGGGAGGCGGACTTGATATCGCCATAGACGTCGCACCTTCAAACCATTACCTGAAGCATCGCACCAACGAACCTCGTGGTCGGCTGTTACTTCCTAATACCACATTATAACAAAAACTTACCCTTTAACCTCACTTTTTCAATTGGTAGATTCTGCTAAAATAGTAATCACCCAATCAATGAAGTTATTCTAGGTTTTAACAGACAAAAAAAATTAAATGAAGTGCGCTTTTAGCTAATACGTGTTCCTTCAAAATTACAGTCAATTTTTACGTCAGTGTAATATAGTCGAGAACTTTTAATTTTAAAGAAAGTAAAATTCTTAATGGTGTTTGAAAGTTATTCCCGAAGCCCGAAAAGTTTCACCGTTAATGAGCGTTTTGATTTTTTTTAATAAAAAAATACAATTTTAAAGCGTTTTTATTAATATGAAAAGATTTGCATTGGAATGTAAAATAAGAAGCAATATAGGAAAATATACTGTTTTAATATACAATAACACAGGTCAGCAAGTTTAAACTTTTTTCAGGTAACATGTAACATCGATGAAAATAGGTGTATATAAAGTATTTTGTCGTTGTAAATCCGAAAATGGTAAGCTAATTACCGTAACACTTACAGTTTTTTTGCTACAGGATGTCGGTGCTTGGAAAAAAAATAGACGACATATTTTTACAATTTAATATTTATTTAATATAAACATGTAAAACTTGTTAAATCTATGAAAGACACTACTGAGAATTATATGAATAAAAAATATATTACATGAGATGCCATACAGGGACAAAAACATTCACTTTTTCCAGTGGCGGCACGTGAGGGGGGGCGGTGTTGGGACGCCGCCCCTGCAGCATTTATCGCAGTAAACAATTTTTCAGAGCAAAACACCAATTTTTATTTCCGTTCAGTTTCTTTCCTTTAACTCCGTTTCCTGGTTCACCTTCTGTATCGGGTTTCAATAACACGAAAAATAAAAAGGAGGAAGAGGAAAGCAAAAAAAATTCTTCAGCAGCACTATTTTCTTCGATGCCCTACAACCTTAAAAACCCACAAGCCACCACTTTTCTTTTTGTGTTCTGTAGCATCATCTCTTTTTATAAAACCAGCAGTAGTCGCCCTGCATAGATGGGTTTCAGCGCCCCTAGTTTCTTGCTTTCATAGTCCTGATGTCCTAGTGAAAACTTTCTCCGTATTCCTCGCTTACAGCAAATCGGAGAGTAAAAAGTGCATTTTTAAGGACATGCGACACCTTAGTATTTCATAAACTTTCAAGAATTAATCTTTGAGATTTTTATAGTTTTCATCCTTCTTGTTGCCCAGAAATGTTGTCCTTTCACTACACTTACAAAACACTTTGAAGCTGCCAATTCCTTTTCAATTAATTTTTCTTGAAAACAGAAACCATCTTAAAGCTTCCTTATTTGAGGTCCATTAAATATGCTTTATTTTAGTTTTACATCACTTAATTGAGGAAATATTTCTTTTAGGTACTTGTACCTTTTTGCCTATGACTTTGACAAAGTTTTTCATTAGTCCAAGCTTAATATAGAGAGGCGAAAGAAGACACAAAAAAAACAGCAATACTTTGTAAGACCGCCTTGAAGTCCTAGCAATATTTTTAGATTCAGATTGAAGAAATCTAAAAAATGGAAACAAGTTTGCCTCATATACAGAAACTGCAAACGAGATGTAAAAATTACACCACCTATCGTTGTACCCTCTTCAAGCCTCAGAGTAGCCACCAACTATATTAAGAATGAAGCAGAGTCCCATTCGTAGTGTACTGCATTGGTATTCAATGCAGTAAATGTCTATTTGATGACTGGACCTAGATCGTAACATATGATTTCAACAACGATAATCAACTTTCGACTAACCCCTCTCGGCATCCACTACAGATTATCAATCTTTAGATAGTGCTTAACCATTTAATAACCCACGTAAAAGATCGTATAGAAGGCATATTCTACCTAGACGAGTTGCTAGCGAGTGAGAAGGTGATTCCTTGTCGAATTTTACAATCCTACTTGAGTGTAGGTGCCCAGGTGACTGAATGACCAATTTAGCAAAAACTCGCCATCGAACTCTTGGTTCCTTCCTTGGAACCTTGGTTCCTTCCATGATTTAGCGTCGCCACATTCAAGTACGTTTTCTCATCTCTTCTTAATACCTGGGGTTATCAATCTAGGACTACTTTTGAAATATTGTTAGGTTTACGAAGCAGGTATCCAATCTAGCTCCACTTTCTGGATTATATTATTCCAACTTTTATTTGTACCATCAGACGAAAAAGGTTCTCATACCCTTTAGGTACGCTTATCTTATTCTAACTTTCGGTAATAACAGCCATCAATGGTCAACTGCCCATTAAGCGAGCATGCATTGAAATCGTGTCGACAGAGTAGTCATACTACCGTACCAGTACATTACACACCATGACTAGCCATACCCGACGATATTCGAAATATGATCAAACATGTATGAATATGAAGAAAGGACTAAAAGAGACATAAACAATTCAGCAGAATATGGAATTACTTCCATATCTTTCTATACCTAAAATAAAAAATATTGTTGACAAAAATGTAAAACAAGAATCGTTTCTTTCCAATTGTATTAATTTTAAAGATTGTTTTTGAATTTGTGATATTGTAATATTAATTTAAAAAATGGAAATTTATAAGGTCAAGCGAATGTTTAGGAAAAACTTCGCTTATTAAAATCAACAGAATCAAAACTTGTAGCCAACCAAGTCCAAGAATTTTCAACAATTAAAATTATCTAATGTTTCAAAAACTTAATATTATGCATTCATGCCTTTAATGAACATAACTAACCTTTTTTTAAAGGATCTTCCAATAAAAGTGTCACAACTTTAAAATACAACAATTTTTATTTTATCTTGAAGAACAAATCTGTCTGGTAGAATGCATCATGGACACCCAATTTTCGATTACTCTTTTACACATAACGCCTAATAAATTTTCAGTGGTGACTTGAAAGTTTCGTTTAAAGCCAAAAATTGTTCTAGGCTTATTTCTGTAAACCAGAGATATAAAATAACCAAACAAAAAAATAATCCGAAGGAGTGAGATCGCATGATCTTGGTAGTCAATTGCCATTTCGCGAAGTAACGCTTCAGGAAACTTTAGTTGCAATAAATCGATTTTCTAGTGAAATGTGTGACAAATCCCACGTTCTTATTGAAAGAAAATTATTTTGAAAAGGTAATGTCATTGTTTGTTCTTCAAGACAAAATTAAAATTGCCGGATTACCACTTGTTATTATCATTGTGTCTCATTTTAAAATTCCGCTGCTCTTATTGGACAACCCTTTATTTCAGGGTATACAGGACTCAATACTACTTTGTATATGAGCCAGTAGTCTTACGGTAACTATTAATAGTTACCTAAATTACGATTAGTATTATTTTCTATTATTCCACAGGCCTACAAGAAAAAAAAATTGGTGCTTAAGATTTTAGAACTGATTTTATTTATATTTGGGGGGGCTAAATCTAAATATTAAATCAGTTTTTCTCTATCTGCTCTACTTTTTTAGGTACATCCACTTATCTATCAATATTTTTTTTTTAATTCACTGCATTCAAGTATCGGAATTCTAAAATTATTATACAAGGATTGGCTCCTGTATATTTGCCCTATTGTCAGCCTGCCTTGAGTTAGTTTCAAGAAAATCCACTAGATGTCATAAGCATTACCTTTCCGGCATCTGAAGTGACCTTCAACACTTGAACTAGAATTGAGGTTAGTTTGTGAGTTCTCGCCGTGTAGGGTTGATCGATATTGACCTCGCGTGATATTTGTATTTAGGAAAGAGTTATTATAAAGTTAACCTAAAACGTACTGTGTTGTAAATTGTTATATTTGTGTTGTTGAATACAAATAAAATGAGTTCAAGTAGAAGAAGTTGTGTAAATTATCCAGATGTATTTTGCTACATATGTGGAGAATACACGTTAAAAGAAAACAGAAACACTGTTAGTAACTTTGTAAAGAGAGCTTATCTTGGATACTTTGGTGTTAGGTTTGGTGATCAGGATAAAACTTGTGGACTTCCGGGAAAAGAAAAAGTCTAAAATTAGGCGTACCGACGATTTGAAAAGAACACAAAAACCACTTCGTTGGCTGTTATTTCTGCCTAGTAAATATTACTGCAATCAATTGAAATAACAACCGTAGCATAAACTCATTCTGATTTAGTCTATTTTATTCTCTTAGCCAATCCTCTTTTTTGCGTTTGATCAGCTACCAGAGCTATGTGAGGAACAATATAGTCCTTTTGATGATCCTTCTGGTAGTAATGAAGGTGACAGTGACTATGAGGGAATGTCATCAATTCCTCAACGTTTCAAACAAGATAAGTTCAATAATCTCACCCAGATATCTCAACCTGTCAAAATAAGAATTACTGGCTTTCAGGTTGAATGACAAAAATGTACTGAAACAAGGAACCAAAATTACCTTTTACCGTACAAGAGAAAAGGGGTCTGCTACCATTGTTCTCTCAAGAAGACAATCTTGTATTTTGTCACGAAATTAGAGGAATCCTGGAAAAAATGGTTCTTCCTGAATATTTTCCAGATAATTGGCGACTGTTTATTGACTGCTCAAAGCGAAGGTTGAAATGTGTCCTACACAATGTGAACAAATATGGTTCAAAATAAGACAACTCATTAAGGATTTTGCCTTTATAAATTCAATGAATGAGATTGAGCGAAAAGCCTGGATTTCATTTGTTACAGTTGCCGCGCATATTCTGGGCAAACACAAATCTGAAAACTATGTTGAACTGGTAAACAAGATAATTAACAGTTTCAGATCCCTTGAGTGTAACATGAGCATTAAGATGCATCATTTACACAACCACTTAAACCATTTTCCTCAAATTTAGGAGACACCATTGACGAACAAGGTGAAAGATTTCACCAGGATATTAAAACGATGGAGGACCGCTACCAAGGAAGATGGGATATGCACATGATGGCAGATTGCTGTTGGAATTTAAAAAGGGACAGTTCCAAAATACAGTCAAGAATGTCACGGAAAAAAGCTTCTGAAGTGTTCAGTGACTAGTTGGTTTCATCGATAACTTTTTCTTCTATCTTTGTATATAATAATATTTGTATAGTATAATAATAAAAATTCCGTGTTTAGTTGGCCTATGCCAACTGTTGGCCTATGTTATTAATTATGTATTTAGTTGAAAACGTATCAGCATCAAAAGATTCTTAAGACTATTCTTAAAGTATAATCCTATTGATACTAAATGTTACAATGAGACATAAGAAAACAAACAAATGCTAAATTTATTTGAAGCAAACAAACCACACGACGTACTACTGATGGTGAGCTACATTGAAAAGATCTTTATATCGGCAATCACTCGTGTTAACAATGTGTCAACATGGATGCTCTTTCGTTCGGCGGTTTCAGCTAGAACAATAAAATCGTCCAAATCCTTTAAGTTACGCCAGTTTGCTACTGGAGGTAAAAAAAAGGAAAACGGAGCACGCTTTTCGGGTAATATGTGTTCAGTCAGGATTAGGGTGGATTTTTACGTCGACGTAATATGGTCGGGAACTGTTTTAATTTTAAAGAAAGTAACTTCCTTAACAGTGTTAAAAAACTTTCTCCAGGAAAATGTTTTCACCGTTAATAAAGGTTTTCAAACTTATCCAGGTAATTCTCACATTGGCTTCGTACAGAAAAGAAAAAAAAGAACAATTTTTGGAAATATTTATATTTTCCTTAGAAAAAAGAATATTATTAGCTTTTATATTGAAGATCAAAAAATAATTACATTAAATATATTGCATTTCTGAATAATGTGTTCAATATATTTTTTGATTGCTAGTCACTATGTACGAGGTGTGTAGATAAAGTAATGAGACTGGTGGCGTAGCGTTCGATCTGGCAACATTGTTCGCTTTACCTTTGAAGGAGCGGTAGCCCATCATCCGATGCGTCTTCAGTGCAAGCTTGAATTCCGTACAGTTACTTAGTGATCCGTAGCAATTTTTTGCGTGAACCAGATTTTTCTTTATTCATTCTGGCTCTTTTTTAGCTATGATGAAGTTAGAGCGTACCATTTCCTAGCGCCTTCTTTCCAAGTCATATTCAAACCAGAAAAACTCCCATTAAATTCCTCATTCCAAAAAATTAAGATAATTTTCAATGCACCCAAAAATTAAAAACATTTTCCCCTCTAGTCCGTTTAATCCTGCGAAAGGTTTTTCGGACCAATTTTCGCGCAGACTTTCTTCATCCCTAATTCATTGATCTGCAAAATCTTGTTCTGAAAAATCTGATTAACCGTTTGGGTTAAGTGGTTGTGTGTTGGGTCAAGTTCAACCCTTCCGTGATTATTCTAATCGTCAACCGAGTATTAGATTGCGGATACTATAGACATTTTCATCTCTTCTTGCAGATTATGGTCTTCCGTTACAAGATTTATTTTCAATCTAGTCTCAAACTTCAAAAAATTTCTTAAACCACCTGATAATTTAAGTCCTTAACAAAACAGTAATTTCAGAGACGTATCGCACTGTGCCCAAATCTAAAACAAAACTTAATATCTGGAAATCCTTTCCATTACTGGAAATTGTTTTTACTCATTTTCAGAACGCACTAGAATAATCCGGTTTACGAAAAGAATTGCTGCGAATCACTCTAGGCAGCTCAAACTCAAACTGAAGTATGAGTACCATGTAATTTATTTTGTAATTTATTTTGCCCCTTGTTGAGTTTTTAAGATTCCTAAATGATCCTCATATAATAGACTTAAAATAGATCTGAATCTTTTTTTTGATACTGTTACTCTATTTTTATGTATCCTATTATTTTCTTATTTGAGAACAAAATTTGAAAATATAGATCACAACGAGGGCAGCTGTTCGCCAGGAGCCCCGGGAAGCAGGTTCAGGACAGGATGAAGCTGATAATTAGAAAGGACCCTGGAACCGGGAAGGGGTCTAACTTAAATAAAACTGTTACACAATAAAAATGTGTTTATCTGGCCTTATTTCCTTATGTTCTTCTTCTTGCCTATCCCATACTGGGTGTCTAAAAACCCTGCGTATGACTTACACGCAATCCGGTATCCCTATGCGGGGGTCCAGAAATAATCTCGATCTGACTAACCGGTTACTGTGCCATGTGGCCCCAAAAAGAGTAAGGTTTCCGCAATGGTTGGGCTCTGAAATAGGTGGTCTTTCAACAGCCTGTCTTTGTTGATCGGATTCTCTGCTGCCGGGTCGTAAAACCCTCTAGAAGAAAATCAGCCCCAGCATGACTTGCCCAGCAAACCTACGTACCTCTGTCAGAAGGGCAAGGCGCGAAAACGTCCGCTCACCTAGAGATTTGGAGTTAGACTGTCTGGGCCTTGTCCTAACGCTACAGGAGCTCCTTCATTTAAAATTTTACCCGAAACAAACCTACCAGTAGCGATCAAGAATTTTTAAACGCTACAATCTACATAAAAAATAATTGTTTATGTAGTTAAAAATTATGTCTGTGCTGATAATATTTTCGAACTTCACCATAAACCTTTAAAATATCTATTGGCCAATCATTTAATACCATATATTATAATAAGTTCCAATATTTCATCGATTCTGGTTTCTCTTTCAAAATCCTTGAATGTATGTATAGCTGTTTCATAATCTTGTTCCCCAATTAGTTTTAACAGAATGGCAACATTTCTTTTGAAAGATAATTAAACGGATATTACTTTATCTACATAAGACCTTATTTTCATTTCAGTTATTGCAGGGCAGAGCCAGATATATGATTAGAGTCGTAAGTACGCATTAAAATTACAGTTTACTTTGGCTTTTACAAAAGTACATTATAATAGTCCACCACATGTTATATTGTGAAAGCATCACAGATGTAACCTGAAATAATATACATTAATTTTCCACTGGGAAATGAAGAAAGGAAAAGGAAACGCGATTTCGAAATATATATTTAACATCTAACAATAATTATATTTGTTTGTATGTGTAAATTAAATTATCTTGATGATGGTATCATGGTAAAAACAGAGAGAAAATTCAAACTAGTGAATAGGTATATTATTTAATAAATTTACAAATATACCTCCCCTAAAAAATCGTCCCCATCCTGACTCCAGTCTACGATTAAAAAGAATTCTTAATATAAAAATATGCGATTAATTTTGGATCCCTTTTCAAAAATTAATTCAGACGAATCTCAAGATTACGGGAAGAACAGAAAGAACTAACAGCTAATGAGAAATTGAAAATTAAATTTAAAGGCTGCTTCCACCAATACTTCTGTCTGTAAAGGCAGATTCTTGCGCTTTTTGTTTATTGTATTTAGTGGAACGTAAGGTCAGTGCGGTCACAACACTATTATGTTGATGTGAAACATAAAGCTACAAGGGTTGCTATTTATGTATCCGGAATTAGCAACAATGGGGTTGATAGGCACCATCTGACATATACAATGTGAAGTTTGACATTGTTGACTGTATACGTACTGAGAACATTATGTCATACGAACGCTATTTGTGTTGTTTAGTGACTTGAACATTTCACCTCAGTCAAAAAATGGAATTAACTCGTGAGAATGTTCGTGCGATGATTTACTAAGACTTTCGACGTGGATTATCCGAACAACAGTGTATCGATCAGCTCACTTCGACTTTTAGCGAAGAAGCACCATCTAAAACCATTGTATATCACTGGTTTAGTCAATTCATTTGTGGCCGTCATTCGCTCATTGACGAATTTAAAGAAGGTCTTCCAAATTTAATTGTTGTGCCATAAAACTATGTTACATACCGTGAGATTAAGACATCCCTGGGCATTAATATGACAAGTATACACAAGATTTCACATGAACATTTAGCCGTAAAAAACAACTGTGCAAGTTGAATTCCGCATAATTTGACAATCGCTCAAAAAATAGCTCGTGTCGATTGGTGTATAGAAATGGTCAAAAATACAATGATGCTGAATCAAAAGTTGTGTATATCATCTACACATGTAACGAATCTTGGATCTAGGCATATGAACCCGAAACTTTCAAAATGAGCCAAACTCAACAAAATTTGTTCCCACAAGAAGTACTTCGAAGTAAATGATCGCCTTTTTTTCGTTTCTTTTCTTCTTCTACTTTTCATTCGATCGTTTTATTTTTTAAGATAAATGTGGTATGTGGGTACCGTGATTCACAACCATCTGTTTGCCAAAAGTTATTCTTGATTCATTCTTCACCATAAGTAAACAGCATTCGACTGTATGGGTCTTTCAAAATGAGTCAAACCCAACAGAAGTTGTTCGTGCAAGAAGCACAAGGATAAATGGGCATGTGGCTACAGTGTCTCTAGATAATCGTAGAACGGCCAATTCTGAATAGTACACAACCATTTATTTGCCAAAAGTCTTTGAAGAAATAAGAAAAAACAACCAGACACCCAGGATCATTCTTCACCATGACAACGCGAGCTCTCACACATAGGTCCAAACAACTCAATATTTGTCTGGCTAAAACATCGAATTGATGTATCAATCCTGGTGAAGAATATTTTAAAAAATAGTAAAACCATTTTCAATGATAAATATTTGTTTTTATTTATTATTCCGGATACATAAATAGCAACCCTCGTAAATATTAACGCTAAAAATGCGTATAATGTAATTCTTATCCTAACATTATCATTGGTCATCGTAATTTCCTGTGGTAGAGCGAATATTATTAAGATCGATTTCGATAATTCCGTAACTTTAAGTTTTAACGTTTCATGTTTGCTTTTATTACCTACATATTATAAAAATCGTTCGAAAAGTTCTCGTCGTGACACTTCAATGGTACAAATAATTTAGCAATGGCACAAATATGAGCTTTTGCCAAGTATAATTCATTAGTTGGCGTTCCCGAAAACGTTTCTGATGAAGTTCGAACTGCTATAAAGTACTTTGTTTTTGTAGGTTTGACCCCAATATACTGAAGCAACCCGGTATAACGGATAAACAATGATGGGTGTCAGTGTCAATACCGGTGTCAATGTCAAGAGAAGGGAGTAATTTTCTGGAACAGAAAGAAGGGAATGTAAAGAGGCAGACCGGCGGTGTACTCAGGTTTTTTTTTATTTCTTGAACTGTGATAGTGAATCAGTGAACTGTAAATAAATAGTTACATTTTTTTTAACAAAGACATTTTTTTATTTGCACCTTGGTGGCGATTTGTAGGAAAATCGCTACATTGGTGTCAGATGCGGGGTTATTCTCCCAGAAGGTGCTAATACATTTTTATAGAAAATTAATAAATACATTTAAAAGGCAATATGGCCTCACAAAGAGTGCTTTTGAAAGACTTGAGAGTGGTGGACTTGAAAAAAGAGTTGGAAGAACGTGATTTGGAGATCTCCGGTGTGAAAGTGTGCTGCAAGCGAGACTGAGGAAGGCTTTGATGAACGGCAATTTGGATTCTTAGGAATACCTGTTCGAAGTTTCTTTTTTATTTGCATCTTGGTGGCGATTTGTAGGAAAATCGCTACCATACAAAAAGAAGTATATTCCTCTTAAAGGATTGTTCTTTGTCCTTTTCGAGGGTAAAAAAAGGTGCTGTTGAATTTACACATAATCATACATCCATTTAAAAACATGCTCGGGACGTCCAAAAACCACTTCAACCAACAAAGTCGTCAGAATAGTCCACAATGTTGTATGAAATGATCGCCCACTGAATTCAAGATAACGACGTTGAAAAAATATCTCAAAAATCTTGCGTTTTCTTTGTCAGTCCAAGAATTTTTCGGACGACTCTGGTATGCTCTTAAACGTACGTATATATATATATATATATATATATATATATATATATATATATATATATATATATATATATATATATATATATATATATACATAATACAGATACATTATGCTTGTTTATTTATAAGACGTAGATTTTCAAGGAAACGCTCAGTCATTTCTTATCCGAAAAACGGACCATTAGCGAAATACATTTAGGAATCGCTGATTTAAATAAACCATGATACTGGGTAGCTTTAACAAGCTTATTTTGTAAGCACCTGCACATGGCAAGTTTTCGGATTCACACATTGTCGGAGTGGATACTTTTTCGATTGACGTTTTCGGCTAAAACAATAGAATCCGCCAATCCCTTTAAATGAGGTCAATTTGCCGAAAAATGGTGAATTGTATGAAAACGTAGTTCTATTAGGAACTATTCCAATACAAAATATTCGTTGAGAGGTCTTGAAACCAAACAGAAAAAGTTTCTCGGAGTTTTCCAAATGTTTATGCTGGTTTTCCTTCTACGAGTAAATGATATGATGATGATGATTATCATTACTGTCATCATTATCATTATGAGCCCGAGTCCATCCACAGCAGGATACAGGCCTACATTTAACTCTCGCGGCATACATCTATCTCTCGCAGTCCAGAGTTTTCCTCTGCCATTCAGATCCAATATACTTAACGATGTAATCAGTCCATCGTGCGTTTGGTCTTCTTCGTGGACGTTTGCGATCAGGCGGTGTCCATTCCAATATTGCCTTGATCCATCCGTCATTCTATCGCCTCGCTATTTGGCCTACCCACCTCGATTTGAATTAATTTGCTCTTCTAATGATGTCATCTACTTTCGTTTATTCTCTGATCCATGTGCATGACTTTCTGTCCCGCCTTGTAGCTTTTGAATTTATTGTGATATGAGTATCCATGTTTTACTTCCATATCTCATAACGGGTAGAACACACTGATCAAAAAATTTTCTTTTCAAGCAAAGTGGGAGTTTGTTGTTAAACACTATGTTGAGCCTGCCAAATGCCTAAATGCCTTCCAGTCACATTTTACACGCCGTTTCACCTCCCGGATGATATTCCCTTCCATTGAAATCCTCTACCCAAGATATATGTACTCGTCCTTAATCTCCAAATCTCTTCCTAAATAAATTATTCTACCTTTAGCAAATTTACTGAACATAACCTGAAAAAGCTTATGTAAACCTATTAAGATCGCTATATTACAAAGCCATATCGACAGCACACCTTGATGATGTCGAAGTTGGACTTACTATAGAGCGGGGGGTACGGCAGAGTGAACAACATCGCCTATTCTTTTCTCAGCCTACCTTGAAAAAGTATTTCGTAATCTGGATTGGAAAGAAGATAGATCAAAGGATAGATCATCGTACATTATTGCGCAATGGATCAAGTCATCTTAGGTTCGCTGATAATATTGTTTTCCTTTCACAAGGCCCAGAGGAGCTGCAAAGACAATAACAAGAGCTGAACCATTATGACCTGTTTTGAGATTGTGTCAAATGCTTTTTTATACTCGATAAAAGCCAAGCACAATGACATTGTGTATTCGTTATTCCTTTCTATGGCCTGCTGTATAATCTGGATCCATTGTACTGAATCCACTTCTGAATCCTGCTTGCTCTCTTGGTTATGTGTCATAATATTCTTTTAGAAATGATCATGGTAAAAACTTTATACATTACTGATAAGAGGCATATTTGACTATTGATTTTTAAATCATCCTGTACTCGTTTTTTATGGATATTTAATAATGTATATATATATATATATATATATATATATATATATATATATATATATATATATATATATATATATATATATATATATATATATATATATATATCTGGAGCCTTGCCCATTTTTTCATCGATTCTAAAGCCTTTAATTTCCTACACTAGGGCATTTAACATTTGTTGTGCCGCAAGTATTGCTGTCTTTGACTGTTCTGATCTTCATATAACTATGAATATAAAATTATTGAAGATATAAATAATTTAAACCTCATCTTGCAGAAAGCAACCTGCACTCATTGAATTCTATTGAAAAAATCAATCTTCAAAAATATATGATGAACTAAAAGTATAGAAATGAAAAAATAAAGGCGGAGGCAAATAATATTTCGTTTCACAGCAGCAACTTGAAGTCAAGTTTGAAAGCAATTGGTCAGTTTAAAAATAAACGTATGATAGCTTATTTCAAGTTTGGGAAATATTTTTAACATGAAAATATTGATATATCTGTTCTAACCGGTATTTTACTTCAACAGGAAATAAATATCTCAAAAGATTGTAATTACATTTTCAACTTTCTAACTCTCAAATGATTGATTGATTTGTTAGTAACTTTGTGATAGTTCATTTTTTAAAAAAGGAATAAAACAATTTTATACTTTGTTATCTATCACTTTTATTTTTAAATTTATGTGACTATAGTTTCGCAAAACAATTTTACATTTTCAAACACTACTTAAAAACTTAAAAAAAAACTTTTAAAGTTTTAAAATAGTGTTTAAGAATGACAAATCGTTTTCCGAACCTATAGACACTAATTTAAAAATAAAAGTGATAGATAACAAAGTATAAAATTGTTTTATACCTTTTTTCTAAATCTCCTTGTCATTCGCTGCTAGAACTCAGACAAAAACCTGGAGTAACAACGCAAAACTTTTCCAAACGTTTAGACAATCGAGAAAAGAAGAACCTTTGGGTCCTCTATAAACTCACAGCTAAGATTAAGGTTAGACGCTTTGAAGTTGTTGTGTGATAGCTCTCCATATTCCAGAAAAAGAACTACCAGTGTAAGATTGTGAGTTGCGACGAAAACTCGACCATCTACGATTATTCAAAAAAGCGAAAATCGTGGGTTTATGGTGCTGAACCGGCAACCGGTACGGTAAAACCAAATACCCGCCAAAAGGGTGTTGCTGTGTATATTCAGGGATCGTCGGACATTAGTGATGCTCTGAAGAAAAAAAGCATTATACTGGCAAGGGAAGAAGATAAATTAATTTATTTCAGGACAACGCCCTATCACGTACAGCTAAAAGATAAGTATCTCATATCTAACATGCGCCACGTTGCCTTGCCATGAAAGTCCTTGACCTTGGAAATAATTGACTAACCACACTAAAAAAACGCTGCTTGAAAAGTTATATGGTGGACTCGTTTCGAATATTAAAAATATTATATATAAAAAAGGAATTTTTTTCCGTGTTCCACGCAGAAATTTGCTTATTGCTTCAGTCGCCATTAAAAATTAGCGAACCTCTCCCGATACCAGTTTCTGGCCTTAAGCTATCATCAGGCGAGATCGAGCTGAACGTTCGAAAACAACTCGAGAGTTGCTTGCTGACGTTTGATTGCGATTAAAAGAATGGGCAAATATTTGCGTGGAGCAACGTAATTTTTTTTTATATTTTTAATATTCTCCACGAACTCACTATGCAACCTCTCGAGCATACTTGGTACCTAAACGAGGCATCGACGTGTCACGAACAGTTTCACACAGTGGTGCTATTGCGAACCAGAGGATGGCGTGAGCTGCATTTGATTACAGTCTACATCAAACATGGTCGATGAATATGATCGTACCCTTGGTCATTCCTTCAGTTGCTTACAAACGTTCAATTCAAGCCCGGCCGATGACAGCTTAAGGTCAGATACCGGTCTTGGGAGACGCTTGATGACGTTTGACGGCCAACTAGAGGAATGGACAAAAGTTTGGATGGAGAATAGAAAAAAATATTTTTTTCTTGAATATTAAAAAAAGTATAGTTTGTTTATTTTATTGTGTCTATTTGTGGGAATAAATGCCATTTAAATTGACAAATCTAAAGGTAAAACACAAAAAAACAAGCAAGCTGTGTTATATTGCAAAATTCCTTACAGCGTCAACCACAAATAGAAATCGTTCAGGTTAACAAAATGGCGCAACAGACGCTCTTTAGTTTGGCGGTTTCAACTAAAACAGTAAAACTAGCCAAACTCTGGGCATGCTTTCAGGCAATATGTGCTCAGTCAAGATTAGGATTAGGATGGATTTTTACGTCGACGTGGTATGGTCGGGTCCTGTTTTAATTTTAAGAAAAATAAATTCCTGAAGCGGTTCGACGGCGTTTAAAAGTTTTCTCAGAGATGTTCGCTTCGACGCGCAAGACGGGAGAATCTTACTGTTAATGAGTGTTTTCGGAGCCGGAAGTTTTCAGAATATTCTCACTGCCTTTTTTAGGAAGAAATAAGTATACGTAAATTGTTTTTTTATAGGTATGAAATGGTGGATTGCTTAAAAACAAAACGAATATAAGAGAATTTATATGTTGAGAAAATAAAACGTCTTCTAGCGATATACTATATATTTATACTCAATATTAAAAAGTAATAACGAAGTATATTAAAATAAATTACATCAATGAAAATATAAAGGAATATTTCGATTTCTTGAATATAATTTTCAAAACTCTACGAAAACAGTTAGAGTTATAATGACACAGTGAAAGCCGCATCAACAACTGAAGCTATTCCAAGTAAAGGATTTACGGTTAGAGACGCATCAACAACTACAAGGCTATTTAGCGACAGAACCTACAGCTTAACGTGGGTTCCAAATCACGGTCATCAGCCACAGACAGCCTAGGCCAGCATACCCCTTAAGCTATCAACCGTTGATTATGGGTTAACATATAAGTCTATCAGGAAGCCTACCGACTGGCGAGTGACTAACGTAGAACACTTCTCAAAATGCATTCCGGCCTTATCCAGCCTTTAACTGGCGTGACTGAGGATTCGCCGTCGAATTTTACACTCTTGCCTAGAAACAATCACATACATTTAGGAAGTAAATACAGACAGAAGAAAGAAAGCCATCCATGCGAGCGCTGGAATCGAACCAACTACCGCGCCAATGCGGTTTCGGCACAGCAGCGTTCTACAGTCCGCGCCAACGCAACCTGCGAAGCTATTCAAGGCTATACCTACAGCTTAACGTGGGCTCCAAATCAGAGTCATTAGCTATGTCCTTTCCTTTACTTTTAGTTTCACGAAAATCCACCCAATGGATAACGCTAACGTTATGCATTCGATACCCCAATGCCTAAACCATCTAATTACATTGCTTTAGCTGTCTTAATAAATTTCCTACTAAATTTAATTAACTAATGCAAACCAATTATTAATATTTGTTATTTGAAACATTATATCAATTATCAGTTATTATTCAAGGGGTCAGTCAACTGTGGAATGGGCAACGTTTCAATGGGCAAAATTTCTTGATATACTGCCATGTATAGTCTTTTATTGCAGCTTTTCTTAATTTTATCATCTGTTTTTAAAACAGTGTTCAAAACAATGCAAGAAGTATTATTAATATATATTGGCACTGCTAAAACAATCAGATATATCAAAGAAATAGCACTAATGGTAGTGTTATATTAAAAGTGTTATATAAAATGAACAATCAATTACAACCCTAGATAAGTGATATAGCAACAATAAATAATTTTGACAGAGTGGGAGACTTAGCTTAGTACATGAATAGTAATAAACTTGAACTACATAAACTGGAAGAAGTATACAATAAATACCAGTCTAAATCACAGGTTTCCAGCGGGGGCGGTACCGTCTCCCAGTGAGCGCTGGAGCCTCCCATAGAGCCGGTAGCAGGTCCAAAAGCACATGGACGGCGTTAAGACAGTCAATGGGGGCAAACACGGCATAATCGTATTGTTATCGCGAAAATAAGCATTAAAATATTTAAATTAGCATTAGGTATATGTATACCTAATTCGGTGTAATATTAATATTGTCGGTGACAAGTGTTTGCAAGTTGGTAAGCAAAGACGCGATTCACGCAGTTAAGCATACTTCGACAAAAATATGGGACCTTGTAATGACTTTTTTTACAGTGCAAGTGCACCGGCTTAGTAAACAAATTAATACGTGCACGAAATCAAATCTAAAAAAGGCAGGGGTAGCTCTAGGAATGTGTTTTTATTTTTGTTACATTTTTCTGTTTGAATGCTTTCATATGCATCCAAAGCCCTATTATTATTAACACTTTTAATTAGTCTTAAATTACTAATATTTATACTGTTGTCATGTTCGATTGCATGTTGGGCAACAAAAGATTTTGGTAATGGGTAATCCTCTGTAACCGTTCTTAACCAACTTATTCATGAGTCAATTTGAAACTGAGGCAAAAGATGAATTCAGTTACTTTCCGAAGGTATGGTTAAGATATGTGGATGACGTTTTTGCCATTTGGATTCGAAAAATTAAAAAAAAAGATGATTTTATTAAGAACTTAAATAGTAAATCCCAAAATATAATTTTCACACATGAACTCGAAAACAACGATAGTTTACCATTTCTGGATATTTTAGTCAGTGAAACAATAAAAATAGATTAGACTTTGATATTTTTAGAAAAACACCACCACTTCGAGATACATTCCTAAGAATTTAAATTATAGCTTCCAAAATAAGATGAGTAGTTTAAATTTTATGGTAAATAGAATAATTAATTTTCCTTTAAATAAAGATAATTATAACAAAGAATTACAATTAATTAGGGGGTATCTGAAATAAACTGTTATAATAAGAACATTATAGATAAATTAATTAGAAAACATAAATTCATAAAATTATTGAAAGAATCCTCGACTTTTAAAAAGGATCAGAACACAAATACATTTATGGCAATACCATTTGATGCCCAATTAACAAGAGGGATAAACAAAATTTTGAAAAAAATTAACTTTAAAGTTGTGTACAAACCATGTAATAAATTAAGAGAAGTTCTGGGTAATCCAAAGGATAAAGTAGATCAACATGAAAAGTCGGGGATTTACGAAATTAGTTGTCAAGACTGTGATCGAAGGTATATTAGGCAAAACAAAAAGATCCATATTGACAAGATATAAATAACATATTGCCCACATTAGATATGGGGCAATAAAAAATCTTGTGTTGCCCAACATGTAATCGAACATGATCACAGTATAGATATTAGTAATTTAAAACTAATTAAAAGTGTTAATAATAATAGGGCCTGGGATGCATATGAAAGCATTCAAATAGAAAAATGTAAGAAAATCAAGAACCGAGATAAAGGACCTATTCCGTTCAGTCAAATTTTCAATTATTAATGTAAGGCTTACTAAACTTAACGGTTCATGATTTTTACACACTTCATTATGTAGAGTATTCATATAAATAGAACACAGTTTAATTTTAGAATTAAATTAAATCATCTCCTGATGATACTAACATGGTTAGCGAAACGTGCGTCGAGAAGTTCAAAAAAGTGATTTGGTACTTAGTGGTAAATCTTTTCAAGTTTAAGAACATGTTAAGTAGTAACTCTATGCAGTGTAATCAGTGATGATTCCACAGATAGGAAAAATAAGGCATTAAATATTTATATAAGAATTAAACACGATAACTCAAAATACATTGATATTTGACTAGTATTTGCACTTTTCATTCTGCTAATACAAAATGCCTCTTGCATATGCAACCAATGATATACATCAACAATAATCGTAACTCATATCGACTATATATCACCCATTTAAATAAACCACCGCATTTAATATTTATACGAATAAAATCCCTTCCACGCTCAACAATAGTATTACTATTTTAGCTGACATCCCAAAACATTGAAAGGAAGGTTTACCTATGTATGACACAGTTACCAAATTCGGCATTTTTATGGCATTCATTACGAGGAGAGTAAATAAAGTAACAAAACCGATTTTTGTAATTTTTTATTCAATTGAAATTTCTATTCTATATTGCCTCCTTTTAAGTAGTACCTTGAAAATAGTGCTGGAACCACCTTCAGCTGGTCAATTACTACATTTTCTATGTTGTTCAATTCGTTCTCGCACCAGTTACCCTTTTTCGAAGTTTTCGGTAAAAATGCTAGTTTACCATGTGGCCTTGAGGCATAAATTCCTATTGGCCGATCTCCTGGTTAAAAAAGGAAATTAGCATGTTTTTGATCTTTGATTTGCTCATTCTGACATATTTTTGGCATTGGTGAGATTGGAGTTTGTCAGTCCTGGATCTGGTGCTCCGTTTCCATGTCGTATACAAAACTCCAATACTCGCCACTAGTAATAGCATGTTCCATAAAATAAGTTCTGTTGCTCTTTTTATCCTGCGATAAATTTTTCGAAACCATTTTCGTGCAGATTTTCTTCAGGTCAAAACCTGATTAACGGTTGTGAGTCAAATTCAACTATTTTCCGATCATTCTGATTGTCAACCGACGTTGACGGGTAGCGCACCGCTACCCCAAATTGTTGTAACTCATTTTCAAAATGCACTAGAAAATTCCAAGAATCCAAGAATCCAAGAAGAAAAAAAATTGCTGCCTTAAGAGACTCTAGGAGAGTTCAAACTCATCCTAAAGATGCATCAGATGTTAGTATGCCACCCTACTGTGTATTGCTAGTTCTAACTCTATGTCACTAGTATCATTATTTTATTTGCACACTCCGTATCGATATACGAAAATCTAGGATTAGAATACCTCAGCATTGAAGAATGAAGAATACATAAATTGAAGAACGGCTTTTGTTTAACAGTTTTTAGTTAAAATAGTTAAAGCATTTAAACCTAAAGTTAAAGCATTTAACTTTAAGTTACGCCAATAAACCACTGACGATGGAAAAAGAGAACGGCGTGCAATTTCGACCAATATGTGCTCAGTCGGGATTAGAGTGGATTTTTACGTCGACGTGATTCGGTCGGGAATAATTTTTAAGAAAATAAATTTCGTAAACGACCAGACGTTTTCCAAAAGTTCTCTCCTGAAAGATGTTCTGAGCAGAAAAAGTTTCGCAGTTAATGAGTGCCTTAAGTTTTTTTTAAGTAATTCTCAAGCCACTGCCTTTTTCTTCAAGATAGAAAAGACACGCGCTAATGAAAGAAAAAATAAAACCAATATAAAGAAATATGTATATTGAAAAGGTTTAAGAATATTTGTTATTCCTATTTAACTTTTCTGTAGGGTAAACTGGAAAAAAAAAGAGTAAACTGGAAACTCGAAATAAAAAATGCAAATAGCATATAATAAAATGTATCAATTGAAATATACTTTTAAAACAAATTTTCTGAAATATTATCTTTCTAACAGCGTCTGCAATATACATAGAAATAATATAAAATATTTACCGTCGGAAAAAATATTAAAATTACCAATTCTGTATTAAGTGTCGCATATTTATAGGGTTTTATATTTCGTTGTATACACGCGAACAAACACAGTTCAAAACCCAGTATACATATTTGAATCAAACTGTAAATGTACTCACTGTATTATAAATCTTAAACACAGAAATTAAACCTTTTTTGTTGTTTACCAAAACAATCCTATTGAAACAATATCTATTCATTCACCATATGGTCAAGAGTTCCTACCATAGATGTACTTTTAATTATACTACAAAATTCTCTCCATACTTAGCAGCATTAGTTAAATAAATATTTTAATACGAGAGTTGCTATTAATGTAAGCGGAATTGGCAACATTGGTGTTGCTAGGCGCCATCTGACATGATCGTAAACTTTGATATTGTTAACTATATACGTGCTCACAACATTTTATCATAATGACGCTATTTGTATTGCTTAGTTGATGAAAATTTCATCTCAGTCAGAAAATGGAATTAATTCATGAGAATTTTCGTGCTGCGATTTACTACGACTTTCGACGTGGATTATCTCCACAACAGTACATCTCACTTCAACTTTTGGCCATGAAGCACCATCTAAAATCATTGTATATCACTGGTTTATTGAATTCAAGAAGGTCGTCCAAAATCGGTTGTTCTACCAGAAAACATCGATGCTGTGCGCGAACTGATAAAACAAAATCGTCAGGTGACATACCATGAGATTGAGGTACACCTGGGCATTGTACATGAACATTTAGCCGTAAGAAAGATTTGTGCGCATTGGATTCCGAATAATTGGATTCCAACGCGCGTTGGATTCCGAATAATGACAATCGCTCAAAAAAAGGCTCGTGTCGATTGGTGGAAAGAAAATTAAAAAAAAAATCCCTAGTGGTGCGTCAAAAGTCGTGTATAACATCTACACAGGTGACAAATCTTCGATTTATGCGTATGAGCCCGAAAGTAAATAGCAATCGAATGTATGGGTCTATCAAAATGAGCCAAATTCTACAAAAGTTGTTCGCCCAAGAGGCACTTCGAATAAGAAAAAAAAAACCAGCGATGCAGGGTCATCCTTCGCCATGACAACGCGAGCTCTCACACATCGGACCGAATGACTCAATAGTTGACCAGTCAAAACATCGAATTGGTTGGTCAGCCGCCGTATAGTTTTAATTTGGCACCCAATGATTTCTTTTTGTCCCAGTCCGTGAAAAATATACTCCGTAGTCAACGATTTTCGGCAGCAGAAGAAGCGGTTGATGCGTTCAAAATGCATGTTTTGGAGATACCTCAATAGAAATAGAAAAAATGCTATAAAAATTGGTTCAAACATATGCAAAAGTATATCGATCATCGCGGAGTATATTTTAAAAAACAATAAAATGTATTATTCTGGATGCATAAATAGCAACCCTCGTAACGCCTCACAATAAAAGTACTCAACAATTTTCACCTCATCATACACGATGGGAAACCAATTATGACAATAAAAAATGAAAAGAATGGTCACAACTTCATTTATTGGAAAAACATCAATATCGCTATTGTTTTAGCAAATAAAGTTTAATATCTTATATGTTAGCTATTGTTATCTACAATGTCCCCTCTTTTTTAACCAATAAACTGCAATTCTATTCTCATTTTCTATCATATGATGCTTATAGATCACAAACCAATCCAGAGAATTGTGCAACCATCGAAATACATAATTATTTAATGGTTCCCCGTCTCAAATCCGGAGAATATGGAGGATAAGGTAAAACGTGCGGCCCAAAGTGTAGATCTACCATGATCGTGGTAAAAAACTACTCCAATTCGATGTTCTAGATGCTTTGAGCGTATTGTATTATTCAATGTTGATAACTGTAAATATCGCGTTTCTTTCTAAGTTCAGATGATCCAGTTTATCAATTCTTTTATTGGAACTTTCGGTATCAAACACTAAACTCGGAGAAATTTACCACTAAACACCACATAACGTTTTTAACTTCTCAACGTTTCGCAAGTCATGTTAACATTATCAGATTTGGTGTTTTGTGGAAAATCTCTCCGAGTTAATCAGAATTTATAATCAAAATAGGCGATGGTGTTGATAAAACATAATATATTCTATATATATATATATAAACATAATATTTTCAAAGTGATCTCCTTCAACTTCAATACAACTTGAAACTCACCTATTCATACTTACAAAATAATTTTGTAATGTTTGAGGGGGTTATGTTGTTGCATGCTTCAATAGTTGCATCTCTTAGTTCCTGAAGGTTTTGTAGATTTTTTATACAACTTATTTTTATGATACGAAAATCAAAATTAATATAGGATATATAATTCCCGACTCCGAGAAGGGAAATTCACAACCGGTTCGTCAAGGAATTATCGTATAAGAGCAATTGTTTCCTTTCTCTTATGATAAATGGCGGTGTTGTTGAATGTAGCCGGACCTTTTCCAGAACCTTAGCCGTTCGTTTTAATTTACCACCACTACCAGTTTTTCGTATAACAGTCCAACGTTTTCAACAGATGAGTGTATTTGTTGCACTATACTTGTATAAAATGCATCAAAATCAAAATATTGTTTCTAATTCAAACATTTTTTACGTCAGGTACATGACAGGTGTTTGACAATTAAATTTGATTAATTATGACGTTTATTAAATTAAACGTCTACTAAAGAAGTTATTTTTCATGAATCTGAAGAACAAGGATACAACGACTCACCTTATAAATGTCCCCTGGTGTTTGTAAAGGTTTAGAGATGGCTTGCAGTGTACATCATTCGAGTCAAAATTTCCAGTTCGAAATTGCAGGAACCACTTCTTATAAGTACTTTACGATACAGCATTATCTCCTAAAACCACAATTATGTCTTGGTCTTTCCGATCATTATTTTTTCAGTTAGAGTTTGATATTTTTAGAAAAAACACCACCACTTCGAGATACATTCCTAACGATTCAAATCATAGCTTCCAAAATAAGATGGCTATAAATTTTATGGTAAATAGATTAATTAATTTTCCTTTAAATAAAGATAATTGTAACAAAGAATTAAAATTAATTAGGGAGGTATCTGAAGTGAACGGTTATAATAAGAACACTGTAGATAAATTAATTAGAAAACATAAGTTTACAAAAATTATTGAAAGAATCTTCGACTTTTCAAAAGAATCAGAAAACAACTAATTTCATGGTAATACCATTTGATGATCAATTAACAAGAGGGCTGGACAAAATTTTGAAAAAAGTATAATAAATTAAGAGAAGTCCTGGGTAATCCAAAGGATAAAGTAGATCAACATGAAAAGTCTGGGATTTACGAAATTAGTTGTCAAGACTGTGATCGAATGTATATTGGGCAAACAAAAAGATCCATATTAACGAGATATAAAGGACATATTGCCCACATTAGATATGGGAGAACTGAAAAATCTTTGGTGGCCCAACATGCAATCGAACATGACCACAATATAGATATTAGTAATTTAAGACTAATTAGAACTGTTGATAATAATAGGGCTTTTTAAAGCATTCAAATAGAAAAATGTAAGAAAATCGTGAACCGAGAGATAAAGGACCTAATCCTAAGCTCATATATTATACCTCATTTTTAAGCTGAAATATGGTGTTTTAAAATAACTATATAGTAAGAAAAAAAATTAATTTGAATAGGTTCTGCAATCGATGAAAATTATTATCGATCGAGTGATACCTATCACTGACCATCTTTGATCTTATTCAGATCTTATTCTTAATACACAAAATTTAACTATCATTAATTAAAAGTGATTAGAATAAAGAGAACATTTTTCATTAATTTAAATTATAACTGTTTATTCTTTTTTCCAAAAATGTTCATGAATAAATGGTTTCTCTATATTTTATTCCGCCTGTTCAAGACCCCAGCCAACAACAGCGAATGAAAACCAATATTCTTTTCAATATCAGAGTGAAATTACAGCAACGTAGCCAGTTAGCGGTTTGATATATTTTTCCTTTTCGCAGCTACAGGTGGCGTTAATGTCGGACCGTTTAGGTAAGAGTTACACAAAGAAATTTGTGCTGCGAACAGTCCCGAAACACCACACATCTAAAATATTACAAGTGTCCAAACAATAAGGGGCCAGCCTATTTTATTTCACAAATTACCTTTTCGCCAAGGAAGGAAACACTGTCTGGCTTAAGGCTCCCCTTATGGCACCTTATTTCATTCGGTAGTCTGGTATTAAAGAAATTAAAATGTTTTTATACATAGTTAAACTAAAACCAGTTATTATAAAGTTATAATTGATAGAATATTACTAATTTTTATATATTAATATATTATTTGTTCCAATATAAAAATTAAATTTCGCCTTCCATCCCAAAAATCTCTGAACCTTTTCAAAAATAACTACCTGAACAAAATTTATTTCAATTCTAACTCGGCATCCTCCTAAAGCCGGCGTTACACATTAGCCATACGATAAGGCAAACATCACTTGGCCGTTGTTTGGATAGTAAAGAAGACGCTGGCAGAGGTTGGCGCTTATTTTGACTACTTGCCCATAGGTTGTCAGTTTTGTGCCGCACATCAAAAAAACTGGTAAAAGACGGTGGCAAGACCTGGTGAAAGATTCACCCAAGATTTTCTGCAATATGAATTATCATATAAATTCTTACATATCGATGCAAAATATGGGTTCTTTCTAAAAGGCAATCGGGATGAAATAGCTTAAAAGGGTACAAGTAGTTTGACGATTGATAAAATCAGAAATTAAATAAATAATTAAGAGAGCTACACATAGAAAGTTTAAAGAAATACATAGAACAATGACAAATGGTGGGGGTATATAAAAAGAATGGGGAACGAGGTACCGACTAAAAAGATATGGAAAGCAAGAAGAACGGGCAAAATGATACAAGGATATCCAACAGAAACATGGGACAATGCCTTTGAAAAAAATTCTACAAGAAAAGGAAAAAATATGAAAGGAAGCGGCAACTCTAGACAGACTTTTTCTGTTCGTCCAGCAAATTTACGAAAAGTTAATATATAGTCGTAACTTAGTAATTACAATAAAATGAGTAATCCCATACCCAATTGGGTACTATAGGAAATGTTTGCATATATATTAGCATTACTAGGTTCTCGGGTAGAACCGCGTTTTAGATTTTAAAATCTCAACGTTTCGGCTTCCAATTTGAAGCCATTTTCAAGAAAATCTAGTTGATTTACTCCGAAGCCTCAATCGCCTACTCCCCAGAGTTCACAACAGGAAAAGAACGTGGACGGCGCTGGCGCGACTTCTGCATTATTAGGTGAGGTTAGGACTGGAGGTGGACGTTGACTGGAAGAGTTTGGGATGGGCAATTTAGAAATAAGCAGTTTCAATGAATTTGGAGTTCTAGGGCCGTCGTCCCTCTTGTTTAAGCAGTCTGAACGTGTTTCGATCTCGATTGCTTCACGAATTATGCGGGGTTTGTAGGAATATATAGGTGCGATTACTTTGGCCTTGCCGAAATCTATATTCTGACCCGTTTGGATATGATGTTCGGCTAAAGTCGAGGAGAGATCCGATTTTCGGACGGCGAGGAAATGCTCATATATGCTATTTTGGATACGCCTATTTTTTTGGCCGATATATGATTGGGAGCAACCAGATCAAGAAATCTCATAGTCACCATGAGACTCTTGTGGAATATTATCCTTCACTGGTCTAAGAAAACTGGATATATTTCTTTCTATTGTAAATATCGTTTCGATAATACGTAGCAAATTTTATCAGTAACTCCCTTGATGTATGGCAGAAAAACTTTGGAGTTTTGGGACAATTCTTTAGTGGATTGGTTGGTATGACCAGTTGCCTGAACTTTATTAATATGCCTTTTTATTTGACGCATGTCATAGCCTTTTTGAATTAGTGCCGTTTCTAGGGAATTAAATTATGTTTGCCTATGTTATATAATCTTAGTGATCTCGTGACTAAAGTTTTGACTACCGAATTTAGCTGGGATGGATGATGATGTGAGTTCGCATTTAGTTAACGGTTTGTGTGGGTGGGTTTACGATAGACTGAATAGGAGTAGCTTTGGTCTGGCCTTTTTGATATTAGAACGTCAAGAAAAGGGAGGGCAGAATTGTTTTCAGTCTCCATTGTAAATTGGACCTGGGGATGTATACTGTTCAAATGTGAAACAAACAGATTGAAAGATTGTGGTCCGTGTGGCCAAATGAAAAAAGTGTGTTATCTACAGATAGGAGTATTTTTAATGAGCCCACACAGATTTAAATTTCAGGTCATTTTGCTATTGATTCAGCTACTTCAATTACAAAAGTCGCTAAGTTAACAATATTTCCATTGGTTTCATACACAAAATTTTAAAACAAAACAAGTTATTTCCTTACAAATGTAGTATTCTTCAGCAGCTCAGCGAAGATGAGTACGGCAGAAGGATTCAGTTGTGTGAAATAATGACTGGGAGAATCCAAAATAATCCGAATTTAATAAAGTATATTTGTTTCAGTGATCAACATTTTTCCTTAATGACTTTGTAAATAAACATATTTCAAGAAGGTCACACGCAGTTTCCCCAAAAGATTTATGTTTGAGCTGAAATTCTGAGGAAATAAATAATAGGCCAGATTTCTATTGAAGAAAATTTAACCGACCAATTGTACTTATTGGTAAACGAAATCGATCCACTCATAACACAGTCCTTAGAAAACCAAACCAATGAAAAAAAAAACCCCCACTCTTGGATGAACAAAATTTATACTTTCAACATGATGGCGCACCACCACACTACGCATTACATGTTCGACAATGGTTGGATCAAAGGTTTTCTGATAAATTGATAGGCAGAAGAGGCGATGTGGAATGGCCGTCACGATCTCCAGATTTAACGCCACTAGATTTCTTATTTGGGATTATCTAAAGACAGTTATATATAAAACTCCGCCGCTGGGTATTCAGGACCTAAGAAATAGTATTACCCCATGCAGGTTAATTAATAAAAACAACTTTCAAAAAGTTCGAAAAGAATTCGAGAACAGATTATACAATTGTTTATAAATGTCAAAATGTCAGTAATGGACATTTTGAGCATTTAATAAAGTGATTTTTTAAATCATATTTCTAAAAATACATTTATCCCATTAATTAATTTTTATTATTAGTTTTCACTCGCACGTAAAATCCTATTTACAGGCATAGATAGTGATATAGTATTATTTTTCCCTTTATTACGAGAACGAATCAACCTATTTCAGTTTTGTAAACGCGGTTTAATTAGGATTTTCAAGACCTTTTACAAATGGCTGGAGGTAAGGAGGTGAAACATAAAATATAACAAACATTGATTTTGTATTTCCCCCTCGATGTCTAAATTGACGTATTTTTTGTATAGATCTAATTATTATTATTATTCACTCGCGTTTGTTGTTGTTAGCCTTTCTTGGCGCTCATACTGAAATCATTGTTTCGCTGTGAGCTTTTCTCCTTTCGTCAGATCAAGTTGTTCCAGTCTTCCTACATTTTTCTCTCTGGCCAACCTCCCAAACGTTAACCATGCGTCTAAAACAGCCTCAATCCTGAATTTCACTTTGTGTAGTATTTCCTGATCTTAGATCCTTTTTAATTGCAGCAATCCATTCAATTTTTTCTACATTAGCTCTACTCCTATTTTCATAAAATTCGACTATTTCTCTAGTTAGCCTATTCGAATTCATCCGTTTTATGTGTCCGTAAAACTTAAGTCTTCTTTTTCTTCTTGTTTGGGGCCTAAGATTTTTCTTTCCTTCTTTTCAATGTCCTCGATGTCTAACTTTCTATTCAAAATAGTGTTTCTGCCCCATATAGACATTTTGGCTTAATAAGTGTGTTGTAATGTATCAGTGCAGTTTCCATTTTTTGACATCTACCCTTATTGGCCGCTTTTTCCAACCCGTTTTCCATGATTATTTCACCCAAATATTTGAATTAAGAGACTCGTCTGATGTTACCATATTTTGTTTTTAAAAATGGTGTTCGTAGTCTGTTGCAGGTCATGTGTTGTGTCTTTTCAAAGAAAATTTGGAGTCCTACCTTTTCTGCTGTTTCTTTTAGGATTTCAGTCTGTTTTTCTGCCGTTAATATATATTGAGCAAAAATTGCTAGATCATCAGCAAATGCCAGACAACCAATTTTGATGTTGGCTCTCCCGAGTTTAATGGGCTGGTCAATATTTAGAGCCGACTTTTTTTACGCCACTCCTGTATTACTTTTTCTAGAACACAGTTAAATAAGAGAGACGAGAGTCCATCCTCTTGTCTCACTCGATTTCGAAGGGCTGTGAGATGTTACCCATGAATTTAACTTTTGACCATGTATTAGTTAGTGTTGCTTTAATAAATAATTGCCAGCGTTTTCAGATCTAGTCCTTGTTCTTTCAACATTTGGAATAAAGATTCGCGGTCAATAGAATAATATGTTTTTTTGAAATGCACAAATGTACAGACGATATTTTTATTTTACAGTTTTTGATGTTTTAGGATCAACTTTAGATTCATGATCTGCCCGGTCGGAAACCTGCTGATATTCACTAATTTTAGGTTCAAACTGTCCCTGTGCTCTGCCTAGGAGACATTGAGATATAATCTTGTAACAAACTGGGAGAAGAAATATCCCTCTGTAGTTGTTTACATTCGTTCTATCTCCTTTCTTATGTAGTGGATGGATTAGAGCATCTTTCCAATCTTCCGGAATCCGTTCGTTTCGCCAAACTTCTAGTAGAATTTTGGTTGTTTATTTGATTGTACCTGGACCAGCGGATTTCAACCGTTCAGTGGTGATTCAATGTTCCCCAGAAGCTTTGTTATTTTTAAGTCACTTGATTTGCCTAATTATTTCATCTTCATTCGGTGGTAATAAATCTGGGTTTGTTTGTTTAGGGTTTAGTGTTTGTAATCTCTTTAAGGGCTCAGAACAGTATAGTAGTTGTTCAAAATATTTGGCAAGTTATTTGCAATTGTCTTGGTTGTTTAAAGCTAGTCCGCTTTCCTTTTGGAAGCAAAGACTTTGAGGTTGATAGCCTGTTAATTCAGTTTTAAATGTTTTGTAAAAATTTTAGGTGTTATTTTTTTGTAAATCATTTTCTCTTTCATTAAGTTGATTATTTTCATATTTTCTTTTTGTTTGTCTAATTAGCTTCGTTGTTTCTTTTCTTACTTCCAAAAAGATGTTATAGTTTATTGCTGTATTTTGACTGTTCCACTCTTTGAATGCTTTACTTCGGCTTAATACTTCTTGCTCGCAAACTTCATTCCACCACGGATATTTTCTAGGTTTTTGTAAAGAGACTAACTTTAAGGTTGTTTTAATAATTTTTGTTTCAATTCTTGCCAGTTCGGTGCTGGTTGTTTATCAAGCTCTTCTGTTAGGGCTGGTTTTATTTTCGTAATATCGAACTTTGGTATTAACAATCTCTTTTGAATAAGTTTTCGAGGTTTTCAGCTAAGTTTGATTCTAGTCAAGTAGTAATCCGTGTCTATGTTAGCTCCTTTCCTGACTTGAATATTCAAAATCTCTTTATAATTGGGTTATGAAATGGCAACATGGTCAATTTCAAATTCACACATGTACGTGTTTGGGCACCTCCAGGTCTTTTGTTTTATTTTCCTCATAAAATGGGTTGACATTATTTTTAGATTAAAAGCGAACATAGTTCAATAAATCTTCTGCCATTATGGTTAGTCTTTTATGAGCGGGAAAACTGCCGACCGTTTTTCTGTACTTTTTTTATTTCCCTAGTTGGGTGTTGAAATCACCCAATAGGATTTTTTCATGGTTGGAGGGAATTTTGGAAATAGCCTTTTCCAGAATGTTCCAGAACTTATTTACTTTTTCAGGATTAGATTTATTTTTCTTCGTTAACTAGGAGGTGTGCATTGATTAATGTATAGTTTTTGTTAGTACACTTAAGGGATAGTGTCTTAAGTCGATTATTTACTGGCTGAACATTAGTTATAGAACCAAGAATGGTTTTTAAGATAGGAAAAGCAACACCGAGATGTGGTGTATTTTTAAGTATTCTTTTGTCCGTTTTAGTTTTAAAGAGTCTGTAGTTGCCGAAATCCGAGGTGTTATCATCTGTCAACCTGTTTTCTTGCAGAGCTAAAATTTGGATTTTTTGCTGATTCAATGCTCGCCTCAATTCGTGTAGTTTTCTGGAGAGAGTTGACATTTACCGTTCCCAAGCAAGTTTTTCTATTCGGTTTCAGACATTGGCCAGAGATCTCCGACTCCCTCTGAAAGACTTTTCGTTTAAGCCCGGACGCCCCAGAATCCGAATGTCCGGTTATATCTGCAAAACGGGCAGAGGATTGTTTACCTCCTGGGGTAATTTTGTAATTACTGGAACGCTTCATGTTGTACTTTGCATTAAAGGTTTAAACCATGACGGTTCAGAGGTTAAGCTGGAGGGGTTAGCTCCAGAATTTATATATCAGCTGCACCATTGGTGAACAGACGCTGACCACTCAACCGCTTGATACAAGTCAGACGCTAAGTGGATTTAGTTTTTTGCCTTGGTTCGGGGCTGCTTATTTTGAGATATTTGCAGCTGTTCATTAATATCTAATGGAACTTTCACTATCCACCAGCCATGACCCGTCCAGTACCTTAGGCGAGGTATACTGGGAGAGCTAATTATATATATATATATATATATATATATATATATATATATATATATATATATATATATATATATATATATATATATATATATATATCAGTAATCTTAATTAGTCTAACAATCTATTGGCTTTATTCAGAAATTATTTTCGTTTAAAATCAATTCGATCATATATTTATTATAAGTCACTGGTGGCCGAGGTAATCGCTCAAAAGTTACATATTACATATTATACATATTCTATTAGTGGCAGCCGTTAAGTATCATTATCACAGGCTTTTTAGATTTAGACGAGCTGCTTTTATGGAAATATGTCGATTAGACAACTGGTTGCGTTTAACATTCTTCTGATTCCTCTTATTACGGATTACTAGGAGTGTATTGCTTTAACGGTCTAAAGCATAATATACCAAAATTCCTGAAGTGATACATCTATGACATTCTAATGCAAATGTTAAATTTCGCTTCTGACCCTTCTACATCGCTCATGGCGAGCTAAATAAAATCCAGATTCATCGCTCAAGCAAATAAAGTCAAATTTCAGATCCCGTTCTATTAAAGTTCGGTGCTGTTAGAGGAAATAGCCAATAAGGCCAATAACTTACGCATCACCATAGCGAGGCATCATCACGGCATATTTAATGATTGAAAAAAAATTACTGAAAATAAATTATTCAAAGATTTTAAATTTAAAATCAAGATATTCTACATCTGATCAGTTAACTACGTAAAAGTAAGTAAACCTAAGTAACATTAAAATTAATGAATAATTTTGTCGGCAATTAAAACTATTTTTAAACCCTTACATGAATATGATATACTTTCTTGAACTTTAATTAATATTTCTAAAATAAAATAAATAAATGCAATATTTTCCTACATACTCGTTAATTTTAATTACTGTGCATCATTTGAATTATCAGAATTTAAGGTCAGTGATTATCAACATCTTTATTTTATAGCATTATCAGTGTTTTGTTTAATTGAGATCAACATTACTAGTGTTTTGCATAATTAATTCGTTTAGAAGTGTATAAAACACTTAATTAAGAATATTTTACATTTTCATTACTTTTAGCTATAGACGTTCATTTAATGGAAAATATTAGAGATATTATTATATAATATTGCATTAAGTTGTTTTCATTTCAACTATTACTAGATTTTGTAAGTTATAATCTGAGTATAAACTTATTTTATGCATAGAAAATACGTATCAGAAAGTACATATAAACGTGTAAATAAACTAATGAAACTCATTTTTATAATTTTTTATTCAGCTGAAATTACAATTTTATATTTTCTTCTTCAAAGTAGTTGCCTTGAGAAGCTACACAGCGCTCGAGACGATTTGTTCACTCTTCATAGCAGCTAGTCGGTTAGGGCCTTTTCCATATTCTCCAACCCCATAAAATAGTGTGGATGTATTTTCAATCTTGAAAAAAGTTTTGTCGGGATGCAGCAGACACGTGTTGTTGGTGTTTGATATTACCCAAATGACCCTTTTCGTCGAAGCCTTTTAAGAACTTCACGGTAAATATGTTGGGTTACCGTTTGCCATTGATGCACAAATTCCTTAGAAACTGGTTCAACGTTAAACAAACACGTCTCCGACTGCCGAAGATCAGCGAGAATGGACGAAGACCTTGAGAGAGTGAGAGCGTCCGTACATCAACAACCAAACTTATCGACTCGAAAACGTATAGCTGCTTTAAATGTGACGAGATCGTCAGTGCTTCGCATCTTTCATAATGATTTACGCATGCCTTCTTGCAAGATTCAATCCCGCTGATAGACTTTTATTCGCTAACAAAATGATGAAGCGATTTCCAGCAGTCGTCAGCATCTTATTCTCTGATGAGGCTCATTTTTACCATGCCAAAACCTTAAAAAGAAACACGAAAGGCCTCGGCATAGCCCGAAGGTCGCAGTTTGGGTTGCCATGTGCGCATCCGGAATAATCGCCCCGTTTTTTTTCGAAGACTACCAAGGTTACGCAGTGACGATGAATTATCACCGTTATATCGACATACTTTAAACTTTTTTCAGTCAGTCAGCCCTGCGCAAGGATGACACGCAAAATCGTGAAGCGTTCCACATTTTTCCATGCATGCCTAGCTTCTTTAACCTTTTCATCCTTAGACCTTTCCCTCTGTTCTCCTGACCTTTTCACTACCCTACAGTGGGATATCATGGAAGATCTACACGGAAGTGATCACTTCCCAATCAGAATCTCCTCTATAGGCTGGCATCAACCTAAATTGCCTAGAAAAACTTTTAATCTATCCAAAGCAGATTGGACCAAATTTCGAGACTCGTACATCCTTCCAAACTTAACGTTTGCCGATGAGGACTCAGCCCTTGATACCTTTGTCCATTCAATCATTGCTGCAGCAGATTCCAGCATTCCTCACTGTAATATCCAACACCACAAACCCCCAGTCCCCTGGTGGAACGATGACTGTAGAATGGTGATCAGGGAAAGAAAATCGGCACTGAATCGCTTCAAACACTGTCCTACTTTGGAAAATATTATCATCTTCAAAAGATGCCGAGCAAAAGCTCGTAGGACGATTTTAAACGCAAAGCGATCTTCCTGGGCTGAATACATCAAATCTATAAATTCGTCTCTCAGCAGTGGGGAATTTTGGCAAAAAATCAAAAGGTTTCGAGGTAGTCCTCTTCAGTCAATACAGGGCCTAATTAGTGATGATCAATGGATCTCCAATAGGGTTGATATTGCGAACTGTTTTGCGAATTTTTTCTCCAATGTATCTGGCGACAATAACCTTAGCACTTCCCAGCTAAATCAGAGATCTTCCCAATCAGTAAACTTCGACGTTGACGATTCTCCCCTCCAGCACTACAACCTCCCTTTTAGCTTTGATGAACTCTTAAATTCTCTCTCTAGATGCAGAAATAGTGCCCCGGGGCCTGACTTAATCCTAATTCCCATGATCCGCAATCTCCCTCAAGCGGCTCTAGACAATTTGCTGGATCTTTATAACGGCTACTGGAGAACAGGCACGTACCCATCTGCCTGGAAGAAATCTATCATGATTCCAATACATAAACATGGCAAACCTCGTTCCTCACCTGGTAGTTACCGTCCAATCTCGCTGACTGACCATCTGGGCAAGATCTTTGAAAGAATGGTAAATACTCGCCTTGCCTGGTACATTGAATCTCACAATCTATTAGATCCTTATCAACTGGGATTCAGGCAATCGAGATCTACCGTTGATCATCTCACGGGCTTCCATAATGATGTTTGTACTTCATTCCAAAGGAAAAACCATTTAGTTGCTGCTTTCTTAGACATTTCCAATGCTTTTGATATGGTATGGCGGCCCACCATCCTGAACACTTTACATCAGTGGGGCCTCAGAGGCCGGTTACCTAAATTCATATCAAACTTCCTCTCTGATAGACTTTTTAATGTCAGGATTGATGGTCATCTATCTGATCCACTCCCCTTACTAAATGGAGTCCCTCAGGGTTCAGTGCTGAGCCCTACCCTTTTTAATATAGCCATGAACAACATTCAAAGATACCTTAGCCCTACGATCACTCACAGATTATACGCAGATGACATCCTACTATATTACCAGTCTCCCAATCCAAGAGTCTGCGAAAGAATCCTCCAATCTAACTTGAACTCACTGGAAAAATGGACCAAAGCCACAGGTCTCTCTTTGTCGTCCACAAAATCCGCTATTGTGCATTTTTGCAGAAGACAAAAATGTTCCCGTCTGCATTCAATAACTCTTCAAAACAAGACTTTACCAACAGTTTCGTCTCACAAGTTTCTCGGACTCACCTTCGATTACAGACTATCATGGAAAGATCACATCCAATCTCTGAAGGCTAAATGTACTCGCGACTTGGGAATATTAAAGATGCTTTCAAACCACAACTGGGGTTCGGATCATCTCTGCCTTCTTAAATTATATAAAGCAATTATTAGATCCAAACTGGACTATGGCAGCATAATTTTTGCTACGGCTCCCAAATCTTATCTGCGCTCACTGGATGTCATCCAGAATACATCACTAAGACTTATAACTGGAGCTTTTATCACCAGCCCAACTCCCAGTTTACATAGCATCATGAGTTTAGAGCCCCTATCCATCAGGAGGAAGTATCTACTCTTAAAGTATGCTACGGATCTCTGGCAGAGACCATTCATTCCTGGACATCAGTCATTCTTCCATCCTCCCCCAATACCCCCAATAGCCTCCACTCATAACCTAACCCTAGACCTCAGACGCACCTTCCAGCAACTATCTGAAGAGTCCAACACCCAATTGCAAGTTCCTCTCCCAATTAGCACTACTTCTACTCCTCCGTGGTTATTACATCCCATCCAGGTTGATTTTTCCTTACTAAAATATGATAAAGAATCTACGTGCACTTCTGTCTACAAATCCAGTATAAGCAACATTATCCAGTCCAAATCTCCATGCCAAACAATTTATACAGATGGATCTAAGTCAGACCATGGAGTCGGTTGTGGCTTTGTTCATGACAGATCCTCCTCAGGCTTTAAGTTGCCCGCCACAACAAGTGTACTAACCGCTGAGCTAGTGGCCATTGAAAGATCCCTCAGCTATATCAAGTTAAATCCCGCAAATTGCTGGATCATATTCTCAGATTCTAAGAATGCACTATCCATGATCCAAAATCGCATCATTTCCCATCCAGTTATAGTGCTAATTATGGATCTTATAGAAGATATTATAGCACATGATTCTTCTCTTCTCTTCGTTTGGTGTCCCGGTCACAAGGCCATCAAAGGTAATGAGGAAGCAGATTTACTTGCAAAATACTCCATTCAGCATGGTCAACCTTATATGCGCTGCTTCTATCCAAAAGACCATCTCTCATCGGTGAAATCCTTCTCGCAATCTTTAATGCAATCCTACTGGGATGATCCACAGAAAGTCAATAAGCTGAGATATATTAAACCATTATTCTCCCAACCTCCACCAGAACATCTGGTAAGTAGGAAAATTACAGTAAAATGGATGAGACTCATGATTGGTCACTGCAGATTTACACATGAATATCTACTAAAACGAGAAGGTCCCCCGCTCTGCGAATTTTGCAACGATCCCCTATCCGTCAAGCACATTCTTACCGAATGCACGGCATTATACCCTCTCAGATCCTTTTTTGACCTCAATCAGGACCTTTCTCGAAACCTTTGCTCAGACAACATATCTAACACCTTAGCTTATCTGAAAGAAATTAACTATCTCACTAAAATCTAGTCACTGCTAGCGACATTTCATTCTAGTGTGAGTTATTTGCAGCAAAATCAAACTTATCAACACATCTGTGATAGCTTATCCTGCGACGAAACCCATCTGTGATAGAAGCCATCTGTGATAGAACTGATCTGTGATACTAATAACCTGTGATATTTATTAATCCATTCAATGTCTGTCTTTTAAGTGAGTTCCATATTCATAAGTTAAAGTTCCTGGTCGCTAAATGATCTTGATATCGATGCGACCTAAACTTGAAAATTCTCTCTCTCTCTCTTTTTTCAGTCAAGAATTTGAAGGATATACTCAAGACACTTGGTTCCAATAGGACGGAGTCACCTGCCACACTTCCACTCTCTCTTTACCCGTTGTTCAGGCGCTTTTTCCGGTAAAATTGATTTCTCGAAGAGGAGACATACAATTCCCCAAACATTAAGATTTTTAATTAGATTAAGTTATTTTGTCGGCCGTCTATACTATCTCTAATAATAAAACTTGATCAACTATATCTAAACAGTATGCAAATATCGAAGGTGTAGAAATAGTAACAATAATCAACACAACCTAACAGTCTTAAAGCCGACAACAAATTCAAAAGATTATGATAAGATAATACCGATATGGACCAAGAACGAAAAAGTAATAAAGTATAAGCTCATGACCGAGGTGGTGATGATGCCTGGTGATAGGACTGAATTTATACCGCCGAGAAAACGCTACTAATCTTAAAGAAACAGAAATGCAGGAAAACACAAAACAAAATGACGCGCCACAGTACGAAAAGATTTGTCCGAAAAAGGAAATGAAAAAAACGCAAAACCGGAAGAAATGAAAGGATATCACGAACCGACCAGCTTAAAAGGTGACGGCTTAAAAGTGTAGCCATTATTATATTACATAAAGTAACATATAGATCTAAAACCAACAAACAAAGCGCAGACCTAAATTCACAAAAATATTTTTTATACGAGGGGTATTTTTAAATAAGGTCAGTTGGTGAATGAGAGAGAATGAAGCCCAAACGCCGCAGTACGCCTACGCGTCTGCTGCTGCCCTGCAAAGCATGCTGGGGCTCTGCGCGCGTTTTGGTGCATTTTGCAGCCGTATCGACTGTCTGTATGCTGAGCTGTAGAAGTTTATATTGTTTAAGAAAATTGAGTCAACCGCCGACTGTGAGATACGATCTGTAATTAGATTATTGAGTGCAAGAATCTTGGCGGCTATGGAAATTCATCATCAGATTTATGAGGTGTACAATAATAATACTATGAGGGACAGTAAATTTCGAAAATGGGTGAGAATGTTCAGGGAGGGGCGGGTTAATGTGCATGATGAGCTACGCCCTGGCCAACCTTCTCTGAATAATATCTGAATAAATTTAGATAAAATAATAATTTCTGAAAAATAAATAATTTGGTTCGTGATGTGGACAACAAAATTCGAGAGAACCGACGATTCATAATTTCAAAGTTATCAAGTGAATTTTCACAGGTTACAAGGTCAGTTTTGTATACTATTGTTTCGGATAAACTGAATTGTGTTCTCGGTGGATTCCAAAACTGCTTTCTGACGATCACAAAACAAAGAGGATTGGCTATGCTTTATCGTTACAATCAGGAAGGAGATGAATTATCAGACCACATCGTTACTAGAGATGAGACAAGCGACGTGGCCCACTATATTCCGGTGTGATGTTGCTCCATGACAATGCAAAGCCACATGTTTCTGCACATACACAAGGTTTAGTCAGGTCTTTTGGATGGGAAGAACTGGATCAGTCACCTTACAGCCCAGACCTTGCACTCAGTGATTTTCACTTGTTTCGGTACTTAAAGGAGCTCCTTGGTTGTCAACGGTTCAATGACGACGAAGAACAATTCTTCTATTGGAACCTTTGGTGTGAAATACTAAACTTGAAAAGATTTACCACTAAACACCAAATCACTTTTTTTTAACTGCTCCACGCACGTTTCACTAACCACGTTAGCATCATTAGGAGATGATTTAATCTACGTGCGTCGAGCAGTTAAAAAAAATGATTTGGTGTTTAGTGTTAAATCTTTTCAAGTTTAGTGACGACGAAAAAGTTAAAACTGCAGTCAGGAATTGAGCTTCTTCACACTTGTTCAGCCGTATGACAAATATTTGAACAAAAATGGAAATTATGTAGAAAAGTATATAAAAGTATGTAGAATGTGTGCAAACGTTGTTCTGTTTCTGTACAGCTAGCATGTACACTGCAATTTTTTTATTGATTTTCCGCCGAGTTTCTCAATTTTTATTGACCTTATAAATTGGATAATTTTCTTATTTCAATCATATATTCAGGCTATATATCAGACTCTGGGTTCGTTCTTAACCTTTCCCAGCCTTGAACTGGCATAACTGGGGGCAAATTCCTTATCAGATTTTAGACTTTTGTCTGTTCAAATGCAGTATAAAAGTCTGACCTTGGATGGTCATCAATTCATGTACCAACCACAACAAGTTCCGCTGCTTTTCGATCTACCTGTAGCCCAAATAAAGAGAATTAAATATCATATAAATATTTTAACAACATTTACAAAATGGTAAAAAGATATTGAGATAATTGTAAATAAAGAGTTGTCCAGTAAGAGTGTCAGAACTTTAAAATGAAGCACAATAATGGCATTATGTTTAGAGAATAATGTCGTTCAAACGCCACTATCAGTTTCGTCGGAAAATAATCTTTTCCGACGAAGTGCACTTCTGGCCTAATGGATTTGTGAGCAAACATAACTACAGGATTTGGGCCGATGACAATTATCTAGTGATTCAGGAGTTACTTTTTTATCCTCAACATGTCACTATTTGATTTTTGGGCAAAAGGGGTAATAGGACCTTATTTGTTTGGAGACGGTGATGGAAATCATGTTAATGTTAATGGAGAGGAATATCTTTGACCTGAACTAATAAATATCGATATAAATTATGATTTCTTTCAACAAGATGATGCGACTTATTGCACGTCTCTCCGGACAATAGATTTTATTGGCAGAAAGCTTTCCTGAACGCGTTATTTCGGGAAATGGTAATGTCAACTAGCACCAAGATCATACCATCGCATTAGGATTATTTTTGTAGGGTTATGTAAATCTCTGGTTTACAGAAATAATCTCCGAACGATTTTTGACTTAAACAAATCATTCAGGACAGCATTGAAAATATACCACGCGATATGTGTGAAAAAGTAATCGAAAATTGAATCTCCAAAATGCATTCCACCAATGGAAGTCAAGGGGAAGATTTGAGCGTTATTTTCAAAACATAATACCATTATTTGTTCTTTAAGATAAAATATATGGCACTGGATTATCACTTGTAGTTATCATTGTGCCTCATTTTAAAATTCTGGCACTCTTGTTGGATACCTCTTTATTTTCAAAACAACTTTAAGCCGCTAGGAACTGCAAAGACATTTGTGAATTAGGAAACGTGTCCCTCAATCTAATTATTACATATTTCTAATACTTCAATATCATATGAACGGATCAAACTAGTTGAAATTTCCGAAGAAGTTCCTAAGAAGAAGACCCCCAAGCTTAAGAAATAATAACTAACCATAAGAAAATATTCAGAAGGAAATAAGAAAAGTGCGAAATGATAAGGCTGTAGGAGAGTTACAATATGGCGTAGCGCTATTATAAAAAGAAATATATACCAACTACTAGTGCAGATTTGGAAAGGAGATACAGAAATATATAAAAACTACAGGCCAATAACTCTAATAAATATACCCTAAAAAATCCTTGCGAATATTATCAATAGCAAATTGGTATACGCAGAAAGAATATTAGGTAACTACCAAAAAAATAATACAAAAATCATGGGAATATAATTAGGAATTGCACATTGATTTTGTAAACTTTAGAAATGAGTTTGACTTGCTAATCAGACCAAGAATGTTAAATGAACTAAAATATTACGAATACCTAAGAAATTGAGAGAGTTATGGGGGAGGCCCAATATGATCATCCTTAACATATCTAATTGCCTACACAGATAACCTCGCTATAACAACCAAATCCAAAGGAAAAATAATAAATGCTATACAACAACTACACAAAGAAGCCAGAAAGTTCAGATTAAAAATCAATAAAGAAAATACAAAATACATGAGAGTGCGAAAGACAATTCAAAATAGAAACACCCACATAATAACAGAGAGAAATAATTTTGAAACAGTATTGAGGTTTCCTTATTTAGGAACAACAATAGCTCAAAATGGGGAAGTGTAAAAGAAAGAATAGCGAAGGGAAATAAAGTTTTTGAAACACACAGCATTGTTTGAAGACACTGTTAAAATTTAATACTCAAGTACTCAAATACTCAGTAAGAAAATGAAGATTAATATTGAGCAGTAGAGATTCACATTATCATCCATCCCCATTAAATTCGGTAGTCAAAACTTTAGTCACAAGATAACTAAGATTGTCGGATAGGGAACATAGGCAAACAGAACTTAATTCCCTAGAATCGGCACTAATTCAAAATTCAACCAATCTACTAGAGAATTATCCCAAAACCCCAAAGTTATTTTGCCATATATCAAGGGAGTTACTGATAAAATTTGCCACGTATCCAGATCCCGTAATATCGAAACATATTCATAGGAGTGATAACAATTAATTAACATAAATTAGGAAAAAAATAGGAACCTAAAACTACAGGGCAAATATTGAGGAAATAAATACTTAAACCAGACAGATGGTGAAAGCAGATTTAAAAGATATTAAGAAATAAAGGAAGAATTAGGAGGAGGTAATATATCCCCAGATACATAAAAGCAAGAACGCTAAAATGGGCAGGTCACATAGTGAGAAGCTCCCCCATGAAAATGGGTTATTGTTTTAAAAGGCATCTTTCCTAACGTAACAGACCCCGTTCGATCGACTGCCACTAGTTGCGGAGAGTTATCTCCCGCCGTTTAGGAGATAAACGCAAATATACAAAAAAAAATGGAAAAAATTGACTCATTGGGAAGAAGGGCAAGGGAAAGGCTGAGAGCAGGATGGTTAGACCAGGTGGAAAAGGATGTAAAACACTAGGCATTGCAGACTGGGGAATGGGAAGCAGAGACAAGAAAAAATGGAAGGGCATAACCAAAAGGCACAGGACAGATAAAAGACTGAATCAATGATTAGAAGAAGCGTTAACCATAATCTCGAGGGATTCTACCGTTATTTTAACGTTTAGAAACTAGACGATATTAAATTTAAATCATTTGGATACCCAGTAAGGGAAGCCTTAAGGGAGAATATAACCAGCTGTTACAGCCCAAGGGTTGTTTGCGCCGAAATTTTGGATTATTAATGAGAAATAAGTTTCTTGCCAATCTATATTAATTTTTTATCCATACGAATATTTGACGATAAGAGTTATACGACGTGTTAAGGTCACGTAAAAATGAAAACTATCCCGTTAATGTTTCGATTCGAAGAAATCGATCGGCTATTCTTTTGACATTCTAGACGAGATAGGAAATGGAGAAATATCAAAAAAAATATTAGTGTACATATTCTCATATTTTATTCATGTCAAATATACATATAAAAGATCAGGTAGCTTAGTAAAAAACGACGTCTGGCGTCTGACAATTGGCAAACATAGGCGTGTCTCAAAGCTATTATTGTATGTTTTTCAACAATTTTTTATATTATTTTTAACTAAATCGGAGTAAGAAAAACAGATTCCATTAAAGTGTTTCCAAAATGCCATTGACTTATATTTCAAAAAAACGTCTTTCATTGTAATATTAACACACGTTGGCATTTTCTAATCGTTCATTTTATTATGCTCATTGCAAGGACGATCAATCAATAGATGCAAAAGCAGCTTCCTTTTTAGGAGCAATAGTACTCAAGCAATTGTTGTGTTTACCGCTATTATGATATTAGGAACAAAAACAAACAGCAAGAAATGACTAATTAATGCAGTTAAATATAGGGTGAGTCAATATAAATGGACCTTTTTAAAATGGATAGTACTCGGCAGATAAGAAGGGTACAAACACGGAATAGGGATAATTCAATTAGATTATTTCCAAGTATATCAGTTGGTTATCTTCATTCAAGATGCACTGGCCGGATTATTTAAAGGCAATTGATTTCTCGTCGTATTTAAAAAACTTGTAACGCCATTTTGCGGTAGATTTCTTTATTTCGGACAAGATGAACAATAATAAAGAGGGAACTAGCAGATTCCAATATAAATTCACGAACGGCAGAAGAATGTAGATGGTGTTCTGCTTCATGATACTGCTGAAATGGGTCATTCTAAAATGTGTACCCACTATGGCTTTTTTTACACTATATATTTAATCTTTTTTTGTAATAATTTTTTTTATAATTTTTTAACACAGATGAAATTACAATTCTATATTTTCTCCTTCAAAGTAGTTGGCTTGGGAAGCTAAAAACTGTTTGTCCACTCTTAGCAATTCTGGAACTCAGATGCTGAAATCGACTTCAGCTGAATTTTCGACGATGAATTTTCAATCTTGGAAAAAGGAAAAAGTTTCAAATCGGGCAAGTAAGGTGGATGCAGTACTACAGTGATATTTTTAATTGCCAAAAACTCAGTAACTGAAATAATTGTGTCGCTGTTAAGCGACGATCAGACGCACAAGATCTCGAATTATATAGACCTTTACATCACTTCTTGAAGTTTAAAACATTCCGGTACCAGGTTCATCTTCAATCAAGTCTCGGCTTCCTGAGAATGTCTTAAACCACCTTATAACATGAGCCATTAGCATAACATTGTTTTCATAGATCTGTTGGAGTTTTGAAAAAATTTCCTTCACACTGTGCCCAAGGCTGAAATAAAAACGGAGAGCCCACCGTTGCTTGAATTTGTGGGCACTTATTTTCAGAACGCACTAGAAAAATCCAATTCATGAGAAGAGTTACTATGGAACACCAAGTGACTCTACAAAGCCAAAGCAAGTGACTCTAGGGAGTTTAAAGTCATATTGAATACTCATCAGATGTTGGCTCGTCTTCCCTTTAAAGGGGAAATCAACAATGTTGCCAGATCGGATGCTACGCCACCAGTCTCATTACTTTATTTACTTATTTATTTATACACCTGTGTAAAAAAGAAAAATACACCATATATGTTGATCCTTACTTTTTCATGTGTCTTCATATAAATTATATTAGTCAATCCATACCAGGCTAATAATAATGATCTCTTAAGGATAATGAATAGTTTATAAATGTTGTTTGACGCACTATAATTATCAACAGTTCTCTTAGGGTATCTCAAAAAGAAATTGCAAAAGTAACATGGTTCAAGTGCAACAAGCTTAAAAATGAGCTCTGCTACAAAACCAAAGTTATAAGGTAAAGTAAGTTACATGACCCCTGATTAATAATAAATCACAACTGTAAGAAAATTCTCTCAAAAAAATATTATCTGAAGGATCCACATTATCAAAAATCGATAGAAATAATTTTTCTAATGACTAAACAAAAAGCAAATTAAATAAATTTTAATAAAATTGTTTATTAAAAAGACCGTGAAATCATAATCAACTTTTTGTATTTATCCGAAAAAGTAGGATGCCAACATTATATTTTCTACGTAGTCTTCTTATAGTTGAGTAGTGTTACGACCCTGCCATCGCGTCAGCGTGATAAACTAGACGACCAGAAATATGAAAGAAAATTACCAGCACCTCCGTATTTCTTCTAAAACACACCTGCGTTCCATATAGCATATGAATTTTTTCATAGTTTTCCCGGAACATATCTCATCTTGTATCTAAAGTTAAGTTATCTAGGCAGTAAAGACAACCCTTTCCAATCATATTTTGTACGCTATAATAATGTACCAATGTAATGAAGCGATATCAAGGTATATCCTGTAAAATAACTATCTGAATTGTCCTGGTAAATTAGAACGATTCCTTTAAATGATAGTTAGCCATGAAACACTGACGTCACCACCTGCTTTGCCATTATTCATGGTCAGCGCGGCAGTTCAGAAGTCTATTCAGTGAGGCATGCAACATTTTAAAGGTTATTTTTAAGTTTTCCGAACATATTTTGTTATTTTTCGTTCCCAGTTTATGTCGACAGTGAATTTTAGTGTAGTGTATTGAAATATTAATTGTAAAGTAAGTGTTTAATGTGATTTATAATATAAAACGAATCGTTCAAATGTTTTTACCAATTACAGATGGAATTATCATAATATTTAAACATAAAAAAAGCATAAGGCGCATGTCTTTGTTTTTATAAGACCAATCGTTTACAAAAATCTGACTTTGGGGTCATAAAACTGAATCAGAAATAATCTATATTTGGAAATGTGTAAAACATGTTTTTTTTTATACAATATAAAATATTTTCGTCCTTTACATTCGTTTATAAACATTTCGAGAAGTAACCTCTATTGAAACTGGACTTTCGCAATAAAGATTTGACTGACAACTTGCCAGAACTACTTCCAAAACAGATTTAACTATTGTTCCAGTTAGAAATCAATTCAAACTTCCAGTTGTAAAATATCGCTTAAGAGAATTCTAAACTCCAATCTAGTACGTACAATTTAAACACAATGATTTCAAAATGTGTTTGTGTTTTTGTGAGATAGCAGAAAGTAAGATTAAAAGAAACTAGCATTCTAATTACTTGGTAATAATGTGTCACCTAAAAATTCCAATGCGCAATATTTGTAAGTTCGATATTTTAATTGTTAGATGGATTTGATGTACGCAAGCAATTTAAGAATATTTTAATAGAAAGTTAATTAGCGACTATTACATAAACCTTCCGAGGTAATGGGATAAACAAAGAAAAAAGATCGACGAATTTCAGTGTTTTGGATGTATGCTAAATTACAATGGTGTGAAACAGGAGATCTAGGAAGAAAATCAAGCATTTGTTTACGAGTATCACGACCTCAATAGAATCTTCAGAAATAGAAAATATACTAATCGTTTTTAACCGATTCTTTTATAGGGACCAGAGACCAGAATGGTGAATAGCTATTTAGTTGCTAGACAAGTCACCAACTCTAACATGTTTTTTGGCTGGAAATTTAAGGACGTGAATAATACCATCTACGTGGTCTGTAAATAAAGCAATGAAACTGGTGGAGTAGCGTTCGGTCTGGCAACATTGTTGGTTTCCCCATTGGAGGGGAGCATCGAACCGTCTTTAATATGAGTTCGAACTCCCTAGATAGAGTCCCTTGGTAGTCCGTAGCAATTCTTTTCGTGAACTGGCTTTTTCTAGTGAGTCCTGATAATAAACCAACTCAACTCAACTCAAAAAGAAAATTAAAATAATTTCGAGCAATGGTTCGCTATCAAGCTTTCCTATCGGTGCGATGGAAACTTTTGCAAAACTTTAACAGACCTATGGAAACAGTATTTTGTCAAGTGACCACGTTCTCGAATGACTTAACGCACTCCCATAAAGTCGTGACTCGACCGAATACGACCCGGAAACAAAACGCCAGGGCCAGGGATGATACATTCGAACCACGGCCAAGAAAAATCAGAATGAGGAAATCAAAGATCAAAAGCCTAGTGATTTATTTTTAATAACCAGGGGATCGTCCCTAAGGAATGTATACCTCAAGGAATGTGTACCAAATGGTAAAACAGCATTATTATCACCGAGAAGTTATAAAGTTCTTGAAAGACTTCGAAAAAGTGGCATTCGTGTGACATCGAACTTCAAGAACTCCTGCGTGCCATATCACGACAATGCTCCTTGCCACATAGCGATTTCAACTAACAACTTTTTGACAAGTACGAATTATCACTGTAAATCTGCAGCCTCCTAATTTGTTAGACTTAGTCCTTGTAACCTTTACATTTTTCCAAAATTGAGTATAACTAAATCAAATCATTTTGGGACATTGGAGAACATTGAAAAGGCCGTAACCGACCAGAAAAATCCGGTTCAAAATCCACGAAACCGAATGGTAGTTCGTATTGGAATACGAACGTTACGTTAATTCGTAATGGGTATTCTTCGCGAATTAGACTATTGTTCGGAAGTACATCCTATCGTTTGTGTCCCATTTGTTGAGAATATGTATTACACCATCATCAGCCCGTGTCGATCCGCTGCAGGATGAAGGCCTCTTCACCATGTTTCCAACTTGCACGGTCCTGGGCTTTCCTCTGCTACTCGAGTCCATTTACTTAACGATGACATCAATCCATCGTGTTTTCGATCTTCTTCGCGCACGTTTGCGATCAAACGGTGTCCATTTCAGGATTGCCTTGGTCTGTCGTCTCATCGCCTTGCTAAATGACCTTCCCATATCCATTTCAATTATTTTACTCTTTCAATGATATCACATAATTTCGTTTGTAACCGGATCCATGTGCAGGGCTTTCTGTCTCATCTTGCAACGCCAAGCATACCGCTACCTGCTACCCGAAGTTTTTGAATTGATTGCGATGTGTGTCTAGGTTTCACTTCCGTATGTCATAACGGGCAGGACGCATGCCATAACAGGAACGCTAAGAATCACCGGGTTATATCAAGCTGTCATTAGAGTTTTGATATTTTTAAGCTTCTCTTTTACTTTCTTTACTACCCTTATTTTTACTTTTCTTTACTGTACTTTCGTAAATTTAACTAACGATGCTTCACATTATTTTAAAGAAAATAGTTCCTTACAACCTAAGGGTCCCACAGAAAAAAAATACAAATTTATTAAATTACCAATCGAAAAGGTATGAAAAGAATTAACATTTTAAACAAATATGTGTTGGTCATATATTTGGCAAAAGTTAATTATTATCACTTAACGAATAAACTACAAAAAAACTAATGAACATTGTTAAAACTATTTAAAAAGATAATTAAGAATTACGCCATATCCATGTCAGGCAATATCGATGAACTGAAACTGAAAAATCAACTGAATTTTTTTTTATATCAACATTGCGACCACAATTATTTCAGTTTCTCAGTGCATTTCAATTCTATTTAAAACCAAAAAATATGCTTCTTATTTATGGAGAAGCTCTCCAAAATTCCAAAAAGGTTAGGCGCATTTCCGTGCAACTATATCCAGAAAGACCGTTCCAACGGCCATATACAATGAGAACAAACACTATTACCCGCTGTTTTTTCACACAGGCAAAAATATTGCGAATGGTTTATTAACCACAAAACCAAAGGAATCCAAATTTTTTGTTCAATATTTTATCAGCCGACGAAAGTTCTTTCACCAGGAATGGTATGGTGGACATGAGCAGTTAATTTAATAAAACAGTTAATCATGTATCTCTTAATGTGACGTGAATCGGTTAAAACGTATTATGGTGTGAAAAATTAATGCTTCTAATTTCAACTTTCACATTAAACGACAATAGTGAGTAAGTATACTTTTTTTCCTACAAAACAAACCAGATTTATGCACAAATATATAGAATAAATAGCTATAGAAATAATACATTTTATTTTCCAATGATCCCTTAAAATCAGTGTCTCAAAAACTGAATTCCAATGCATCGAAATAAACAAGACGAAAATATACGTTGTCATTGTTAAAAAAATAAAGTTTTCAGACTTATCTTTTGCTAAAATGATTGCATTTTGGATACGTATTTTATGAAAACATTTTCCCTTACATCCTGTAGGTATATAAATATTTATCTTTCACACTGTATTATTTTTGTTTTTTGATGTTTTCTCGAATTGATAAAATAATATTTATAGTGAAATAAGAATATATGAATAATATAAGAAATATTTATAGTGAAACTAAATATTCTAATATTTATTAGTAAAATTTTCTAGCACAATACGTTCGGGTTATCGGAGTTTTTCTCCGTTATATTTAGGTTAAAGTTTATCGATTCTTCTTGTTTAAGAAGCAGCGCTAAGGTTGATCAATATTGCATGAAATACGCTGATGTAAATTGAATAATTGAATCCGGCTTTTGAGGATTATTTCTTTTCCAGTCTCCGGCAAAATCGACGTATTTTTAGAATTAAACATCTGGTGGTTGTTTATCGAAACATGGCTTATTGCTTAATTAAAAAATATCCCTTCGATTTTTTACTTATTTCTCTTTTTGGGTATTGTTTTATAAAAGTATACGATTATTTTCTAGAAATGTTTAATGTACGGTAATTCAACAACATAAACTTAACTCTGTGTTATCGTATTGTAATATATACAGAGATCAAAACAATATTGACACATCCTATTTATCGTTCGTAATGTATTTTGGTTTTTAATAAACATTAAAAAAACATTGTTGAAGGCAAAAAAATTGAGATAGCAAAAATTGAGACGAAGGAGAAACATAAATTTGAAAATTCAAGGTCAAATAAGGGCACATTTATGATTTGTTTACTAGCAGTTACATATAAAACCAGAGTTATCGAAAAACATTTAATATATTGTTTTCAAATATGTATTACTAAACAAGATCGGATTAAACTGTAGTTTTATCAGTGTTCATATGCTTCCTTTGGAAAAATTGGAAAAACTGAAAAAATAATTGGAAAAATCGAAGAACATTATATGCACTTTGTCAACAAAGTGGTAAAATTTTGTTCGGTTAGGTACATAACAACAAAAATATAACATATTTGTTCTGTGCTAAACAAACCAAGATCAAGACGACCTCAACGGATCCCCGACGAATCCATCAATCAGTTGATAAAAAAATCCACCATTTTAACTTCTAAGATAATAGAAGGGATCCTCAAGATCCAATGCTCCATTCAATCTTCAGACTGTATGAAGTGTCATACCTGGTTTCAACTATTACGGTAGACTGCAGAGAAAAAACCTTTCATAACTGCGATCAACCGGAAAAAAAAGATTAAATTTGTTTATTAAAATATACCAATACCTTATTTAAATAAACCAATAGACTTTTAGAAAAATGTTATATTTTCAAATAAGAATAGCTCATAAATAAACTAATAACGGTGGTGGCGATGTATTGGATCGGTGTTGTATGACTTGGAATAGTGCTGGAAAATTATGCTTCATCGATGGTATGATGATCGATGAATGCCGAAAAATGTCTTGATATTTTGAGACATAATCTACCTGCCAGCGCTGAAAAACTGGAGCTTAAAGATACTTTTATATTCCAGCAAGATAACGAGCCGAAGCATACTGCGAACAGAACCAAAGAATGGATGTTATATATTGTTCCTAGACAATTAAAATCATCCCCCTCAGTCTCCGGGTGTAAATCCAATTGAACATTTATGGTATTTCTTATGCTTAAAAGTGAAAATAAGCAAAATTTGATCGAAAAATTTATTGACTGAGGAGTAAGACAAAATTGGAAAAAGCATATTCTTTTTTCTTCTGTGCAAAAAAGATTACAAGCAATAATTGACGTTAATGGAATGAGACAAACCATTATGTGTTTTAATTATTTAAACAAAACTTTTTTAAAATATGTTACCATAATATAAAACCATTAGAAAAATGGTTTTATATTTGCTAAATTACACTTTTGTAAAAACAAGGCCTTTTGTTCATAATATCTGTATATATCTATATATATATATATATATATATATATATATATATATATATATATATATATATATATATATATATATATGTAGTGGTAGATTTTCTTGGACTCCGTCCAATGAGACAGCAGTAGCTGAGTGTCATCAGACACCCAACCGTTGGGTTCCACAATCTCATGTGGAACACACAACAACCTGCGTCTCCGCCTAAATGAACACTTTTGTTGGCCGCTTGACCGGGAAGGAGAATTGGACGGAGTCCAAGAAAATCTACCACTACATATGTACGCCATCCGATGGGAGGTCAGCGAAAAGCGTGGGTTGTTGGCTGTGGATGGGGACTCCCTGTTCTTGATGGTATGGTATATGTCGGCGCCCTGAAGAGCCTGAACCTCGAGAGACGAAGCATGTGTCATCCAGTTGAAGGGATGGGTGGGCTCCTTCCCGGTCAAGCGGCCAACAAAAGTGTTCATATATATATATATATATATATATATATATATATATATATATATATATATATATATATATATATATATATATATATATATATATACAGATATATATATATATATACAGATATATATGTATATATATATATATATATATATATATATATATATATATATATATATATATACAGATATATATATATATATATATATATATATATATATATATATATATATATATATATATATATATATATATACGAGGCTATCGAGTGGTCGCCAATGAAGTAAGAGTGACGGAGGCATATTAAAATATATTAAATTTAAACTCTTTTTTACGTTGTTTCTATCAAAATATTAATTTTCCAGAATGAATTTACCGTTCATTTAAAGCGAAGACATGGTATTAATGTGAATATAGGTAATTACTGTATTTATCATTATACGTTGATGAGATATTTTAGAAAAAATTTCGTGCCCAAATCATAAAAAAAACTAAAAAGTGTAATTCTCTACAGCTGATTAATCTATATAATTACCGAAGCTTAACAGTTTATAGTATGGCCCTTATTCTTTATTACTCATTGAGCTCATCTTCTTGACATGAAGTCAATTAGATGTCGGCATGCTTGCTGCCTGAATTTCTTGCCACAGTGTCTTCTTGTTTGCTATTTTTTTCCATCAAGACGCTTCAACTCTTTCCAAATATTTAGGTTTTTCTAATGGATTTAGATCAGGGGACTATGATGGCAACTCTAACAATTTAATATATTTCATCTGGAACCACTTTTATCTCCACCACATGACCTGTATATTTGGGATCATTGTTTTGTTGGTAAACTCGCTGTAAAGGCATATTCTCTTCAGCTTAAGGTGACATAATGGTCTCTAAAATTCTTAAGTAAAGTGTTTTTGTCATATTTTCTTTTATCCAAAATATTGGACCAACTTCGTTATATGAAAAGCAACGCCATAATTTTGTATGCTACCATCACCATGTTTTGCTGTACCCAAAGTGTTACGTGTCTTGTAGATACAATGTGCCATCAGAACCAACCAATTCTACAATATGATTATCCTTTTTTTACTCTTTTTTCATGAACCGTCTCTGTCTTCTTTTTGTTTTTGCATCACATATGATTCTTTCAAAACTTTAGCAATTACACATGGTAATAATTTCTTTTCTTTCACAATAAATGCATAACATTTGTTTTGGCTTTCCTATTGCAAAATTAAACGATGATGTCAATGAATAATTAAAAACAAGGGCCATATTACAAAGTATTAAGTTTCGGTAACACCTTACACCTTTTAATTTGTTTTATTATGATTTGTAATAAATTTACTCTTTTTTTTGACCACGTAATTATTTCTATTATATTTTATCAACATAAAAATATATATACATAATACATAAAAAGTTTGATTAAACAGATATGGTTAGAAAATTCTAGTTATGACCAAATTAAAACAAAAATGAAACATGTTTCTTGGAAAATTGTTAATTACCTTTTTATTAGAACGATACCACCTAATATAACAAATCCACTAATGCTTTGTTATGAATTTGCGAAAACCATTGTGAGATATTTAAATACATAGACTCACCTTACTCTCAAGGTTATATAAAGTGTATTAGAGTCGACAGTGCTAATTGTTCCGGCATTTCATAATACAGCGAATTAAAATAAACATAGAATGGCTTATTTGTTAATTCGTTATTTTGACTTTGTATGATCTCTAAAAGCGTATTTCACATCATCTGTAGTAAAATTTTATTCAATGTGTATATGAATTAAAATTTGCCCGTATAATTCTGACAAACATTAAGGTTTGTTTTCAAAATATCCATAGAGTTTAACGATTATTTATCCTCAATTGTTTAATTTACTTTGCATCCTTAAAAAATGCTTTAGATAAAATATGTTTCGCTTTATGAAGTCGTATTACGTAAGACTAAGGAAGAGAACAACAGTAGCATATTATGTACAATGTTTCATTATTGTAACATACTTAGCTACAAGCTTTTTCAAAAAATTATGCTAACTAGTTCAGGCGCATGCTGTATAGATGAAATTATATGAAAATATTTCACAGGTTTAGACAAAATCAGTATATAAAAAAAGTGTCATTAATACCTGTAAAAAATATGTACACTCAATGTCAGAATGTGAAACACTTTTCAAAATAACACATTAATATAAAAACTGAAGTAAAATGATTTTTTTCTCATCTTAAGTTAAATTGAAGATGTGTCTCAAAATATTTTTCAAGAAAAAGAAAACTTAACATTATAATACATTTAGAATGCATTGAAATATTAGATACTCCTTCAGTTTTATAACAAAAGGAAGGTTAACAAGAGGAAAAAACAAACAAACAGCATTTTAATGTTGCTTTTCCACCACATTCTTTTTAATCAAAAATTATTTTTGTAATGAATCCTACAGCAGTTTTATTGTTTCTTGACGAATTTCTTCCCATGAAGCCTGAATACCACTTTTTAAATCTTCCACATTTGTAAATTGCCTTGCTTCACTATAAACTCGTCTTAAAAGCATCACCAGGATATTTTTAATCATATTCATATCTGGAGAGACATATTTATAAGATATATATTTCTACATTTTCTGACAAAAATTGAGGTTTCTTTTCAAGATATCCACAGAATTACACGATTTTTTCTTCAATTGTTTAATTTACTTTACATTGTCAAAAAATGCTTTAGATAATATATTTTTCGCTTTATAAAGTAAAGGTATTACGTAAGAATGATAAAGAAAACAACAAAAGTATATTATGTACCATATTTCATTATAGTAACTTACTTTGCCTATAAGCTTTTTCGAAATGCTATGCTAATTAGTTCAGACGTACGATGTATAGCTCAAATTATATGAAAATATTTCACAGGTTTAACCAAATTCAATATACAAAACAGGTGTGATGGAAAAACGAAAGTTAACAAGATGAAAACAAAAACAAACAGCATTTTAATATGTTGCCTTTCCACCACATTCTGTTAAATCAAAAAATTATTTTTGGTAATGAATCCTACACCTGTTTTATTGTTTCTTGTTGAATTTCTTCCCATAAAGCCTAAATACCACTTTTCAAATCTTCCATATTTGTAAATTGCCTTGCTTGACTATAAACTCGTGTTGAAAGCATCACCAAGACATTTTAAATCATATTCAAATCTGGAGAGACAGCAAGCCAATCCAATGTTGAAGTATTATTTTGCTCGAACCAATTCATTTTTGCCAAATGAATGGGGGCGTTATCTTGTTGAAACCCTGGCGAAGCTTCACTGATGTCATTAACTTTTGTTGTTCTAATAAATTTTGATATTCTTGAGAGTTAACTCGATAAGAAAGAAACACTAAGATACCTTTTCTTTTATAATCTATCACCATTACATTTCCTCTTCCCATCTATCGTCGCTATAAAGTTTCATCTTTCTTCCTGAGATCATGAAAATAAAGAGAAAACCCCTTAAACCCATCCAAAATGTTTTTTTCTTCAGAAAAAAAATTAGTTCTTTCCACTGCTGAGTCCATAACTATTATATAATATTTAATACTAGTTTAATTAAAACAGACTCCATTTTCCTAATCGAATACAACAGCTTTCAAAAAGATACTTCAAAAATAGAGAATATAACTATTCGATTTTTATAAATGGATATCAAAATAGAAGAAACAAATGCAATATTTTTTTAAATCCTTGCATTTTGTATATTTTCTAAATAACTTTAATGAAATATATTTTTCGGTTTTATTTTGATTGAAAACAGAAAGCAAACTAGTTTTTTTATGTCAATATGCACCACATAAAAATAACATTCTTCTGAATAATTTAATTAAACGTGTAAACATAGAAACGTTTAATTGAAAAACAATAATATTCACAAAACAAACTAGCCCTTGTTTAATCTGTGAAGTTTTATTTATCTTAGAATGATATTAAATTTTCAATTTAATGTTAGCCGAAGCCTCTCAAAACTAGATTCGTATCGATATTTGCTCTGCTTTTAAATCAAACATTGTAGTTGGAGCTGTTACTCTACTCCATTTAATATAGGGTGGGTCCCACAACTTTCAAAATATCATTGCGGATTGATTTTTCCAAATACAATAATAGAGACAATAAATGTAACATTTTTATGGTCTAAATTTTTTTTTTCAATTTAACATCAATATTATATTAATATCGGATTGTTTAGTCACCATTAAAATAAACCAAAGTGTGCTTCGTACTTAATATTAATGTTGGATAGCCACTCCAGTATTAATTACCTAATATTTTTTTTTTGGTAGGCATAGTGATAGTTTTAGGAAATAGTTGTTATTTGAAATCTTACTGCAACCGAAAAATTAGTGCGGCTAGTTCTGTAAAAATTAAACAGAACTAGATGCATAACATAAACTGTAAACTAAACTAAACTAAACCTCTGTACTTTATAATAAATAACTCCTTCAGATATGGCATATTTTCTGATCAGTTGAAGCTAACTTTAATTGTTCCAATTTTTAAAAGAGGCGACCGATATAAAATTGAAAATTATCGTCCAATAAGCTTTCTTTCCCCCTTTTTGAAAAAGTTATGTGTAATCACCTCTTAAATTACATGATTATAACAAAGCAACTTAATAGCATCCAGCATGAATATCTAGAGAAAAAAAAACAACAATAACAGCTTTATTTGTTTTCACAAATGAAATTCTGAGACTGGAGAACAGTGAACTTCCTTTGGGACTATTCCTTGATTTGTCAAAAGCATATAATATATTAAATTTTTTAATTTAAATTAATTTTATTTAAATTAATACTGAATAAAGAGAAAACAAATGTAATAAAATTCACAACAAAACAATCTAGAATTAAAGAATTTGATAATTTAATATTGAATAATACTACTTTAAAAACGCCACAACATGTAAAATATCTGGGAGTAATCATAGATTGCAATATGTCCTAGTCTTACCACGTAGAACATTTACAAAAAAACTGTGCAAATCTGTTGACAATCTTCTTGTACTCAGGAAATACTTGGACATTGTTTCCCTTAAAACTGTGATTTTTAAAGTCATATTAGATAGTGTTAGATATGCAGTGATCTTTTTTCGGAGTAGCTAGGAAATGCAGAAGGTTTGTCAGAAAAAAAGCATTACGCAGTATATTGAATATGAAGCCACAATATGAATCGTACAGGGGAAAATTTAAAAACAATGGTTTCTTGATTCTTTCCGCAATTTTTATTCAGAAATGTATAATGTTCTTCTGCAAGAATACAGTGTTATTAATGAACGGTAAACCTCAGACAACATATATAACGAGAAACCTAAATTATAATTACCCACTACATACAAATGGTGAGAAAGATGAAGGTATACTAGCTTTTTCCAGGCACTCTATGAGCATCATACTACAAAAATCCCAGGAAACCGTAGCCTTGGCTTTTCGATTTCTTTGGCGCTGTTTGGAGTGCTGATTCGTCTCTATAAATATTGGCAAGTCCATATTTCATCTGCTATTATGAAATGTCGAAGAACTCGACGGAATCAATTTAAACAAGTCTAAACACCTATGCGTCTTCGACTTAATCGACTGTTAACAAAGGCAGCACCCATAGAGCAGAAAGTTTTTTTATACCCCAAACATTGTATATAATGTTGTGGATGTATCGCTTTAGTGATTTTTAAGTGTTCCTCCGCTTCCGTGGATATACGACCACTAAAATTTAGCACCCCACTTTTTACCATCAAAAACAAGACGGAATCTCACTCTTTTTGTATGTCCATCGGTTGAAAACTCCACAAACTTTTGAAAAAAATGTATTGATTGTTTAGAAAATGTCAAAACTTGTTTGCTTTATTCATTCTCCTAAAACAAGCAAATAAGTGCCCGAGTCTGAAACTTCCCAGCAATCAGCACAACTCATACCTGAAAAATATCGTAGTCGTTTGGTGATACTTGCCTCAGCTCTCTCAGTCAGACCGAGAATTTTTCGAATGGCCTTCATATATAATTTGTTTTAATTATGTCAATAAATTCATTGATTACTTCAATTCTATTAATAAATTAGATTGATTTTGTTTTGATTGCATTTGTACAATATTAAGAAAAATAGAGCGGTTAAATATGCTATTTTTGTGAGTTATAAATTATTTACAAATTATTGAGCCATCCTGTAAATTAACATTATTAAGTAATCCTAGTGCTTAAACAAAATAGAAAATGAACCAAAAGCAGAGTAAATAATGCCAGAAATGCGACTCAATATAATTAAATTTTCTCTGCGAGAAGAATATTTTATATCATGCGAAGAAATTTACATTTTCGGATATTATAAAATATATTAATTTACGGGATGCGGTAAAGTTTATCGCTTAACAATACACGAAACTTCCTGTGTAGAATTGGTTTTAATCATGATATAGTGGGATTCTATAGATCGGTACATTTGAAATTTCGTTCAAAATTGACTTTCAAGAATAAATATGTATCAAGAAGTGTTCAAATACGATGACAAATTTTTAAATCACTGAGATGCAAAGATGCTCCACCCAAAACGCCAGCAAGTGTCTCCCAAGACCTGTTTCTGGCCTTAAGCCGTCATCAATTGGGCTCAAGCTGATGAACAAATGACAAAACACCGACAAAGCACGGGTGAACTTTCTTTGCTTTTTAATACTTTTGTCCAAGAGCCCATTTCACTATTTTTCGAAGATATCTGGTACTTACCCAAGGTTGGATGGGCCACGGACGGTCACGCAGAGTCTGACTGTTGCGGCCGTTTATACTAGACGATGGCCAATTAAGTTTTCTTCAGCCAATCGCATCTTGGCTGCCCTTTTGAAACTTTAATACCTTTATCATCAATCAAAGTAGTAAAAACAGTGATACTCTTCTTTTTGTTTTTAAACGGTTACCAGAAGGTGCTGCTTTCAAGAGTTTCAGTTAGTTTTAGAACAATTTTTTCCTAATCCAGTTGATTACCGAGTGTCTGCTATCGAGGCTATCTATAGTTGGGAATGCGTATGCGTATATTTTATAATAGCATATTATATTCAGTAAATTTAATATCAGTAATTTAATAAGAGATGACAAAAGTTCGAACCATTCAAAAGCAGCTAGTGCTTTAATATACTGTGGTATAGTATAGTGTGATATAAGATGTATAATATAATATATGTATAGTATATATATATATATATATATATATATATATATATATATATATATATATATATATATATATATATATATATATGTATAATATATATATATATATATATATATATATATATATATATATATATATATATATATGTATAATATATATATATATATATATATATATATATATATATATATATATATATATATATATATATATATATATATATATATATATATATATGTAATACGATTTTCTGAAACAGCAGACCTGCTCCTGGATTATATAGAATAATAAAAATAGTTTTATATATTGAAATATATTTTGCCATTAATCTTAATGGCATTGCAATTACATCAATCGTGCACAAGTAATCTAAGAAATTGCTGCTGTAGGAATGAAATGCTATTAAAGGCGTAATCTTGTCATTGATAACAATGTGCTTCATGTTGTTCAGATATCTTTTTTGTGATAGTTTATTATAAAATTATAACATTGTCTTCGTTAAATTTTTAATTAGAAATTTGTCGTCTTGGGACTACAGATCTACGGTTCTTACAGAAATTTTCTGTTTAAGGTACTTTTTTCCTCAGAAAAATTTTAGTTCGCATTTTTCTTTATATTTCAACTCATCTTTAATACAACTTAGACAAACAATTTACTCACCGAAACTACTTGAATTTTTACTTCCTTGATGAAGCAGCACCACTACATCTTTTAACAATAGAGACTCAGACTGTCGTTGCTATGAGATTTTAATGACTTACGCAATTAGATTACTCAAAAGAAGAGGGAACTGCATAATGGCGAATTCGTAAGCTCTCATATCCGTTTAAATAAGTAATAAAGTGCAAATAGATAAAGTTGGATGTACTTCGTAAAGTAGATAAGACCCATGTTTGCTCCACGCGTATCCCCTGAAACAAAACTTCTATAACGATGTTTAGCGAAGAGAGCACCAGCCTAAACCTTTTGTTCATTGTGTAAAATTCATAATATTCGCATTATCCCGCGCCCTGTTCTCGCTGCGCTAAATATTTTGTGGTGTATTGTTATTCTAAATAATGGGCCTTTGGATTGACGGGCTGCTGTGGTGGAAGAACTGAATGGCTGGCCGATTTTTTGGCGTTTATACGTCGTCGTCATGTCAACAAGAATAAACCAGAAAAATCGTTCTTTTTGTGTTTAGATGAGCTTCGTATTTTGCTCCGTGGATTGTGGAAAAAAGCCTTATTCTGTATATTGTTCAGTATCTAGTTCATAGTAGCTATTATACAATATCACATTAACATGATTTCATTATTAATATCGACCTTCTGAAGACAAATACTCAATTTAATGCTTTTAGTGGAAATGTAATGTCTCTAGCTTATTCATTCATAAGTCATATTCTGAATAGTTTCGGAATCCTCATATATGTTGTAATAATTATCCTTGACAATGACAAAATTCAATATTTTTCCATTTATTTTTAAATAATACGAGATGTGTAAATAAAGTAATGAGACTGATGACATAGATTCGATCTGGCAACACTGTTGGCTTTTCCTTTGGAGGAAAGGCAGGCCAAAATCTGATACGTCTTCAGTACGAGTTTGAACTCCCTAGAGTTACTTGTTCGTCCGTAGAATTTTTTCTAGTACGGTCTGAAAATGAGTGATAATAATTTCGAGTAACGGTTCGTTATCAATTTGTTTTTAACTTATAACAGTCATTTCCACTCCGCCACAAAAAAAAATTGTCATTAAATGTTGTTATTTAAGTTTTGAAAGTGATGTCAATAAAATGTGAACCATTGACAGCAGTGCAACTTTGTACTCTTTTTAACACATTTTCTGAAACTTTTTCAACCTATCTGGTGTTATTGAAGCTATTTCAACACGGATGTTATCGTTGAGTTGCTATATGGTTTGCGGCTTTTTTTAAACCTTTCCCTTCCAAAATTCCCATAAAAAATAACCCGGAGTCGTCAAATTAATTTTTGCATGAAAATTAGTTTTATGGAAATGGTTTATGAAGGCATCACAGTATTTAAATCCTTTATTATTGTCTGTAGACAACAAGTCTTGAACTATTTAGTCCCATAGAGAAAAATATGGAAGTCACTTCTGAGAAAATAATCTTCTGTGCAGGTTTGTAAATGTTTCTGTATAAGAAAGTAACCTTCACACGCGTTCCCATTTAGCTTCCCGTACATAAAATGCATATTGGCCATTTCTTCGAAGGAATAATGGGCCATTTTGCAGTTTAAAAATCAAAAATCTAGACTTTATTGCGTCAATAGTCTAGTTTTACGAAATGTCAAAGACAAAAATTAACAGTGACAGCTGCTTGCTTAATTATATCCATGATTTAGAAAAAGTCAGTTTTTTGGAAAACGGTCTATTCTAACGAGATGAAAGAGGTAATTTTTTACCTAAAAATCTTTGTCATTCAGTAAAAGTAAGAGTGTACCAATTAGTAACAATTCTAAGACCCACGGTTACTTATGCGTGAGAGACATTGAAAATGAGGAAGAAGGAAAAAAGTAAGCTGGAAGCCTGGGAACGTAAAATATTAACGAGAATTTTTTGAGGAATTAAAGTTCCAAGCGAATTTAGAAGAAGAAATAGAAATAAAAGAACTGTACAAAAAACCAAACATAGTTCAGGTGGTGAGACCGCAGAGAGCTAGAACAATGCTTTGGGCCGAAAAAGATGGAAAAGAAAAGTGAAAGAACTGGAAGTCAAGGCCTCTTGTGGGCATATATATGCCTTGTATACCTCGTCTAAGGTACTGGACGGGTCACGGATGGTGGATACTGAAAGTTCCATTAAATATTAATGGACAGCTTCGAATATCTCAAAATAAGCACCCCGAACCAAGGCAAGAACTAAACCCACTTAGCATCTGACTTTAAATTAAAACTTCTCTTCTCTGACTTTAAATTCTGGAACTAACCCCTCCAGTTTTAACCTCTGAACCGTCATGGATCAAACCTTTAATTCAAAGTACAAGATGATGTGTTCTAGTAATTACAAAATTACCCCAGGAGTTTAACAATTCTCTGCCAGCGTTGCTGGTATAACCAGACTTTCTGATTCTAGTGCGTTTCGGCATTAACGCGAAATCTTTCATAGGGAGTGGGAAACCTCTGGCCAACAGCTGAATCCGAAAAAAAAACTTCCTTTGGAACGGTAAATATCTTCCTCTAACTCTCCTGCGCCCAGGAAAACTACACGAATTGGGGCGAATATTAAATTAGCAAAAAATCCAAATTTTAGCGCTGTAAGAAACCAGGTTAACAAATGATAATATGACTTCGGCAACTACAGACTTTTTAAAAGTAAACCGGATAAAAGAATACTCAAAAATACACCACATCTCGGTGTTGCTTTCCCTATCTCAACAACCATTCTTGGTTCTATAACTAATGTCCAGCCAGTAAATAATCGACTTATGACACTATCCCTCAGGTGTGGTAACAAAAACTATACATTAATCAATGCACACCTCCCAGTTAACGAAGAAAATAAATCTAATCCTGAAAAAGTAAATCATTCCCGGGAAATTCTGGAAAAGACTATTTCTAAAATTCCCTCTAACATTGTAAAAATCCTATTGGGTGATTTCAACGCCCAACTAGGGAAAGGAAGAATATACAGAAAAACAGTCGGCAGTTTTCCCGCTCATAAATGGACTATCCATAATGACAGAAGATTAGTTGAACTATGTTCGCAGTTTAATATAAAAATAATGTCAACTCATTTTAAGAAGAAAATAATAAAACAAAAGACCTGAAGGTACCCAAACAAGTACATGAGTGAATTTCAAATTGACCCTGTTGGCATTGCGAACCCCAATTATAAAGAGATTTTGAATGTTCAAGTCAGGAAAGGAGCTAACATAGTCACGGATCACTATTTGACTAGAATCAAACTTAGATTAAAACCTCGAAATCTTATTCAAAAGAGACTGCTAATCCCAAAGTTCGACCCGACGAAAATAAAACCAACCCTAACAGAAGAGCTTCAAAAACAACCAGTACAGAACTGGCAAAAACTGAAACAAGAAATTATTAAAACAGCCCGAAAGTTGGTCCCTTTACAAAAACGTAGAAAACACCCGTGGTGGGATGAAATTTACGAGCAAGCAGTATTAAGCCGAAATAAAGTATTCAAAGAGTGGAACAGTCAAAAAGCAAAAATAAACTATAACATCTTTTTGGAAGTAAGAAAAGAAACATCGAAGCTAATTAGACAAACTAAAAGAAAGTATCAAAACAATCAACTTAATGAAATAGAAAAAGATTTCCAAAAAAATAACATCCGAAATTTTTTCAAAACATTTTAAACTAAATTAACAGGCTATCAACCCCAAAGTCTTTGCTTCCAAAAGGAAAACGGATTAGCTCTAAATAACCAAGATAATTTCAAAGAATTTGCCAAATATTTTGAACAACTGCTAAACTGTCCTGAGCCCTTAAACAGATTATAAGTACTAAACCCTAAACAAACAAACCCAGATTCATTACCACCGAATGAAGATGAAATAATTAGGCAAATCAAGCGACTTAAAAATATCAAAGCTTCTGGTGAAGATGGAATTACTGCTGAACTTTTGAACTCCGCTGGTCCTGGTACAATCAATGAAATAGCCAAAATTCTACAAGAAGTTTGGCGAACCGAACGGATTCCAGAAGATTGGAAAGATGCTCTTATCCATCCACTACATAAGAAATGAGATATAGCGGATGTAAACAACTACAGAGGGATATCTCTTCTCCCAGTTTGCTACAAAATTATATCTCAATGTCTACTAGACAGAGCACAGGGACAATTAGAACCTAAAATTGGCGAATATCAAGCAGGTTTTCGACCGGGCAGATGCTGCCCGAAACAGATCCTGAATCGAAAGTTGATCCTAAGACATCAAAAACTGTATAATAAAAATCTCGTCTGTATATTTGTGGATTTTAAAAAAGCATATGATACTGTTGACCACGAATCTTAATTCCAAATCTTGAAAGGCCTTGATCTGAAAACGCTGGCAATTATTAAAGCAACACTAATTAACACGGGGTCAGTAGTTAAATTTATGGGTAACATCTCAAAGCTCTTCGAAATTAAAACTGGAGTGAGACAAGGGGATGGACTCTCGCCACTCTTATTTAACTGTGTTCTTGAAATAGTAATACAAGAGTGGCGTGAAAAAACATCGGCCCTGAATATTGACCAGCCAATTAAACTGGGGAGAACCAACATCAAAATAGATTGTCTGGGGTTTGCTGATGATCTAGCAATTTTAGCTCAAGATATATTAACAGCACAAAAACAGATTGAAATCCTAAAAGAAACAGCTGAAAAGGTAGGACTCCAAATTTCCTTTGAAAAGATACAATACATGACCTGCAACAAACTAAGAACACCATTTCTAAAAACAAAATATGGTAACATCAGACGAGTCTCTCAATTCAAATATTTGGGTGAAATGAGTTGGAAACGGGTTGGAAAAAGCGACCAATAAGAGTAGATGTCAAAAAAAGGAAACTGCATTGAGACTTACACAAAATATTTACAACAAAAAATGCATATCTAAAAACACAAAACTGAGACATTACAACACATTTATTAAGCCAGAATGTCTATATGACCCAGAAACTCATTTTGAATAGAAAGAAGGACATCGATGAGATTGAAAAGAAAGAAAGAAAAATCTTATGCCCCAAACAAATAAATAGCACAACATACCGGCTTCCAGAAAACCAAAAAATCAAACAATACATAGATATACAAAGCGATATGAGAAAAAGAAGACAAGTTTTACGGACACATAAAATGGATGAATCCGAGTAGGCTAACTAGACAAATAGTTGAATTTTATGAAAATAGGAGTAGAGCTAAAGTAGAAATAATTAAATGAATTGCTGCAATTAAAGGGGACCCAAGATCAGCAAATATTACTGAAAGTAAAATTCAGGATAGAAACTGTTTCAGACACAAGGTTAAGGTTTGGGAGGTTGGCCAGTGAGAAAAATGTAAGAAGACCGGAACAACTTGGTCTGACGAAAGGCAAAAAGCTCATAGTGAAAGAATGAAATCAGTATGGGCGCAAAGGAAGGCTAACAACAAACGCCTGTAACTATACTCCGCGTGGTCCACCTGGGCCCATACCAGTGTCCATAAATTTAACCAACGATTACTCACATCATTTTAAAGAAAAAAGTTTCTTACTATAATGGTCTAAAACCTAATGGTTCCCGAGAAAAATAAATACAAAATTAGTAAATCATCACTCAAAAAGCTATGAATAGAATTAACATTTTAAGCGACTATGTGAAAAAGCATATTTTGAAAATGATAAATGGTTATTATTTAACGAATAAGCTATAAATAAACAAATGAACATTGTTAAAGAATTGTATTAATTGAGAATCATACCCTACATCAGCCCTGAAGGATGTAGCATAGCCACGACAAAGATTGTTACTTCAAAATTGTGACAAAAATTATTTCATTATTTCAGTGCGCGCATTTAAGTTCGATTCATTACCCAAAAATATGTTCAACGCGAATATCAGGATATGCTTCTAAATTACTGGGAACATTTCCAACATTCTAAAGAAGCTAAGCGAATTTACTGGCAAGGATACCCCGAAAGGTCGCTTTCAGATCGGCAAACAGTTCCTGAAAGACTTCTGGATACGGTTAGTGTGATTTCAAAATTTCAAGAAAGTGAGTGGCAGCTAGAAATCAGCCCTTCATTCAAAGAACAAATTTTACATATTGATGTGTTGCTCAACAAGTTTCTCATTGGATTATAAATAGATCACTAAAGGAGCAATTACTCTACCATTTACAAAAGATACAAGCCCCCTTATCCGTTGATTTTTCACACAGGCAGAAATACTGTGATTGGTTTATTAGTTAAAAGCAAATGAATCCAAATTTTTGATTTATATTCTTTCAACCAAAGAAGCTTCTTTCATGAGGAATGTTGTGGTGGGCATTTTGAAGAGTTAATTTAATAAAACAATTAATCATGCCTTTCTCAGTGTGACGTGAATCATTAAATCAAGTAATATGATGTGAAAAATTTCAAATAAGTTCAACTTTGAGCTTTGGCATTAAACGAGAATAATCTCTAACTTTTCCATTTTTTCTCCCAAAACAAAGCAAATTCATGCGGAAACGTATGGAATGAATTACTATAAAAATATTATATTTTATTTCCAAATAATACCTTAAGAGATCATATAAAAAAAAAAATAAGAATAAACTGAATAAGAAAAAAAATGGATTCCGATAGATCGATATAAACAAGGAGAAAATAGATGGTGCCACTGTTAGGAAAATTTCTCTTGTTTTTATACCTGCTTTCCGCGAAAATTCCTGCATTTTGGATAAATGTTTTAATGACACTTTTTGTTCAAAAAACTGTAAAGGATCCTTTACATAAGTAAAGTATATATATATATATATATATATATATATATATATATATATATATATATATATATATATATATATATATATATATACAACTGGTTAGTTGCTTGACCAGGAGGAAGCCCCACCCATCCCTTACATTGGATGTTTCGTCTGTTGGTGGTTAGACTCATCAGAGTACCGACATATCCTCTCTCGCCAAGAATAGTGGGTCCCTCTCCATAATCAAATAACCGATATTTTCGCCGACTTCTCATCGGATGGCTTATATATGGAGTTTTTTTTTCGAGACATACTGTTGTCTCAATGGACGCAGTCCAAAAAAGTCAAAAACTCCATTTATATATATATATATATATATATATATATATATATATATATATATATATATATATATATATATGAACATTTTGTTAGGTGCCTGACTGGGGACGAGCCCCATCCATCCTTTCAACTGGAGGGTATATGTTTCACCTCTTGATGTTCAGGCTCGTCAGGGTCCCGAAACATGCTCTCTCGTCAAGAATAGGGAGACTCTATCCACACTCAACATCCTATTCTTTCGCCAACTTCCCGTCGGAAGGCGCATATATGAAATGTTAGATTTCTTTGGACAGCGTCCAATGGGACAACAGTAGCTGAGTGTCACATACACACAACCGCTGGGTTCCACATATCATATATATATATATATATATATATATATATATATATATATATATATATATATATATATATATATATATATATATATATATATATATATATATATCTATATATATATATATATATATATATATATATATATATATATATATATATATATATATATATATATCCCCTTTGTGGATCAGACCTTGACGTGGTAAAGGGGTTTGAGTAGGGCAATGAAGCTTTGAGCTATGCCGTCTGGAGTCTATGCTCCTGGGAGGTTCACCCCTGGCGGACAGGTCAAGGCGAAGGCCTCAGACTAACATGATCCAAAATCTGCCAACCCGCATTGGACCAGCGTGGCAGATTACGGTCCATACCTTCAACATGGTATTTCAGTATGTTGAAATATGACAGTACAACCTCAAACACGGCCCTCATTCCCCGGAGGCCAAGGGGCAACTACCTACGGCAGCGGGAAGACCTGCCCCAAGGCAGAGGGTGCTAAGAATCACCGGGTTAGATCAGGCTGCCATTGGACTTTTGACATTGCAACGTTAAATATACGGACTATGAAAACAGAGGCCCGATTGCAAGAACTGTTAATCGAACTTGACAACATACATTGGGATATTATTGGGCTCTGTGAAACACGAAGGAAGGGTGAAGAGTTAATCAAACTGGAACCAACTGGACACGTACTCTACACTCCAGGTACGGAAAATGGCCGATGTGGCGGAATAGGATTCCTCATCAATCGAAAGCTGAAGGACAGTGTGGTAAAATTTGAAAGTACATCCGACCGATTAGCCCAATGCGTCATTCAGCTGAATAAAAAGTTTAGGCTTCAAATCGTCCAAGCTTATGCACCAACTATAAGCCATAAAGATGAGGAAATTGAGGAATTTTATGATGATGTGGCCCAGCTTTTATACAAGGAGAAATGTAGGTACAAAATCCTGATGGGTGATTTTAATGCCAGAATTGGAACAACAAGAACAGACGAAAATGCAACTGGCCCATATGGAACTGGTGAGCGAGACAATAGAGGTGACAGATTAGTTGATTTTACTGAAGGACAAGAACTATATATTATGAATTCATTCTATAAGAAAAATATCAGCAGAAAATGGACATGGAAAAGTCCATCTGGGCTCACAAGCGAAATTGACTACATCATGACCAACGATAAAACAATATTTACCAATTGTACTGTCCTTAACAATTTTAATGTTGGAAGTGACCACCGAATTGTACGAGCAAGGGTTCGGATTGACTGTCGAAAAGAGCGCGAAAAAATGGTAAGATCAAAGAAGGGCAAGGTGGATTCTGGAAAACCGCTGGAGAGAGGAAGCGATTTTGAGATTTCTTTGTCAAACTAGTTTGCTGCGTTACAAGATCCAGAGGAGGTGGAAATATCAGTTCAATATGAAGAAATCGCCAACAATGTACTTCAAACGGCTGCTTCAATAGCACCAGAGGAAAAATGTCTCAAACAAACAAAAATCTCCAGTGAGACCATTGATTTAATGAAGAAACGGCGAGCAATGAGAAATGCAGGTAGTCCTTTTGGCAGGGTCGAGTACACTGAGCTCTGCAAAACTATAAGAAAACGTATCAGAGAGGACACGCGCCGATTCAATATGCAGCTAGTGCAAAAAACCCTGGAAGAAAACAAAGGAATTAACAAAGCTAAACAGAAGCTGAGAAACAAAAGAACGCAAATATATGCTTTAAAGCGTGAGGATGGCACAGTGTACAGGGCGCGTACCGAAATGTTAGAGATTGTCAGAAGGTTTTATTCCCAGTTATATGAAGATCAGAGCCAGTCAGGGACAGCAATACCCACGGAAGAACAATATATAATAACAGATATCCTAGTGGAGGAAGTAACAAATGCTATAGAATTGATGAAGAACGGCAAGGCTCCAGGAAAGGATAGTGTAACTGTCGAAATGTTAAAAGCTGGTGGTCGGACGTTACATAAAACACTGGCAAAATTATACTTAAAATGCCTCAAAGAACAAAAAGTACCTGACTTATGGAAAAATGCAGAAGTGATCCTTTTACATAAAAAAGGAGCACAGGAAGATTTAAAGAACTACCGTCCAATAAGCCTCCTATCAGTGATGTACAAAGTTTTCACTAAGATAATTTCTAAAAGAATATTAAAAAAACTGAATGACGCACAACCAAGAGAACAAGCAGGATTCAGAAGTGGATTCAGTACAATGGATCACATCCAGGTTGTACAGCAGGTCATAGAAAGGCACAACGAATACACCATGCCACTGTGCTTGGCTTTTATCGACTACGAAAAAGCATTTGATTCCATCTCAAAGCATGCGATAATGGATGCACTGCTTAGCCAAGGTGTAGAGAGAGCCTATGTAAACCTATTAGAATCGATATATGATGGAGCTACAGCCACAATTCACCTTGATGATCTTGAAGTGGGAATTAATATAGAACGAGGTGTACGGCAGGGTGACGCAATATCGCCTATTCTTTTCTCGGCTGGCCTTGAAGAAGTATTCCGTAAACTGGATTGGGAACAGGATGGGGTAAAGATCAATGGTGCAAACTTAAACCATCTTAGATTTGCAGATGATATTATTCTCATTTCACAAGACCCAGAGGAGCTGCAAAGACGCATACAAGAACTGCAAAGGGCTGGCGAACCATTTGGCATGAAAATAAACCTGAAAAAGAGTCAGGTTATGTTCAATAACTTCGCTCAGGACGGAAGAATTTCAGTTTTAGGAAGGGATTTAGAGATTGTGGACAGCTTTGTATATCTTGGGCAGAGGATTTCCATGGAAGGGAATACCGCCCGGGAGGTGGAACGGCGTGTTAAATGTGGCTGGCAGGCATTTGGTAGGCTCAACATAGTGTTTAAGAGCAGACTCCCACTTTGCCTGAAAAGAAAAGTATTCGATCAGTGCGTTCTACCCGTTATGACATACGGAAGTGAAACCTGGACACTCACATCGCAATCAATTCAAAAACTTCGGGTGGCACAGAGGGGAATGGAAAGATGTATGCTTGGCATTACAAGACGAGACAGAAAGTCCTGCGCATGGATCAGGGAACAAACAAAAGTCTGTGACATCATTGGAAGAGTAAAACAGTTGAAATGGAGATGGGCAGGCCATATAGCGAGGCGATGGGACGACAGATGGACCAAGGCAATCCATTCAAAGGTTGGAAGCATGCTGAAGAGGCCTATATATATATATATATATATATATATATATATATATATATATATATATATATATATATATATATATATATATATATATATATATATATATAATATATATATATATATATATATATATATATATATATATATATATATATATATATATATATATATATATATATATATATATATATATATATATATATCATCATCATCATCAGCATCAGCCCGTATCGATCCACTGCAGGATGAAGGCCTCTTCAGCATGCTTCCAACCTTTGAATGGATTGCCTTGGTCCATCTGTCGTCCCATCGCCTCGCTATATGGCCTGCCCATCTCCATTTCAACTGTTTTACTCTTCCAATGATGTCACAGACTTTTGTTTGTTCCCTGATCCATGCGCAGGACTTTCTGTCTCGTCTTGTAATGCCAAGCATACATCTTTCCATTCCCCTCTGTGCCACCCGAAGTTTTTGAATTGATTGCGATGTGAGTGTCCAGGTTTCACTTCCGTATGTCATAACGGGTAGAACGCACTGATCGAATACTTTTCTTTTCAGGCAAAGTGGGAGTCTGCTCTTAAACACTATGTTGAGCCTACCAAATGCCTGCCAGCCACATTTAACACGCCGTTCCACCTCCCGGGCGGTATTCCCTTCCATGGAAATCCTCTGCCCAAGATATACAAAGCTGTCCACAATCTCTAAATCCCTTCCTAAAACTGAAATTCTTCCGTCCTGAGCGAAGTTATTGAACATAACCTGACTCTTTTTCAGGTTTATTTTCATGCCAAATGGTTCGCCAGCCCTTTGCAGTTCTTGTATGCGTCTTTGCAGCTCCTCTGGGTCTTGTGAAATGAGAATAATATCATCTGCAAATCTAAGATGGTTTAAGTTTGCACCATTGATCTTTACCCCATCCTGTTCCCAATCCAGTTTACGGAATACTTCTTCAAGGCCAGCCGAGAAAAGAATAGGCGATATTGCGTCACCCTGCCGTACACCTCGTTCTATATTAATTCCCACTTCAAGATCATCAAGGTGAATTGTGGCTGTAGCTCCATCATATATCGATTCTAATAGGTTTACATAGGCTCTCTCTACACCTTGGCTAAGCAGTGCATCCATTATCGCATGCTTTGAGATGGAATCAAATGCTTTTTCGTAGTCGATAAAAGCCAAGCACAGTGGCATGGTGTATTCGTTGTGCCTTTCTATGACCTGCTGTACAACCTGGATGTGATCCATTGTACTGAATCCACTTCTGAATCCTGCTTGTTCTCTTGGTTGTGCGTCATTCAGTTTTTTTAATATTCTTTTAGAAATTATCTTAGTGAAAACTTTGTACATCACTGATAGGAGGCTTATTGGACGGTAGTTCTTTAAATCTTCCTGTGCTCCTTTTTTATGTAAAAGGATCACTTCTGCATTTTTCCATAAGTCAGGTACTTTTTGTTCTTTGAGGCATTTTAAGTATAATTTTGCCAGTGTTTTATGTAACGTCCGACCACCAGCTTTTAACATTTCGACAGTTACACTATCCTTTCCTGGAGCCTTGCCGTTCTTCATCAATTCTATAGCATTTGTTACTTCCTCCACTAGGATATCTGTTATTATATATTGTTCTTCCGTGGGTATTGCTGTCCCTGACTGGCTCTGATCTTCATATAACTGGGAATAAAACCTTCTGACAATCTCTAACATTTCGGTACGCGCCCTGTACACTGTGCCATCCTCACGCTTTAAAGCATATATTTGCGTTCTTTTGTTTCTCAGCTTCTGTTTAGCTTTGTTAATTCCTTTGTTTTCTTCCAGGGTTTTTTGCACTAGCTGCATATTGAATCGGCGCGTGTCCTCTCTGATACGTTTTCTTATAGTTTTGCAGAGCTCAGTGTACTCGACCCTGCCAAAAGGACTACCTGCATTTCTCATTGCTCGCCGTTTCTTCATTAAATCAATGGTCTCACTGGAGATTTTTGTTTGTTTGAGACATTTTTCCTCTGGTGCTATTGAAGCAGCCGTTTGAAGTACATTGTTGGCGATTTCTTCATATTGAACTGATATTTCCACCTCCTCTGGATCTTGTAACGCAGCAAACTAGTTTGACAAAGAAATCTCAAAATCGCTTCCTCTCTCCAGCGGTTTTCCAGAATCCACCTTGCCCTTCTTTGATCTTACCATTTTTTCGCGCTCTTTTCGACAGTCAATCCGAACCCTTGCTCGTACAATTCGGTGGTCACTTCCAACATTAAAATTGTTAAGGACAGTACAATTGGTAAATATTGTTTTATCGTTGGTCATGATGTAGTCAATTTCGCTTGTGAGCCCAGATGGACTTTTCCATGTCCATTTTCTGCTGATATTTTTCTTATAGAATGAATTCATAATATATAGTTCTTGTCCTTCAGTAAAATCAACTAATCTGTCACCTCTATTGTCTCGCTCACCAGTTCCATATGGGCCAGTTGCATTTTCGTCTGTTCTTGTTGTTCCAATTCTGGCATTAAAATCACCCATCAGGATTTTGTACCTACATTTCTCCTTGTATAAAAGCTGGGCCACATCATCATAAAATTCCTCAATTTCCTCATCTTTATGGCTTATAGTTGGTGCATAAGCTTGGACGATTTGAAGCCTAAACTTTTTATTCAGCTGAATGACGCATTGGGCTAATCGGTCGGATGTACTTTCAAATTTTACCACACTGTCCTTCAGCTTTCGATTGATGAGGAATCCTATTCCGCCACATCGGCCATTTTCCGTACCTGGAGTGTAGAGTACGTGTCCAGTTGGTTCCAGTTTGATTAACTCTTCACCCTTCCTTCGTGTTTCACAGAGCCCAATAATATCCCAATGTATGTTGTCAAGTTCGATTAACAGTTCTTGCAATCGGGCCTCTGTTTTCATAGTCCGTATATTTAACGTTGCAATGTCAAAAGTCCAATGGCAGCCTGATCTAACCCGGTGATTCTTAGCACCCTCTGCCTTGGGGCAGGTCTATTATATATATTATATATATATATATATATATATATATATATATATATATATATATATATATATATATATATATATATATATATATATATATATATATATATATATATATATATATATATATATATATATATATATATATATATATATATATATATATATATATATAATATATATATATATATATATATATATATATATATATATATATATATATATATATATATATATATATATATATATGTTTTGACGAATGTTTTCACGGGTGTGAAATGTAATGATAGTTTCTCGGGTATCCCGTGGTAGCTGAATGTTCACTGATGGACGGTTTTGCTGGAATCTCATCCATCATTTTCAAAGCGTTTACTCGACGGTGTTTCGACGACAAATGCTCATATATAATAGAATATATAACCTAATAGAATAAAAGAATTTGCATAATATGGAATTCACTAGCACCCATAGAATCACCAGATTAAACCCTCTGTCCATTATATAAAATTAATTATATTCACATTATCCCGCCGGCTCTGCTGGCTAGGTATTGTATGCTGTTTTACTATTCAAAATAATAGGTCTTTTGGATCGACGTATTGGCATGGCGGAAGATGCTTGACAGATTTTTTAGCGTTTTAAGGTCGATCTTGCCAACGAAAACAACACTAAAAAGTTATACTCTATCTATATATATTTCACTCTTTTTTTCCATATTTTTCGGCCCAAAGCATCATTCTTCCAATCCCTGGCTCCTACTTTCTTCAAATCATTTATGACCTCATCCAGCCATTTCTTCCTCGGTCGTCCTCATCTTATCTTTCCCCCTTCATCTCTCATGAGTATTCCTTTAACCCATCTCTCGTCGAGCACCCTCGCTATGTGCCGCAGCCATCTAGCTCTCTGCGCTCCCACCACCTGAATAATGTTTGTTTTTTTTTACAGTCTTTATTTGTTCTTCTTTTAAATTCGTTTATGAACTTTAATTCCTCCAAAAATCCTCTTTAATATTTTACATTCCCAGACTTCCTGCTTACTTTCTTCCTTCTTCGTCATTGTCCATGTCTTTCACACATAGGTAACCGTGGACCTTAGAATTGTTTGGTACACTCTTACGTTTGCTGATCTTGTTATATTATTTGGCTTTAAAATATTTGAAAACATTCCTGTAGCTTTGCTTCTTTTCGCTTGTCATTTCTCTATTTCCTTCTCTTCGTCACCGTTACATGTTAGTGTTACTCCTAGATATTCAGTTTCTTTTACTATCTCTTTTGTATATTTCATATTTTCTGCATAATCAATGAATAAATTAGGGGAGAGTCCTATAGTACTATCTTTCATTACCATATTGGTAAAATTTGATTTTGCTCTCATTAATTGTTAGGCCATATTCTCTCGCCTTTCTTTCCAACATCTTGAATACCCTTACTATTTTTTCCTTGAATCTCGCCATCAATACAATGTCGTCGGCATAGCATTGGTGTCTGGTAGTATATAACAACTTTTTGGCATTGATGGCACTCTCCCTCAGAATCACTTCTTGCACTAGATTGAACCATATTATAGACAGTGGATCGCCTTGCCTCAGTCCTTTCTTTACAATGAACTTCTCAAACATTGCTCCATTGGCTATAACTTTATTTTCTCTTCTCCTAACAGTCATCTCCACCAACTTTCTCAACTTTTCCGGGACTCCCAACTGTCTCATTGCTTGGAATACCTTTTTCCTGCTAATGGAGTCATATGCTTGCCGATAATCTATGAACAGCAAATGTAAGCTCAAATTTTGTTCATAGGTATTCTGTTGGGTCTGTTTCATGATGAATATCAGGTCGATTGTTGATCTTCCAGCCCTGTACTCTCCTTGGTATTCCCCTATTTCTCTAGTCGATCTTTAATCATATATATCATTGCATATATGTGTATATATATATATATATATATATATATATATATATATATATATATATATATATATATATATATATATATATATAATATATATGTATGTTCAAAAAATTGTGAAGTGGGTTCGTGAAGAAAGATATTAAAAACAAAAAAAAATCAGCCGCGTTGGTGCTTTGTTATTTCTTCATCTACCATCCAAAGCACCAGGAAGTCTCCCGCAGAAATGGTTGCATTATGTATACATGTTTTAAAGAAACATTTTGTTCAAAATAATGTAAAGAATCCTTTATTAAATTTCAAAACGTCTTGCGACATTATATCTTCTTCCATGCTGTCCTATCATAGTTAAGGGATCACACATTGGTCCGCTCTCAAGCCTCTGGTGCCCATCGCTTTAACAATCTCTTCTTATCACGATTTCGTAAATTTTGCTCTCTTTCTATGATTTAGAGGAACCCATCCATCGCCTTTGGCTACTGAAGAACACGTCCAGAGCAAAAAAAGAGCAGAGACAATACAATCTTATAATCCTTATATTTGACTCATTTATTCAAAAAACTATGACACAAGTCAGTGCGAATTTTTCAGCAGACACTATATATTATTTTTAATATACTAAATAAATTTGATGAGATTAACCTATTTAAAAGGCAAACAATGAAACAGCATATACACTTCCATTCCCTTTTATTGCGGAATTTTGGGACACATTCAACGCAAGCAAAAAAAACTAGCGTCTTCAGCTGACGTCAAAGCAATGTTGGTCCTTCCGAGCTCGACGTACAAGTCATTTAATTTACCCGGTCCTTTTATTCCTGGCATCTTTGTGCTGGAGTTCTCCTCCGAGCAATTACGCAAAGAGGAGAGATTGATAGGCACTTTGAACTTAAGTGAATAACTCAATTTCTTCGGGGAGGCAACTATAACAAAATTTAATAATTGACTAGAGTTGCGTTAAATAGGGCGATGCGACGGTTGAACCGGTTGACGCCGAAATGAAATTTTGTCGGTAATGTTGATTCGCGAAAATTACATTTCATATCTTTTCGGGAGTCGATTCGGATGTTGGGTCGTTGTCACGAATCAGTAAATGGAATGACATCAAAATTTTATAAATATATCTCTTTAAAGTAAAAATGTTTTGTATAACTTTGTAATAATTCGTTTTAAAATGGTTCATAAATTAATTTATGATATAACTTCAATTTCTCTCTATTAAATCAATCAATTTTTCTGAAATTATAGCGATAATTCCTTTCTACAAATATATTGAGTAAATTATTTTATTGGAGTCTTCGATGTGAGACACTAAACTTGAAAAAAGTTACCATAAAATACTAGATCACACCAAAATTAAATTATTAAATCAACTTCTGATGATGGTCAAGAAGTTAAAAAATAGTTATTTTGTGTTTAGTGGTAAATATCTTCGAATATAAACATATTGAGGTCAATGAACGAAAATATTACTATGAAATATAGTTTTTCAATGAAGGTTTTGAAACAAATATTATTACAGTCTCAAGAACTGGTGTTCCCTCTCAAAGAACTTCTCATCTCATCTCATTTAGTTATTCATAAGTGACTTATAACTTTTGAAGTCGAACATTATAATATACATTTTATTTGCCTGCATTAACAGAAACTAACTATGTTTTATTACAGAGTTTTGTTTCAATAAATCTCTCTTCGAACTCAAAAATTCCAAGAAGGTACTTATTTTCAAAGATGGGACGCATTAAGGATAAAGATCTTACGGATCTTAAGGATCTAAACTTATTTCCAGCATAAACAAATATTTGTTTGGTATAATCATAGAGATGTACGCCACATATGCTTCAGATGAGTTTCGTTTGCATTTTTTTGCCAGACTTGTATAACACAGTATGCCTCAGACACGTTTGAAATGCATATCATATAGATTTATTTTCTGAAAAACATATGAGTTGTCTGGTTTCAAATCCCCTTATATCCATTTTTTATAATTTTGAGATAACTCCTAAAAATTGTTTTGAAATTATTTTGGCGTTATTTAATTACTAACTAAAACTAAATTTTGTATTGCTATATGGACTACTCACGTTTCAAAAATTCAACAACCATGTCTTTTGAAATAAATATAAAATCACAATTTGGATTTAAAACTGGCGTTTGCTACTAAACTGTAGATAAGTATAATTTGAAACCAAACAAAATGGATTTGGCGTGATTTGAAGATGAAAGTAACAGAAGTGAATCAAATTTCATTGAACAAAAAAAGGAAACTTTATTAAAAAAATAACACGTTTTTTCTTACAAATGACTCATAAACATCTCTTAAACTTTCAATTCGGGTATACCTTCGGTCTGTTCGCAAAAACAATGATCTTCGTCTTCACTGGTTTCTTCGGAATCACTGGGAATATTATTATTGTAAAGTTTTTCCAACACAAAAAAGGAATTTCTTTTTTCACAACAAACGAATTTTCTTTTGGCTGGATATTGAAAGCAGTCTAGTTTTTCTTAAAGACCCATTTAAAGACTCCTGTGTCTGAACGGTAAGATAACACACCTCTAATAGTGATGGCGTTATTGTTGCCGTCTCAAATGCCATTGAGATACTGGCTTAAGGATTTGTTGACCAGCACCTTACCAGTCACATCAGGAACATCTTTGACAAGTTTTAAAATCATAATATGTCCTTTAAAAAGGTTTATGTATTCTTTTGGCATTACAATTTATTTTTTCTTTCTTATTACTTTTCCATTTGTGGCGAATACTCTATCAGGGGAATGTAGGAGTATCCAATCATAGGAAATACTAACTCGATTGTTATAATAGTATGTAATAAAATTAATAAAATAGTGTTTTAATTTTGGTCGCCGCATCCATCGGCGATCAACCGCACTGTATCTACTCCCTCTGCTGTTATTTAATATGAAAAAGACGCAGCTTGCGATTTCATTGGTACCCTTTGCATGTTCACCTTTTGTCCATGTAAAAATTTTAACTTTATCTTTTTAGCCGGAAGCATGTGAGTGTCTAGTCACAGTAGTAAAGTTGTAAATATGTAGTTGTCCGCTGTAATAGGTGCTTTGACCGAATATATTGGGTAGCGCCAATTTTTTCTGACAATCAAAAGAAATTGTCAGAAGGCCGTCCCGTTTCTCTTCTACTTTTTGGAAAAATGCTTTAGCTCTGACCTTATGTATACGAGACTCCGTTGTTATTGTATTAGATACATCTTTTCCATTTTTGATTTTTTCCTTAAGTTCAAGGCACGAGAGCAAACATCGATGCGAGGGGATCCAAAGTCGATATTGAAGCATGTATTGAAAATAAAACGAAAGTAACTCTATTTTGAGTTACATCATGACAACGTTGAAACATCTTGCACATTTTTCTGATATTTAGATCACGGCCAGATTAGATCACTGGCTCTGCAGTAATGAGTCTCCAGAGGCTTAAACTTCCTAATGAATTGAATAATTTATTCTCTTCTTTTCGAAAATTTATTTATCTTTGTATCTCCACCTTTTCTTTCAGTGGCCATTTCTGAACTTTGAAAGAAGTGTCGATGTAGTACTCCTTTTACTCTGTCTCCACTAATACCCAAAATTCCGACAAACTTTTTCTTGGAACTATCCGCTTATTCCCCTTTGTTTAGACCCAATATGTAGTTGAAAACTTTTGAGATGGACCACCTTGTTTGTTTCTCGCACGTTTTGGCTTTTGTATATTGGTGAAGTTTACTATGAAATTATCCTGCCGAATGGTGTTACTTTGAGAAGAGGATAATTTATGCAACATCAAAGCATCTTCATTTTAAAGATAAGATGCTACATCTATAGGATTTTGTGCAGTGATTGGGTTTTATGTATTCAGGCAGATTAAGAGTACCTTGAAATTAAAAAAAAAAGTTTTTATATACACATATGTCCAAAAGTTTGGAATATTCAAACATTTCACATTTTTATTGATGTTAAGGTTTTATTTTACTCGTTTAAGTTATCATTTTATTACAACCCTTACTGGTGCCGAATAAAACTCTACACCAAATGACCAATGTGTGTAAAATATATTTATTAATTTGAAGTCAAAAATTCCAATGTACCAATTGCCTTCAAAAGTAATTTAAAAATAAATAGAACAACTTTCAATAAAACTAATAAGCAATTCCCCCATGGGTCTGTATGCATATCTGTAAACGATTTTGCATGCTGTCAATTAAAACATCAGTTTTGGCTTGCGGAATTCTCTCCCATTCTTCACGAACAGCATTTAGTTCTCGCGGGGTAAGAGGAGGATTGTTTCATTTATTGGTGCGTGTTTTCAGAATGACCAAGGCATGTGCGATGTCAGGGGAATTTTCTGGTCACGATAACCTGGTTATTCCTTCATCTTTAAGAAAATGTTGTACTGCTGCTGTTCGATGAGGATGTGCGTTGTTATCCATGAAAACAAAGCCGTCGCCCACTGCGCCTCAGAACAGACGTACAACAGGATCTAAAACTTCCTCGATGTACACAGTACCAGTGACTCTTCTCTCCAAGACCAGTATAGGTGTTCGTGTACCCCTCATAATATCACCCCAAAACATCATGGTCCCACCTTCAAAAGGGATACGTGATTAAGATGTTTCTAGTCTAATCTAGGGCTTGTCGACCTGGAGCTCTCCAAACTAATGTTCTTCGTGAATCAAAAAACAAGCCAAATCCCGTCTTATCGGAGGACATCACGTTATTCCAGTTAGGTTTATGATCCACCATTTCTCGAGCCCATTGTAATCTTACATTTTTTTATTGAAGAGTTAGTTGGGGAACCGGTAAAGATTTTCTGCTATGCAAATTTACCACTTTCAGTCCGCGTGTTATCGTTTGTCGTGAAACCTTTATACCTTCAAGTCTAACAAGCTCCTTTGATATTCCGCTTGTAGATTTCAGACGATTTCTTGTTCAAACTTGTGCAGCAGTTATACATCATTTTCTACCACTTCTGGGGCGACGTTTTACGTCATCTGTCTTTTGAAATTTTTTATGAATTTTCGATACAGCACTTTGGGAAACACCTACAATTTCCACGATATCACTTTGATTAAAGCCCTGTTGGAACAAAGCAATCAGTCTTAATCTGTTAAAATGAGATATCATGTTTCCAAGTATTTTTAAACGGATTGATTGAAAATTGAAAACGAACTGAAATAATGTCTAAATACCAGTAACAACGAGATGGGTAAAAATCGAAAAACCTGAATTATCAGCAAAATAGGAGTCTCAGAACTTTAAAATGAGTCACAATGATAACTACAAATGATAATCTAATATTTTTTATTTAATCTTGATGAACACATAATGGCATTATGTTTTCATATGTCCCTCTAGCTTTCATCTGCTGGAATGCTCTAGTGTTCACGATTAATACTCACGTGATTTCCTTCATCGTCTTCAAAAAAATATCTCATATCACACCTTCAGACCAAAAACCGCTCTAAACAGTAACTTTCTGAGGATGAAGACATAATTCTGAATCACTTGAGAATTTTCATCGCCCGAAATACAGCAGTTGTGTTTGTTCATAAAACCATTGAGCCAGAAGTGCGCTTCGTACCGGAAAAAATTATTTTTTCCCCAAAGTAAGGATCGCCTTCCAACGTCTCTTGAACCCAATTCGTATATCGTGTATTTCTCTATGGTGAATTGATACAATATACTGAACATAGTAGTTTATGAGTGATATTTATATTACGTTTCAAAGTTCTGACACTGTTATTGGAAAACACTTTACATTCTCTAAGCGAGCACCAGAGTTTGTAACATCAAAGCTATCTACTGTATGAATAAGCCCACACTTTGTTCACATTCAGAAATCTAGAACATTTCATACAACTTTTACTGTTTTACCACTTTTAATGTTATTATCATTATATAATATACATCTCATCTGGTATGACGTTTTCACTTCCACTACCTATATCGCCTTCATTATTCACTACCATTATATAATGTAAACACATAATGTAAACATTCGAAATGTAAATATTCTAATTTGTTACACTACTTGTCTTTTCAAAACGCACACATTATCTCTATTGCCATTGCGCTTTCCCTTAATGAGATTATTAGATCTTATTGCTAGCCCCACTCAATCAAGCTGAAACAATACTAAATCTTAACCTCAAACATACTACACTGTGTATCGCTTTTGATTGAAAACGATTAAGTAAACCACGGGCTGGCCAAACGATTTATACCGAAAAATTGCCGATAGTTTACGTTGGTGTCGTATTAAATCGCCAATGATTCCAGCGAGAGATAGTTTAGTGAATGCTGAATATATCAATATAAATAATCAGTGGGTGTGATTTATTTTTACCGTTGAACAATACAGAACACATATAGTGGCTCCAAGAAGTATTCATTCAGTGGCAAATAATTCATTATTTTTAGAAAAATATATTTTATTGGGTTGTCCATAGTTCGTAGGAAGTAGAGTTCGTAGGGATTTTTCTTAGTTACTTTTTTCACGCTTGTAAACAAACATCAGTGTTGGATTAGTACATATTTATTTTCATATTATTAATTCCTGTGATAGGTACAATGTTTACGTTCAGATTCGCTTTAATTTGCCTTGATTTGAAAATTCGGTTGATAACTAGCATTTACACCACATTATGCATTTTTATTTCAAAAAGGGCAGTGCTGCCCAACTACAAACAACAGAAATATGATTTCATATTTTTTGTTTACGGAGAGGGTTCTGTTGGGAAACCATGGTGCAAAAGTGGTTTGGTCGGTTCATGAGGGGAAATTGTGACCTGGTAAAGCGGCATTGCTCTGGCCGACCTTCAAACACTGATGTCGAGAAAATAAAGGCCATAATAACCGAAGATCTACATAACGTGGTCCATGAGATAACAAATATCAATTTTTCGTTAATATTTAAGGTAACTATATAAGCTTTACTTGGAACTTGATGTTCTGGTCATACACGTTCTTTCACCGCGCAAATACAATTTTTGGATTTAAATTGAACATAACCTATAGCCCTCTCACCGTAACTTTCGCGTAACACCCTACAAATTATTTTATTTATTACATTATTATTTTTTAAAAAACTCAAATTGATGCTTTAGCAGTTCGAACTTCAGCTGAATTAAACCAAATGTCATTTTTGAGAAAATCTGTGACCATAAAAATATCCACGCCAGGTATATTATCAGAATTGACCTTCATGAACCCTTTGTCATATATTACTGAATTAAATTCGTAACCAACAATATTCTTTGCGCAATAATTTTGACAGTATACACACAGGTAAAAACCGTTTTCAGTATTTACGTGAAAACACTTTAACATAATGACGTCACAAACGTGGCAGCCAGTCGTGGCGCTTTTGTAGCTACGTGATTTTATTTTACATATTATACATTTCAATTAATTTATTGCAAACAATTGGAAATATATTGCAATATATTGCAATTCATTGCAATTTTCTTAAAGTTTTTCGCATCGGTTATCAATATTATTTATGATAAAGTTTAAAAATAAAGTAAAAAATCGATAATTATTTTTCATTTAAAAACCCAAGTTTCCGGACAACCCTATACATGGAAACTATTATGCAAAACTGGTATTTTAACATTAATATTTGAATCTCACATGGTATATTAAATAACCCAACAACTTTCTATTGTTGACAAAGAAAATATAATATCATGTTATAAAGACGCAAATGGTTACAAGATATGAAAAATAATATTAAGGGGCAAATCGACTATACAGTACGAAAATAGCAGAGATTGGCTTCTGTTAATAATCTACCACAGACGTCGAAAGATTTTATAGGCAAGAAATAAACGAGACACATTCTGCAAGAAGTTAGAACTAATGTTCTAATGCTAAGAACGGACAAACGCATCGGTACTGAAACAGGACAGTCGAAAAGCCAATTTAGTAATGAAGTTAGTATACAAGAACATTTTGCTAAAAAATGTCGTGACAAGCCAATAGATTTTTGGAAAACGATTAAATTTTCGGATGAAAGCAAGTTTCAAATTTTCGCCCCAGTGACAAGAAGATATAAAGAAGCAATGTAAAGAACGGAGATGGTCATCTTATGGGTTATGGCTACATGAGAAATAACGTAATGCGAAGACTCCATCTTATTAAATCTGCTAAATTGATTTGGGTAATTTGATTATTTTCAACAAGACCAATTAAAAATGTAAATTATTTAAATTTAATCACGAAAAATATTTTATTTAATCAGTTAAATATATATCTTTTAACATTTGAAAAGTAATTATTTTTTAATGTAGGTTATTGTTTTGCATTGATTAAAAAGTCGCGCAAATACTATTTCAACAGGAGAATTATTCTGTGATATAGAATACATTTTTAAATCTACAATCAAATTTCATTACAAAATTTAAATATCTAAATAACAAATGGTCCAATAAAAATGTTATTAAAAAATTTAAACTCAACTTTTAGGAACATTTAATGCCTTTATTGAAACGTATACAGAATCAAATTTTACTGCCATCAGAATCCAATTTACTTAAAATAGTTAAAACAGTCAAAAATCTCCAATGAGACCATTAATTTAATGAAAAAGCATCCTATAATGAAGAATGTAGGGAGTTTTTTTGGCAGAGTCGAGTGCGTTGTGCTTTGCAAAACGAAATGTATTCAAGAGGAATTACATTGGTTCAACATGCAACTAGTGCAAATAACACTTGAAGAAAACAAGGGAATAAACAAAGCAAAAACAAGCTAAGAATTAAAAGGACACAAAAGTTTGCCTTAATGCGTGAGGATGGCACAGTGTGCAGAGAACGTACGAAAATGTCATTCAAAGATTTTATTCAAAGTTATATATGAATGAATTATAAATGAAGTTATATATGAATGTATATGAAGATCAGAACCAGTCGAAGAGACCAATGCCCACGGAAAAGTAAATGCCAGATATCTTGTTGGATGAAGTGACAAATGCTATAGAAGCGATGAAGAATGGAAAAGCTCCATGAAAAGACAGTGTAACGGTTGAAATGTTGAAAGCTAAGTCTTACATTAAATAAAATACTGCCAAAATTGTACTCAAAATACCTCAAAAACACAAAATACCCAACCTATGAAAAAATGCTGAAATGATTTTTCTTCATAAGAAAGGAGCCCAGGAAGATATAAAAAACTACCGCGCAGTAAGCCTCCTATCACTATTATACAAAGTTTTCATCAAGATAATATCAAAAATAATATTAAGAACACTGAATGACGTATAACCAAGGTAACAAGAAGGATATGGAAGTGCATTCAGTACAGTTATGGATCATATCCAGATTGTCCAACAGGCCATAGAAAGGTACAACGAATACACCGTTGTGCACTGTGTTTGGCGTTTATTGCCTATGAAAAGGCATTTGACTCAGTATCAAAGCAAGCCATAATGAATGCAAACTACAGCGACAGTTCACATGGATAATCTTCAAGTTAAAATGTATATAGAACGGGGTTTATGGAAGGATTATTCAATATCGCCTGTTCTTTTCTCAGATTACCTTAAGATTTATTCCGTAATCTGAATTGGGGACAAAATGGAATAAAAATAAATGGTGCATATTTAAGCCACCTTAGATTTGAAATGATATTGTCAAAAACGGATGTGCGATACAAAACTACCCGTCTTGCATCCAACACTCGAATCGCGCAAAATAAAAGCCGGTAACAATTAAATAGCCTCTATTTTCAACGCTTTTGACTACTAATTACTTATTTTTACCTCGCACTTGACTTTTCCCCGAAGACTTCTTCTTCCTTTTTTTAACAAGGCAACAATATCCGCCTTCGGAGAATTTCAACGTAAAGCCAGATTTGACTAAAAAGAATATAATTATTCTAAACTAAATGGGTTCTAACAGATATCATTCTCCTGTCACAAGACTCATATGAGCTAAAAAACACATACAAGAGCTGCAAAGAGCGGGAGAACTATTTGGTTTGAAAATAAACCTGAAAAAGAGTCCAGTTATGTTCAACAAATTGGCTGAAAACAGAAGAATATTTATTTTAGAAAGCGATTTAGAGATGGTGGTACACTACATATATCTTGGGCAAAGGATTTGAATGGAGGGTGATACTGCCCGGGAAGGGGAACGGCGTGTTAAGTGCGGCCTGGTGGGCACTTGGCAGGCTCAACATAGTGTTTAAGAATTAACTCCCACTTTGTCTGAAGAGAAAAGTTTTTGATTAATGCATGCTGCTTGTACTAACATACGAAAGTGAAACATGGACACACACACATGGTGAAGTAAGAAAATAACAATTAAAATCTTCCAAAAACACAATTACAAGACTGTTTTGCCGAAATATTCTATTTCAGTAATAAGAGAAGGGACTTTGAACAAACAAACAACCTACGATTTAAACACGTCGGCCAGAAATAAATATTTAAAATGGCAGATGAATGAGGTAAATGTGGAAAAAGAATGAAAAGAAATGAATCTGACACAATTCAATGTGAGGGTATCTGTAAACAGAATTTTCATTCTAAGTGTGTTTGCATCAGTACGTCTAATCTGGAAATAATAAAGAATTTACCAGGTCTTAAATGGTTTTGCCGTGATTGTGTCGAAGTTGTTAATTGGGCTGATGAGTTAAAGAAGAAATTCGAGCAATTCAAATATACTATAAAAAAGGAGCTAGAAAAAATTACCAAAGGAGAAACTACCACAGCAAGGAGTCGCGGAAGACTAACAAAAAACAGTAAGTACGCATGTAGAAATAAGCAAAAATCTAAAGGTGAAGTATTAGTTATTGAACCCAAGGCAACACAAGACAACAAAAAAACCAAAAAAAGCCATAAAACATGTCGTCAATCCAACAGATCTTGAAGTTGGTATCATTCAGATGAAAGATGTAAAAGATCGTATACTGATGAAATGTAATATTAACGAGGAGAAAATATCAGTACGGAAGATATAAAGGCACATTTACTTAAGCAGAATAAATTAATTTTACACGAGCTCTGCTCGAGAACACTGCTCTACAAGTAAAGGTTGTGTAAAAAATTAAGACGAAATATATGGCCATCGTAGAATGCAATCCAAAAACATTTTGGTCCATTATGGAATCGGGATGAAAATTGTGCATAGGTGTCTCAGTCTGTCGAATTTTTGAGTATATATCGGCGTATCGGTCGTTTAAATGTGGGGAATATGGTCATAGTTTAAATGAATGTGATAGAGAAGAAGCATGCCTCAGGTGCGGAGGAAACAATCACGTGGCAAGAGAATGTTCAAATTCTAACTTTTAATGTATGAACTGTAAGAAGGCAAACACTACACAAAGTGTGAGATATGATGTGGAGCACTCTGCTTTTGATATGAATTGCTCTGTTTACAAGCATAAAGTGGAAATAGAAAGGAAAAAAAATTAGTTATTCTATTAATGATGAATAGCAATTAGCTGAAGAGCGGGGTAAATATGATCGATGTGCTATTGTGCTCTACATCAAAATGTACAAAGTTTGAGAAACAAAATCAATCACTTTGAATATATAATAAAATCAAGGAAGATCGATGTGGTCTGTGATCGATGTGGTGAAATGAACTTGTACAAAATGAATAATGATCAAATGGGTGCTGCTTATTGTAGAGAAAATTCTAATGGTGGTGGGGTCATGATACTTGTTAGTGATAAGCTGAGTTCATGCATTAAAGAGATAGAGAGAACAAATAAATATAGTAATGATGCTATATTTGGAATTTGTGGCATTTACATTGAGTTTGAGAATGATTTAATTTGTATATTGAATTGGTATCGGGCTCGAAATACTAATACTAATATTTTTTTTCAAAAATTGAATAGCTTTCTTTATGAGTTACGCCTTCCAATAAACTGCAAATGTGTTTTATGTGGGGATTTAAATATCGATTACAAGGAAAATACTAATATTGTTAGTAACTTAAAGGATGTACTGCTTAGTTATGGGTTATGTAATACAGTAAAAGAACCAACTCGTACCACAGAAAGATCGGCTACTTTATAGATATGTACGAATTATGAATTAGATGGTTCGTCTTGTATTGTTTGGAGTAATTGTGTGTCTGATCATTCGGCTCAGTTGATAGAAATTCCAATTACATCAAGTCTGCATGAAATCACAAAATTTAAAAGACATAGTGAAACTAATATGTATGTGAAACTAATATAAACATGTGAAACTAATATACATCTATAATGTATCTGAGCGGGGAAGATTGGTATGACGTATTTCAGACTGAGAGTCTGCATTGGGGATTTGAGGCATTTTCACATTGTTTGAAGTATTACATTAATATGTACTTTCCCCTTAGAAAAGTAAGAATGTCCAATGAGGGTCAATTTAAACCTTGGTTGACAAGAGGTATCAGAATGGCATCTATTACTTTAAAAGAATTGTATCGAAGAAAACTATTATCCGAAGCCGAACAAGATGCTACACATTATAAGCTATACAAAAGCATTTATAGAAAGGTTATAAGAAGGGCTACACAGCTTTACAATGTGAAACAATATTTTGAATCGGAGAACAAGTCAAAAATTTGGAAAATAATAAATAATAACATTCCATTCAAAAAAACCGCAATGCAAGAACTAACATAAGCGCCATAAGGGATGAAGATAGAGTTGCTTTGAAAGACAAGTATGAAATTGCTAGTTGTTTTAATAAATAATTTTGTTAATCTTCCTAAGAACGTGTTGGTGAGTTCAATGGCTGCTAGTAGGGTTAAACAAGTGACTCCAATTGAAAACTCTATGATATTTTGGCCAGTTAACCAATATGACATAATTAAAACAGTAAGGAAATTAAAAAATACTAATTCTGTGGGGCTAGATAATATTCCTTCAACTGTACTGAAGAAGTCTATCAACTCATTAATAATACCGTTAACGTATCTAGTGAATTGGTCCCTGAAAACTAGTATTTTTCCGAGGGCATTAAAAACATCAAAAGTAATTCCAGTCTTCGAGAGAGGTGACCGGCTAGCCCTCTCCAATTATAGACCAATAGCTATTCTACGTACGTTATCTAAACTGTTGGAGCATATAGTGTTTGAGCAGATCATGTCCTTTTTTGTGCGCTTTAATATATTGAAATCATCACAGCACGCGTGTCGAAGTGGTCGATCTACACATTCAGTAATCTGTGAATTTTTAAACAAGAGATATATGAAAACATAAACGATAATTGCAAATGTGTTGGTCTGTTTATGGATCTCAGTAAGGCTTTCAATCTGGTGGATCACGCAATACTGCTGGACACACTTCATCACTATGGCTTGAGGGGTCGGGTGAGACAATGGTTGCAATCTTACTTGCTTGACCGACACCAAGTTGTACAGATTGATAAAGGAACATCTGAAAGATTAAAGATTATTTCTGGAGTGCCCCAAGGATCTGTTTTGGGTCCACTATTATTTTTAATTTTTGTTAATGATCTGCCAGATGTTTGCAATAGCGAAAATATGGTAATGTTTGCTGATGATAGCAGCTATTTAACAGGAAATAAAAACATTCAGGGAAGCATTGAAACGATACAGGAAATGCTCAATAAATTTTATAGTTGGTTTACGAATAATAAGTTATCCCTTAACGTGGACAAAATCAGTTTTATTGCTTTTACTCCTCGAGCACACACTATAACGTCAAGTCATATTTGCCAAAAATTAACGGTAAGTCTATACAGCAAACATCATCTACTAGATTTCTGAGTGTTCATGTCGATAACAGACTTTGCTGGGATGAACACATAGCTGAACTATGCAAGAAATTAGCTGCTGTCTCATATACTGTTTATAGGTTGAAACAGGTTGCTACCACGAATATTGTGCATTCATATTACTATGCAGAGTTTTTTTACAGTCGGAACTGAAAATCCTGCATATGTATCAGAGAACAGTCTAAAATATGTGACATCGCTGGAAAGGTAAAGGAATTGAAATGGAGGTGGGCAGGGCATATAGCGAAACAATGTGACAACAGGTAGCATGCTGGCAGGCGAGTTTGAAGCATGATGGGAAGGCCTTCATCCTGCAGTGGTTCGACAATGAATGATAATTGAATAAAATCGATATGTTCTCAACGTTGTCTTCTGTTAGCTCGATATACTTCACCGAACGATTCTTCAACTTTTTTGCAGTCGAAAAAACACGACTTTTCAAACTCTGCAAAATAGTCCTCGGCTGTGATCTCTTCATTTGATGTGACTTTCTTTCCAGTCAGTAATTTCTATATATTCTATATTTCTATATATATATATATATATATATATATATATATATATATATATATATATATATATATATATATATATATATATATGTATATATATATATATATATATATATATATATATATATATATATATATATATAATACGACACTAATAAATACCTGATGCCAAAAAATATTAAATAAAAGCGGAAAACGTGAAGTAATAAAATCTATTTTTAAATCTTATTTTGTAAATATTTTCTATCTTTCTAATTAGATTACAACGCGAGAAATTGGAGACAAAATTAAAATTTAAAAAAATTAACCATGTTCTAACGGTTTGAAATATTTTTAAGTACTATTTTATTCAAAATACATTTTTCCACATCAATGTACCGCTAGGCACGTTCAACTAATGCTACCATAGATTTTTCGGAATCACCTCAATGACCGTTGAGTATTTAATCAAAGTTTCACCCTCGTCACAGCTTCTTCGTCTTGCGTAACATTGTCATAAAGCGTTCCTTTCATGGCCAGTTTGAGTTTCAGGAACCGGAAATAATCACACAAAGATAAATAAAAAAGGCGAATACGGAGGATGTTGAAGCAACAGACTTGTTTTTTGGCCAACCTGGCTTTAACTCGTCTCTAAAGCATCACGACCGTCCTGAAATAGCTTACACCACTCGAACACACGGGTACAGGAGAAACATTCGTCACCATAAACTTTTTTCATCAATTCAAATGTTTCTATAAAACTTTTACCAAGCAAAATGTAATATTAGCTATTTGTTCCATCGTTTTTTGTGACAAGATGACAAAAGGTACTGTCACTTTAGATGGGGCATCAATTTCTAGCGCAATTTAACTATTTTCACTGTTGCAACGACGTATCGCGATTGCATTATCGTGGTGAAATTTTTTTTTTCGCCAAATAAGAGCGTTTTTTTCAATTCTTCTTGAAATTTGTCCAATAATGCAGTATAATACTGTCATGTGTTCATATTTTCCTTTTCTAAATAGTCGTTAAAGATAAGGTCTTGCAAATCCCAGAAAACAGTAACCACGGTCCTTCCGGCCGGTGGAAGCGTCTCAGCTTTTTTTCGGGGCACGTTCACCAGGTAAATACTATTTTGACTGTTCCTTGATTTAAAATATATAGTGAAGTCCAAGTATCATATCTATATTGTCAACAGTCAGAAATTGCCACAGAAATTCCTTTGAAGTGCTTTTATACATATCTAAACACCGATATAAAGTAAACACTTGATTCTGTTTTTGGTCCGCAATGAGAACCCGTCCATTTTTGGAAACGCAGGACCTGTCGCACTATTAGCTTTCTCATGTCCAAATAGTCATGTAAAATATTTCGCTCGCATTCATCTGAGAGATTGTTAACCATTTTCTCAATAGCTCGACGAGATGGAAACCCAGTAAACCTCTTCTATAATACCCACTTTTCTTCGGTTGACATAAAAATATGATAAAAATATCAAACTTATCTGTTTTCAAAGACTGTCAAAGTAAAACTAAATATCACATCGACCTGAAATTATAGAGCCCTGACTAGAAAGGAAGCTGCATTTGCAAGTATTTACAGTCACCTTTGCAACCGTACAGCCATCTATCGGAAACGTATCTAACTTTTCACCCTGTCCTCATATGTTGTATTTATATAAATACTTGTTCTGAATCTTTGGATAAGTTTTTCTTTCCAAGTTTTTCTCCATCGTTTCCGGTCTTCAACCACGTACTTGGTTTCTATCCTCCATTGGTCTTAATGCCTCATCATTCCATCCTTCTTAATCCACCACGCTTTTTTTTGCTAATTTCTCTTGCTTGATATATTTCCTCAATCTTCCGTCTGCTATTCTAAAAATATTTCCTCACCATCTTAGTTCATTATATTGCATGTTTATTTCCATTGTTCCCGAAATATTTCGTTCTTGATTTTGTAGATTCTTGTTTTATTCCGGATCATTCTTAGAAATTGCATAATATTGCTTTTCAGTTTTGTGTTTAAAACTCAAGACTCAGCTCCATAGAATACTATTGGTTTTACTATCTCAATGAGAATTTCTGTCTTTGCATATTTTAATTTTTCTTTTTTGGTTAAGAAGTTTGTTTTATACATATTTCGTTTACTTCATCCATCAACTTCCCGCACTATTTATTACTGCGTCTAGATACTTGTATTTCCTCACTTGTTCAAGTGGCGCTGTATTTCGACCGTCCGAGTCGCCGGATTACAGAAAATGCCGTATCCCGGTTTAAAATAATTTAATAATTTATAGAAAAATATATAGTTAATTGTAGCCTGAAGACAAAAATATATTAAATTTACTAAATAATTAATTTATGTAAATTTAACATTATCGCAATTAGAAAAAACACCCTGTATTATAGAGAATTAAAGCCAATTATCGACCTCCTTACCTATATTGTCCTTAGAGATTTCCCGTACTAGATTAAAGGCAAAATCAATAGCGTATATCGCTGCTAATTGACAGCACCAATACATAATGTCCTCGAATTTACCGCTGTATAAAACTATATACAACGTTGACTTATGTAGCGTTGATTTAGAATAATAAAGGATTATCCAAATTAAATATCAGATCATAAAAATACCTCTATATGAAACTGTAACTAGTATTTTAGACAGAAATTTGTAAGATTATACAATTTACAGTTATAATTATTAAAAAAAAGTATTAGTAACCAAATGTGCTTTAGTTTTAACACGAAGGTGAATCAAATATAACCCGGAATTTTACAATTACTTTCCTCAGCCAATCACCAGCTCAGTGGGCTTTCAATGTAGGTCGTGGCAGTGAAATATATTAGGAGTGGGGGAAACGATCGGTGAGCTGTTTCACTCAGTTCTTCTGTCAGTGCAGCCATGAGTGAGCAACAGGTTCCACCGTCTATTGCGCAACGAATTATAATAGGGTTTTCAACCAAGGAAGACGGTAAAGTATCCTAAATATTAATTCGCTTGAAGGTTCAGTATGGGGATAATACCCTATCTAAGACCCAAGTATTTGATTGGGCTAAGAAGTTTAAGAGTGAACGAGGAAGTGTAGTAAATGTAAGTCATAATCGACGTCCAAGGTCAAGTGTCTGACAACATTGATGCAGTTCGTGATCTTGTCGAAGGTGACCGGCGGCACACTATTCATGAAATCGCTTTAAAGGTAGGTATTAGCTTTGGAAGTGCTCAAACAATTATCAGAAATCAACTTGATTTCAATAAAATCTGTGCCAGATGGGTTCCGAAGTAGTTGATCGAAGATCAAAAAACAACAACAAAAACATAAAAGAAACTTCTGAATCGATTTCGGAGGGAACAGGGGACTTTTTTGAAGCGAATCGTGACATCTGATGAAACGTAAGTGCATTATTACACTCTAGAATCAAAAATGGCGAAGGAGAGACAAAAGTCTTTCAAAAAAAAGAGTTTTGCTGATTGATTTTCTACATGGTCGACGTACGGTTAATGCGCCTAATACAGCTCCAGCTATTGAAGGCAACAAAATCTGCTAACAGGAGCAAAATACGTGGTGTCCCCATCAGAGACAGCTTCCTTCTTTATGAAAACACCAGGTCACACACAGCGGTTTTGATGAAGGAAAAACTGAAGAATATGCATTGGGAAACCCCTGAACACCTGCCAGTCAGCCCAGATTTATCACTCTGTGATTATTTTTTGTTTGCGCCCTTGAAAGATGCACTTGGAGGGGTACGATTTGACAACGATCAAGATATTGAAAACTTCGTGTGCAATTGGCTGATGACCCAAACTCAAAGTTTCTACGAGCAAGGAATTCACAAGCTTCCAAACCGCTGGGAAAAAATGTGTAGAGCATGGAGGAGACTATATCGAAAAATGATTATTAGTTTATAAATGATAAATATGTATAAAACAATTCCGGTTTATGTTTGATTCACCCTCGTACAATTTAACAGTTATCTCATAATTATTAAGAAATGCGTATTGGTAACACTTTTCAAATGTGATTTAGCTTTAATATATTTAGTGACACCGCTAACCAAGCCCAGTGTTGCAATATGATTTTTAGACATATCCACGTCGGACACTATAGTTAATAAAATAAATTAAGGTCATAAGGACTTAATAGAGATTAGTGGAAGACACTAAAGTATCAGTGTTCTATCTTGAAAAGTATTTGGTTTTATAGAATTAAAACTGTTAATAATAATAACATTAAAAAATCTCAAAAGTGTGGTATTATACAATAATTAGTTTAATTAATTCAGATGTTCTAACAAACTCAGAAGAAACTATATCAAACAGTAGAAACTTAAGTAATAGTTATTTTGTAGAAATTGAAACTGCGGTAGGGTTTAAAGTTAAGAAGACTCACAGAAATGATTAATTAATGCGTTGTATCTTTATCTGATTAAAATTAAAATGTCTATAAAACCCCTCTAAAAAGCAAACTTTTAGATAATTATAGGAAAAGACTATCAAAAAACTTAAAATACATTTATTATTGCGTAATAAGGTCCCCGTGACGTTATATTAGGTTGTCCGGAAGTTCAGGGTATCCCAATAGTGCGATATCGGAAAAAGTTTAAGTATAATAGTTATACAACTAAATAAGCTGCATAATTTAAAATTAATTTTATTTATACGGGATGTTTCACAAAACCGTGGCGGGGTATAGTTTTTTCTTATGAACACCCTATATGTTCATCCATTTTTGCATTCTACTATTGATTTTAAACATATTTCGTGAAACATGTCCTACACCTATACCCAATGATTTTACCGATATCCGCCATTTTGTAAAAAATATCGGAGTTGCAAACTGTATTTTGCAGTGTCATATATCATTTATTTTTTGATGTAGGATTATCGTTTTTGGTAAGGATATTAGAGAAACTATGACTTAACTTTTAAGGCAAAGAAAATTTGGCTACGTTATACAGGATGTCCAGCATAACTAAGATAAATGAAAAAAAATCATAAAATCATATCTCAATTTTTTTAAATAGAATGTAATATTATTAAAGAAATAAATAAGAATAATATTTTTTTAATTTACAATATTCCTAAGACAAAATAGTTCTATTCTTGTTGAACATATTCTATACCTATCTGTCATAATTTGAGAGATTTTTACATTTTTGTTTTTCATATTGATCAAAACTCTTTTTTGGTAAGTAGAATGTATGCACCAAGATTCTTTAATGCAGAATGTCATTCTAATGCATTAGCGTTTATACGACTGAAAAAGCGATTTGAAAGTACTGCATGTGTCGATTATGAAAAAAACTTTAATGGCAGAAAATAGCTATGAGTGAAGAAAACAAATATTTAGTTCCTCAAACTGTAATTAAAAATCCGCATATTTTATGCAGATAGATAGAAAATAAGAATCCACAGCGAACAGAATAACTAGGAAATATAAATTTCATCCGTATCATATACAATTAGTTCAAGAACTAAATCAAAATGATTTCGATCGAAAGCTTAAATTTTGTAACTGGACAATAGAAAAAACCTAACCTAACCTAACCTATCTTTTTCAAATTTGTTTTATTCACGCTTGAGGCAACTTTCCACAAAAATGGGTAGATCAACCGACATAACTTCCACTATTACAGCAATGACAATTCAAGATTCATTATCCCTTTAGATATTTAGGTAGCTTATTTGTTGGATACAAAACAGGCGGTAGTGGAGTATTAAGATGGCTTTTTATGTTGCTGCTCTTGATCTCGTCCTTAACATAGGGTATCTGGAGATCTTCGTGAAGAGTGTGGTTTAATATGTACCAAGGTGCGTCGACAATCATTCGTAATATTTTGGATTGACATATATGGATAATGGCTAAATTTGATTTACTGGTACATCTCCAAAGTTCTATCCCATAAGTCCAAATTGGCTTAATGATAGCCTTGCATAATAGAATTTTGTTATATAAAGATAAGTTAGACATTCTTCTGATAAGCCAGCTCAATTATTTTACTTTAAGTCAATTTGTTTTCTTTTTTTGACTATATGGTTTTTCCACGTAAATTTACTGTCCAAGTGAATACCTAAATATTTTGTATTAGTGAATAATGGGATTTCTACATTATTAAAATGTAAGCTAGGGCTAAGTTTAAAAAAGTTTTTTACTCTATAGTTTTTTTACTTTATAATAATTTGCTTTCTAATCAAATATTAAAACATTTGCTGACCTAAATTCTTAATATATCCTGACTTATCATGAATCTATTCATTAGTTTAAGAATAACATAAAGCCTGAAGTGAATTCCATTAAAGACGAAATATAAAAAACAAAAATACAAAATTTTAAAAAAAAGAATAATAATCTCAGAAATTATGACAGATGGGTATAGAATATGTTTAAAAACAATAGAAATATTTTGTTTTAGGAATATTGTAAAATGAAAAAATATTAAACATTCCATTTTAAAAAAATTGAGATGTTTTAAATTTTTTAATTTATCTCTGTTATCCTAGACACCCTGTATAAAATAGACAAATTTTGTTGATATTAAAAATTAAACCATAGTTTCACTAATAATCCTACCAAAAATGATAATTCTACATCAAAAAGTAAATGATATATGATACTGCAAAATAGAGTATGCAACTCCAATATTTTTTTTACAAAATGGCGGATATCGGTAAAACCAGTGGGTTTAGGTATAGGACTTTTTTTACAAAATATGTTTAGAATCAATAGCTGAATGCAAAAATGAGTAAAATGATGATATGAGCAAAAATATAGTTCATATAAGTTCTACAATAAGATATATGAACTAGCCTAGATGACAACACACGTTATTTTAGATGTTAACCTTACATTAATTTTACAGAGACTTACACAAATTATTTTTCATACTATCAAAAGAAAAGAATTCGGGAAAAGGAATTTAAATCCGCATCGGGATTGGGATTTTTATTTTTTCATTCCATTTGAGGATGTCCATAATATGTCAGATTTAGCTTTTTTATGCTCTATCTCATTTTAATTACCAATTTGCCCTTTTTTTAGATGGTCTCCTATAAAACCACCCCAATTACATTAACTTTACCTTTGCGTGTTCTCCTTTAGGTAGTTAATTATATTAAAAGAAGCTTATTTTATTTTTTAATTAAAACAGCACGGAATTATAATTATAGGATATATCTTTTTTTTTTCTATTTGGATGGTAATTTTTATGTGGTTTGGTTGCCGGTTCGTGAAAACATTTTCTTGTTTTTTTATTTAAATGACCTGTATACCCGTTGACAATAAAAAAGTTAATTGTATTTTTAATTAACCTAATTTTCATATACCCTGTTAATGTTTTAGTTCTTACTTGTAATTTTTGTGTACACCATGGCGGTATTACGTAATGTTTAATAAAAACGAAATATTACTTACAATTGATATACTAAAAAAAATTAATAATAAACAGATCCACCCCGATTTCTGTAACTCTTCGAAGCATGGACTATATTTTTGATGGTCTATATTTTCTTATGGCATGGTATTTCAGGCGTGTTTACACATGTTTTAAGTTCAATTAAAACTGGTGGCGTCAAGGTAATGACTATCAAACATTACCAATGATATTCCATTTCCTATGGGTGTACCAATCCACTGTCCGGATCACATGCTCTTCTCAGTAAATTTCACATGCTCTTCTCAGATTTTGATTTTTGGTACTATTGATTTATTCAGTACATTTTTACCACTGCAATAATAAAAACCAAGTTATGATAAAATTTTTGAAATACTTGAATGAAAATGTTAACTAAATGTAATCCGATGTATGTATGTATATATATATATATATATATATATATATATATATATATATATATATATATATATATATATATATATATATATATATATATATATATATATATGATACGACACTAACAAATACCTGATGTCAAAAAATATAAAATAAAAGCGGAAAACGTGAAGTAATAAAATCTATTTTTAAATCTTATTTTGTAAATATTTTCTATCTTTCTAATTAGATTACAAAGCGAGAAATTGGAGACAAAATTAAAATTTCAAAAAATTAACCATGTTATAACGGTTTGAAATATTTTTAAGTACTATTTTATTCAAAATACATTTTTCCACATCAATGTACCGCTAGGCCCGTTCAACTAATGCTACCATAGATAGATAAATAAAAAAGGCGATAAGATAAACCATATAAGATAAATAAAAAAGGCGAATACGGAGGATGTTGAAGCAACAGACTTGTTTTTTTGGCCAACCTGGCTTTGACTCGTCTCTAAAGCATCACGACTGTTCTGAAATAGCTTACACCACTCGAACACACGGGTACAGGAGAAGCACTCGTCACCATAAACTTTTTAATCAATTCAAATCTTTCTATAAAACTTTTACCAAGCAAAATGTAATATTAGCTATTAGTTCCATCGTTTTTTGTGGCAAGATGACAAATAGTGCTGTCACTTTAAGCCCTATAACTTAACAATCCGTTGAACCATTCTAATGATGGCGATCTCGTTTTATAGAGAAGTTATACAGCTTTCAGATTATATATTGTTTCAATAAATGGTCAAGTAGTTTTGTTTAAATGTATCTTAACATATAGGCTTTTACTATTCTTTCTCTATTCTCTATTTTCTGCCCCTATATAATTCGAATATATTCAAAATTCATTATATATTCGAAAAATAAATAATAGATAACGAAATAAAAACATTTGGTTTATACGATTTAAAAGTGAACTATTGCAAAACAACGGACAAATCAACCAAATTACTTATATACATTTCTAGCGTAATCACAGTTTATTATGTAATATTTTTAAAAGTTTGTGAGAACTTATGGAACAGAAAACTAGTAAAACTAACGGAAAATTAACAAAACAATGGACCAAATGACCAAATAAATATATACCACGAGGTTATTAAACAAGTAGAATATCTAGGAATAATTATAACAGCTGACGGGAGAATAGTGACTGAAATAAATGAAAGAACTAATCCAAAAAGATTATACTATGCTTTAAACAAAACAATATAAAGCAAAAATAAGAGCTTACAACTTACTGTTTGTACCTACACTGATACATTTAGAAATATGGACATTTATAAAGAGATAGGAATAGCAGAACTAACACTGATTAGCAAGATTTCTAACAAAGGAATAAGAAGGAGACTAAGAGTAAAATCCATCAAACAAAGAATACAAGAAATACCTAGTAAAAAATACAAAGAAACAAATAAAATAATATGAAAAATAGGAAAGAAGGGCAGGTATATAGTAAAAAAGGAGGACCGCGACGAAAATGGCCCAGAGAATGATGAAATAGGAATTTACTTAAAGCATAAGCGAATTAAATGGCACCAGGCAGAAACATTAACAAGAAATATGGGAGAATGGAAAAAAGTAGTCGAAAAATAGAAACATAACACACACCTCTACCTATAGTAACACGAGGCCTAATAACGGGTGGGGCAAGTATCATGTTACCATTTTAATTATTTATAACCAGCGGCGGTTCGTGGGAGAAAAAACAGGTGGGGCACGTATAACCAAATAACTAATTTAGAATGGGGATAGGGAAATGTGTCGCAACCAAAAATTTTTCATTTCTTAGTATCGTACACATACTTTGCCGTATAGAAATACAAGTGTAACTGTTAAACATCCAATTTTCATTTCATTTTTTAATTTTTTCGCCGCCACTGTTTATAACTTTTAAAAGAAACAAGACAGAATATTTTTCTAAAAAATATTTATTTCGTCTTTAAATTGTGTGGTAATTAATTTTTGAAAAGTATGTCAATCAAATAAGAGCCATTAGCAATGCAACTTTATGCCCTTTTTACACACTTTCCATAACTTTTGTCAACATATCTGATCCATTCGTATATTGGAACCTTCGAAGGTATGCTCGAAGAGATTAACCTAAAAACAAGTCACTTTTTTTTAAACTTTTCGACACACGTTTCGCTAACGATGTTGGCATCATCAGAAAATGATTCAATTGAGATGAAATCATGTCGTAATGAGTCTAACATGGTTATTGAAACGTGCATCAAGAATTTTTAAAAAAGTGATTTGGTATTTAATAATAAATCTATTCAAGTTTATCATATCTGATGTTAATACCACGATTTCAGCACTGATATCCTTGAATTGCTGTATGGTTTAGAGCTTATTTGTGTAAATGTTTTTCTTCAAAAATTCCTCATTCTCAAAATTCGGCGTAAACTGCGTGGAGAAATACCCAATTGTGCACCAGGTCGTCGCATCGACGTTTCTAGAGACTATTACACACTTACAATATGTTCAGCGCTTCGCACTGCTCTTGAACTTCTGAGGCATGGCCTGTTCCGAATCCCCAACTGTTCCAGATTCATGAAATTGCTTGAATAAACAATAAATTGTTTTATGAGTCGCCAAACAATTAGAATAGTTTCCCTAAATTCACATTGAGTTTCAATAATTGAATCTTTTTGAAATATAAATTACGATAGTTTTGTTTTGCTTGAAGTAAGATCTTCAAGGCGCTGAAGTCGCGAGAAACGCTTTAACGCAAGATCCAGTAGAACTGGCGTGTAGCTTGGTTTCCCGCCTACAAATTCCCACCACTCCAAACAATCTGCTTCCCTCAGCCTTTATTTGGCAGCCGTTCGCGATGAAGCTCCCACTCGTTGCTACCGGCAGATGTGAGTTACGTTCTATGACTCGTTTTTTGTGTGCCAGGGACACTACGCCCATAGAAATTTATCATCGATTATGTGAAGTGTATGGACAACAGGGTATGGACATCGAAAACGTGCGAAGATGAACAGTGTGCCGGACGGCCATAGGCTTCGGACGAAACGATTGCAAAAGTAGAAAGGATAATGCTTGAAGATCAATGGGTGAGGGAGCTGTGCGAATTGAGTTCAGGAACAAATTTTAAGACCAACGAGGAGTTGAAGGAAGAGATCGTACGCTACGTGCGCGCCACGATGCAAGAGTCTTATGACACGGATATACGAAAAATGCTACACCCCATGAAAAAATGCATCGATCGCAACGGGAGGTATGTAAAAAAATAGTAGAAGTCCAGGAGGCCTTGTTTTACGGACAAGCCTCATAATACTTGCACGTTTACATTTCACAACAATTAAACCAAAAATGTCATAAATATCACCAAAAAAATGAGGACAAAACAAAATGGTGGCGTGATACTTACCCTGCTGTTTATTATGTCAGTATGAATGTGGCTAACAATAGATATGTTATTTCTTTGATGTCGATAATCTATTTTTCCGTGCCAGTTCTAAAATCACGAACAAGAAGGTAAAAATTCCACTCAGCAAATAAAATTCTTTCCTTGAACAGGAAATATCTGATACGATCAAAGTTTCCATATAATTTAATATGAAGAAGCATTAACATACACGAGCAAAGATAACATAATCGTCCCTTAATAATTCCGTAACCGAACCATATTAAACGTAAGTTATTTAGATTGGGTCAGCACGGCGTTACGTTTTCCTCTCTCTATCTATAAATTTCTCATAATCTGATTACGCACCATCTCCTGCTAGCAATCATTACGGCTGATGTCCTGCAGTCCTTTTAAGGACGTTAAGAGGTTTACGTAACCTACTACGACAACGGGGAAGTTCGCTAACTCGATTCGTTCAACGATAATCAATAAATATTTGTTGGATTAAGTGCTAAGTGGATCTTGTTTAAGTTCTTACGTTTAGTTTTGGCTCTAATAGCTTTGGATTTCTTTTTTTGTTTCAGGTCGTCGGGCAATTATGAACTCGCTCCTAGCATTTGTCGCTTTGCTGGGGTTTGTCTCTCAAGGAAATTGTTTTACAAGTAAGTAGAATTGGATTAAGAAAGAAAAAGTACATCACGTGCATCCGACCCATTTTCAATTAATTCAGTTTAATTTACCAATTACCTTAATTGTTAAGGTGGTCAAACAGACTTGTTCATTTAAATAAAAGGCTTTAGCTCGAAAAATATTTCATTGTTTTTTTGATATTTTTTAAAACATGATCAAGATATGTATACATACTATAATTCACATACTATACTATTCAAGGGTTATACAAATGCAAGGCTTTATACAAATTGCAAAAAACATAAAGTACGAACCGCATTTTGGCTTGTTTTTTTAACGCAGTTTTGTTTCAACATAGTCACGTTGCTATTCGATACACTTAAATCTTCATTGCTGTAGCTTTTTATTACCCTCAGTATATACAATTTTTGGAATTCTACAAAATTATAGACTGTTATCTCATCTTTAACCTCATCATTTAAAGTAAATGATCGTCCAACCAAGGATTTATTCAGATTTAAGAATAGGACGTAATCACCGGATTCCGACATATAAGGCGCGTGCAAAAACGCTTCGAAGTGTAGAGACAACCCGAGACAACGTAGTCAGGTTTCAATTCTTTACACTTAAACGATCATTGCTGCAGCTTTCTAGTACCCTCAGTATAATACAATTTATGGAATACTGCAAAATAATAGACTGTTATCTCATCTTTGACCTCTTCATTAAAAAAAAAAAATGATCGTCCCTCCAAAAAGCAAAAACGCTTCGAAGTGTAGAAACAACCCGAGACGTATGTGCAGTCGCATTACAACGGCGAAGGGGTAATTTCCTTTTCGCCAAATGTAGACAGTATACTCGCCGATCATGGTCCAGTCGTTTGCCGACTTAAACCTTCGTTGTTCCAGCTTTCTGGTACCATCAGTATAATTCAGTTTGGGGAACTCTGCAAAATAATAAGCTATAATGTCATCTATGACCTCATCATTTAAAATCAATGACCGTCCAACCAATGATTTATTCAGATTTAAGAAGAGGATGTAATCACAGGAAACCAAATCAGGCATATACTGCGCGTGCAAAAACGTTTCGAAGTATAGAGACAACCCGAGATGTATGTGCAGTCGTATTGCAATGGTGAAGGAGTACTTTCCTTTTCGTGAGATGTAGACAGTAGATCGTTTAGCCGCTTAAACCATCATTATTCTAACTTTGTGGTACCCTCATTATAATACAGTTGGTGGAACTCTGCAAAATAATAAGCTGTTATCTCATCTTTGACCTCATCATTGAAAGTAAATGATCATCCGGCCAACGATTTATTCAGATTTAATACGAGAGCGTGATCACAGCAAACCAAGTCCGGCATATACAGCGCATGCAAAAGCGCTTCGAGGTATAGAGATAAGCCGATGTATGTGCAGTCGCTTTACAATGGTGAAGGTGTATCTTCCCTTTTCGCTAGATGTAGACACTTAGTATATTCGTCGGTGATGGTCCAATACATTTCCAGAACTTTATGAGCAGCACACCACGAGAATCCCAAAAAGGCTTTTCATGCAACTGGAAAAGTTTACGTTTTCTCTTACACACTTTTATCTGCCCACTTTTTGTACTGCTACTTCATATCTGATTTGTATTCATATTTCGTCTACGGTAAAGCTGTTTCATACCAATAACAAGTTGTAAAATGTAGCGAATAACGTAAGTACTATAAATCGAGATGTTTATAATCACAAGAAGCTCGCATATCTTTAGTCGGCGATGATTTAATACGAAATGTGGATTTTTTTTGGCGATTTTGTCAATTGTTGAGATTTTTAAGCACAGAGGGTTCATCATCTTCATTGGATTTATGTCCACATCTAAATTCAACAGCACCCTTGTCTATTAGATCCTCAACTTTTTTTTGTTGTTTGACATTTATTTATGAAAAAAAATATTATAGACTTAATCTCCGAAATTAGCTCCCTCATTTTCTTTACTCCCACATTTTCAGGCAACTGTCAAATCCCAGATCAAAAAATCTTTTCACCCTGTTTCGATGTAAAAAAATCATTGAAGCTTTTTTGGACTTCCTTGGGAGATATGAAATAGCTATCAACCAGGTGATTTTGCAGGGATCGGAAGACATAAAAATCCGTAGTTGTCTAGTCTGGAGAATACGCCGGGCGCGATAAAATCCGCCAGCCGAACTCGGTGATTCTTTCCAGAGTCATTTTTGCTGTAGGTACCCGTACATTGTCAAGCAAAGTGACTTCATTTCTTCTGTTGTCAGTATAAGACGTTTTTTTCTTCCAGAGCGTCACTAACACGAATTAGTTGATGAATCTGGAGAACAGTTACACAACAAAATCAAAGTGTGTACTCTTATTATCAACTGTGAGTTCATAAGAGATTCAATGATTCTCCTCTTGAATTTTTCCTAGCTTGTCTAAAAGTTTAGAAATGGCTTGCGGTGTTACTCCCAGTTCCTGTCCTAGCTCTAATAGCGCAGTGTACGTCATAAATTTTCTTCCAGCAATGCAATCTGGAATCATGCATCATGCAATCAATACATCTTATTTTTCATCGTCAACTTTTCTCTGGTCGATGGAACCAAACACGTTCTGTATAAAACAGCAAATTTTCCAAGAACCTCATAAATAATGTACTGAGCTTCCGCAATTTGTTTTACAATGGAAAGGTGTAAAGAAGGCATTACCTCAAATGTTGATTTTCGAACGACATGTTTTCGAGACATCTGTTAGTCCTCTTTTAAAGCTGAAAATGGCGCTTTAAAATAAATCTACGGCGGAAAAAAATTCTTATTCGAATAGGTTCTGCAGTAAATAAACTGTAGGGTCCGAGAATTAAGTTGAGGTCCTAATACCATTGAAAACGAAGTCGACAAATCCTTTAAAGTGGAATCCAACTGGTTTTATCAGTCCAACTGGTTTTATCCATCTGTGTGTAAAGTAAAGTACTTTATAACTCGAAATTCAATTTTATCAATCTTTCAAAAAATATCAAAATCTGTTTGCTTTGCTCAATCGACACAGACAAGCAACTTAAACATTATAATCACTTGGTCATACATGCGTCGCCCGTGTGTCAGGCAGAGAAATTTTCGAACGACTCTCATATACCACATTAAAAATCGTTACAAATATGAGACGAAAATATTCCATGTTCCGGTCCGGTAATTCCATGTTTTCGCGATATAGATTTTTTACAGCGCTACGTAAATGAAACTACTTTCCATTTTTTTCTTATGTGCCAGAGATATTTACTTTTGTAGAATGTCAAATTTTACTGTTCTGGTGTTAACGAAACAATTTCAATTTTTTCAAACTTTTGGAATCATGAAAAACTTTTGAGATTTATAACCAAATTTATAAACTTGAGATATTTTCCAAAAAAAAAACCTGATAGTTACCTCATCTATGATCTTATCAGTCTAAGATCTTTTTATGTCCCAGATGTGGCAGTTAATAATTCTTTTTTTAACAGATGGCGCTGAAAACAAGTCCTTTGTAAAACTTAAAAATTTTTAGACAATTTCGAGGTAACGCCATATTTTTTTTCTGTACTAAACACGTCGAAATACAAGATTTGCATGCAAAATTTGAAGATAACCGAATTGCAAATATTGTTGGAATAAGACGACATGCAAACTCAACAAAAAATTGCAAATAGGTTAAATGTTAGTCTCTGAAACATTGGTGATCGTCTGCATGACATGGAAAAGATCCAGAAGGCGGGAAAATGAGTACTGCATCAGCTGAACAACAGACAGATGGAAAAGCGAAAATCGATGGGCGAAGTTTTGCTTTCTCGGCATGAGAGAAACACTTTTTTACATCGGATATTGACTGGAGACGAAAAATGGATATATTTCGGGAACCCAAAACGCCGAAATCATGGGTTGACCCAGGACAATCATAAATATGGGCAGCAAGACCGAATTGCTTTAGATAGAAGACAATGCTGAGCATTTGGTGGGATCAGAAGAGTATCGTGTACCATGAACTTCTGAAGCCAGGTGAAACAGTTAGAACCAATCGCTACCATCAACAAATGATCAATTTGAACCATAAATTTGATAGAAAAGTGACCAGAAGGGGCTACAAGATACAGGAAAGCGATTTTACAGCACGACAACGCCTATCACATACAGCGAAAGCGGTAGGAGACACCATTTCTGAATTTGGCTGGGAACTATTACCCCACCCACCGGACTCACCAGACTTGGTCCCTTCCGACTACCACTTGTTTTCATCGATCTCTCACGCACTTTTTTTGAAAAACTTCAACAATCACAGAGATGTCGAAAAATGGCTTGATGAGTATACCACCTCAATAAATTTACAGTTTTTCTGGGAGGGCATCTACAAATTGTCAGAGAGATGACAAAAATGTGGAGCTAGTTTGAATAAGCCATTTTTTACCTTTCTCCCAAATTAAACATGTTTTTATTTAAGAAAAAATTAAGAATTATTATCCGCCTCGCCTAGTATATATAACTGAAAAAATTATTTTTTCAATGCAATAAATCAAATTGTTTATTGTTAGTAAACCTGTTTATATGAGTTAGCACATAGGAAGATTTACAAGATCAAAAAATGCATATATAAAATCTTAACTTGTAGAAATTGCTTACATTCTTTAAAGGCCAAGGTTAAAACAATTTTATTATTAAAGCTTCTTTATGAAATGATTATATAATCGTCTAGGAAAAATCCGTAAACAGTATTTTGTTTTCTTAGAGTATGGCCGAACTTGTAAGGATATCGGATGCCCATCAAACCAACAGTGTGTGATGGAAACAGACCCTTGCTCATATTATCAGAGACAAGGAGAATGTGGATCGTAGGTATTTCTGTAAAATCATATTAGATTTTAGTAGCTTTGAAATCGTATAGTATATATTATATTTGTATATTTAACGCTACTCTAGGTATCCAACATGTAAGAAGACACAAGGTGGACAAAGGACATGCACGAATTTTGTTTGCCCCCCCAGTCAGGTGTGTAAGATGGATGCTGGCACTCCGAAATGTATGAATGATGCATCAAAGAGTAAGTTTTAGTGGATATAATAATAATAAACTTTCTTAAAAATATTAGCCATATGCTGTAATTACCTGATTCTGCAAAAGGTTTTGTATACGATTAGGAAAAATACAAATTAATTGTTATAAATTATTTTTCAAAATAGTACTATGGTCAAAAAGTATGATGACTTTTTACATAAAACACAAAGTATTTATTTTGTCTTCTTCAAAATATTATTTTGAAAGAGACTCACTGCAGTTAACTTATTCCAATGTTTTTCAAGTCTTCGAAAAAGTTTTTATACGACTACTGGTATTTCCTTCAGAGCGACTAACAAACTCTTTCGAATGGCTTCTATGGAATCAAGACAGCGTCCACGAAGTGGTTGCATCAATCGAGGGTTGTATCAAATATATTACATATATGTAAAATATCGTACTTGTAGAATACAAACGACAGATTGCCGAATAATGTCAAAAATGACCGTGATGCAAAAACTAGTTATTCTTTTGGCACAAATCTGGAATTTTTTTCAAATAGACTCACACAAATGATGCGTAACGCTTAAATAATATTCCTTATTAATTGTATGATCAGTTGAAAGGAACTACTTCTATTCAATTCTCAGAACAATTCTACGATAATCAAACAAATCAATCAATATTACTTTAATTTTCCACCTGTTTTGGCGTAGTTTTATCGACTTTGGTTCATGTTTTGCACGGTACTTATATGATTGTTGATCTATTTCTGGGTCATCAGTTCATATCTCGTCACCAGTAATTATGCATTTCAGATCACCCAAAGAACGTATCTATTCGACTACTTCATAACGACGATAGTTAAAAGTATTCAGTGACTTTCGAACAAGATTAAAGACCTGCGAAACAAATCTAGTTTATTCTTCAAAATTGATGAAGTTTACATCCATAATAAAAAAGGTTTACTCAGTTTTAAAAAGAATGCTTCAAAACACAATAGAAAATAATTAGATTTTTAATGATAACGAAAAAATAAAAAAATACTCTTCAAAAGTTGAGTTGAATGTAATAAACTCTAAGAACGTCAGTGACCATTGAATTTAATGAAAAAAGTACTATCTTTAAAGATGGATTTTCTATAACTACAGGTGGACATGTAGGATATGATACCCAGGCAGCCAATTCACCCGTTAACAATGATAATTCACCAAGCGCACCATCCGAAAATTCTGGACAAATATATCCACAAATACCACGGGGTGAAACCACACCCAGACCTAACATTAGGTTTGTGAAAATGAAATATTCAATTTAAATATAATTTAAAAAATTATTTTATAGGCCTGCCTATCCTGGTGGTTCTGGATATCAGGGAGGTCAAGTTGGATCTGGATACCCAGGTCAAGGGGGTGCTGGAGGATATCCACAACAAGGAGGTTATCCCCAACAGGGCGGATATCCTCAAGGAGGATACCAAGGATATCCTCAAGGCGGTTACCAAGGATACCCCCAAGGATATCCACAAGGTGGTTACAATCAAGGTATAACTAATTATATAACAGAATACAGGATATAGGGCTATCCAAACCTATGATTCATTTGCGAATTGAATCGATATAAATCTCGACACAAACTACTCCAAGAATGTCATCACTCAATCAGTTGTCCAATTTAATTAGCTGAAAAAGATTTTACCGCTCAAACATGAACCGTTACAATAAAATACACTGTTTGGCAAATAAAGTTGTAATAGCATACGTAATTAGTACAATAACTGTATAATATAAATATATAACAAAAAAGATAAAACAATATCAAACTTAGTTAAAAAAAAAATACTGTAAACATAATATTTAACAAAAATTTTGAAAAAAGAACTTGAAAATGTGGTCATAAAAATAAAGCCAATCAAGAAACAAGCATAATACATATCATTTAACAGTTCACAAAAATACTAAATAACACATAAACATTTTTTGAACATTTAATACTTATGTAAATGTATGAGAATGTAAAATAGTTTTACTAAACTAGTCACACAAATTTTGATTAAAAATAAAAGTGATAGATAACAAAGTAAAAAATTGTTTTATTCCTTTTTTATAAAATGAACTATCACAAAATAACGGACAAATCAATCAATAATTTAATACTTAGTTTTATGACTTTTGTGTTTTATTATTTGGGCGCATCTTTTGGACATAGAGTTTACAAGTCTTTGACACATTTCTAATGGTATAGCTCTCCATTAACCTACCCTGATGTTTGATGTTTCGGCATATTTTCTTGCTTGCATACAAGCGGCATATTTTCTTCTGCAAAAGGCAGCCTGAAGAATGTGGTTGTACTCATTTTGGTCCATTTTTTTTTTTAATCCAGAAAACTGGTCCTACACAATACCATAAAAAACTGCCCAGGGCTTTAATTCACCGCCTCCATGCTTTATAATTTTAATTATATGTGTTGGTAACAATTATTCGTTGGGTCAGGTTAGGTTTATATGTTCTAACATATCGTCTACATTCAGAACATATTCAATTTGTTTTTATTTCATCGCTCCATAAAATATTGCGCCATTTCTTGATTCCCTGTTCACCATACCAATTTAACTGAGCTTGGGCAAACTTTAAATATTGTTTTACATTCTTGACTGATAACAAAGGGACTTTTCTAGCTGCTCTACCGTGTAAGTTATTTGCCTGAAGTCTTCTTCGAATTGTTCTTGAACTTATTTCTAACCCCAAATCACTTTTAATTACAGTAGACGATTTAAATGGATCGTTTTTGAAATTCGCACAATCTGCCAGTCAGTATGAGGTGTCGTTTTTCTTCTAGCTCCGCGGTTTTCGTGAACTGGTTGTTTTTAGGGCATTTTTCACCATTTTTTTTTTGTACGCCCGACAATTCTTGCAATTTCCCTTAGTGACTTTACTTCTTTCCGCAATGTTAAAATTTGCAATCTTTCAGCAGCTGTACAATGGACGATACGACCCATTTGTAACAAAATTATTATTCGGCTTATTCGGCGGTTTGCTTAAATTTATTGTTTTAATTTCAAGGCTTGAAATAAATAAACCATGTCGAAAATATTAACAGTAAAACGTGAAGAAACACTATTTACTTCTTTATAAATTGTATGGTTCTATTTTGTATGGCAACATTTTCATATAAATATTGTTTAGAGTATTTTTTAAACTAAGTTTGATTATTACGTTTTTCCTTTTTTATTATACATTAAATTAAACAGTTATTGTACTAATAAAATATAATAGTATATATATATATATATATATATATATATATATATATATATATATATATATATATATATATATATATATATATATATAAAGGGTATAAGGGAATGTACTTTTAGAAATGTAACCAACGATTCTTTACATTTTTAGAAACGCATGATTTAATCGATTTATTAAATTAACTGTCCAATATCCCATTCCAAAGAAGCTTCATCGGTTGATAAAATATTGAACAAAAAAACTTTGATTTCTTTGGTTTTGGGCAATAAAACATTCACAATATTTTTGACATAAGGGTAGAATAATTGCGTTTTTAGTATTCAATGTACAATCGAATGGAAAACTCCAGCTTGTCGCGCAACACTTCCAGTACTTCTCGTAAAATCATCTTCAACAAAATGTAAATTTTTTCTTCGACTTCAGGACCGATTTCTCACTGGCGCACGCATTCTTGAAATTCTGGAACAACACTACCAATATCCAAAAGTCTTTGAGAAACGTTAGCAAATTTTGGTAAGCTGAAAGTAATCTTTCTGAGTATCGTAGCCCATAAATACGCCTAGCCCTTTTGGAATTTTAGGGAGCTTCTCCATAAATACGAAGCATTTCGTGATATTCGCTTTTAGAATATATTTTTGGTTTTAAATATGCCTTTGCAAATATTTGCCTAAAATGTTAATTCTTATAGTAGCTTTTTGATCGGTAATTTATAAATATCTTAATTAATAAATAAAGGTAATTAATAAATATCTTTAATTAAGCATCACTGTCCATGAACTTATAAAAGTAGTTTAATAAAATAATATTCATGCTATTGATAAATCCTGCAATAATAAATATGGTGATAGTTGCTGACCGTAAATTCCTACAATAAATCTGTGTAATATAATATGTAATAAAAGTGATGAGGTGATAAAAAAATATAATTATACATTTTTTTCCATAATTCTCTACCTATAAAATGCGTTACAATTTATAGTAAATGAAATTTAACTACTATGTCACAAATACTTATATTTTATCAGAAATGGAATCACATAATATGGTAAACAAACTTAGATGATCAAAATATAATATAAAATATCTGAGTTTTATTAATAGCTTGTTGATTATGAATTGAATTGATTTTTTTTAATGCCATTTCTTCACTAGAAAAAGCAATAAATGTATACTAAACCCAAAGAGATATACTTCTAAACACCAAACCACTTGGCTCAATTACTCAGTTTCTCAACGCGCGTTTTGTTAACCATGTTAGCATCATCAGGAGATGATTTAATCTAATTTTAAAACTAAACTATGTTATATTTATATAACAACCGTACCTAACGACTCCCGTAAAAAACCATGAACAGCGAAATTAACCAAGCGTTGCATTAATAACTCAAAAAGTTGACTGTATGGAATAGATTCATGGTTTTCTTACATTTTGGTATTTATATGCTCTCATACGCATCCAAAACCCTATTACTAGACTAATTGAAAAGTTCGCTGAGCGGAAATGATAAAACAAGTTTATAGTTGAAAAAATTACTTTATTCTTTCGTATATTCTCCCTTAAACTCAATAATTTTTTTCCTGCGGTTCTCCATTTCATTTATTCCATCTCTGAAGGGATTTTCTAGAAGTCTTTCAAAACATTCATCTACGGCTGCTTTAGCTTCTTCATTTGATGAAAAACGCTTGCTATGCTTGTAGGAATTTTTTAAGGTTTGGAAACAGATGAATGTCAAAAAGAGACAGATCTGGTGGATGCTCCAACAATTCGTAGTGTAACTCCTTCAATTTGGCCATTGCAAGAACACCTCTGTGAACCGGTTCATTGTCTTGATGAAAAATGATTTCTTCTTTGCTAAACCAGGTCTTTTCTCACGAATATTTGCATCCAATTGATCCAAAAGGTTTGAGTAATACTGTCCTATTATTGTTTTACCGGTTTGAAGGTAATCAATTAACAAAATGCCTTTTGCATCCCAAAAAATTGATGCCATAACCGTTTTGGTCGATTTTGACCAGTTTGGTTCCTTCGGAGCTGAACAACCGGGCTCAGTCCACTTTGCACACTTGTCGCAGTTTAAAATTATAGTGGTAAACCCAAGTCTTATTCATCGTTACAAAACAACGTTTAAAATCGATTTTATTCTTTCGAAAAAGATCCAAATGTTGGTTAGAAAGTTTTACTCGAAATCATTTTTGATCAGAATTTAACAAATACGGCACTCATCACCTTTTTCAAAATATGAAATACCCATTCAGTTGAGATGTTCATGCCCTTTGCAATTTCACTCAAAGTCAATTGTCTGTCATTCATAACCATATAATGTATAGAATTAATTATTTGTTCTGCACTTATTGGACGTCCAGAACGGGGATCATCATCCAAGCTTGTACGGCCACGTTGAAACTCACCTGCCCACATACAAACGGTTATTTTTGATGGAGCAATATGTTCTTTAAAACCAGTTCAGATGGATCTTTTCGTTTATCCAACATACCTTCGGCCACAATCTTGCCAACTAATTTCATAAACCCCTATTTCTCATATTGGTCTACTTTATTATTTGGATTATCCAATACTTCTCTTAATATACACAAATTACATGGTTTATAGACCACTTTAATGTCTACATATTTCAAAATTTTGTTAGCCCTCATATCAATTGGGTAGCAAATAGAAAGTCTCTTTGAGCTTAATATTTCACACCAAAGGTTCCAATAGAAGAATTGAAATAAATGTAGAAATGAACCCGACATCGAAGTGATCTTTCTTAAAACATATCCTTTTGATATTATGACCATTTGTTGATACTATAGCACCATCTTTGTGTCCCTGAAAGAACTAAACCAATTAGATGACGTGACATTGAATTTTAGATAATCTGTTCTGATGTAAATTAAAAATGTAATTCTACCGAACAATATACTCTCATTTGAACTAGGTTAACTGCATATCTTGAGATTATTTAAATATATTTTCAGGAGGATACCAACAATATCCTGGAGGCTACCAAAACAGCAACAACAACTATAACCCTTACCAATACCCTCAAAAGAGTTCTAGTTCGTCCATCACCGACAAAATAACGCAAGGTTTGAAACAAATAGGTACAGATTTGTTAAAGAATTATCTAGTTAAAACAATTTCTGGAGGAAACAGAAACTAAAAAACAAATTCCAATGGAATCCAAATCAAGATCAAATATATATTTTATTACTATTGTTATTTATTATACTTTCTTGATATTATATATTGAAACTGAATTTTTATTTGCAGGGTTATTTTACCTAGTAGTAAGTTATTATCTTACCAGAGCATTCCCAATATAACAGAAGATTTTCCTACAAAAATACTAATTTAAAGACTGTAATATAATTATTGTAAAATATTTTGAAACTCTTTTATATTTGCGTGTATTTTTGTGTGATAATTCTACCTCAGGTGAGTATAAATAAAAAATGTTAAAATATAGTTATTATTTTTTTTTTGTTTTTCGTTTGATTATTGCTTTTGGTGGCTGCTCCTTGCACTAATGTTTCCTTCATTTTTGTAGAATAACCCTTGCAATGTTTTTTTTTTAATTTTTTAAAATTTATATTCGATTGTAGACTGGAATGTCTAAACTGTTCATCACGTACAGCAGTGGTTTGATTATATATTATAATATTGTAAATAGCATTTTATGTTGCTTTGTGTTAACATTTAGTCATTCCATTATATTTCTAAAAATATATTTAATACGTGGTTCAAAAACTGAACTAACATAATGTTACGAATAACCTTTTAATGAACTTTTTTCCTATCAAATAATTGTGTTTCAGAATAATAACTATTAATGTAAATATATACCTATTGTAAGCCTCAACAAACACAACAATGCCTTTATTTTAAATTGTTTATACCATAATAATATATTTGTACGTTCCTATGTAAAAATAAATAATATAAGAAATATCCCAATTGCTTTAGCTTTTCCCATATTTACATCATATGAGTTCTATTAATATAAACATCATTAAACTAAAAACACTAAACAATTTCCAATAACAGTTTTCCAATAACAGTATCAGAATTTTGAAAGATAATTACGGCAACACTGTTTGAAATGTTAACGTCAGTTATAGAATTTTGTGTTCATTGTGACAAGTCACCATGGAATGATATTCGATTCAACAGTGCGTAGAAATTGGAATTTGAAAAGCAACCCCCACTTTTGGAAAAGAATAATCTTTTTCGACGAAGCGCACTTCTAACTAAATGGATTTATGAACAAACATAACTGCACTTAATGGTGAACGCTATAGGAATATTCTAACAGAATATGTTAAGTGGCAAATGTGCATTTAAAAACTATTAGCTCTTACGAGTTAAAGTTAACATACGTGTCAAAACAGAACTGTAATTTATTAATTACCTTGAAGAAATTTGATCAATTGATAAAAGGTCATCATGTTTACAATACGGACGTGTTTTATTGTTCCGATTGTGTGAATTAAAGTATTGATAAAAAGTGGTAATGATAAGAAACAATATTAATCCGGCGCCGTGATGCAATTCTATTAAACGCGAATTATATGCTTGTACTTGAAAACTTGGTTTTTAAAAAACACTTTATTGTATCAGGTAACAAACTTTAATTAGTTATATTTCGAAATTGCAACATTAATTATTTGTTATACAAATCAATTTATAACTTAATGATAGAATATTCAGAACTGCGAACCGGCAGAGCCTTCGGCTTAAAAACAGTTTGAAAATATAAATCTATCTATCTAACATTAATTTAGTTCCTATATTTATATTAATATAAAGTAATACAAAAACTATTAATAATCTATAAGGTAAATACGATATAGTTCTTTATATGCATTCCAGAGATAAGGGGTCGGTTTTTACAATATAATTCGCGCGATTCAGTATAAAACTTAAACCTACTTACGAAGGCTTGTTAAAGCGTGGTGGCCAGCGGCGGTCACCTGCCATCATTACAACGCTACAGGGTCATAACTTATCAACCGGCCTCTGGCGTGAAAACCAATACTAATGCATCGGTAATGATTGAAATAAACTTTGCAATGACCAGTCAGGCAGAAGTTGATGAATACTTAAATAAACAAAAAGATTTGGAACGTGAGATTGAAACAAGAGCCTGCGAAAAAGCTAAAAAACTTTATCAAGAATTCTTAAATGAGTTGCATAAAACCTCCGAATGAAAAGAAGTAAAGAGCCGCAAAACTAAGAAAAGTTCGCCGGAGATTATAAGAAACCTTAAATAAAAATTAATCACAGAATACAAGCTTATAAATCCAAATAAACAAGAACCGAGAACGAGTACGACTACACCGCCAAAAATTAAATCTCCCCTGTATTTTTATCAGGAATTATAAAAACTGATAGTTAAATTTGTTTAAAACTTTAAACAGTAGGATTGAAGGTTAAATATTCCTTTAAATTAATAAACGATGAAATCAAATTAATGACCGAAAATTAGCAGCTTATAATGAAGCATGTCCAATCCTGAAAAAAAGGACGTAAAGCATCATACACACATACCAAGAGATAAAAGAAGCTTTCGAGTGATTATTAAAGACCTTCATTACACTATCAATATTGAGCTGCTCAAAGAAGAAGTCTCTATACTCAACCATAAAGTTAAAAACATATATAATCCAAAAAGGGGCAAGGACAAGAAACCTCTAAATATATTCTTCCTGGAACTGGAACCAAACGATAATAACGAAGAAATTTATCAAATAACGGATTTGCAACATTATAAAGTAAAAATTGAAATTGTACGACAAAAGAGACAGATACCGGCAGATGCTTGAAATGGGGACACACTCGAAACTATTGCACCCGACAGCAGAAATGCAATAAATGTGGCGACCTACATAGTAGCAAAAACTGCGCAATAAACCAAAGAAAAGATCTTCGGTATGCATCCTGAGGCGAAAATCACCCCGCTAATTATAAGGGTTGTAAGGTTTATAAAAAACTTCTACAAAGAAACTTTCCCTATCTTAGACCTAAAATAAGCCAACAGAAAATAATAATATCCATATTACTAATAATAAAGTGATTGAAGGTACTTCACTTGTTGCAGTCACTAATGGATTCAAATCGTCTAATAGCAACCGTGATGTTGCAGCTACAAACTCTAACCAATCAGAAGATAGGATTAACAGACTAGAGAAATTAGTCGAGCAAATGGTTCAGTGAATGGATACAATAGTGAATATTGTGTCCAAATTGCTTGATAAACTGAATTAACATTCATTCACTTAAAAATAGCTCTTTGGAATGATAATGGCCTAGTTAACCACGACCCCGAAATATCAGTTTTCCTTATCAACTTATATCATAATCCTCCTTATCCTCCTATTCAACTTATGTCATTATCTTCCACGTCACAAAGAAGAGCATTATGCTGAGTACTTTTCCATATAAGGCAGTAGATTCCTGGCTGGTGGTGATTACAATGCCAAACACTTCAGATGGGAATCAAGGTTGATAACTAGTCGAAAGCTCATAAAATGTATCGTCATATATACATCGACATATACTAGCCTAGTGATAGGAACAAAGTACCAGACACTATTGACTTATGTATTACTAAAGGTATTCCTACTAGCAATTGTCTAGCAGAACAAAGCGTCGATCTTTCTTCGGATTATTCTCTCACAATAGTTACAGTCAGTTGGAACATCATCAATGCACAAAAACCGGCCATACTCACTAATAAAAAAACCAACTGAGATTTATTGAAACATTTGCTTGGTGAAAAAATACATACTGATATCCTACTAAAATCTCCTGAAAACATAGATAAGGCTATAGAAGATCTAACTATTACAATAGAACAAGCCACCTGGGATGTAACCCCTGAAATGAATAGTCAAATTTAGAATCAGAATTGCTCTGTAATACCAAAACATGCAATTGCCAAAAAATAAGGCTATAATTCATAGAAACCGCAACCCAAAGAAAAATCCAGGATTTGACCTTATAACTGGGCAAGTCGTTAAACAATTACGAGAAAAAGCATTAGTTTTCTTTACACAAATTTATAATGCAATACTTAGTGGCGGCCATTATTCGTCACAATGGAAAGTAGAACAAATCATATAGACTCCAAAACTTGGTAAATCGACCGAGGCAGCTTCATCGTATAGACCCATTACACATTTGTCTGTCTGTCAAAGCTTTTTGAGAAGTTGTTCCTAAAGAGACTGAAACCATTGCTTGACGAACTAAATATAATTCCAAAATACCAGTTCGAATTTCGCGAAGGACGATTGTTGCATAACAATCGAACAAGTGCACAAGTTAGTAAAAATTATTATTAACGCTTTTGAAGATTAAAAGTACTTCTCGGCTGTATTCTTTGATATTACACAAACCTTCGATAGAGTATGGCACTCAGGCTTGCTGTACAAATTTAAATCAAAATTTCCTACACCATACTATCGGGTATTGTCATCATACTTCACGAACAGATACTTCGTCGTTAAATATACAGAAGAAATAACTAACATATATGCGATAAAATCAGGAGTACTACGGTTATGGTAATAAACAGAGTACCAAGATAAGCATCTGAGCAGCTTCAGGAAGCTCTTGATAAAATAGAAGAATAAGAAAAAAAATTACGCCTAAAAATCAACGAAGCAAAAGCTCAGAAAGTCACTTTCACCTTAAGGAAGAAATCATGCCCGAGTGTAACACTTACTGGACATCAACTCCCCCAGGCAGACTGTGTAAAATATCTTGGAATGAGACTTGACTGAAGACTAAACTGAAAACAGCACATTTTTATAAAGCGGAAGCAACTTGGCTTAAAATTATCCGAACTTTACTGGTTAATAGGTAGAAAATCCATACTATCGTTAGTTAAGAAGTTAACCACCTACAAAGTAATCATCAAACCCGTATGGAATTGCGGCATACAACTGTGGGGTACTGCGAGTGTATCCAATATAGAAATACTTCAAAGATTCTAGTCCAAAACCCTAAGAATAATTACTGATGCTCCTTGGTTCGTGACAAATCAAACTTTACACCGCGGTCTTAAAATAAAGCCTGTTCTAGCAGAAGCCAAGTGCGCGAGTGCGAAGTATCTATCGCGACCCCAACCTCCTTACTATCAGCCTCCTGGATAATAGGCAAAAGCCGCAGAGATTGAAACGCTATGATCCTTTAGAGATAAGCTAGAGAATTTAAGATAAAATTAGGATTATTCCACTATTCTAGTTATAAAGTACCTAAGTTCCACACATGTTAGGCCTTTAATGTAAGCACTCTAACCCCTGATGCTTGGCAACTCGCTGCCTTACCCCAAATTTTGTAACAGTTGTTTATTACCTTTAGGTAGATTGCAAATATATGGAAAATTAAACAAAAATCTGTGTCTCCAGGGTGTTAAATCCAAAGTTGATAGTTTTAGATAATCTCATTTAAATATTTGCTGATATCTGCAAAATCGTATTATTAATGAAATTATTGTTTTATTTTTTTATTCATTCATTCAAACTTCTTGGATTATTGGTCTTAACCCACTACACACACCGAAAGAAAAAAAAATCTGGTAGAGTAAATGACTCATTTTTCACAAAAATGGACTAAACACACTAGTCTAGAAACATAGATATATACCACGACGTTTCGTTAAAATTCCATTTAACATGTTTAAGTCTTTCTTCTCTTGGTAGACAGGTTCGAACTGATACTTCAACAGCTCCGACAGTTCGAGCCTGTCTACCAAGAGAGCAAATACTTGAAAATGGTAAATGATATTTTTGGCGAAACATCGTCAAGAATAGAAAAAAATCTCAAACGAACTGATTGACACCCGAAAGAATAATCCTAACATTTAAGAAGACCTGTTGACCAGGCTCGAAAGAGAAAAAAATTCTTCAGCATACCACACATTCATGTTAAAAACGTTGGCATATGGTAACAGGCCCGTAGAGAGACATATTAATAACAGAGATGTTCCCCATACTTCAAGTAGGTGCCCTGCCTGTTTCCCTCAGCCGCTACGCTAGCATCAGCAAGTGTCTCCAGAGATCTGTTTCTGACCTTATAGCCGTCATCAGCTGGGTTCAACCGAAAGTCAAGGAAGGCGTCTGAAGTACATACTGAAAACGTTCGCCGTAGGATAGCACGAATTATATGAGATTACACCCGCTATCCTACATCATGATACAATAGCTCGGGAGATGTGATATATTCCGCCCTTTGCTCGCAGTACCGAGAAAAAGTTCTCCAAATGGTCCTGATTAAACCTGAGTCAAAAGATATTCAATGCCGTATCGTCTTTTCAGATATAATAATTTAGGGAACGTATTATTGATTATAATTTCTGAATTTTTTTCAATTAATTTATTTCTAAAACTTTATCTTAAATTTACCCTTATGACGGGTATAGAGACCGACTATGCTTATATCTAAGCTTTCGGATTACATCTTTTTATCAATAATTTCATTTTGGGTTTATATCATAATACTGTAAGCTTTTTTTGATCCCTCGCATCTGTTTCAACAACTTTAACATTAAAACTGTCAAACCAGTCATTGACATGTTTAAAGAAATCGGCGGTTTCTAACCAATTCTGACTTTTAAAACAATATTGTGGAAAAACAATATTGCTGCATGCTTCCCCTTTTGCCTTGCAACTCCAGCGATATTCAGGGTGACAGGGGAAATCGTATGTGCTATGTTTGAATCGGAAACACCCGTAATTTCGATAGTTCTTCAATAGTTTCTCTCATTATCTCCTTAGTGTCAATGATAAACCCATGGTCAAGAAAATTATCAATCAGATGGTCAGAAAACCAGATAAGTAAAAAAATTGGCAAAAGCATATTTTTTCATTTGTAACCACCGAATGCAAAAACTATGTTTAATTGATGTCAACAAAATTCAATTCAACTCACTTTACCTTCATCGAGATCACAAACTATAACTAACACTTGAAAGTCTAAAATAAATTTAAATACTTAAAATTATTTCAAAAAATTCTTATTCATACCACAATTTTCAACATTTTTTTATGATTTCTTCTAATTTACTGCTGTTGATCTTACAATCGTAGTTGAAAAATATTGGCTGCTTCCACTTATTAAAAAGACCCCTCAAGATCACCATCTGGACCTGGGAATTTTTCATCTCACCAAATGAAAGAATGCAGAGTTTTTCAAGTCAAGTCACTTTGGTGTATTTTATTACATGGAGCACCTGTGTCAAAATACCAGGGACTATTTGTATCTTTGTAAATCAAGATGTCAGGGTGGAAACGGCCAGATAAAGAAAACCGTTTTTTTTTAAGTAATCGATAGGTTCGTGGCCCAGCTGAATATTCTAGGATTGCTACGATTGAACATATTCCACAGTCCAATTAAAATATTTAAGTGGTTCCTTTAATTTCTTGAGCTGTGTAAGGGAAAATACCTTGAAGACAGGTTCGTTTTGTCGTTCCAAAATATCAATTCAAGCATTCAGGTCCAAAATGGTTTGATCCCGCTCATCGACTTGTGTTTGTACTAAAATTAAACGTGATAGTGTTAGAACTCTAAGGTATTTCAAGGTATTGTTGAAAGCAAATATCTATCCAATGTCACTAGTATTACGAATCAAGTGATTTAAAAATAACGGAAATTCAGAAGCATGATCCCTAGTACCAGCACCATTATTTTTAACATTTCCACCATCACTGATATTTGTAAGACTAACACTACTGCTGTCAAAAAATAATTATCCAAAGAAATTATACTGTTTACCTAACAATACATGCAATTACTTATCTTATTTCGCAATCTCCAGCATTTAATAACTCTTCGACACGTTTAATATCTTCCCTTCGCTTGGCTCATTCACATCGAAAAGCATTTTCTGCACTAATCGTCTGTTCTTTTGGCATTTTTTTTTGTAGGAGCTACGTCTTTCTTTAATTATCATCTCATGTTTTTATATCCTAATGACTCCTGAAGAAGGTGCCATTGATAATCTGTGTCTATAAAATGTTTGGAACAAATGCGTTTTGATTTAACATTAAAATCGTCACTTCACCGACGTGCAATTATCCATAATTTACTAACTTCTGAATTAGAGGGAAAACAAAAAACATAATTATTTTATCTACGTGCTTTCTCTAATTACTTTCATTGCAACCGAATGTAGCACACTTCATCTTTAAATTAATATCCACCACACGAAATATTAAACTAAATATCAAATAATTTAGCAATAATTGTTATTACTTAAACTAAAAAACCCTAATCAAAAGCACTGCAAAACACACTAGCAATAAACAGCAAAACAACTCCCACGTCTCCATTCTATATCACAACGCCAAGTGCAGTAGTAGGAGCACGAAGCATGCGCAATATCAACCCCTGATCTGATATAGTCTGGCGTTGATGATTTTTTAGAGTGTCCGAACTTTCCATAGGGGTCGCTGCCAAATGAACTGTGAGTTTGCGCGCAAGTCTGTAAATATGTGTCTCGGTAGTCTGGCAAATCATCATAGAACGAACATTAACATCAAAGCAACGCTTGTAAATTATTGCAATCACTATCCAAATCAGTATGATGTGCGCCAAACTTATAGAGCACTTCATGGATTTGAACTTCGTGATATATTCACCGAATTATCGACAAATTCCGCATTTCATGCTACTTGGTGTTAAAACAAAACAAAACAAGACAAAAAACTGTGCTTTTCGAAGAAAATAATGCCGCTATTGCTAGCATTGTAATTCAGAATTTGAATGGTATTGATCTGGAACAAATGTGGTTTCAACAGGACGGCTCGACATGTTATACAGCCAACGCAACAATTGATTTATTGAGGGAACAATTTGGTGAGAAAATTATTTTGAGGAACGGATCTGTTAATTGACCACCAAGGTTATGTTAAATCTTTGGTCTATGCCGATAAACCAGCAACTATTGACGCCTTGGAAGCCAAGATAATTCAGGCAATTGCGAACATAAGACCCCAAGTGCTTGAAAAAGTGATCGGAAATTTGATTAATAGTATGCACTTTATCAGAAATAATAGCGGCAGACATTTGTCTGAAATTGTTTTTAAACATTAATGACATTAAATGTTATTTTACATAAAATAAATAATTTCAAGGCATCTAATTTGGTTGTTTTATTTGAATTTAAAATTTGAATATAATATATAGATATATTAAATATATATGAAAACAATATGTAGTAGATAAATTTGCTGTTGAAAGCTGGAAATTATAAATTGTGAAAAGTGTTTCATATGAAATGTTGGTCACAATTAGTCAAAACTCTGAAGTTTCTGTAGTAAAATTTCGAGTGTTCACCCTCGTTAACAAGCCTTATCTATAGACATCCGTTTATTTTGCAAATTGGGCCAGTACATAGAGCCCAATAATATCTGTCTCCTAGGGCAACATCGGAACCCTTCTGCCTCCACGATTAAAACATAGACCATTAAATAAATGAGTTTATTGCCTCTGGACATATTTAGTCGAAATTAATATGGAGAAAAGGGTTATGGTTCTAATTTTATTAATATCCGTCGTTGGCGAGTGGAAATTTATTTTACATTATGGGAGAAATGACTCTCGATTTATGTCGTAATAAGTAATCTAGGTTTCCGGCATGTTGGGCCATTCCACATGGACTTTCACCTGTTTTAGTTAATGTGCGGAAATATAGTGAGAAGGTCTCAATCTGTAAACTGAAGAACGAATTTATAAAGGAAAAACTGTTATTAGAAGTGGTTTCATAGTAAGATTGTGAAATACGCCGTTGCTGTTCCATTGAATAATTAAATGAATTATGTTTTAATTTGTCTTCTTATAACTAAAATAATATTTCATCTAATATTTAAATTATTGAGTATGATAAAGTTTTTAAGTAGACTGTTTTGACAGGTTGTCTCCGAGTTTTAGATTTATAATTTTTGGTAATGTTTTCTTCATTGTTGATGAGGAAGATCTTCCCTAACGAAGTTCATCTTCGATTGCTTCTCTCACATCACTAAAATCCTTGTATCGCATGTAAGCAATTTTGTAACATAGATTCATCACCGTAATATTTTCTTAACATTTTTAATACATCATTTTTTGCTCGATAAGTTTATCAATTTTAAAAAATTGTCAATAACATTTTTTAATAATTACAAAAGACACTGTAATCTCTAACTTAACAATAGAAATGGCATGGAATTTGTCAGATATCAATGACAGTCATATCAAGTTAAGAACAAATGGTTATATCGATACGTAAAGTGCGCTCATGTTTTAAAACAAAAGTCACTTTACTTTTTAATCATAGTAGCATACTTTTAAGTTCTGATGATATATGTATTCTACACCACATTTCCTCACTTCCTTTTCTTTTCTTTACTATTTTTGGTTAACAATTCAATACCATTCCAGAACCTTCGTATTCGACTAGCCTTGAAAATTTCATCTAATATATTTTGCCCTCAATTCTCATCTAATTACTCGTTTACTACTGTTTACTACTCGTTTATTACTTGTTTACTACTGCTCGACTACTTTGTTAAAGAACCCTGTAGTTCTTGGCCATCCCCTATATTTGGGGGATGGGTTTTTTGAAGATTTGGTTCGTGTGACATTTGACTATTCTCAGAATTAAAATTGATAGTAAAAAGAAATTATTTTCATACAATTTCGGGCAATTAGGAGACTTTGACTGATGGAAACAATTACTCAAAATGAATAGTCATCATCATCATCGCTTCCACTCCTGGACATCATCTATTCCATCTTCCTCAATTCCGAATTGCCTGTAGCCAGCCATTTCATATCATTTTGAATATAATCGGAATATAAACACTAAATGGTGGAGACTTAAGTGAAATTATTTTACATATTTCCATATTAAACATATCATTTAATTTAACTCAAAATTTCAAAGCAAAATACTTATTGATATACCCTATAGGATCAATTAATAAATAAAAAAAGCTTATTTATGATAATTACTTAATGCAATAATTAATACAATGGAAGATTACAAGAAAAAAATATTAAACATAAATTCAATTAAATCTTAAGCAGTTTCTCCAGCAAACAAATAAAACAACTCTCACTAGACATAGTTCGGTTTATTTTATACAACAGACAATACAGGATTAGCTTCGAAAGCATTCACGTCTAGTCGAGCTAGACCTTAAGAAGATTTAAGAGCATCTCAGATTTAAGAATTTTCTGTTGTGACGATGAATAATTTAATGAAGTAATTAAAACTCTATTTTAAAAATGCACTTTCGTCTCTCCCAAGCAGCAGTGTATTTTACATAATTTATTATCCTATTTGCTTATGGTAGAAGGGAAAAATAAAAGCAATCTACTTACGGGGTGGTTTAGAAAATTACTAGTCTCGCATTTATATGACAATGGTATAACCAAACTTTTTTTAATTGCAATTCCCCTTATATTAGATGATAACCTATACTAGTCGAGATTTATTTAATATTTCAACTGGACGAATATATGAAACCACAACAAACAAATAGTGAACAACTAGATAGGCATAGATCAAATAGATAGAGTGTTTGGAAGATGTGATTTCACCTCGAGATGTGTAGATGTATATAAATGTATTGAGAAATCTAAAATATATGAAAAAATTTCAAAAAATATTCACACTGATTAAAAAGATTCACAGTGCTCAGAGAAAAGAGAAAATTTTATATTTTTTGAGCTATAAATATCGAATCTGGGTGAGCGATAGTCAAAGGCACTTTAAACGTTTATTATATAGAGTCTTCTTATATTTTTGTTTTCTATTTGGAGTGAAGTTCTTTTAATAATTTAAAAACAATAATAAAATGATGATGGTACAGTACCAAAATTTAAAACTTAAACTGAGTAGTAAATTCCATAACTATTATACACTGTTATCTAAGTATGATGAATATAGAATCAAAAAAAAACTTTCTGTTAGATACTAAACTGAATTTCCTCCATTTTTACTTGAAAATTATTTATTTATTTATATGGACTATTTACTTTCACTTTTTCATTTTAATCAGTTATTTATTGTAACAAGTTTATTAGGCTAAAAAGGAAAAAATAATTCTTGAACTCGTTTATAACAGAATAGTTGTTTAAAAATACAATATTCCTTTTTGCCTGCAAAACATAACGTAATATTAATTCTCGTTCATAGTGCGCCATAAAAAAAGTCTATTCTGCTGCGCAAGCAAGGAAGTTATAACATACAATTCAATGTTGTATTTTCAGATAAGTCGTGTAACAATCACTTCTTCTATTTGAATCTTCCCTCGAGTGTTTAAGTTGAATTGTTCTTCAATAATGGTTGTAGTTCGGCTCCTTGTTAAAGTATACAAATTATTCTTTACCTATCGATAAAACACTTTGAATATAAAACTAACAAGAACTAGCTTTGCGAATCTTTATGCACATATAAATTGGGACGGAAACGGCCATATTGAAGCGCCAAAGATAACACATTGCTTTGGAATTTTGGTAGTTGTGTCAACAACTTAGAAGTTTAATAGTAAATTTGAACAGTTTTAGTGCTTTAATCAATAGTAAGTGCCGAATACGTATACTGGAATACTCTTTTTTGTGTGTTCTAGAATAATAAAAACAATAATATCGGAAGTAAGGCAAACACAAAAATTTGGTTAGTTGTGAGTCTTTTGGTCACAAAAAAGCACTTCATGATACACACTCCATGACACAAAAAAATTAAGATCCAGGAGTAACATTACATAGGTAAGTGCTTTTAATACTAAATTTGTCAATTATTTAGAAATAAAAGGGTATTTTGTTTGAATTAAATTTTAAGGTTATGAAGCCAACAAATCGCCTAGTATGCATAGGCGTAGTCAAAATAATATTAAGTAATATTAATGATTAATTCATATTAATAATATATAATAATTGAATAATTAATAATTATAATGTTATTCAAGGTAGCGATTATCTTTTTTAGAACGTAAAATGTTTAGTTTTCTGAGATACTGGGCCTTACAATATCAGATTATTTTTTACTTTTCATTTGATAATATAAAACATGTTACTTTACTCATATAAATAACCTATAGAATATAACTAATAATACAAAGTGTTAACTTTTTTTACAATCCTATATTTTTCAGAAATTATTGTACTAATAATTATAAAGTTACTTCTATTTTGATTTGGATTTCATATTATTAACTAAATTTATCTTTTTTCAAGGTTTGCCAAAAATCCAAAGAAGAACACCGTGGAATAATTGTATTAAAAAGCAAGACTTTATTCTAAACTGCAGTAGTCTTTTATGTTCCCATTAATTTGGTGAGAATTATTTTGATCGAACATCTAAGGTAAAAATTAGACTACTATCAAATGCTGTTCCAACAATTGAGGTGAACCGTTTAAAATACGTATTTTTTTTGCTTTATCATTTTGATAAACATATTTCATAACATTTACTCTTGAAAGTGAGTCTTTGGTTGTTGTGGAAAATGAGTTTATATCTCCCACATTAGTTTATTTATTGACTATTTACACTACAAGAATTAATTATATTTGTAAAAACACTATAGTAGATAAAAAAATTCGTAGTATGTATACAAAGTTAATTTTGTTAAGGGACAATAATAAACAAGGGGTTAAGGGATAATAAACACTAAACAACTAAATACAGAAAAGATATATGTATTTTAGTAATAAATAATTTTGTGAATCTTACGGATTTTTATTTCATTTACGAATATGTATACCTAATATAAATATGAACATCAACCCAATTCAAGATGTAACTGATTACCTAACCATTTTTTGCAAATTATATGGTTTTATGGCAGGAGATTCCAATTTCTTAATAACTTTTTGTCGTACTGGCCACATAAAAGACATTTTACTCTTTGAAAAAAATGTATTTTTTTAATTGATTTAAATTTTTACATTTTCGCAGGACAGAAATCAACACCATCAACTGATTATATTACTTCTCTTCTAAAACTATTTTAATTTAAATTTAAATTGAGAATTAAATAGTAGTTGACATTCTCTGCCGTATCTGGTAAGTATTCATTAATTTACAGTAACTATAATTATACAATATTACAGCTGTAAAACCTTAGTTTTAAAGTAGTGTTTGAGAATGTAAAGTCGTTTTACGAAACTATAGTCACACAAATGTTTGTTTAAAAATAAAAGTGATAGATAACAAAGTAAAAAATTGTTTTATTCCTTTTTAAAGAATGAACTATCACAAAATAACGGACAAATCAATCAATAAATCTAATTTAATTAAACATTAAAAACCATTTATTAGCTCTACATATTTCTACATTGCCAATTAAACCTATAAATTGCTCTAAATATGAAGGGTTGTCCAATAAGAGTGTCAGAACTTTTAAATGAGACCCCTTGATAACTACAAGTGATAATCCGGTTATTTATTTAGCTTACATGGATTTGAGTTCAATATCAGGTATGTACATTAAAATTTAACACATAGGTAGATACAATTGTAAAAGACAAAATACATATACAGACCCGAAGACATATCACAATAAGTACATTCAATTTTAAAATCGAGGGCATTCATCCAGTCCAACAGGTCTTGTCTTTGGCTTCAAAGAAATCGTTTATTTCCCCAATATATACCATAAGGGGGCACTCAGCCGCGAAGTGATGAAGGATTTGGCGGGTTCTCCATAATTATAAGCCGGAAACTCAGTCAGTCGCCATTTGTTATGAGTTACGGCATATGCCATGTGACGTTCTAATTCTGTTGAGTATTTTCCACTCGTGGCCGGGCAGCTCCATTCCTAGTAAAGGTGCGATAGAGTCGATGACATGAGCCGCCTGACCGCGTCCCGAAATATTCAAGAATTCCATTTAGCATTGAGGTATGAAATTTTCTCGTAGAAGTTGTTCTGCAAACAGCAGTGGAGGGGATCTAGACTTCAGTCTCCGCAGGCCGGTAACAGGCAAGTCATTGTGTACTGGGAGCTGGGGATTTGATAGTATTTTATTGTATTCCCTGACTAGTCTTTCCTGTCTGGGGATAGTGGGAGGAGCAATATTTCTCCGAATGGGAAGCCAAGGTAGAGGTATGCTTTTTAAACAGCCATTTATTATTCTCACGGTTTCATTGAGTTTGGTATCAATCATCTTTACGTGGCAGCTGTTTAGCCAGACTGGAGCGCAATATTCAACAACCGAGTAGACCAGGCTAAGAGCTGATGTTTTAAGGGTAGGTGCATATGCGCCCCACGTAGTACCACAAAGTTTGTGAATCATATTATTTCTGGTGTTTATTTTTGGTATTCTCCATATGTTTTTTATAGAAAAGTGTTCGATCCATTGTTACTCTTAGGAATTTTGGATAAGTAGTGTAACGTAGCGAGTTATTGAAGTATACTTGGGGCTCCAGGCATGCTTGTTTGTTGTTGAGGTAGAAGCATGACATTTCAGTTTTATTCATGCTTGCGATTAGTCTCTAGTCAGTGAAATACTTTCCTAGTGCAGACAGATCCTCTGATAATATGTTACTAGCTTCCTCTATTATTTTACTGCGGGCAGCAAGAACCAGGTCATCGGCATACCCAAATTTTGAAGATGTTGTGTGTAACTTTGTATTGCAATGATTCAGTAATTTCTATTTTATCTTGAAGAACAAGCAATTGCATTATGTTTTGAAAATAATATAATTTAAATATCCCCTCGGCTTCGCCTGGTGGAATTCATTCTGTAGACCCAATTTTCGATTACTCTTTGAGGCATATCACGTAATAAATTTTTAATGGTACCCAGAATGTTTCGTTTAAAATCAAAAATTAGTTGAGATTTAACATAATCCCACATTACCATTTCGCGAAAGAACGCGTCCAAGAAACATTTCTTGCAATAAATTGACTACCTATGTAATTGAGATGTAACAAGTCGCGCCATCTTGTTGAAAGAAAGCATTGTTCATATCCACATTTATCAGTTCAGACCAAATATATTCTATTAGTATATTTCTATAGCATTATGCACTCACAGTAACCCGATTTCCATCATCGTCTTCAAAAAAATTAAGTTATATCACTCTTTCAGCTAAAAAACCGCACTCGTGACTTTCTGAGGATCAAGAGGTAACTCCTGAATTATTTGAGGATTTTCACCGGCCCAAATTCTGCAATTATGTTTGTTCACGCACCTATTAAGCCAGAAAATATTCCACGCGATATGTGTGAAAGAGTCATCGAAAATTGAATCTTAATTTAAAACATAATGTCATTATTTGTTCTTCATGATGAGAATTTCAAAATTACAATTATCAGATTATCATTTGTAATCATTTTGCTTAATTTTAAAGTTGTAATGCTCTTATTGGACAACCCATTATAAATAGGTATGTATACATAAGAAATGAAAGGAACTAAAAGAAATTATCTAGATCGAAAAATCGAAATTAATTCTAATTAATTATAAAATTGTGAATATTAAAGTTGCGGCAAAATCGTAAAAGGAATTAGTAAATGTTTTATATTGTAAATAACTTTTCTGGTATTAGGTTGAAAGGTGATTTCTGGATTTTTCAAGAAAATGTACATCTCAGCGAGACCAACATGCAAGTGATAAAAAAATCCAACATCTCACAATATCATCTGACATTTTGATGTCATAAATTCGCTTTTTCGTATTAAACCAGGATCTTTTCAGATGGCCCTCGTAATTTATTATCCTATTTGCTGATGGTAAACGGGAAAAATAAAAGCAGACTACTTAGGTGGCGTGCAAATTTTTATTTAATGTTATTTATATCCGACGCGTTAACTTTGAAAATTCAAACTCATAAATAACGGACTGTATTTTTAGATTACGTTCTACGCTTTTATACTTTAATCTGCGTCAAAGTAACTAGGTACGTAGCTAGGGTGCCCCACACCTAAAAAAAATTGTTTAAAATGTTTACAGATATTTACAAAAGAAAAAGTCTTAAATAAATTATACTATAGTGAAATATGAATAAGTATAAATAACAATATGTCATATAAATAGTATTAATTGTCACCAAAATTATTCACCGTGGTCCTTAAAATCATTTTTAAATGATTCAACTGTTATAAGAGCATTTTGATACATATCACAAGACTATATCATTAAAAATATACGGCTAAATATGTTAAAATAAAGAAGACCTGAGTCACAAGTTGTCAGAATTCGAAGAACAGTTGACTAAAATCTAAATTCAGAGGAATTCTGATGAAAAACACAAATTAAAAGTATGTCTAAAGAAAATGTTTAAATTATAATTCGAATCCAACTAACATAATACGTAAAACCACATCTAATTAGGCAATGGAGTATAGCTTAAAAAAAAATCAAACTCAAGAAACATAAAAAAAAGGTTGTGTTTGTAGAAGTAAAGAACACTTTGAGCAACAACAATATCCTAATACAGCTTGGAAAACATAGACTATTACAAGAAAATCGAAATGAACTCATTGGAATATTGGTAACAAAATAAAACGAAAATGAAATGAACCAATTAGATATTAAGTGCTAAGAAACTAGCAGAACTTAAATGGAATTTTGCTGAAATATGACTAGGATAAACGTTGTACAAAAGCCATATTACTTGAAAACTTTATCAGGGAAAAGATACTGAGGACACAGATGCGCCGGAATAACAACATAAAGTTTACAACGGGTGTGAAAGCTTTCAGAAAGGACTTCGGAGGAAACAGAAAGAAATCTAGAAATAGATAGATCTATATCTAGAAATGAAATTATTAAATTGTTATTACAAAAAGGAAAAACAAACATTCAAAGAACGTTGTCATTTCCTTTGAAAAATTGCAAATTTTTAAACATATTTTTAACCCACAAGCTGATCACGGATATCCCTTTTTTAACCTCGGTGCATCATCCTTTATTTCATTATCCTTTATTTACTGGACCTGACGCCTCCAATTCTATCTTATTCTGATCAATGTTATCAGAAAATAATAAAGTTAAAGGAAACATTGGTCAATACATAATTTATTAAATTCTCTCTCTTTAATTAAATTTTGGAATTTAATTAATTTTCTAATACTTCATCTACCTATTTCTTCAACTTTTTGCTATTTATTGGTACCTCATATTCGCATCTCCTCATCTCTATTTATTTGTTGGCATATAATTTGGTTACGTGCATGTTTTCCTTAGTCTACCTGTTCTCTTTTTTGTATTTTTTTGTTTAAAAACATTCGTTTATTTTTGTCAGGCTATTCGCGACCATTCAGTTTATGTGACTTCAGTCCCGTCTTACCTTTCCAGCTATTCTTCTTAGGTATATCATTCCCTTTACAACTATCTTTGCTACATGTTTCTTCAGTACACATTTTTTTCGCCAAAAATTCACTAACAACGACGGTCTGAGAGATAATATTCACCAGTGATATTTTCACCCTGTAGAACGAAATCCCTTTAATAAAAGTCTTATACCTTTACATTCGTAAAAGCAAAACAATATTGTCTTTTCTTCTGACTTCTGGAAATGGAATTTTCTTGATTTCGGAGAGCCTGGAAACTTCCACGTAGCACTTTGGTACTTTGAGAATCGTACTTAAAGCAGCTAGTTTCATCACCAGTTACAATCGATTCCAGGAATGTGCAATTCCGTCCGGCTGTTTCAATAAGGCCCTTGCAATGCTCAACGCGAGCAATTTCTTAGAGAGAAATAGTGAGAGAGAGAAAGAGTTTAATCGATGTAGAAAAGTCATTATAGCATCCAACTAAAGAATGGTTTCAACCCCTTTATAACAGGAAAATTTTCTACAATCTAATAATTAAGACCAGAACATTTATGCAGTAAACTCATGTTAAGAGAAAATTCACGTACAATATTCCTGTTGTGTCCCGGTGCGATTGTACAGAATTTTTAAAAAGTATCATTGTGCCCCATCCAATCTCCTAAATTCGCCTGATTTGGCACCTTATATCTTCTGTTAATAGCACTAATTGAGGAATAGAACTAATGAGAGGAAAACGTTTCGATACAATGTCGATTATCGAGCAAGTTTCTATGGCGGGTTTGTAGACGACTATCAAGTATTTGTCAGGAGTGCTTCGATAATGTCTGAGGTATTTTTTTAATACTTTGTTTTTGAATCAGATATCCTTAATATTGCTTAGTGTCAGGAGGTTTATTGGGTTGCCAATATTAACCGCAACCGATGCCGCTTAGCTTCAGTTATCGAGAACTGATGTTCGAACAAGGCGACTGGCCCTGTTTAATAACCTACATAGCAATTACTTAGCCCCACAATGAATGTGTATATACTTACAGCAAAAACCAAATTGTAATCCATATTAAAAACACCCAAAACAAAAAAATGTATTGGTATATTATACAGTTGCAAGCAGAAAATATTTATCTGAAAAAAAAATTAATAAGATCCTTTAAAATGAAACAGTTTGCATACATACTATAATTTTATTTCTGGGCAAATAAGTTCTTTCAGTTTTTGAGTATTTTATTTTATTATTACTAACTTTGTAATGAAATATAATTTATTATATATAAAATATATTAATTAATAAGTTAAACAGAGTGGCGCAAAAGGTTTAGCTTTGTTTTTCCTTTTTTACTTCATAATGAACTAAGAGCTCTAAGAGCTAAAACTGGAGCTCTATTAACTTGCAGATGAACAATTATTTTTAATATATATTTTTTCTTTTTTTGAATATCTATAATGTAACTTTTAAATAACATTTTTGTAATATACTTTAAAATTAAACAAAGAAATATTTCTCAGAATCCATTTCAATGAATTTCTAACGTTAAAGTTGCCCCTGCGAAGCGCACAATACGCTAGATAGAGTGGGTCGGTGAGTGACGCGCGACAACGACAACGTGTGTGTGTGTGTATGGGAAAGTATTCGGGAAGCTCCATGAACATCAATACAGCTACGCTTCTCTCAACTGAGAATAAAACTACGTTCCATGCAAATTATTTTTAAACAAGATATGCATCTATACAAAATCGCAATCTAACGCAAAACCTTAGTCATCGTCCATGTTTCTGCACAAACACAAGATCTAGGTCACGTCCTTTAAATTGAAAGAACTGGATCGTCAACCGCATAGAGCAGACCTTGCATCCAGTGATTTTTACTTGTTCCGGTACTTAAAGGAGTTCATTGGTGGTCAACGATTCAACGACGCTGAAGAATTTAAAACTGCAGTCATGGATTAGGCTCCTTCATAAGCTTGTAAAGTATTTCTTTGACATCGGAATTCAAAGACTTGTTGAGCGATTGACAAATATTTGAACAAAAATGGAAATTATATAGAAACGTAGATAAACGTATGTAGAATATGGAAAAAATATATTTTAATGATATTTATAGTATTTTTAGGTAATAAGAGGTAAGTACCTACACCTACGCGATGTTTTGAAAGTTGTGGTTGTGGAGTCATAATTTCGATTTAAACTAATCGAATCATTATTTTTGGCTTGTTTCTTATTTTTTATTATTTGCAGCAACAAAATCAAAAAAGATGAAAATAACAAATAAAGAGGATGATTCTTCTACTGGCAGTTAAAATAAGTAAGGCGGTTCATGCGGCAGTTACAACACTATCTCATCCTGATCATCCAATATTGAAAACTTGAGTAACTTACTGAATCAAGTTGATGAATCGGAATCGGAATCGGAACCCGTAAATCCTGTAAACATTATTGACGAGACTTCTTAATCTCATACATCTGAATCGGAGTCAGTTCTTGAAGATGAAGATGAATGTCATGAAAATGGTATTAGGCGATGGAATGGACGATCTTCTGTAATGACTACTGAAAAGCGCATGGAAATGTTAACGCGATGTTTGATGCCTCCAAAAATGATTTTACTGGCGATGCTACGCACTTGAAACGTAAATTTCGTTAAAACCACACTTGGTTAAAAATGTACTAACCTAGGCTTGCTTATTTGAAGAGACTGGACGGTGCGTTCTGTTTGTTGCGTTTTATTTCCACCGTAACTTGTACGTGGTATGCAGGGATCTCTTATTATCTCGGACCGTTCACTAAGTATACATAGTTATTGTAAAGCATATGTAAGTAAAAAATGTTTATCAACCCAAAAACAGATGTACAGGTTGCTATGCAAACAGGCCACACAAAAATTATTGAAGATAATAAAAATGCATTAAACCTATCATCGATACTATTGTTTTTTGCGGATCACCTTATTTACCATTGAGAGGAATAAAAAAAAATTACTGTGCTTTTTAAGATTTGCGAAAAATGAAAAATTGATTCTGGAGATGAAATTTTGAGGAAACGTTTAGGAAAAGGATATAAAATGCTCAATTCACATCTCCAAAAATGCAAAATGAGATTTCAAATATATGTGGAGTCATAATCAGAGAAAATTTACTTGACGATATTAAAGTTGCAAGTGTCTGCAGCATTCTGGTTTATGAATCAGCTGATATATTGAGAAAGAAGCAACTATCATTAGGTATGAGATTTTACGATTTTTTTAAAGTATTTCATTGTTTAAGAAGCGTTTTACTGAAATTGTGAAAGGTCTGGAAAAGCTTTTTCAAGAAAGGAGTTCCGGGACCAGAAAAGTGGTTTTTCAATTGTTACCTGCAGTTGGACAAACCACATGGGTATTAGCTTAGACAACTCCCTGCTGGAACCTGTCGCAAACATATCGTAATCTAAAACCCTGAACGTAATCAAGTGTGCAGAGCACATCCAAACAATATCAACTGCAATTGCAGAACACAAGCGTTCTGCCGAAGAAGGCAGTGAGAAATCATTAAAGTCAGCTAATAAAAGCTAATGAAATAGCTGAAGATTTGAACTCAGAGCTATATCTTTCACGGGCTGCAGGTTGCCAAAACTATAAGGCAAATCATCCAACTTCGAAACTTTGGAGATAACAGATATGATTCAATACACAGAAAATTTCTAGCCGAACGTTAAAACAGCCCTACAATATTTTATTGGCAATGCCTTATTCTACAGCTACTATTGAAAGGTCATTTAATACTCTCAGATGCGTAAAAACCTAGCTGAGATCAAGAATGATTGAAGAAAGACTAAACGGGATTTGCATGCTTAGTGTACATAGAAAACATGTCAATAGTTTGAGTGATAACTTCACAGAAGTTGTTTTAATCCGCTTTGTAGAAGATGCACGAAGATTTTTTTTTTGAAATAAATAATTAATTGATTACTTAAGTACCTAATCTAATAAATACACATTTCTATTTATGTTGAATTATTTACCTATAGGAAATTCGTACTTTAAACTGCTAGATAAACCAAAATGAATCAGATTATTGATTGATTTGGGCATTACTTTGTGATAGTTCATTTTTTATAAAAGGAATAAAACAATTTTTTACTTAAATAAAAGTGATAGATAACAAAATAAAAAATTGTTATTATTCCTTTTTTAAAAAATGAATCAGAGTACACCTACACCGAAACATTTACCGAACGAACTTATTTGCGTCCTTACCATTTGGTTAAAATCATTATCATAGTGCATATCACTATCAATTATCCTTAAAGTATTAGCCAGGCATTTTGATCTATTAACAGTCATCGTGCTAGATATAACCAAAATCAAAAGATATCCATTTTCATCCAGTAAATTGATAAGCTGCAAACTCTGAAAATATTCACATTTTGGTTTTGATAAAATCAAATAACTATGGAACATCAACGACACCAAAATGTATGGTGCAAGAAAAAACAAAATCCAAGAGTACAAATTACTCAGTCGTTGAGACTGTTGCACTAATTTTCTATAAATTATATAACAGATTTTCAAATGTGTCAAACGATGCGATTTTGATCTGCTCACTACATATATAGTTTTAGTAAGTGAATTAGTTTGTCTTCCTTGTAAGTTTAGTAGCAAAGCATTCAATCTGGTCAGTTGATCCCTGATAATCCATTGATATACTGTCCACTGAAGACGAACTGTCGATAAAACTCCATAATAAATTAGCGACGAGCACAAGATATCATTCATAAAAATATTTTGTATAATTTTATCTGAAAAAAGGTACACAAATTAATGCAAGAATCTCTATATTCGAAATTTATATTATTAAGTAACAAATCCATAGTATTAATAGCAACAAGAGAAAGTAAAAGGTTGTATATAGAAAGAGTGACAGAAATTTAAAACGAGACGCCAAGGTAATCTAATAATTTTAATTTTGTCTTGCAAAGGAAGTAATGGCATTATGTTCTGAAAATAATATCTTTCAAATATCTCCTTGGCTTCATCAAGTGGAATACATTCTCCAGGCTTAATTTTCGGAAAAAATATAATTTCTTCCCAATAAGTCACACTTCCGACTTTGTGAACAAGTTGGATTTGTGAACAAACATAACTGTCCGAGGAAAATCCTCAAGTAATTCAGGAGTTAACTCTTTATCCTCAGAAAGTCACTGTTTGATACGGTTTTTGAGCTGAAGAAGTGATAGAGCCATATTTTTTTAAAGACGATAATGAAAGTCGTGTTACGTAATGATGAGCACTATAACAAGCTGCTAACAAAATATCTTTGGCTTTAACCCTTTATACCTATGTATACAATTCTGTAACAAACCCCAAAAATTCCGCCAGACTACACACTGAGTATATTTAGTTCATTCAAATCGATGTAACATTACTGTGGCGGTAACAACCAGAAATAATCCGTGGCGGTAACCGGTAACAACCAGTGGCGGCCGGTGAGGAAGGGCGTTGGGCCGCCGCCCCTCCAATATTTACCGTAAACATTTTTTCAGAGCAAAACACCATATTTTATCTCCGTTCAGTTTCTTTCTTTAACTCATTTTCCTGGTTCACCTGCTGTATAGGGTTTCAATGTTACACCACTGTGTAACATACTATTGAACAAATTAATACGCACATCAAATCATAAATGACATAACCGATCGACTTGTGTCAGTTTGAATTTCGGCGTTAGCTAACGATACAAGTTTTTACTCGTGGGCATTTTAAATTTCACAATAAAATACAAAATAGTTTTATTTTCCTGACAATCTTTAAGTAAGTGAATGAATAAGTGTATTTATTATTAACAATAAATATTTTTGCCTTTTTATGAGATCAGTAAGTTTTTGTGTTTGTGGCATTCCTGTTACATTGGGTAAGGAGAGTAATAGTAGTAGTAAGTAAAGTAGGTGGATGTTGTTGCTAAATCGGTTTCTTTTCTATCAGAATGGCGCCACAATTATTGCGGGATACTGAGATATGTGATATAGTTTACCAATGATACCAATGATTATCAATGATTACCAATGATAGTGAGGATGGATTTGATGACAGTGATGACAGTGTTATAGATCCCGAGTACCAACCACTATCAGATAACATTGAACCTGATAAGTTTTATCACTGAAGAAATGAATCTTTATATTATTCAAAAAATTCTATGTTTTCTTTCAACAAGATGATGCCACTTGTCACATGCGATCTCAAGCCCTTGGGTTATTTTTTGTAAGGTTATGTTAAATCTCTGGTCAACAGAAATTAACCCCAAAGAATTCTTGACCTTAAACAAAACATTCAGGTGGCCATTGAAATCATACCACGCAATATGTACGAAAGAGTAATCGAAAATTAGGTTTCCAGAATTCATTCCACCAAAACATAACACCACAAACAACATAAACCACATTATTTTCAAACCATAATATCATTATTTATTCTTTAAAGCAAGTAAAAATGCCCAGATTATAATTTGTAGTTACCATTATTGCTCATTTTAAAATTCTGACACTCTTATTAGACAACTCTTTATATATTATCTAAAATTAAAATATATGGGAGAATCTTTCAATTCTTATATTTTTAATTAGCTTTATGAACAGTTGTAAATGTTACCGGGCAAAATGAAAAATAAGAACAAAATATTCATTTCATTATAATCATCTACTCTGGCACAGAAGCTGTGAGTCTATTGACCACGAAGTTCTTCGTTTTATAAAACAATGCAGTCTCATTTGTTCGAGAATATATGTTAACGGTAAATACATAGTACTATCATCGCCTTCTTTTTCCATAGAAGCGTTCTTGACAGTTTTTTCTTTATATACTCCTTTTTTTATTTTAGTTTTCGATATATATTTATGTTCTGTCCTATTAATTATATTTTGTTTCCTTTTTTGCTTTCTCTCTAACGAGTTCATATTTATACACTTTCTAGTGTGTTCTTATTTGATTCTTAATTCCTCTAATAAACTGACTGCATTATTTCACTAATATTATTTTAAATAAAAAAAGTAATTACATGAAATTATATTATCAATTTTAAAAAATCATTTTGTTCCAAGGTGCCCCCTTTGGAGACCCTAAGAACAGGTCTTGGACACATTGAATTAATTTATAAAATCAGGACATAAATTATAATTTTTTTAATTTATAACTTTTATTATCATTCAGATTTTACTTATACTAGGCTAATTGAAAACTTCGCTGAGGCGAAAAGATAAAACAAGTTTATAATTGAAAAAATGACTTTATTCTTCCGTATATTCTCCTTTAAGCTCAATAAATTTTTTCCAGTGGTTCTTCAATTAATTTATTTCATCTCTGAAGTCACTTCCTAGAAGAAAAATACTAGCTGCATACAAATTGTTTGAGCTTTGGGAATAGATGAAAGTCAGAGGGGGGCCAGATCTCCAACAAATCATAGTGTAACTCCTTTAATTTGACCATTGTACCTCTGTGAGCCGGTGCATTATCTTAATGAAAAATTATTTTTTTCTTCGCTAAACCAGGTCTTTTGTCGCGAATTTTTGCATCCAATTGAATAGTACTAAACCAGAGGGTTTGAGTAATACTGACCTGTTATTGTTTTACCGATTTGAATGTAATCAATATGCTTTTTGATGATTTAAATGATTTGAAGGTAAACAAAATGTTTTGTGCATCCCAAAAAAATGATGCATAATCTTTTTGATAGATTTTGACTACTTTGGCTGCTTCGAAGCTGAACAACCGGGGTCAGTCCACTCTGCGGTTTATTGTGGCAGTTTAGGATCATAGTGATAAACCCAAGTCTCATCCAAAACGACCTTTAAAATCTAAAAATATCGTTAGAAAGCTTTACTCGAAGTCGTTTTTGATCAGAATTTAAGAAATTCGGCACCTATCTTGCCCATAGCTTTCTCAACTCCAATTCTTTTTTCAAAACATGAAACATCCCAGATGAGATATCCATGGCCTTAGCAATTTAACTCAAAGTCAATTGTCTGTCATCCATAACCACTGTCACTTATTGGACATCCAATACTATGATCATCATCCAGGCGTGTACGACCTCGTTGAAACTCAACTGCCCACTTAGAAACCATTGTTTTTGAAGGGGAAGACTCCTCTAATACATTTGCCATTTCACTATGAATTTCCATTGCCTTTAAACCTTGTTTTACAAAGAATTTAATGACTGCACGATTTTCAAAATTTTGAATTGACAGATCGACTTGAAACTTAACATATATTTATATGAAGGATGAAACTTCAAAATGTAGTAGATTAAATAGTTCTTCTACTGCTCTATAGGCGTGGCTCCGCGAACTTTTCAATGAGCCTAGTAATTAAGTTTGAAATCTATTAGCTCTAAGAGCTTCTTTGGAAAAAAGTCTTATAAATATTTTATTTTTAACATTGGATAATATGAACTATCAATGATAATAATTATTGTAATCTTAAATTAAGTCTCAGTCAAATTAAAGATTAATGTCTCCTACGATTAAAAACAATGTTATTAAGAACATAGTTATTTTCTTAAAATAACAAATCTTTGAGATCAATATAAAAATGGAGATCAATGGAAAAATGGAATTCTTAAAATTATTAAATCTTTAAGCTTTAGATCTTAGTTGATTTCCTGACTTTTACTCTGCAGTACTTTGCGAGGCAGTTTGTTTTGAGTAAAAGCGCAATGCTGATTTTTGTAACCGGTCTTGTCGCTCCAAAAATTTGGCTTCTATCTCATTTTTTGTGGAGTGTCTGTTAAAATTCGTGACTTTCCTTTTTTTCCTTCCTTTTTTTCATTCTGTTCGGGGTGCTGCTTTTCGGACAAGCTATACTAAATGAGATAAGACTTCAGTGTTATTAACAACGTTTTCAATATTGTCAGACGTTTCTAACTAGTTTTGAGCTCTTTCTTGGACTGATAGACTTACTATGAGTAGTAAGTAAGTATGATATACTCACTTACTCTAAGAGACTTATATTTAAAGAATAAATATGTTAGAATCAGGGCGTTAATTCAACAATGTATTGTAGGGTATGTTTAACTTGACAGCTTGGCAGCTGTGCAGTAACCTTAAATTTCAGATTCTCGTTTGAAAAAAAATGTTTGGTCATAATTAATGGTGTACCCCTATTCTAAAGTGTCCCCTCTTCCATACCAATATTAATTGGTATATCTGTCTATTAATAGTATATCTGTTAAAAAAGCATTTAACCCCTCGGTTGATGCATTAACGATTACGATTCAAAAAAGCGTTTTGGTGTTTAGTGGTAAATCTCTTCAAGTTTAGTGTTTCACACCAAAGGTTCCAATAGAAGAATTGATCAACGATTACTTTATTCGCCAAAGTTACTAGGTGTCTATTTCAGCAAGCGCCTTAATATTTAGCTGCTAGGTTAGAAGAATGCCAGCAACGCCAAATTTTCCTTTATTATTTTTACATTTAATAACACTTATTATCATATAACCCATAATTATATTTGAATCAAATTTTGGCCTGACACCAACGATTCAAACGTCGACTCTCTTACCACATATCGAATAATTGTTGAATAAAAGAACTCCATCAGATAGCGTCGTAAATAACAAACCAATTAATACAAAGTGAAAAAACTTGCTACGTTTTCCTTCATAACCATGTTCTTGCAACATATCTTCCACCTCCTCAATACCTTCAATGAATTCGGCATGCTTTTTATACGAAACCATCATTACGATCTTAACCACCATCATAATTATCATTTTAAAAATTCGAAAAGCAAAATGAACTATTCTAAATATAGTAATATTCACATAATTCAGATTTTTATAAATATGGAGAGTCACCACTGGAAAAACCAGAAAGATTCCAACTACTGACATAATTTCAAATAAATACAATAACAACATTTGACTAACACTAAAATCTTTGAACTTGTATGGACTTATACCAAACAATTTTGAATAAAAGAAAAGCACCTTCAACGATTGTTGAAGGTTCATTTCGAATGGTTTTCGTGCAAGGAATTGATCATTACAATTAAATTGGAAAATTATGCGATTAATAGGAAATGTCCAATTATAACTCATATATTATTTACGGAGAGACATAGCTATTAATTTCCAGGAAGAAAAACATTTTCATCCTGACCTGGTCACATTAAAAATGAAGGAAATACAGGGGCTTGCATTTTAATTTTCTTTTCCCTCTGGTCCTATATATTAAAAAAACGGAAATTGTGTAATTATAAAAGGAAAAAAGAGTTATTATATACGTTTCCTTAATTTTTATTAAAAAAAAATATTAATAGGGCTAGTTCAGTTATATTATTCTCCGTTCGAACAGGATATTTCAAAAAGATAATGTAATTAAATAAATATAATGTTTACAATACTTTTATTAATATCATTCGAAAGTCAAAACTAAAAAAATTTCAACTTTAACACAGGCTACAAAAAAAAAAGTTGGTTTGGTACCTAGGATCTTAGAACTGATTTTAACTATATTTGGGGCGCTAAATCTAAATATTATATCAGCTTTGCTTTTTTAGATACATCTACTTATGTATCAATGTTTTTTTCAATTGCAATATATTCAAATAAGGGTGTTCTAAAATTATTCTATAAGAATTGATTCCTGTATATTTGCCCTATTGTCAGTTTGCCGTTGAGTTAGCTGCAAGAAAATCCACTAGATGACATAAACATTACCTTTCCGGTAACTGAAGTTACCTTCAACGCTTGTACTAGAGTTGAGGTTAGTTTGTGAGTTCTAGCCGTGCAGGGTAGATCGAAATTGGCCTCGCATGATATTTGTGTTTAGGAAAGAGTTGTTATAAAGTTAACCCAAAACATACTGTGTTGTAGATTGTTGCATTTATGTTGTTAAATAGAAACAAAATGGGTTCAAGTAGAAGAAATTGTGTACATCATCCTCATGTGTTTTCCTGTATATATGGAGAATACACATTAAATTTAACTTTAGTAACTTTGTAACCTCAGTAAGTTTGTAAATAGAGTGTGTCTTGGATAGTTTGGTGTTATGCTTGGTGATCAGGATAAAACCTGGGCACCACAACTGGTTTGTAAAACTTGTACAGAATATTTTCGACAGTAAACCGGAAAAAGAAAAAATCTAAAATTCGGCGGAGAAACCCCAAAAACACTTCGATAACTTTTATTTCTGCCTAGTAAATATTACTGGAATCAATCGAAACAACTGTAGCAAGTGGTTTTATCCTAATTTAGTCTCTGTAAGATGCTCAGTCTCTCAGTCAGTGGAAGTTTGACCAGCTACCAGAGCTGAGTTAAATGACTCACTAGAGAGCTCAACCTGTCAAAAGAAGCTTCTAAATTACAGGCTTCCAGGTTGAACGACAAAAATTTACTGGAACAAGCAAGCAACATTATCTTTTACCGTAAAAGAGAAAAGGGTCTGCTACCATTCTTCTCTCAAGAAGACAATCTTGTATTTTGTCACGAAATTAGAGGACTCCTGGAAAAAATGATAATAGAAATATTTATTGACAGCTCAAAGCTCAAAGTTTGAAATGTGTCCTTCTACACAATGGGAACGAATATGGTTCAACACCAATGCTCACGCAACGAAAATAAAAGAAGAATACCATTACTTTGGTCTAAGAGAAAATAAAATATTATGAACATCAGTGGATGATTTGTGTGGACTTGGAAAATGGTAAACTTTCTACTTGGACAACAAAGTGGCCAAACCAAATAGCGTTGTTTATTGTGCCACTGGGATAACAGGGACAAAACACACCACTGGGTTAGAATAGAGTGGCCTAAAGAGAAAACATGAACGTTGGGAAAAAGAATGTTATTAACGACACCTTAGATGGACGAGAGAAAATCATCTTTCCTCCACTCATATCAAGCTGGGCCTAATGAAGCAATCTCTAAAGTCTCTTGATACGAATTTGCATATACAGGGAAAAAATACCTCAGTTGAGTCGGAAAAAAATAAAGCAGGTATATTTGACGACCCACAAATAAGACAGCTTATTAAGGATCCTGCTTTAGTAAATTCGATGAATAAGGTTGAGCGAAAGGCTAAAAACTATGTACCTGGTTTACTGATAAACAAGATGCTTTCAAATCCTTTAGGTGTAAAATGAGCATTAGATAAGCTATTTACACAACCACTTAGACCATTTTCGTCAAAATTTAGGAGATACCAGTGACGAACAATGTGAAAGATTTCTCCAGGATATTAAAACTATGGAAGACCGCTATCAAGGACGATGGGATACGCACAAGATGGCAGATTACTGCTGGAGTTTAAAAAGGTACTATTCCAAAATACATTCAAGAATATCACGGAAACGAAGCTTCTGAAGTGTTCAGTGACTACTTGATTTCATGGGTGACTTTTTCTTCTATCTTTGTATATAATATTTGTATAATATAATACTAAAAATTCCGTGTTTTGTTTTTTTTTATTTGAACCATGGATCTAACTGGATAGTGTAATGTATATTTCACTAAAATGTTATATCTTAGAAATTTGAGCTCCTAGGCAAAAATGAATGTCTTCCAAATCACTTCCAAATACCCCGGCACCAAAACAATAATTGGCCTATGTAATTTGTCAATGAATAAGTTGAACTCGAAAAACCATTGAAAGGTTCCAATAGAAGAATTAAATGAACAAATGAAGAATCCAAAAAGTGGGTACTGGAACTGAAAAATATGTCGCCTTAAAAGCAGAAGCATCTAATATTCAACTAGAAACGGAAGAAATAAACTCCTGGAACGAATACACATATTCAAAAATTGAGTTCGACAAGACAGAATAAGATGACACGAAGATCACCATAAGAATTAAACAAGCTTGGAAAACAATAGGCTATCTAAATAGAATATTCTAGTGTCAAGATATTGGAAAGCAAAAATATAAGATATATCAAACATTTGTCAAAATCTGCTTGATTATGGTTCAGAAACGAGATCGAAATGGATATGTTTACACGAGCGTTAGAAATATTCAGAAAAGATCATATCCAAAATAACGACGTCAAACGGATGGGAGTTGATAGCCCTCTGACAATAGATATCGAGAGAAGATGATTAACATGGCATGGCCATAACCACAGGATGGATGAAACTAGACTACCAAAAATAATTATGGAATGGGTCCTCTAAACTTCAAAAAGAGAGGAAAACCTAAAAAATAGTTGAAACAAGGAATAGTTAGATTCCTGAATATCAGAAGCTTGAGGAAGAAGTAATGGGTTTGGTGGAATGGAATAGGATAGGAAAGCAAGGAAGTTAAGCATCGGATAACGCCAAGACGCTATAAAACTGATACTTAAAAGTGGAGTGAGTGTTATTTGTATTTTAAAAAATTGAATGATCAACCTTTCATTAAAATCCTTTAACCGAAACTGTTATGTTAATCTTATTTTCAAAAAGCTACGGACTTATCCGTAAGTAAAAACTTCATCAAATAGTGACTTGGATATGTACAAACCGATTATAAAAATTTCTTCGCAATTATCTAAAAAACACTAAACCGGCATATTTGGGTGGTTTTTCGTGTCTTTCTAGAAAATTCGTATTATATTCCTTGACTGTCTTTTTCAGTGTATGAACATCTAAGTCATAACATTTACACTTATTCAGAATATTGTGCTTTGTAACCCAGTGCTTTGGACAGAAACCTCTCGAGAATCGTTATATTAGATTTTATTGAGGTACTGAATCCCGTAGATCCATATAGGTATAAAAATAACATCTCATACCAAAACTTGATTTCTTATGGAGAGTTGAGATATTCTTCCTAAAACGGCAATAATGCTTCCACGAGTAGGTCTAAGTTGCTTAAGTTGCTGGAGTTAAAATTCCGTAATATTTTGTAAAAACTATATGAAAATATTTTTATTCACTTATTTTACCTGGTATATTTTTTAAATAAGGTCCGTTTTTTAATAGGGAGAAAAATACTATTAATATCATTAAAATATATTTTTTTCATATTCTACATACTTTTTCTACATTTCTACATAATTTCCATTTTTGTTTAAATATTTGTCATTCCGCTCAACAAGTTTTTGAATTCGACGTCAAAGAAATCTGCCACCTGTCAAGAAGCCCAATCCATGACTGCAGTTTTAACTTATTCATCGTCGTTGAACTGTCGACCACTAAGGAACTCCTTTAAGTACCGAAACAAGCGAAAATCACTGGAAAATCGTCTGGTCTGTAAGGGGGATGATTCAATTGTTCCCATCCAAATAACCTTGTGTTTACACAGAAACATATGGCCTTACATTGTCATGATATGGCGTGGCCTTGCAACATGTAGCCTTGCATTGCAGTCTCAAGGTGACACAATACGCATCAGAGTTGGTTGTTGTACCTCTCGGCATAAAATCCAATAACAAAATGCCTCTCCTGTCCACAAAAACAGTTATCATGATTTTTCGTGCTGAAATTGTCTGCTTGCCTTTCACTATGGTTAGGGACGATGTGTGTCGCCATTCCATTGACTGCTACTTAGACTCAGGAGTCATATGAAACACCCAAATCTCATCTTCTGTAACGATGTGGTCTAACAATTCATCTTCTTTCTGATTGTATCGAGTTAAAAAATATAAGGCTCAACTCAATCTCTTTGTTTTGTGATCGTCAGAAAGCAATCTTGGAATCCACCGAGAATACAATTTTCGATAATTCAGTTTCTCCGAAACAATTATGTACAAAACTGTGGAAATTCACTTGATACCTTTGAAATCTTTAATCATCGGTTCTCTCAATTTTTTTGACCCATGACCCCAATCTTCAGAAATCAAAGAAGGTCGGCCAGGGCGTGACTCATTATGCACATTAACCCGCCCATCCTTGAAGATTCTTACCCATTTTACTGTCACTCATAGCATTATCACCGTAAACCTCACTAATATGACGATGAATTTCCGCTGCTGCCAAGACTCTTTCATTCAAGAATCAAATTACAGATCCTTAGATCTCACAGTCGGCGGACGACTCAATTTTCTTAAACATCATAAACTTCTACAGCTCATCTATCACAGACAGACGATACGGCCTAAAGCCGCAAATGGCTCCTAAAGGCATTCAAAGCATACTGGGAGCAGACGCGCAAGCACACTTTCGTAATGCTCCGTATTTTAGTCCATTTTACTATTCGGTCTTATTTTTTTTTAGTTCAAGAATGAGTTTCAGTTTATCAAGAATGGTCAATTGCAGCAAAAATCGAGGATGTTACTTCTTCATTGGTTGTCAAATCATTTGTATAAATTAGAAACAATATTGGTCCAACTACACTAGCATGGAGAACACTAGATTTTTATATGATGTAATTCCTATGTATCTGAGTAATATCTCTAAAATACCTTTCCTGTAGATAAGATTTAGAAAAGATAAACATACGAGGTATATAAATAAAGTAATAGGTATGGTGGCGTAGCGTTCGATCTGGCCGCACTGTTCACTTACTTTACAGACAGGAGACAGGCCAACATCAGATGCTTCTTCAGTGCAAATTTAAACATCATAAAGTTTCTTAGGTCCGTGAACAATTATTTTCGATTGTTCCACCAGATTTTTCTTGATTAACAACAATTTCGAGCAACGATGCGCTATCAAGTTTTGTTTCAGACTTGGGCAAAGTGTGACTCTGAGACTCGATTGAAAATGAACCTCGCAGCGGAAAATCTTTAACTGTAAGCAGTGATAAAAATGTACACAGAATCCGAGATCTTCGACGTTCCGATCATTGGTTGACGGTGAGGATGATCGGGATTCACCTGAGACTGCGTTAATCGGAACCTCAATGTGCGTATTCAATGGTCCACCTAATTCCAAACTAATGATCAGAAATAAAAATTTTCGATATAACTCTACGTATTAATCATTTCCTGTTACTGACTAAGTCTTTACTTCACCAATTTCCATTGCTCTGGAAAATATTTAAATAGCAAAACTGCGTTTAATATCTTCGATGTAACTAGATCATAATTACTTTTTATCATCATATAGATCATAATAAATGATGTTAAATCAATTTTCGCACGTCCTTTTTCCCTCCTTTTAGCATTCTGATTATTCCTTCCTTTGTTTCCCTGTATAGTTTCTTTTTACAAAAAAACATTTTTGCAACTTCTTAATTGTTAAGATTTATAATTTCAAAGCTATGATGCGAAATAGTACCCGCATTTAAATAAAATCAGGTTAGTTCTTGTTATATAATTTTATTTTATAAGGCCTACCTATGATAAAATAGGTAGTATAAAAGGTAAAATAAAAGTTTTTAACAATCTATAACGAAGATATTTCAAATGTATATCTAAAAATTCTGTATCAAGATGATCAAGTAGGTAACCAAAGTACTCCATATCTGAAATTGTTAAAAAACATAAGATTTAAATACATTTGAAATTAAAACATTTACTAATCTTACCTTTGTCAGTAATGTAAAATCCAACGAAACCATATCAAAAGCGACAAACTTAATTTTGTGATGGAAAGCTTGGAGAGACAAAAGATTAAGCTAAAATATTACGTTTAGGTTAAATTTATCCACTTCTTAACATATAATCAAAGAGAGTATACTCATCCCCTCATCCCAAAGATGTTTTTTAATTGAGAAATGAAGGAGGGATATTATATGGAATTAATTTATTTAATGGAAAGGTAATGATTCCTGTTATAACATAACTGAACAAACCAGAAGGTATTATTTTATAATTAAGCATTTAAATTTATGTTTTCGGGCTTTTTTTATAAATGAGTTGGGTAAATTAAATGTGTGCTTTCATATTTTGTTGTTTTCTAATTATAAAGTCCTTTTGTAATTTTTGAGTACATACCACGAAGGCTTCTAAACAATATATCCCTATGATCAATCTTTCTCTTCGAACATTTGGTGTGAAACACTAAACTCGAAGAGATCTACCATTAAACATCAATTTTTGTATTAATTATAATTTAATTTACATAAAAAAAAAAATCAGAAAATAAATTTTCAGGAAAATGTTTAAAGAATCTTCGGCTTTTTAAAACGAAGAGTACAAAAACAAACTCGTGGTAATACCGTTTGATGCCCATTTATCACAAGAGTTAGAAGAGATTAGAAAAAAAAATGGACAAAATGGAAAAATGGAAAAAAAATGGACATCCCTGCTTTTGGTTGTATTTGTTTCAACTCGGGTCTCGATATCAGGTTAGTACCGATCTTATGTAAGTCTTGTAAATCCGTATTTTACTTTCAATACGCATTTCAGTATTTCTCCAGATAACATCTCTTAAGCAACCTGATATTGCTAAGACTTTGTTGACTTGTACTTTTAGACCATTTTCTCGATCATTGCTAATTGATGGGTCAGTTCCTCGACTCATTACATGTTCAAATGGTTTGTCATCTACCACCAATTTGCATTTTATCGTCTCCTTGGAAAAAGTTATACATTTTTTTGTCGATGAATATCAGTATATTATATGTTTTACTAGTTTGATGGAATTTCTGCAGTCATTATCAGTCGTTTTCCATTTCTGCATTTCATTTATACAGCACCGTCCGCCTAACATATCATGCTTATTGGTTCGCCATTCAGTCTGTATACATTATTCATTGTTGTCACTTACTCCAGTATAAGATTAAAATAGAATGGACTGAGACTGGCACCCTGTCTATAACTAAATTCTATAGCCGTTTCCTTTGTTTGTCTTATTATGAACTGAGCATCAGTCGATGATCTATTTTGCCGAAATCCTTGCTGTTCATCTTTGTTTTCTATCGTCTCTTCGAGTTTGCTTTTAATAATACTAGTAAGTAATTTTATAGTAGTAGAGAATAAGGTTATTCTTCTGTAATTCGAAGTGTTACTATTTCTATGTAGGTATTGTTATTCGTTGTAAGGTGTGCCTCTAATGAAAGGTATGTTAGGTGAACTATAAAATATTCATATTAACCAGATTCAAAGAATATATTGCCCACATTAGAAAAGGGAGAGATGAGAAATCTTGTGTTGCCCAACATCTACTCGAGCATGTTCATAATAGAAATATTTCTAACTTACGAGTGTGAACTTACGAAAATGGTTTTATTATTTCTCCGCGATGATCGATATACTTTTGAATAGTTTCAACCAATTTTCATAGCACATTTTCCATTGAGGTATCTTCAAAACGTATTTTGAACGTATCAACCGTCTCTTCTGTGGTAGAAAATCGTTGACCACCTAGTTGATTCTTCAGGAATGGGGACAAAAACAAATCATTGGATGCCAAATCAGGAGTGTATGGCGGATGGCCCATCAATTCGATGTTTTGACTTAACCGGTCAAAACATATTGAATTGTTCGATCCAATGTGTGAGAGCTCGCATTGTCATAGTGAAGAATGATCCTGCATCGCTGGTAGTTTCTTTTCTTAATTCTTCAAAGACTTCTAACAAACTAATGGTTATGTACCATTTAGAATTGACCGTCCTACGATTATCTAATGGCACTGTAGCTACATGCTCATTTATCAATAGTAAAAACAGTAAATCTGGAGAATTCGCCGACTAATACAATGTCACACTCTCAAACTCTCCAAAAAACTGCATTGTTTTACGAACTGTATGCTGTTCAGCGCTTAGTGACAAGTAACATTTGGACTAGCTCGCAAATACGCTCAAATGACTGGCTGCATTATTTCAGAGGTGACTTCCTTCCCAAGCATATAGTCCCACAAATAAGAATTTCTAGAGTGATATCTGTATATAGTTACGAAATTTAAATTTCGCCTCTCACCACAAAAAGGTCTGACCGTTCTACGTCTAGCATAATCTCCAAATCTGAACTAATCGCTAAAGCCAATAGAGTTCCACACGAAGTCATATTTAATTATAATTCGGCAACATTCTGAACAACGCGTTTTGATGTACACTGTAAGAGAAAGTACCAATAAGGACGATTAGCATGTAACCTTGAAACAGATATTCCACAATTACCGAATATGTTCATGTGAATTTCAAGCATCAAGAGTCTAAGATGCGATTTATCGAATACTTCTAGGATGATCAGAACATCGTACTTAACTCTATCCCTCAAATAATCTTATCCATGTCCTCATAACGATAAAAGCAGCAATGTTCAACCGTCTCGCTATTCCACGAAACCAAAGCAGCTTCTTTTGTTTAATTAGCTCGTCCCTTTTCCAATTCAGTAATAGTGAAAAAGTTTTTGTGTCCAAGACATGTTACACAGTAAGTATATCTTTTTTTCTAATTTTTCTTTATATTCCCTACTGATAAGAGACTCCTATTATTCCTCTGATTCATTAATTAGTTATTATTTCTCTTTTTAATCAATCCCATTACCTCTCGGGTCTGCCATTCGGGTCCAATATACAGGGTGGCACAAAATAAGTTTCCTAGTTTATTGGCTCTGTAAAATTTGAACGAAACATAATATATACACCATCAACATAACAATGTTGAACATTAACATTAACATCCACATCAAATGAAAGTTTTATTCTAGATATTTTTATTACACATGAAAAATCACATCGACCAAATGATCACCGTTCTCCTGATCGTAAACATGTCCTTTCTGACAGCTTTTTCAAAGACCCTTCTCAGCTTTTGTCCTTTAGGGGCTCCATAGATGGACGGTTGTTAGCATATACTCTGACCTTAAGATATCCTCTATAGGAAAAGGTATGAAACGGTCAAATCCGGTGAGCGAGGTGGATATATCACCAAATATATATCGAAATGGATATTCCAGCCAAAAAGCTGGAAATATGTTTTGTCGATCATCATGAAAGTGGAAACAAAATTCTCATCATTTTCTGTTAGGTTTACAAATGCACGGAAGTATTCCAGACGAAGTAATCTATGTTCTGGATGAAAGGCCAACCAAACCAACTGAATCTTTAAGGGAAACAGTTTCAAACCTGTTCTTAGAATTCACTGTAGGGAACGACGGGAGATCTGCAATTGAGCAGAATATCTTCTGGCCGATGTTTGGGGTTGATCTGCAACATTCTCCCGAACTCGATCAATGTTTGCAATTGAACGACCACTACGAGGTCTTCCCGTATGTCTATCCCCAATAGTTCCCCTTTCTTCAAACCGCAACAAGGTGACTATTCTGATTCACTGAGGAATTGCGTACCTCTTCATACTTGAATTCTTTGAGTTTTTTCTGTAAAATAAAGATAAAAAATTAAAAACTACAACTAAAAAAGTTATAATTTTTCAATAATAGGTATCTTATTTTGCGCCACTCTGTTTTTGATGATGTCATCAATCCATCGTGTTTTCAATCTTCTTCATGGATGTTTCGGTCTTCTTCACGATTGCTTTGGTCCACCTATTATAACATCGCCTACATCGTCAAGCAGGTCATATAGCGACCTGCCCACCTACCTACCCGTCGGCTTGCATTTCAATTTCTTTACTCATCCAATGATGTTACATTATTTCGTTTGTTCTCTGATCAATATGCAGAGCTTTTTGCTTCACCTTCTTAATGCCAAGCATACTCCATTCTATTCCTCTTTGTGTTACCCGAACTTTTTAAAATGATTGTGATGTGAGTGTTCAGGTTTCACTTCGGTATGTCATAATACACCCCGTTTAACATGCCGTTAACACCCCACATTTAAAACACCGTTCCACCTCTCGGATATCCCCTCCATTGCCCACGATATATGTAGTATCTAAATCTAAAACTCCAAAAGAGAAATTGAACAAATTTATTGAACTGCTTCTTTTTGGGTTTATTTTCAAATGATTTTTATTCGGTTTTGTTCCCAATCCAGTTTACGGAATACTTTTTCAAGGTAAACTGAAAAAAGAACAGGCACTATTACGTCACCCTGCCATATGCCTCATTCTAGATTTATTTTAACTTTAAAATCGTAGAATTGTTGCTGTAGCTTCATCATACATGGATTTCATAAGATTTACACAGGCTCTGTCTACATTCTGGTTAGGCAATTCATGCATTATGGCTTGCTTTGAGTTCATAGGCGTAGCCTTTTCGTATTAAAAAAAAAATCCAAGCACGGTATTCTTCTTTTCAAGAAGTAATCGGTGTGCCTGTCTGTATCTTGTTTCATAATCTGAATATAATCATTGTATTGAATCCACGATTGTATCCCACTTGTTCTTTAGATTGTGCTTCATCTAATATTCTTAATATTATTTTACCTGTTATCTTGGTGCAAACTTTATGCATTACTGATAGGAGGGTTGCTATGTACGTATCCGGAATAACAAATAAAAATAAATATTTATTATTGAAAATGGTTTTATTGTTTTTCAAAATAATCTCTTTCTCTTTTAATCTTTCTAAAAATCACTTTTTCCATTGCGATTGCGGTATTTCCAAAACATGCATTTGAACGCATCAACCGCTTCTTCTGCCGTGGAAAATCGTTGGCCACGTAATTTATTCTTTACGGACAGGAACAAAAACAAATCATTGTGTACTAAATCAGGACTATATGGCGGACGACACAACAATTCAATATTTTGACCGGTCAAATATTGAGTTGCTCAGTCCAATGTGTGAGAGCTCGCGTTGTCATGGAGAAGAATGATCCTACATCGCTGGTTGTTTTTTTTCTTATTTGTTCAAAGATTTCTAGCAAACAAATGGTTTTGACCATTCAGAATTGACATTTCTAGAATTCTCTAGTGGCACAGTTTCTCTAGTGCCCGTTTATACCAAAAAACAGTCGACCATTTGCTTTCGGGCTCATATGCGTAGATTCAAGATGCATTACCTATATAGATGTTATACACGGCTCGTCGTAGGCCCAGGGATACCTCAATCTCACAATATGTTACATGACGATCTTGCTTTATTAGTTAGGTTTGGTTAGGTTATACATTACGTTAGCGCACAGTATCGATGTTTTCTGACACAACAACCGATTTTGGTCAACGTTCTTTAAATTCCTCCGTATACCCGAACAAACGACGGCCACGATTGAATTCATTTAACTTACTTTTGCTCAATTGAACTAACTTTTAGATGGTGCTTTATCGCCAAAAATCGAAGTGAGTTGATCGATGCACTATTATTGAGATAATCCACATTGAAAATCGTAATAAATCATTGTACAAAAATTTTCCCGAGATAATTCAATTTTTTGACTGAGATGAAAAGTTCAAATCACTAAACAACACAAATAGCGTCCGTGTGACAAAAATAGCAACCCTATATATATATATATATATATATATATATATATATATATATATATATATATATATATATATATATATATATATATATATATATATATATATATATATATATATATTTATATATATATATATATATATATATATATATATATATATATATATATATATATATATATATATATATATATATATATATATATTTATATATATATATGAACATTTTTGTTGGTTGCTTGTCCGGGAAGGAGCCCCACCTATCCCTTCAACTGGATGACATATGTTTTGTCCCTCGAGGTTCAACCTCATCAGGGCGCCAACATATACCACACCATCAAGAATAGGGAGACCCTATCCACAGCCAACAACCCATGTTTTCGCCGACTTCCCATCGGATGGCGTATATATGCAGTGTTAGATTTTGCATAGACGCAGTCCAAGAAAATCTAACACTGCATATATATATATATATATATATATATATATATATATATATATATATATATATATATATATATATATATATATATATATATAAACATTGAGTAAAATAAAATTTAAATAGGTGCCTGCAGTATATACAGTATATTTATTCATATGTACTAAGATTTGTATAAACCAGAGTTCAAGCTCGAAATCATCTTACGACAATCAACTAACTCAAATATTCTTAACTAAAATGTTACTTGATTTGACTGTCAACTCAATAAGATGTAAAATAATGTCACAACAAAATATACTTTTGTGATTATATATTTATTTAACACTGGCATATTTAAAAAATATAAATAGTAATTTGAAAACTCTTATAATAAGCTACTTACATTATCATCAAAATCAACTTCAATGTTATCTCCAACGTCAATACGTCTGAGAATGCCAACAAACTTCGTTCCTTCGTTTGCAGTCATCGAACTTGCAATTACGAAACTTAGAAGATTTATTACATTTAAAATAATTTCAACAATCAAACTATATGGGACTTGGTCAAATATCAAAATATATTTAATAACAATAAACGAGTTGTATATTAAAACAAGTAACAGACAGAAAAATATGGAAAGTATTTGCCAACAAAACGAATCATTAAGCCATTTTGTTTGTTGAATTAATCTGTTGTAAAGTTTATAGGAGGTGCGAGTAATATCCATTTGAATCTGTTTACTCTTCGACCCATTTTCAGTTAAAATATTCAAATATTCATTGAGGAGTTTTACGTGACCTCTTAAAATATATTGATAGATTATCCACTGCACCCTGGACACGGCTATAAACTGTTGAGTGACAATGTGCAAAAATATATGACCCACTTTGAAAGCATTCCAGGTTTTTAGATCTGAAAAACACATTTGATTTTAAACTAGAGAAAAAGTTTGGGTATTTATGTAAATTAAATTATGTTTGTTTTGGTTGAAACATTGTTAATTTTATAATTTATTTTTTGAATTTTAATTTATGGAAAACAATTTGGCTTTCGGCAAAACTTTTTATTATCGTTCAATAAAAAAATTTAATAGATAACTGAACCATACTACTTTACATATTTGGGACAGAAACCCAATATGGTAGATACAAAAGAACCTAAATTTTAATAATATTTAAAATGTGTTATACGAGAGTTGCTATTTATGTATCCGGAATAATAAATAAAAACAAATATTTATCATTGAAAATTGTTTTATTGTTTTTCAAAATATTTTTCGCAATGATCGTTACACTTTTGCATACGTTTGAACCAATTTTCACACTTTTTCCATTCCGATTAAAGTATCTACAAAACATGCATTTTGAACGCATGAACCATTTCGTCTGGGACACGTTCTTCACGGACGGGAACAAAAAGAAAGCATTGGCTACCAAATCAGAACTGTAAGGTGGATACCTCATCAATTCGATGTTTTGAATGGTTAAATATCGAGTTATTCGATCCGAAGTGTGAGAGCTCGTGTTATCATGGTAAAGAATGATCCTGCGTCGCTGATGTTTTTACTAATTTCTTCTAAAATTTCTGGCAAACAAATGGTTGTGTACCATTCAGAACTGACAATTTTACGATTCTCTAGTGGCACTGTAGCCACATGCCCATTTATCCCAAAAACAACAAGCAACCATTTGCTTCGAAGTGTTTCTTGCGCGAACAACTTTTGTTGGATTTGGCTCATTTTGAAAGACCCATACAGTCGACTCCTGTTTACTTTTAGCTCATACGCATAGATCGAAGATTTGTCACCTATGTAGATGTTATAAACGGCTTTTAACGCACTACGACTGTATTTTTTGAGCATTTCTTCGCACCAATTTATACGAATCTTTTTTGAGCGATTGTCAAATAATGCGGAATTCAACGCGCATCTTTTTCACAGCTAAATGTACATGTAAAATCTTGTGTATGCTTCTCATACTAGTACCCAGGGATGTCTCAATCTCACAGTAAGTCACATGATTTTGAACGACTTTTTTTAAATTCGCACGTGAACGAACGACGGCCACGAATAAATTCACTAAACCAGTTATATACAGTGATTTTAGATGGTGCTTAATGGCCAAAAGTCAAAGTGAGTTGATCGATGCACTGTTGTTGCGATAATCCTCGCACGAAAATTCTTACGAGTTAATTCAATTTTTTAACTGAGATAAAATTTTCATGTCACTAAACAACACAAATAGCGTCCGTATGATAAAACGTTCTGAGTACTATACAGTAAACAATATCAAACTCTACGATGTATATGACAGATGGCGCCTAGCAACACCATTACTGCGAATTCCGGATACAAAAATTAAATTTTTGATGATCATTAAATTTAAAGTATTGAAGACATAACATAAAATTTTAAATATATGTTTAACATTTCATATCAATTTAAATGAAACGGTTTCTAAAATAATCCACTCTTACAATATAGTAGGTATCGAAATCTCCTCCATACTTTTGTGTAACCAAATTGATTGCGTCTCCTTCAGAGTAACCCCATCTCGCTTATTCCATTGTTTTTTCCGGTCTTTTAAATATGTTTTATACCCGACTTCTGGTATTTCCTTCAAAGCAGCCAGTGAACTCTCATGAATAACTTCTATGGACTCCGCGAAATGGAGTATTCAATCGAGAAACAAAAAAAAGTCATACGGTACCACATCTGGTGAATATGGTGCTTGGAGAACGATATTTGTTGGATTTGTATCGGAAAATTTGCGAATAATTATTGCAGTGTGCGATAGTGCGTTATCGTGATGCAAAAACCATGAATTGTTTTACCTGAGTAATATCTAGAATATATCTAATACCTAAACAACAATTAATCAGTACAATATCATTGATTTTCGTAATGTTTGCTTCATTGGCTGATGTAGACAGTCTTCCTAAACGAGATTTATCTTCAACTGCAACTCTACCATCACTAAGTCTTTGTACTACTAGTAATTTTTTTAACAGCTTTACCGCCGTAATTCTTTCTTAACATTTTTAATGCGTTAGCACAAGAAATTTCGTTTTTTAGGCAAAATCTAAAGCAAATCCTTGCTCGATATTTTTAAAATTTACAAATTTTAAAAAACCGCTGTTAAGAACAGTCATACCAACTTAAAAAAACAAATGGTTGTATCGATACGAAAAACGCGCAATTGTTTATAATTCATCACTGTATATATAATAGTATATTTCGGTGACTCTGTACAAAACTCGCCTGGCATACGCCTGCTTTTTACGCAAATCGCTTTTTATTAAGTTCTACTAGACTAAGCACGTAGGTAGATTAGCTGTTCTTCTGATGCCAAATCATATACAAAACATTCAGTATTTGTTATCATAATAACATAATTATAGCAAAACAAGAAAAACCCAGGATTTGGAAAGGCCCCAATCCCAAACAATATTATCCAGCATCGATGCATTTAAACTCGGTATTACATTTTTTACACGAACAGTATCAACATCTATTTTTAAATTAAAATAGCAGTCACGTAAATTCATTTTTATGTTAAAAAATAGCCAAAAGTCTCCCATGTCAGGTGATCGATTATTCTGATATTATTTTCCTAGTTTTTAGACCTTTAAGAAGAAATTTTCGTGTTAAGGCAGAAAATTTTTCGTCATTATAAAATTTATGTTTAAAATTCCAATTTAATAATTTTTCATTTTTAGTTATCTTCAACTACATATGCTATAACTTCTAGTCGTGTAAGCATATCGTAAAAAAGATATAGATTGTAATTTTGGAAATAATTTGATGACGCTGATCACCATCAGTAATTGAAAGGTTTTGCACACAAGCTACATACGAGGGTTGCTATTTTTGTATCCAAAATAGACAACATTGGTGTTGTTAGGCGCCATCTGACATATACATCGTAAAGTTTAACATTATTGACTGTATACGTACTCAGAACGTTTTATGATACTTTTTAGGTTGTTTAGTGACTTGAAAATTTCATCTCAGTCAACAAATGGAATTTACTTGTGATAATTTTTGTGCGATGATTTACTACGACTTTCGACGTGGATTATCTCAATAACAGTGCATCGATCAACTTACTTCGACTTTTGGAGACGAAGCACCATCTAGTCACTGGTTTAGTGAATTCAATCCTAGGTGTCGTTCGCTCACGGACGAATTTAAAGAAGGTCGTCCAAAATCGGTTGTTGTGCCAGGAAACATCGATACTGTGCGCGAACTGATAAAGCAAGATCGTCATGTGACATACCATGAGATCAAGGCATTCCTGGGCATTAGTATGACAAGCATATACAAGATTTTACACAAACATTTAGCCTAGTAAAAAAAGGCTTGTGTTGATCGGTGTAAAGAAATGCTCAAAAAATACAATCGTGGTGCGTCAAAAGCCGTGTATAACATTTACACAGGTGACGAATCTTGAACCTATGCATATGAGCCCGAAAATAAACAATAGTCGACTATATGGGTTCGAAATGAGCGAAACCCAACAAAAGTTGTTCGAGCAAGAAGTAATTCGAAGCTAATGGTCGCCTATATTTTTGGGATAAATAGGCATGTGGCTAAAGGGCCACTAAAGAATCGTAGAACGGTCAATTCTATATGTAACATAACCATTTATTTACCAGAAGTATTTAAAGAAATAAGAAAAAAAACCAGCAACAAAGGATCATTTTTCACCATGACAACGCGAGCTCTCACACATGGTATCGAATAACTCGATATTCGGTCGACAACCGGTCAAAATATCAAATTAATCGTTCATCCGCCATACAGTCCTGATTTGGCACCCCATAATTTCTTTTTTTTTCCGTCCGTGAAGAATAAAGTACGAGGCCAACGATTTTCGACGCCAGAAGAAGCGGTTGATGCGTTTAAATTTCTATTTTTAGTGATATCTCAATCGGAATGGAAAAAGTGCTATGAAAATTGGTTCAAACGTATGCAAAAGTTTATCGATCATCGCGGAGAATATTTTGAAAAATAATAAAACCATTTTCAATGATAAATATTTGTTTTTATTTATTTTTCCGGATACATAAATAGCAACCCTCGTATTCTAAACAACTGTTGTAACTAGATACAATAATAAACAACATATTTTATATACATGGAAAGATAGGAAATATAATACATAAGGTGCGTGCAAAAACTATAAAGATATGGGTTCAATTTAATAGTTATAATTACTCAATTTTTCAAAACAAATTTGCAGATATTTTTGTTCCTATTCATCATTACAAACCTAGAAGTTGCGAATTAATACCAATATGCGTCTAAGGGCCGGTTCTACAATGTAAGAATATACCAGGTATAACGTATACTTGGAATAAACCCCCGTTACACGCGTTCTACAGAACGGGCGGGCTACGGACGTTTCAAATTTTATTCCAAGTATAGCTTATGCCCGGTATATTCTTGCATTGTAGAACCGGCCCTAAAGGTGATAAACCCGTGTTAAAACTATAAGGACACAGTAAATATTTATGAACAAACAGTGTTAAACTACTTTCAACTGATCGGTTTTTTTGTTCTTAGTATAGCCCTAGAACCAGTAAAAAAGTATCCATGTGTTATAACGTTTCAATTTTTTTTCATTATTGGTAAACTTGTGACTTGCTGACTTGTCGTGCAATTGCTGAGAAATTCGGAAGATTAAAAACTGTGGTCAATGAGTTTTTAAGACTAAAAGAAGAGTGTGGGAAAAAAAGGGTTGTGGAAGGACAAAAAAATGTCCACTAGAGAGCAGAGGCGGTTGGTCCATAAGGGGAACGTGGGCACGTGCCCCACGTAAAAAATTAAATGAAAATTTGATGTCTGACAGTTACACTCGTATTTCTACACAGCAAAGTGTGTGTATGATACTAAGAAATGTAAAATTTTTGGTTGCGACACATTTCCCTATCCCCATTCCAAAATTTGGTTATACGTGCACCACCTGTTTTTTCCGTCACGAACCGCCGCTGCTAGAGAGGAAAGAACCGATTTGAAATTGCCTTCTGGGAATCTCTCAAGCGTTGCAGTAATCAAACAAACGGAGCTAAATACAAAAAAAACCATTTGCAACACAATTAATCGTGCCGGAAATTTTAAGTGTGTAGGAAGTTCGTTGATGAGCGATGAGCAAGCCAAAACGAGCGATGCCCTGGGATGCTCAGTGGCTACAAAAAAAATCAATTTGAATGGGCCAGACGGCTGGAAATTTTAATTGTATGATTTACGGAAAGATACAAAAATCTTCTGTAAGACTAGTTAGGGGGCGGTTCAATAATTGTTTGGAGGTGTTTTTCTTTCAACGGAGTTGGTCCTCTAGTATCTATTTCAGATAAAATTATTGCTGATGGATACAAAAAACTTCTGGCAGAATGCGTCTTGTGAATTGAGTAGTAAAACAACACACCATTCACCTTATAAAACATTGGTTTGATTGTAATAACGTAAACATTTTAGATTGACCAGCAATAAACTGATTTAAATCTGATAGAAAACCTATGGCGTGACGTCGCAAGAAAGGTTTACAAACACACAGCAAACAGACCCCTCAGCTGTGCCAAAGGTAAATTTTATTCAATGAAAAACAAAATATTTCAAGTTATTAGCAGAAACGAGGACTATACCCATTTTTTACATTATTCTTATAAATTTTAAACGAATAAAAAACAGAAAAAATTAAGTTTTTTTATATTTCAATTATTGTTTTTAGAGAAAACAACTTTGTTTGTAGTTTTGGAATGGTTGATATAAAATAAAAGATTTTTAAGTTTGTGTTTAGTACTGATTATTAATTATCAAAATACGATATTGGGAAACCAAATATACAGAAAAACGGATAATAATAATCCATGTTGCAAGACCCGTTTCTGACTTTATCGGTTAGGTTTGTGAGCTTACAGAGGCAACTGAAGGATCCAACAGGACGTAAAAGCGATCCTGCTGAATCTGTGCGGAAAAACAAGACAAATCGCATCGTCTAGCGTCATCCATCGATGAAAGCTTACAGAAGATCTGAGGAAAATGTTTTGGCCCCGAACGAGGGACCAAACATACAAGAGTGGCAAAGTGATACATTAATTGAGGTAGAAATATTCAATCACAATCAACGCGGGTGCGCTGTAGGTTCCTTCACACTGCCACCCTCTAGGAACCAAACTACACCTTATAGTTATATATAAGGTATAAAAATAGATAATGAGATTGTTTGCGTAAAATTTAATCTGGCAGGCAATGTTAACTTCCCCTTTGAATGGAAGACATGCCAATATCTGATGCGTCTTTGTTACGAGTTTTAACTCTCTAGAGTCACTTAGTGATCCGTAGCGATTCTTGTCGTAGACCGAATTTATCTAGTATGCCCTAGATGATCTCCTGGCCAGCAAAAAAGGAAAACCAGCATGCTTTTAGTATTTTATTTGGTCATTTAGCTTTTTTTGTCAAATGAATTAATCAAATTATAACGAAAACTATGATTAAATCGATGCAAAATCAACTTTACTATCAAATTGTTTAATGTGTCAATTGTCAATCCAGAATAAATGGACGACAGTTTTAACGCTTTTATTACATTCATTTTTGATAAATAATAATAAGTATTCGATGTTATCTAGTCCGAAAGATTTCAGTAATTGAAAAATTAATGATGATGACAGTAATTGATTAGTTTGCCCGAGAAAGTAAGATTAAATCGTTATATACGTTAACACAAGGTAACAAGTTTTCACATAATTTTAAAGAAAAAATGTTCTTAAAACTACGTCAAAAACATAACGTAAATCTTTTAAAACGTGTTATAGTGTGAAAAATTATTTCTGAAGTGTTTTACGCAAAAGTAGTTTATTTTGAATACATATTTTTCGTAAACTTTTTGTTTAAAAAAAATGTAAGGAATCCTTGGTTAAATTTATACAAATTCTTTCCCTTACACTCTGTATATATATATGTACTATCTTTCAAAAGTAATTTAACTAGTTTAGTGGTCAAAAAATGTACCAGCATTAACAACATTGCCCTAACTGACAATGGATCTAATTTTAATAAAATAAAAATCAAGCTATCAATAAATAACTTCTGATATTTCATTTACCATCAATGACTTTTTACTTTAAACAAATCATGAAGAGTTACAATTGATCCTGTCCCTAAAACCATTTAAGTAATCAACTTCTTTTAGATATTATCATAGTACTATATTATATTAAGCCTTCATCCAGACACTAAATACAATCGTTCAAACTTACAGTTTTTGTTCAGCAAATCGTCAAATATAATACTCAAAAGTGACGTGTTTTTTATGTATTTTTTCTTTAAATGTGTCAAGGCTGCTACAAAAAGAAAATAAAAAAGCCACAAAAAAGAAATAACATCGAGGCAATATAAATATTTACAATATATCCAGAAATGATAAAAATTACCTTTGGAATAAATATAAAGAATAATACAATATCCATATTCAACTATATGCAAAAAGAAATTATTGTTTTGCTACAAAATTATTAAAATTAATATCGAATTGTGTATAACAATATTATTTAGGATAACTATGCATGCTAACAGCGCTTCTACTTATTTAATTTCGATACGTAAGTGCAATATTAGAAGCTGTCTGATCTCAAAAGTTTCCAACATTGAAAAATTACTAAAGACGAAAATAATTGATTACTTTTTCCAAATTTATAGTTTTTCAAATAAATGAAATAATAAATATTTCGAACGACGATCATCAGCTACCTGTTAATGGTGTTACTTCATTTTACTTATTCCTTGGTGTTAATCAAATACCATATTTTTAATATCCCGATAAGACCATCGACTGACCAATGACCGATGTAAAAGATGTAAAAGAAGACACACAGTACACATACGTTACTTTTCCCCAAACGTTCAGCCATCTAAGTATTAGGCCGATGCAAAAGTTCGTTCCATTTTGTTGAGAAAAATTTCATTTACTGTAAATTTTATTTAGCCAATACAATATGTGTCGTTCTGTTCGATGATCTTTCTCCGGTAGCTTCATAACCCCGTGCTCATAGAAGTTTTAAGATTTCTGGTTATAGGTAATGTTTCAAATTTTTACCATCTAAACTGTTTTAAAGCGATATAATTACATGGTAGTCCGAGGGCGCAACGTCGACAAAATACGGTGGTCAATTTTGCCAAAGGCAAGGATGGTCTAGCATCATTTCGATGGAACGTAATACCCTTTCTGTTGGCTAATTCAGGCCGCTTCGGACCTATTGCACGCTTTAATCCACTTAATTGTAAAAAGTATTTCTCAAAATTAATAGTCTGATTTTCAGTTAATAAGCTTATAATAAATGATTCCCTTCTTCGGATGTAAACTAGCTTTTGCGCTGGTTGAATGGGCATCTCTGCTCTTACACCATGATTTCTTACGTTTAATATTATTATACACAATCCATTTTTCATACTCTGTAACTATCCATATCTCCTTCTGCGTCTGCAACCCATACTTGCCTTTGCGGAAATAAACAATAATATGTCGAAAAGGCTTCTTGTTTTCTGCCATTTTTAATTCTTAACAAAATTTAAAAACACAACTAAATAAACTTTTTTTTCTCGAGAATTCACTAAAATTCTTCGAACAATATCACAACCTTACGCATGTGAAGTAGATAACAGTTCAATTTTTCGATGCAATGCCATCTGGCGCCGCCAAAAACGTTGCAAAGTGCAACCACCAATGGAAAATCTATGGTAAGAATTAACATTTAAAGGAAATATGTGTAAAAGCATATTTGGCAAATATTAATCGGTTATTACTTAACAAATAAACCATAAATAAACTAATGAACATTGTCAAAACAATTTTTTAAAAATCATGAATCACGACATACCTTCTGTCCAAAAAGTACCGGGAATTGGTCAATAAAACACCAAACGTTTATTATTTATCCAATTTTATTGTATCGCCTTCAAACTAGACCCCTTTCGAAATAATACACATTGGCCAACGAATAATCCAGTTGTCAAAACATTTTTTAAACGCATTTTCCGGAATCGACTTCAGTTCTCACCGCAAATTCTCTTTTATATCTTCTATCCACTGGAAACGGGTGCCTCGAAGTGGTGATTTGAGTTTTGGAAAGAGAAAGAAGTCGGCCGGCGTCATATCAGGTGAATACGGTGGTTGTTCCGGTGGTGTTTGTTGAGTTTTTGGCCAGAAATCTGTTCACAATTATAGCTTTGTGAGATGATGCGTTGTCTTGATGCAAAATCCAAGAGTTTTCTTTCCACAAATCTGGCTTTTTTTGACGAATTTGCTCTCTTACTCGCCGCATAATGCCTAGATAATGTTCTTTATTTACAGTCTGACCTTCTGGCAAGAATTCTGAGTGCACAACACCGCGATAATCAAAGAAAACAGTCAACATGTCCTTAACTTTTGATCGACTTTGACGTGGTTTTTTAGGTTTCGGTTCAGTTAGACGATGCTATTCCGAAGCTTGTTGACGGGCTTGCATGTCAAACTCATATACCCATGTCTCATCATCAGTTACAATGCGTTTTATAAATGTGAGGTCGGAATTGACTCGTTCTAGCATGTCTTCAGCGACCTTTACGCGATTGAGTTTCTGAAGTAAATTCAGGTATTTCGGCACTAGTCGAGCGGCAACGCGTTTCATGCCCAAACAATCGCTTAAAATGGTAGGAATTGATTCGTGAGACACAGAAAGATCAGCGGCTCTCTCTCTCAAACTTAAATGACGATTTTCAGTCACCATTTCCTTCACTTTACCAAAGTTAACTTCAGTTGAAGACGTTGATAGCCGATCAGAGTGAGGCAAACCTTCCACCACATCTCAACCGCTTTTGAATACACTGTACCACTCATATGCATGTGTTTTTGATAACGTTGATTCACCGTTTTTATCCATTGTAAAAATCGCAAAACACACTTGAGACGAACTGTCAAAATCGGCCACTGTAAACAAACTAAATGACAGATGACGTTCAAACTCCGTGTCAGTATAGAGGAGAGTTGTGCCAACTTAGCGATAAAAAGAATTTTGATAATCGCTTTAAGCGGGCTTTTCAAATTATCAATTTTCGGTACTTTTTTGACAGAATGTACATCATCCATTATCGATGCAGCAACGCCGCAAACAATGTCATTTTATAATAACCACAAAAAATATTTCAGTGTATATCAGACCATTTCCGGCTCGGTAAAAATGTATCTAAGTTTCCCAAAGACTTTTAGATACGAGTAATGTGGTTCTAGAATTTTAAGAATATGGGCACCAGTAAGAAATCGCTCATGAAGTCAAAGAAAAACTGTATTATTGGACTCTTGGTTGACAATAACCGTAGTATTTATCCAATTGAAACGTATATGATGATCTAATAAAGCGTTTTTGTAAAAAAAAAATAGTTTAAATCAGTTTTAAATACGCATTGTGAATTGGGTTGTATTTTAAGGTTTTTCGCTGGGTGCTTTTTTTTTGTTGCTTAACTAGCTCAGGATAGACAAAAAGTATTTTTGGCGTCATAAGTTCAGATAAACAACTGCAATACAAACTAATTCTCTTGTTTCTCACTGATTCTCTTGTTTTGCCTCGTTACTTATTTTTCTGATGTCCCTATCAAGTTAAATGATATGTATATTAAGTTGCATAACTAGTTACGTTAACGTATAAAAGCTACTGGTATACTGTCTAAAAAATTACATTTGTAAATATCTATGGCATGGCAAATAACAGAACGATCTTTATAATTTTTGTTGAGCTTTTTCAATATACTGAAGGAACGGTATTAACTGAAATTTAACCTTAATCATTCCTTCATTCTAATCAAGAATTGAAGAACATCTATGCTTAGATTCATTAGACTTAAATCTAGAGCATGTTATCATTTTCTCAATTATTCATATCTGTATATCTAATTACCCATCCTGTGACTAACTGACTATTTGATGGTACTTACCATGATGCGTTAAAGTTGAACCAATATACCAAATAGTCTCACAACTAGTCCCAATGATTAACCATACTGATAGTAACTTCAAATGTCCATAATCAATGTTTTTCTTCAGCAATTTAAAAAATATTTTATCTAGACGTTGAGTACAATTCAAAAAATTTACAACACATTTTTTCTTCAATTGCGTAAAAGTAATAAAAAATATAAATAAAAAAATCATTGAAAAAGAATAACAGCCATGCAATAATTTAATCGCACGTACGGAAACCACATTGTCAACTTCCCAATAAATATATGAAAAAATACGAAACGTGGTAGTAAAAAGTAGCAGACATATTGTACGTAAGATAAAACTAAAATTCACTTTTTTTGGAATAAATTGATTTTGTTTAACATCGAAAGGCCTAATGCAATAAAATTCAGAATAAAGGGATACTAATGGCAAAGCTTCTATTACACTCATCTTAGGCAAATTAATTTACTTATACCTTCAAGCTAGTCAGAAAAAATTCTGAGATTGAAAACATTAATAAAGACGAAAATAATCGATTAGTTTATTCAAACAGGAAAGATTAATTGAACGATAATAAAACCGTAATAAAGGGTGGAGGTTGTAATTTGTCATTTTTTAATTGTACATAAACTAAGCATCAAAGACTCGTTAAGAAAGGTATAAAAGATTACAAGGACTGAAGGAAAATAAGAAATACACACATAACTTAGAAGAAGAACTGGAACGGATAGAAAAAAAACTAGACAGGAAAAGAATTGAAAGAAGACACAGAAGATATAGAAATTATTTGGAAAGAAATTGATAACAGTAAACAAAGGAATAATAGGAAATAGTTTGATGAAAGGTACAGATCTGAATTGATAAAAAGAAATAAAAAAAGTAAAAAATGTTAAAATATAATACATAAGAGACGAAAAAGGAATATGAAGAGCAGAGAAGATGTAATATTATATTAAGGTAGAAGAAAAGAAAACACTATGAAAAACGAATAGATGAACTAGAGATAGCTACCGAATCAATTATATATGAAAATTTCATCAAGGGATTGATATTGAACGGAAAGGAAATTGCATCAATTTAAAGATCAGTTCATTAAAAATAAAGAAGTTCAGCTAATAAAAGAAGATTCAGAGAATATTACAAAGTTTAAAATCTACGTTGAAGAATTGCTTAACTGACGAAGGAGGACGAACAAAGAAAATGATAAAACGGATGTTCAAGATCAAGATTTAGAAGACAAAGCACCAAATACAAATGAGTGACAATTTCGTGGCAGGGGTGGGATATCAAGTTTTGTCCGCGACTTGGGTACGATGTTTTCTCAAAAGCCGAGGTTTTCAGATGGTTTAAGGCATTCTCATAAGACTCTATTAAAGTCGCAACGGAAGGCCTTCAAGTGTACAAATGATGAAAATGTCTAGAGAATACAGAATCTTGTGCGTTCTAATCGTTGGTGGCGAGAATCTGGTTGACGTTATGAATAATCGGAGAAGTTGAATCGTAGTTGAATTTGTCTCACATAACCATTTATCAGATTATGATCACTGAATTGGAGATCAAGACGATACGGACGATACGGACGATACAGCGGAAACGGTTCAAATGAAAAAACCTTTCTCAGGGTCCAAATGGGGACGGATATAAAATAATCCTCTTTTTTTGGATCACAATCCTCACTGATGACGAGTCTTAGTTTTTTGTACACAATCCAAAAATAAAACTTTCAAAAACTAGGAAAGACTTTCTACAACCTCTCTATGGCCAAATAATGCAGGAATGAACAAATCAAAGATCAAAAGCATGCTGATTTGCCTTTTTGATGCCGAATGAAGCATTCATAACGAATTTGTACCTCAAAGCCAAACGGTAAACCACCAATAGTAATAGTAAATAAAACAGTAATAGCATTTGGTTCATGATTTTGGTTCATTGATGAAAAGTACAGATATGTATTGATAAAAATAAATAAAAAAAGCTAAGATTTAATATTTACATAACAGACGAAGAAGGAATATGAAGAGTAGAGAAGATGTAAAAATATACTAAGGGAGAAGAAAAGAAACATTATGAAAAAAAGTATAGAAGAAGTAGAGATAGGTACCAAAAAAATTAAATACGAAAATTTCATCAAGATATTGATATGGAACCAAAAGGAAATAGCACCCATTTAAAGCTCAATTAATTAAAAATTTAAAGAAGTTCAGCTAATAGAAGGAGATCCAAAGATAATTACAAACTAAAACACATACGCACAAGCGTACAAATAATGAAAAAAGTGATGAAAATGTCTATAAAATCCAAACTCTTGTGCATTCTGATCGTCGGTTGATGGTCAGAATAATCGAGGAAGAGTTGAATTTGTTTCACATAACCGTTCCTCCTATTATGATCACTGCATTGGAGATCAAGACAATCTGCGCGAAAAGGGTTCCGTAAAACGTTTTGCAGGATCCAAATGGGAGCCGATATAAAATGGCCCACAATTTGGAACGAATCATTACTAATGACGAGTCTTAGTTTTTTGTATATAACCCGGAAATAAAACTCCACAACCAGAAATGGTATACTGCAACCTCACCACAGCCAAAATGAGCAAATCAAAGATCAAAAGCATGCTGACTTGCCTTTTTGATGGCGAAGGGAGCATTCGTAAAGAATTTGTGCCTCAAAACCAAACGGTAAGCCAGCATATCTGCAAAAAAATCTTGAAAAACTTTTAAAAGGAGTCATTCGTGTAAGACCGAACGTCAAGAACATCTGGGTGTTGCATAATGACAATGCGTCTTGCCACCCAACGATATAATTTAAGGAGTTTTTGGCAAGTAAAAACATCAGACTTGAATCCTTATGACTTTTTCCTTTTCCCGAGACTGAACATTCACCTCAAAGTACTATTTTATCATTTTAGGATATTGGAAAATATTGAAAAGGCCGTAGCGGACCAGCTAAGGGCGATTCCAATGTCACATTTCCAGCACTGCTGTGAAGTGAACAAAGCGTCTCCAACGCTGCGGGGCTGCAACTACGTTAAAGGGGAAAATGCAAAATTGAAATTTCAATTGAATAAAAAATTACTTTCCTTCCCATTACTTTAGAAACCTCGTAGTTCTTGAAATAAGTCAATTTTTCAAATAATTAACACAACGATATTTTTCAAAAATTTTATGAACAATTATTCATAACATTTAAATAGTTCATTCGCAGCTTCGATTCAATGATTCCCAAAGATTTCGAACTGGCTCCTGTATCTCATATTTGCCATTACACAAGTGAAAAATAATGAACATTTCATTACACGATCAAATTCTTTTTGACATGCCAAATACAACACATTCAAAATTACAAACGATTTTATATCCTTTTTTTTTCTATATCCCTCAAACCATCCTCAGCCGTCATTGAAACGAAATATAAATAAGAATAGCGAGACCACGTCCATCGGTCTGACCGATCCGTAAATATACAGAGCGTGAAAATACAGTATAAACGGACCCCAACATAACCCGAATTTTATTTTCGCTTCGCCCTTTCAGCCCCGGTTCATTTTTATATTCCCCCCGAGGTCGGCGTTTCAAAGGTCCTCGAGAAAGATTGGCACAGTCGGAATGATAATGTTTTGCATTAGAAAAGGGCGGCGAAAAAGAACCCGAGGCGAGGACCGATTCAGAGGTCGCGCCCTCTGGCTGGTAATTACGGCCGATTTTGACGAATAAGAAACGCAAATAGAAACGTCGTGCTATTGTGACGAACCTATATTAAAAAGATTCGCCCTTAATTCTCGCTTTCCTGCCATTCAAAGTAAACTAATCGAACAATAAATATTAACCCTTAAGAAATACTCTTCACTTGAATAATATTCTACCTTGTAAGGACAAAAAATATCGATTCCTGCTGCGTATACCCGTATTTGTTTAATTTGTCTAACGGCAATAGAAAGAATTAGGATTAATTAGGAATAATCACTAGAATAACTCAATGAATTGAAAGGCAATCTGACCTGGTAAAACCTTTGAGAGACCTCTAGATCAATAACAAAATACAATATACAAAAATTTTATAAAATAGTTAAGTCTGATAAAACTGATACTGATATAAGGATTAAAAAATTGGCAAAAATGTAAGCTTTAAAGGTTCAACCCTACTTTAACAGAAGAGTTAAATAAAATGTTAATGGGAAATAGTAAAATAAATTCTAATTTTAGACACTAACTTTAATTAATAACTAATAACAACAATAGAATTTTTCACATAACGGTCATTTTCGTAATAAAATTGAATACATTATACACTCTGTTTCATATAATACGATCCAATTTTTATAAATGGCTACTGTACAAAATGAAGCACTAAAAAAATCCTGTATTATGAAATTTATGTAAATCAAATACCTAAAAAAGATAAGCAAAAAATATTCAACATAAGTATGTGTAATATGACTAACAATAGCTAATACCCACAAAAAACGCTGTAAAAAGTAATGGCATAGATAACATAAAACCCTTTATGATATATTCTTTACATATATATTAAACACTTGCTACAAAAAAAATAAGCATCGGGTTCATACAAATAAACAAGAAAAGAATGGAGAAACATAAGTAGAAGTATATTCAATATGTTTACTAGAGTTTCCTGTAAAAAGTAAACCCATAAATAATGTTTTGGATTTATTTTCAGTATACTTCAAGGTGCATCAAACACATAAAAATAAAAATGGAAAGAAAAAAGAAAAACAGAATAGCTTTAAGAATTTTGATAAAAAAATAAATACAGGGTGATTCCTAAGTTGGGAGCTTTTTTTACCAGTGTATAAAATTCGACAAAATAAAGAATGTTTTCTAATACCATTTTTTCAAAATTCTAAAAGATATAAAACTTACCATATTAATTTCGAAAACAATATTCATTCCAGTCCTTCGCCTTATACTTAAAGAAAAGGTTCAAAATGATCGCCGATACATTCCACGCAAAGTTAGGCGCGAGGTACCCAAGAGCCGATGTATACGCATAATAGTGATAAGGGTCTTCCCCCAATAGTCTCACCAGCCTACTCTATGTGATCAATAAATTCTTCCCTTGTATTAACTGGCGTTTTAAAAACTAGGATTTGCATGTAACCCCATAAAAAGAAATCACAGGTGTTAAGATCTGGTGACCTAGGCGGCCACACAACTGGCCCTCCACGACCTGCCCACTTATTAGGAAAAGTTATGTCTAAGAACTCCCGCACTTCACGTCTAAAATGAGCTGACGCTGCATCATCTAAGAACAACATGTTCTGACTCACATTCAAAGACACATTTCTAAAAGACCGGGAAGATGATTTTATAAAAATTCGAGTTAGTTTTCGCCCGTCAAACGATCTGGCAAGATAAAAGGCCCAACAAGAATACCGTTGTACCGTCATACATTGACCGAAAATCTGTCTTTAAAATGTGTTTGCCTAGAAGCATGAGATTTATCAACTGACCAAAAATTAGTATTGTGGTAATTGTGAATTTAATTTCGGGTAAATAAAGCCTCGTCCATAACGAAAATGTTTCTGGTAAAGTTTTGATTCATTTCATGTTGGTCTAAAAGCTACTGAACTCGCAGAACTGAACTTTGTTAGGGTAGTCTAAGGCTTGAACTCGTTGCACATAAAATGGGTGCAACTGATTTTCTCGCAATGTTATAAAAACTTTTTTTGGCTCAGTTCAACTTGTCGTGCTATTTTTGGAGTACTTATTGTTGAGTCTTCCTCTGCAATATTCAAAATTTGCACCTCCCGTTGCACATTTTTATTTACCCTCAGTCTTCCCCCTCAAATCACCAGTATCTCTGGCTCTTGCACAATCCGAATAAATAATTTCGGCAATGGATGAACCCGAAAACGTATATGTTCAGGATATAGCTGAGTATGTGAACTAATGATGAGCATGTCAACTAATCCACTATCCTCATACGTGGCGTGTGGTCTACATTGAAGTTGCTGTTCTTAAACTTGGCAAACCAATATCTAGTAGTCCGACCGACTGTAGTGTTCTCTCCATATACAGCGCAAATGTCTCAAACTATTTCTGTAGCTTTTGATCACGATAAAAGGTCAAATATAGCAGTGTAGAAAATGAAATTTTTTGCCGCTAATAATTTCCATTTCAAAAGTTAATCAAAATTAGGTTTTCCATAAAAATGTTGGTAATAGTTTATATATATATATATATATATATATATATATATATATATATATATATATATATATATATATATATATATATATACTGAACCGAAGAAAATATAAATGGAGGAAATAATGAAAGAAATAATAAATGAAACAACTCATTACATTTGAGCAATTTAATGGTTTTAGTAATTATATCTCGAAGCTTAATTTACCCGTAGCCATAACGGTGCAAAGCCAAATCTAACAAGCAAAAAAGTCACATAAAAAACATCTGTTTCCCTCTTCACCCCGTTCTATGGAAACGTACACCATTCCCATTTAAGAGTATTTTCATACAAAAATCCTACCAATCTTGAGGTATTATGCCGTTCTCTAAGAACAATAAAACTCATTATCCGATATTCTTGGTCCAGAATTTCTTCTGCAATGTCCAATTATCTTCCATAATGCCCTCTTTTGTCTTAGGACCAGTTTATCCAATAATGAATAATTGTAAGCAGCATTTTTTGTAAATGTCCAACAATTTCGCGAAATGCATTATCGGCTCGTGCTAGTCCACGTTACGATCCCTTTCAAATCACGTAGTTGAAAGAAAACTTTCTTGCTGACTTTGTTATCATTTATTATTCTGGACATCGTAAACTCGTTCAGAAAATGTAGTTAAAAGATATAATCATTTAACAGAATGATATGATTTTTTGTTACATACATGTTATAAAGTACAAGCTATCAATATACCCTCATTTACCCAAAGATACTGAGCCAAATACGATATACTTGTATGCGAAAGTACGATACATAAAATCCAATGTAAAAAAACAAGAAAAACTAATATTCAACTGTGTATACAAAATCATTTCGCTTGTTATGAAATATCATTTCGCTTGTTATTTTAGAAATTAAGATTTTTTTGTAATTGTTAAAACATCTTAGAGATTTTTTGAGAAGGATAAATTTATCAAGCAAAAAAATTTCATTACATTTTGTCTAAAAATGAAATATATTGTAATGATACATCAAAAATGTTAAGAAACCATTACGGCGATGAAACTATCTAAAAAATATATTTTCATGTGGTACAAGAACTTTAGTCATAGTAGAAAAGCAGTTAAAGATGAAACTCGTTAAGGGAGAAATTTCACATTAACCTATGAAGAAAACTCGCGAGTAATCGCCGATTAAGTATTAGAGATAACACGTCCGGATTTATCGCAATAAACAACAAAACAATTCATGGTTTTTACATCACGATAACACAACGAAATTTTCGTCAAGTTTTCGTTGAAAATCAAACGAATGGCAAAAATCAAACAAATACGGAAATGATACCCGATTCCCTACATTGGAAAAATCACTTCGCAGGCGCCATTTTGAGTACAGAACAGAGATGCAAGAAAATTATCTTGTAAAACTTTCTTAAAATTTTCTTGAAAAATAACAGGAAACTAAAGGTAAAGGTTTAGGTTATTAAAAAAATAGGGTTAGAGGCGCATCATCAACAGGCTATTTAGCGACTGGATCTACAGCTTAATGTGGGTTCCGAACCACCGTCATCAGCCACCAACAACTCAGGCCAGCACCCTCCTCAGGCTATCAACCCTTGGTTATGTGCTTACTTAGGAAATCTACCGACTGATGAGTGACCAACGTAGAACAATTCTCAGAAGGAGTCCGGCCTTACCCAGCCATTAACTGGCTGACTAAGGGGTATAAATCGTTGTCGGATTTTACACTGTTGCCTAGAAACAATCACAGACATTTATATGAAGTTATGTGTGTGCGTGTGTGTATATATATAAGTGTATATGTGTGTGTGTGTCTATGTGTGTATGCGGGGTAGGAAGTAATACGTACAGAAGAAAGAAAGAAAAACAACCATCCGAGCGCTGGTTCGAACCAATTACCGCACCGCGCCAACTGCGGTTTCGGCACAGCAGCGATTGACCCCGGTCTTGCCGTTCACGCCAACGCGACCGGCAAACCAGGAAACTGTTTCAAAGACTGTAAAAAAATATTAGAAATGAACAAATACTTTGTGTTTCATTTAAAAAGTCACCACACTTTTTGATAATTGTAGTATATTCAGCTGTCACAAACCACAAAGCAAAGAAAGTAGTGAAAAGAAGAAAATGAAAAAATAGTTAGAAGTATTAAAAAACATATGTATACAATACGATTGCCATTAAAAATAATACTTTATATGTATATCTATTATAATTTAATATATATCACATAACCAAATAATGTTATGTCCACGGTGATTTTTATGCTTTTTTATAATCTATCTGGTTTTCTTTTCCTCGTTCTTTTCTGGAACACATAACTTACTACTGAAGATTTGCTAAGTGAAAAGCCACTCGTAAAATGAAAACTGGAATATTATGAAACATCGTTTCTCGGTGGGAAAACGCCCGTGCGGGTCCTTTTCCATAAGTTATTGGTCCTTCACATCATTAAATAACTTTCGATTCGACCCCGTATGCGTGCCGCCATTTTTACGACCATCGATTCGAGAAAATTGATGTAGCCAAAGTGTCGCCGTACGGCGTTCGCGATCCTTTTAACTTATGAACTACAACTTAAGTCTTTTGCTTTCAGATTTAGTGGGGTACGCCGTACGACTATATTTCTGTTAGGACTAGGTGTCGGTTGAAATATGCGATATTAAATTGATAAAATATAGCGTCTTTCCTACGTCGTCGAATATCGCTGAGTTATGATAGAGAGTCTATGCGGGTGGAACGAGTGTTTTTCCTACGTTGGAAAAATGATTCCAGAATTGTCTGCGTCGGGTTTTAAAAATATCATTCATTTTTATATTAGAAGAGGTCACATAATTTTACGGAAATTTTCATTGAATTATTAAATAATGTAGATTTCAAGATCAAACATAGAAAATAACAAAAATGTATTGCAGTTCATATTACACTATCAATTAAAACAAAAAAAATAAAACTGCAAATAAAACCATATTCCAATACTCATACTAAATAAAGATTGCAAAAGGACTACGGGACCAGAAGTACAGATTTAAAAACCTCAGCCTCAACCTCAGCTATCTACAAAGACTAAGCTATATTATACAGTAGGCAAAAAAAGTATTAGTACATCCTGATTTTTAGAGGTTTATCACAAATCATTGCGAAATAAACCTTTTTTTTTTTTAATTTTTATATATAACAGTATTTTGCCCTGCAAAGTATTGGCACACTTGGTGTAGAACAGAAAGCATGCAATATGATGATTAATCTTTCAGTTTACAGTCATATTTTAGTTTAGCAAGTGATTTTAATGTGTGTATTAAAAATGGCTCCGAAGCTAAAAGAGATTTCTGTGGAAATGAGAAGGGAAATAGTGGCAAAAAAAAATGGCCGCAACAATTGAAAATAAACCCAAATTTGATTGTCCTCACTGTAAGGGGCCGACGGAAAATTGTCAAAGACGTCTTAAAATATCTGCACTGAGAACAAAAGATTGTTAATGACTTTCACACATACTCAGGACAAAAGGTCAATCAGACAATAACGAAATGTTCTCCATGACAAAGGTGTTCGAGGCAGGCGATCTGCAAAGAAGCCCTTTCTCAATGAAATTAATAGACGATAAAGAGTAGAGTTTCCAAAAAAATATAAAGACAAATCTTCAGATTTTTGAAAGCAAATTATTTTTTCCGACGAGAGCAAATTTGATCATTTTAAGGCAGCCAACATTTTAACATTATGCCTGAAAAAAAATACTAGACTTAATAGAGAGCACATACTAAATGCAGTTAAGCACTGTGGTGGTAATGTTATAATTTAGGACTGCATGTCTTAGAATGGGGTGGGAAATATATATGTTTTAAATGGTAAGATGACATCCCGGTAATGTGCAGAAGTGTTGCGAGGTAACAGACAGGGCTGTAAAATTATGACTGGAAGGAACTTTCTGTCTCCAATAAGATAACGACCTAAAGCATACAGCTAACATAACCAAGGAGTGGCTCCTTTATAATGCGCCTGGAAGGTTGCTCACATAACTCCATTCACCGGACCTTAATCCTAAAGAAAATATAAAGTACATTTTAGACAGAGAAATCCATGAAGTCGAAATTAAAAGCAAGAAGCCTTTAAATTAAGTAATTTTTGACGCATGGGACAGTTTACCCACAGATATTACAACAACATCAGTGGAATCAATGTCTAGACATTTGGGAGCGATCATTGTGCTAATGGGATGAACACAAAATATTAAATAATTTATGTGCCAATGGAAATTGATTTAAAAACAAATAACTACCGGTACTTGGCGGTGTGCATATATTGTTTTACGGTTTCATACGTAATTATTAAATATATTATTTATTTCACTGATATTTTCAAATACAATAAATGCAAGAAACCCCTAAAAATGAGTATGTGTAAATACTGTTTATGCTTATTTTATATTATTAAAAATATATGAATAATAAAAGAAAACACAAAAATAAAGTATCATTCGTTTTCAATCAAATAGAAAATAAAAATTCTTGTAAAAAATCAGTAGAAATGTTATAGAAGTAAGTAACCATTACTCCAAGAATTTTCTTCATCAACAGTTAATCAACACATACATCATAATTTAGTACTCAGTAATCGAAGCTTTATAATTAGAAGTATAACTAAAAATGGCGTTTGATGAGGTGATAAGAAGAAAAGGGAAGTGGAAGAAGTGAGGAAGATGAGAAAACACAAGTGACAAATGAACAGAAAAGAAATAGTACAAGGAAAAGTAAGAAAAGGGAAAGGAGAATGGGAAAGATAATGAGAGAGATTATGAGACGATTAGAGAGATGATGATGGAGATAATGATTTCCGAAAACTCATGTCGGAGTTTCCAAAAGCCTCTAGAAGCACAGCTAATTCTGTTGCGGATTTCCAGATTTGCGGAAGTCCAGATTTGCGGAAGTCCAGATTTGCGGAAGTCCAGATTTGCTCTATAGTTAACGAGACTACCCAAGTAGCTAAAAGATTTCATAGACTCAAGTGGTAAGCCAGATGCAAAAATGTTGTTGATGTGAAGAAATGCATTACCATGAACAGTCATAATTTTAGTTTTATGTGTGTTAATCTCCAGGCATAATGCCTTATATGCCCAAATATACGTATTACAAATTTGTTGCAGCGTAACAGGATCGTGTGTTATTAAGGCACAACCATCCGCGTGTTTGGGTTTCGATTGTAGCTTTAAGGCGGAGTAGATTGAAAAGGCATCCATCAGTCCTATAGCGTATCGCAACGTCTCTATCATCAGTAACGATACTGATCAATGCCGTTATAAAGATGTTGAATGAAACTGGGACCATAACGCAGCGCTGCATGACACTGGAGGCTGTTTCAAAAGGATATTTTGCCGTTGTATGACACTACAGCTCTGTTATTAATATGAATGATTTTACTGATGTTAATAAGCCTCTGAGGAATGCCGAACTTTGCCATAATTAGCCCCAGGACATCCATATGTACTGTGTCAAATGCTTTGGAAAAACCAACGAAGACAATGTGCATATTCTGTTGTTATTTAATACAACAGTTACAATTGACAGATGTCAGAAAAGTATAAAAACCACTTTGTCACATAATTAGAATAGGCAACCAGATAAACTGGTTAAATATACGGATAAACTACTATCGAAACCAATATGGCAAACAAGAACCGCCGAAAAAGACCAAGAGCAAGGCCAAGAAAGACAAGGAATATCAAGGTGGCACAATGTTTAGTGAAAAAGGAGTAGACTATAAATGAAGGAATACTGGTAAGAAATAGAAAAAGCTTGGCAAGATTTGTGCATACTAAAATGGACACGCCGCAACACCTTTGTATAAAGGAGACTTTATTTATTATGTATATAAACTATAATATTTTCCATCATTTTTTACGTACATATATCAAAAATTACTTATAGTCGTATTTATACGAAATCAGTTTATCGATCCAATATATTTCAGAACTTCTCATAATTACAAAAATATTTGTTAGCAAGAGTATGTCGTCTCATTGGAAGAAAGGGTAATCAAATGATATCAAATCTAATGAATAAGGTGGACCTAAGAATGAGGTGGACATAAAAAAACTTTCTAATTAGATTTCAGATGTTTTTTCACGGGTCTTGCAAAATCTAATCACGCATTTTTGCTCCATACGCCTGATAGCTTATTTACACCAACCCATCGCCCAATTTTATTCATTTTTATTTGTAAATTTTAGCAGTAAGTAATTATTTAATTTTTTTCAGTTTCAATAGATTATAAAAAAGCATACCTGCCTTCCTGATGCCACCAAACACGATTAAATTCAGCTGTGAATATTTTTTGCTGTCGGTTTATTTTTTTTTTTTGCATTTATAATTATCTATATATGTGCAGTTTTCATTTCCAGTCACGATTTGCCCCAAAAATATTTTTGTTTTCTACTTAGCACTCAAAGAAGTTGTAATAAACATACAGTTCAATATATAATTTAAAAACACCATAAGCTTAGCATTTGACGGTTTAGACCAGAGGTTCCCAAACTTTTCTAGATCACTTTTACATGCCTCCTTTCCAAGAAAAAAATCCAATATCCCTCTTCCACATTAGTTTATTATTCCAAATATTAAAATATTGTTTTTATATATTATCTATACTTATTTTATTTGTCTATCTCGCTATTAAGAATCAAAAAGTATAAATTAATTAAAAATACCATCAAAGGCAGTAAAGAATTATTTATTAAAAAATTAAAAATAAACACAAAATCAATAAGAAATAAAAAAATTAATGAGATGGTTGAAGCTGGTGAATGGTTCCAATTTTATTAACAGTCACAGTGCTGTGAAGTCTGTTCCTTTTCTTAGAAAGTAAATTAGCTAATGCACTGAATCGCTCAGCCATATACGATGACAGAAATGCATTTAACAACTTCTATACAATTGCCCAAAATCCCGGTACTGATTTTTTAAGCCAGAGCTCTTAGTATCCATTTCTAAATTTTACTTTTAGTTCCTCGTTAGTTGGGAGTTCTACAAGTTCCTCTTCTAAATTTGATAATTTTGCTGTATCTGCATTTGCGAAAGCAATTGCCTTGCAATTATACTTGGACTTCATTGAATATTTTAAACAGGTCTGTTCAATAAGCGATGTCATTTTTTGATATAATTAGGTTTTCGCGTAGTTGTTCATCTTTGTTTTTAAGGAAGTCCAGTATTGAGTCAAACAGATTGAAAAAACGATTCAGATAAATACCTTTTGAGAGCCACCGAACTTCTGTGTGCCGCAGCAAGCTATTTTAATCTTCATCATTTTCACTACAAAGTTTGACTGCTGTAATAACGTAATGGAGGTGTATGCAGGCGTTCATTCCAATTTTTTTGCAACCAAATGCTGACAATGAATAACACAATCTATAGCGAGCACATTTGATACTGTTTGCTTTAGATGCTTTATGAAACCTTTAACAAAATATTACGAACAGAAATTTCTTTCTCGTGAAAAAACTTGTACGTGGTATTAATTATCGATTCTCCCTTTGTATGGGTTTCCAATTTTTTAGCAAATAATAAATTCTGACAATTTTAGTTGAATGGTAAATTTGCAAGTCTTTAAGTAATCGCATGATAATATTTCAACGTCTTTAGCCATTTCATCTATTCTTCTTTACACTGAATTATAACTCAGAGGAATTTTCGTGATGATATCTGACGGTGTCTTATGATGAAGAACAATTTTTATTACCTCTTTGACTTGAAAGATTAATTCCTCGCCAATTTTATGTGATTTTTCCGCTTTTGCGATTGATAATGAAATATTATATGAATCTCGTAGTTTGTCATCTTGATACGGACACAACGCAAAAAAGTTCGATATAGGTGGCTGTTTTAAATATCTCTTTTCCAGTTCTTAAAAATAGGATAAATATCTGTCCTTTTTATCAAAATACATTTTATTTAAATGCTCATGTAGAGTAGAAGTCTTCATGAGTAGATTTAAAAAAAACTGTTTGGCAAATTAAACACATAGGTAATGACTGGTTCGTAGGAGAGTGCGTAAACCCACATTTTAAAAACTCAATACTGAACTGCCGGAATTTCTTCTTAGATTCAGATATTTTGAAATACAAAATTTACCACGGTTTTAATAAATTAACTTTTCAACAGTTTTATAGATAATTATAAAAATAATGGCTATAATGACTTATCATTCACTATTCACTTATCGCTCACGAATATGCATTATTCACAAAGCACACATAAATAATAAGACATTCCTAGAGCTAACCCTGCCTTTTATAGATTTGATTTCGTTCACACATCAACTTGTATGCTTTTGCTTGTATGCACCTTGCTATGCCGGTGCGATTGCTCTGTCAACAAGTCATTACAAGATCCCATATTTTTGTCGAAACATGTTCGATTACGTGAATCGCGTCTTTGCTTACCAACTTACAAAGACTTTTCACCGACAATACTAAACCGAATTAGCTATACGTATACCTAATGCTAATTCAAATGTTTTAATGCTTATTTACGCGATAACAATAAGATATAAATTTTAGATAGCTATATAAAATATGTATTCATAAAAACAGTAGGTATTTTCAAAGCATTTTATTATATTAATTTTCTTAATAGGTAGGTACGCCATGGCTTCCGATGTCTGTCTTAATACCCCAATTTGCCTCTGGATCCCCTACCGCCCCCATGGACGGCTGCAGCGCCCACTGCAGGCGCTACCGCCCCCTATAGAAACCTATGGTTTAGACATTTCTTCAAGTATTAGAATAAAATGATTGATTCAATTTTGTTTAATTCGGTTTTCTCAAATGTTTGAGAATGTCTAGATATGATGAAATTTCAAGATTATTCAATGTCTTTCGTTAAACCATTCTTTCCGACACTGAACTGAGTTTCACTTCCAATTGTTAAAATTAAAAATATCTACAACCTTTAACAAAAATAACAGATATTTTGAGATAAAAATAAACAAGCACAAATCTCCTGTATTCAAGTGAGTCAATTATGCTTTTTTGTCGGAAACCCCGACTCCTAAACCCGAAATGAAAAATGTCCCTTTTGAATCCCGAATTAATTTGGACACCTTTCGGCCGTTACGAACCCTTTAATTAGCGCGGAAAGAAAACAAATTCGCGAATCATTTGCGTAGGAAATCCAAATAAATTAGGGCTTAAGGCCGATGTGGATTAGGCTCGCTAGAGACGCATAATTCCAAATAATCGCGTTCACTCCTGCCTGCTGGTTTAATAAGAATATTTATGGTTTTTAAAGGGATCGCCGATGAGGGAGGCTTGGACTTGTCAGCAGGTATTGGAAATTTTAGGGTTTTTTTATATATTCTTTGAATCGAGCAGAATAAACTGATAAAATATCTGTAGCCAAAAAGGTGTTACGCTGCATATAGGCTTCTAAAAGGTGAATAAATTGAAAAAAAAGGTGAGGGATTGGCTTTCAAAGTTAATAACGCTGACCAAAACACTCTAAACGTAGCATAAATTGTCCAATTTCGTTGTTACAATGATGCACAATTGGACATTTCCTTATCATTGCGAATTTCCTCCATTTCCTTGCGAATCTCAAAAAGCAGTAACCAGAACATTTCCGACCAATGAAAGCATTCACAATCTACGCCTTTTTCGGAGCACGTTCTCCAAGAAAAACCCACTGTTGACACAGTCCTTTCGTTTCTGGTGTGTAATAATGAATCCAAGTTTCATTAACAGTCATGAATCGCAGCAGAAACATCTTCAAATTATGCTTATACATGTCTAAGTACCACTGTGAAGTGGTCAATAGATTCCGTTTTTGATCTGTAGTAAACCAACGCCCTAACCAGAATCCATCGCGCTGCTAGCTTTCTCATGCCTAAATGGTTGTGTAAGATGTTCCTAACATGTTCATTCTAGATTATTATTACTACTTTTTGTCCTTCGCCATGTAACTGATCAACACAATATCATGGATTTTTAAAAAATTACACAACGTGCTCGTGGAGAAGAAATAGTGCTCAATAGAAGCACTGGATACGGGATACGCAGGGGTGAATTAAAAGTATTTTTCCTTTTAAACGATCACGTTGAGAGGATGATTTTGAGTGGGGGGAGGATTTTACTATCCCCACTACAGATCCTCCACAATAGCCATCTTAAGATGTAAATACTAACAAAAATATAAGCGACCATAGTCAGGTTATGGGTATACGCAACCCAGTGGTGTGGTTGTACAAATAGTGTATTTTTTTCGATCTTGACACAGTTTGTAGTAAGTAAATCATAAATATTATATTTTTTTATAGTATTTTTATTGAAAATTTCGATTTTTAATTTTTTTGACATTTATTTTTCGCTTTCATTCATTTTCTATTTAGCTCAAAATGGACACGCGTTCTCGTACTCGCTATGCCTCTGAAGTAGAAGCGTTATAAGTTATTATTATTTATGATAGACTATTATTTTAAAACCAGTGAACTTTACCTAACTAAATATTTTTTTTTAAATAAAGCTAAATTATGTAATAAATATCTGAAAGTATATTAAGTCCCCTTTTAAATGCCTTTGGAAGAAAGTTTTTATCTATTAATTTCGCCTAAATATGATAGTTTGAATAGAAAACCTCATTTTAACTTTTTTTTAGATTTAGAATAGAATTTTTTTATACTGATTGAGGTTTAAATTTAAAAAAAAATAAACTGGATAATTTAATCAAAAGATATTAATAACCAAAGACATCATGTGCTCCTGAATCAGAAAGCCGCGAAGTGCTTCTTAAAGGGTTAAAAATATTCAAAACAGAGACAATTTTTCTCATGTTCCACATAAAAATTACCCAATTTTTCAGTCGCCTTCAAACGTAAACAAGCGTCTCCCGAGACCGGTTTCTGGCCTTAAGCCATCATCAATCGAACTGTCGAACTGTCGTTGAACATTCGAAAGCAACTAAAGATTGACCAAGGATTCTAACCACATATATCGGCTAACTCATTTAAGTTATTTAAACATTTAAATGGAGTTCACACCATCCTGTGTTCGCGTGGAACATGGGAAAAATTTTCTTTGCTTGTTGAATATTTTTAATATTCTCCACCATTCCACTGTACAATTTTTCATGCATACCAGGTCCCTGATTGTAGACTGGAACGGGTCATATATAACGCTACGAGTTTGTACTTGTGCAAATTTTAAATTTCACAATAAAATACAAAAAGTGTGGAAAATAGTGTTATTTTCTTGTAAATATCTAGGTAAGTAAACTAATAAGATTATTTATTATTAGCAATCAATATTTTTGCCTTTTTATATGAGAGCACTAAGTTTTTGTGTTTGTGGCATTCCTGTTAGATTGAGTAAGGAGAGTAATATTAGTAGTAAGTAAAGTAGGTGAATGTTGCTAAATCGGTTCATTTTCTTTCAGAATGATGTGGGATAATAAAATATGTGATATAATTTACCAATATGATAATGAAGATGGATTTGATGACGATGGTAACACCGTTATAGATCCCAATTACCAACCAAACCCGAAAATTTCGATTTTTAATTTTTTTGACATTTATTTTTCGCTTTCATTCATTTTCTATTTAGCTCAAAATGGACACGCGTTCTCGTACTCGCTATGCCTCTGAAGTAGAAGCGTTATAAGTTATTATTATTTATGATAGACTATTATTTTAAAACCAGTGAACTTTACCTAACTAAATATTTTTTTTTAAATAAAGCTAAATTATGTAATAAATATCTGAAAGTATATTAAGTCCCCTTTTAAATGCCTTTGGAAGAAAGTTTTTATCTATTAATTTCGCCTAAATATGATAGTTTGAATAGAAAACCTCATTTTAACTTTTTTTTTGCTGATTTTTCGATGGTATTAGGAATACTAGTATTTTTTGGAATATTCTATAGATATAGAATTTTTTTATACTGATTGAGGTTTAAATTTTAAAAAAAATAAACTGGATAATTTAATCAAAAGATATTAATAACCAAAGACATCATGTGCTCATGAATCAGAAAGCCGCGAAGTGCTTCTTAAAGGGTTAAAAATATTCAAAACAGAGACAATTTTTCTCATGTTCCACATAAAAATTACCCAATTTTTCAGTCGCCTTCAAACGTAAACAAGCGTCTCCCGAGACCGGTTTCTGGCCTTAAGCCATCATCAATCGAACTGTCGAACTGTCGTTGAACATTCGAAAGCAACTAAAAATTGACCAAGGATTCTAACCACATATATCGGCTAACTCATTTAAGTTATTTAAACATTTAAATGGAGTTCACACCATCCTGTGTTCGCGTGGAACATGGGAAAAATTTTCTTTGCTTGTTGAATATTTTTAATATTCTCCACCATTCCACTGTACAATTTTTCATGCATACCAGGTCCCTGATTGTAGACTGGAACGGGTCATATATAACGCTACGAGTTTGTACTTGTGCAAATTTTAAATTTCACAATAAAATACAAAAAGTGTGGAAAATAGTGTTATTTTCTTGTAAATATCTAGGTAAGTAAACTAATAAGATTATTTATTATTAGCAATCAATATTTTTGCCTTTTTATATGAGAGCACTAAGTTTTTGTGTTTGTGGCATTCCTGTTAGATTGAGTAAGGAGAGTAATATTAGTAGTAAGTAAAGTAGGTGAATGTTGCTAAATCGGTTCATTTTCTTTCAGAATGATGTGGGATAATAAAATATGTGATATAATTTACCAATATGATAATGAAGATGGATTTGATGACGATGGTAACACCGTTATAGATCCCAATTACCAACCACTATCAGATGATATTGAACCTTTTTCCGCAATTGACGTAAATTCAATCATTGAAAATATTGAACGCAATGAGCCTGTTACTGGTCCTTCATTTCCAGAACCGGAACAGCAAACGAGGCAATCGGCTTCATCTTATCAAAAAAGAAAAAAGCGAAGCTTGCAATGGGACAAAAAGAATCTTATTCTAAACAACCAACAGTCCACTTTACAGTCTAATTTATTAAAGCTCGATACACCTATTCAATACTTTTTATATTTTTGTTCCAAAGACCTGATAAGTTTTATTGCTGAATAAACGAATCTTTATATTATTCAAAAAATCCTAATCAATCCTTTCAAAGTCCTAATCAATCAATCCTTTATAAGTAACTTATACTGATATCCAGCAGTTTATTAAAGCAATATATATATATATATATATATATATATATATATATATATATATATATATATATATATATATATATATATATATGTATATAGCTTCCTAAAGCTCCAACCCTTCGTCCACGTCGCAGGAAGTGGACAACGGCTGAACCCGACCGTTTATTTCAAGAACAGACGGCTAACAGGGCTCTGGCAAAAAAAACCCAGGTCACGTCTGCAGTAGCAATCACCGGCAACCTGGTCGGCATCTGTTCACCCAGAGGGTGCGGCTGTACACCACGCTCCAGGAACTAACAATCCCTGGTTCTAAACTCCCAGTGAAAACACTGGACCCATAAGCTTATAAGCAATCATGACTCGTCCAAGTAATAACAATAATACCCCAGGTGGTAACCAATGCACCCGTCGACAGACGGCAACCGGGTTCTCGGATTCTGTGGAACTTGGACTTTCACGATTTCAAAAAAAGTCGGAGCTTTCCGGCAAATTTCCATATAAAACTCCTACATACATTGGCACTTTCAACATCAACACGCTAATCCAACCAGGAAAACTTCACAACCTAACCTCAGAACTTAACAGACAAAAGATACTTGTGCTTGCCCTACAAGAAACACGCATCACAGATGAGGACACGGTAGACTACGGGAACTATCGCATATTCAAAAGCAGGACAGACAAACGAGTCGCCAGGGGTGCTCCGCTTATGGGCATGGCCTTTGTGGTACACAAAGGGATAGTTAACTCTATTAAGGAAATTACCACATAAACAATAGACTGATGACAATGCGCATACAGTACGCCAATAAAAAATACACCATGATCAACGTACATGCCCCCACAAACGGGGACAACAAGAAAGACCCCAAGTCTACAGAGAAATTCTGGGCAATACTAGAAAATATAATGGCAGAAGTCCCAAAGGATGACGTCAAAATTTTACTGGGCGGCTTTAACGCACAAATCGGTAGGGAAATTCCCCGCTAACAAATTCACCAACAAGAACGGCATAAGACTTATCGAACTATGCCAACAGAATAACCTGAAGATCATGTCAACATCCCTCAGACAATCTCCACGAAAACAGAAAACATGGAGATCGCCTATACAACAGATTGGTGAATTCCAGATAGACCACGTTGCGATCTCATACCCACAACAAAGAGAGATCCATGATGTTCAAGTGCGCAGGGGCGCAAACATCGACTCAGACCACTACCTAACACGAGTCAAAGTAAAATTCACCCCAAGGAGAATTCATCAGAAGAAGGCACATCTACAGAAATTCGACACGAAAAGGATCAAGGAATCCAACATAACAGAGGAATGGGAAAGGGAATAGGCAGATACATGGGAAAAATTACACAAAAAGCACAGGAACTGATCCCATTGAAAAAGAACACAAAACACCCGGGCTGGGACTCGGAATGCGAAAGTGCATTGCAGCGATGCAAACGAGCATTTCAGGAGTACAACAATAAAAAATCCCCAGAAAGCCAACAGCTTTTTAACGAGACTAAAAAACAGTCCGCCAAAGTTATTAGACAAACTAAGAGAAAGTTTATGAAGGAACAACTAGACTCTATAGAGGAGAATTTCCGCAATTATAACACGAGAGATTTTTATAGGACTTTCGCAAGAGAAATCCGTGGGTACACACCACAAAATCTTTGCTTTAGAAAGCGGAATGGAGATTAGCGCTAAACAATCAGGAGAATTGTCAGGAGCTGGCACACTATTTCTTTGATCTCCTCAATTGCCCCGAACACGACACAAGATTCCCCAAGGAAAATTGTGTCTATACCTACTCAGAATCACCACTACCAACACAGGAAGAGATTCACAGGCACATACAAAAACTGAAAAATAACAGGACAGTCGGTGAAGATGGTATCACCGCGGAACTATTGAAAAACCTCGGACCAAACTCACTGCGGGAACTCACGCAAATTATCATGAACATCTGGCAAACAGAAAAATTACCAGATGAATGGAAATGTGCTCTTATACACCCGCTACACAAGAAAGGAGACAGAACAGATGTGAACAACTACAGAGGAATCTCCTTACTACAAGTCACTTACAAAATATTCTCAGCATGCCTTCACCAGAGAACAAGGAACAACTAGAACACAAAATTGGCGAGTGCCAGGCAGGCTTTCGCCCTGGTCGCTCATGCACTGAACAAATATTTAACTTAAAAACAATACTGAAATACAAAGCTATCAGAAACGTGCCAATCATCTGCACGTTCGTGGACATTTGGACAAGAAAGCATACGACTGCATTGACCGAAAATCTCTGTTCAACATCCTAGAAGAACAAGGACTCGACCCCAAAACACTACGATTGATCAAGCAGACACTGACCGACACAATCTCTAAAGTGAAATTTATGGGAGAAATCTCCGAACCCCTCCTGATTAAAACCGGAGATGGAGTTATGCCAAGGAGATGGGTTATCCCCACTCCTCTTCAACCTGGTCCTGGACAAAGTCATAAGGGAATGGGAAAAGGAACTAAAAAATCAAGGACACTGGAAACCAATACGACTCGCATGAACCAAAAACAACGCGGACGACCTAGCCATACTCGCAGACAATGAAAAAAGGGCAACCAAACAGATCGAAGTCCTCAAGAAATGTGCAGAGAAAGTTGGCCTACAAATATCCTTTCAAAAAACCGAATTCTTCTGCTCAAAATTAAATGTCCAAAATTTAAACACCAAATACGGCAAAATAAATAGGGTCACTCACTTCAAATACCTGGACGAGATCCTCGAACCCACAGGAGGAGAGAAGATAGCACAGAAAACTCGATTGCAGAAGATGAAGAGGGCATACGGCAAGACACACAATATCTACAATAAGAACTGCCTATCTACACACGCAAAAATAAGTCACTACAACACAGTAATCAAACCAGAGGTACTATACACAAGCGAAACACTTACACTCCATACAAAAAGTGGAACAGAAAACATACTAAAAGAAGAACGCAAAATTATGAGGAAAATTCTCGGCCCAAAACTGACAGAGGAAGGATACAGACTACATTCTAGAAAGACCACAGAGAGAATATCAAACGTAGCGGCGGACATAAGAAAAAGAAGGTTGAAATTCTATAGACATATCAGTAGACTCCCACTGACAAGACTCACCAACAGAATTCTTACGTACATACAAGGAGTCAAGTCAACAGTACCATGGATCGCACAAGTCAGAGCTGATCTGGGACAGGCACAAATGGGTCCGACAGAGATTGAGGATAGAAGAACGTACAGACACAAAATACATATGTGGAACATTGCATCAGAAAGCGAAGTTTCGAGGAGATCAGGAATCAAGGACGAGAGAGGTGTGTAATAACCGGCTCTATATATATATACATATATATATATATATATATATATATATACATGATCAGACTAACATGATCCAAAATCTGCCAACCCGCATTGGACCAGCGTGGCAGATCGTAATCCGCAGGTATGACCGTAGTCCATACCTTCAACATGGTATTTCGATGTGTTGAAATATGACAGTACAACCTCAAACACGGCCCTCATTCCCCGGAGGCCAAAGGGCAACTACCTACGGCAGCGGGAAGACCTGCCCCAAGGCAGAGGGTGCTAAGAATCACCGGATTAGATCAGGCTGCCATTGGACTTTTGACATTGCAACGTTAAATATACGGACTATGAAAACAGAGGCCCGATTGCAAGAACTGTTAATCGAACTTGACAACATACATTGGGATATTATTGGGCTCTGTGAAACACGAAGGAAGGGTGAAGAGTTAATCAAACTGGAACCAACTGGACACGTACTCTACACTCGAGGTACGGAAAATGGCCGATGTGGCGGAATTGGATTCCTCATCAATCGAAAGCTGGACAGTGTGGTAAAATTTGAAAGTACATCCGACCGATTAGCCCAATGAGTCATTCAGCTGAATAAAAAGTTTAGGCTTCAAATCGTCCAAGCTTATGCACCATCTATAAGCCATAAAGATGAGGAAATTGAGGAATTTTATGATGATGTGGCCCAGCTTTTATACAAGAAGAAATGTAGGTACAAAATCCTGATGGGTGATTTTAATGCCAGAATTGGAACAACAAGAACAGACGAAAATGCAACTGGCCCATATGGAACTGGTGAGCGAGACAATAGAGGTGACAGATTAGTTGATTTTGCTGAAGGACAAGAACTACATATTATGAATTCATTCTATAAGAAAAATATCAGCAGAAAATGGACATGGAAAAGTCCATCTGGGCTCACAAGCGAAATTGACTACATCATGACCAACGATAAAACAATATTTACCAATTGTACTGTCCTTAACAATTTTAATGTTGGAAGTGACCACCGAATGGTACGAGCAAGGGTTCGGATTGACTGTCGAAAAGAGCGCGAAAGAATGGTAAGATCAAAGAAGGACAAGGTGGATTCTGGAAAACTGCTGGAGAGAGGAAGCGATTTTGAGATTGCTTTGTCAAACCGGTTTGCTGCATTACAAGATCCAGAGGACGTGGAAATATCAGTTCAATATGAAGAAATCGCCAACAATGTACTTCAAACGGCTGCTTCAATAGCACCAGAGGAAAAATGTCTCAAACAAACAAAAATCTCCAGTGAGACCATTGATTTAATGAAGAAACGGCGAGCAATGAGAAATGCAGGTAGTCCTTTTGGCAGGGTCGAGTACACTGAGCTCTGCAAAACTATAAGAGGACACGCGCCGATTCAATATGCAGCTAGTGCAAAAAACCCTGGAAGAAAACAAAGGAATTAACAAAGCTAAACAGAAGCTGAGAAACAAAAGAACGCAAATATATGCTTTAAAGCGTGAGGATGGTACAGTGTGCAGGACGCGTACCCAAATGTTAGAGATTGTCAGAAGGTTTTATTCCCAGTTATATGAAGATCAGAGCCAGTCAGGGACAGCAATACCCACGGAAGAACAATATATAATGCCAGATATCCTAGTGGAGGAAGTAACAAATGCTATAGAATTGATGAAGAATGCCAAGGCTCCAGAAAAGGATAGTGTAACTGTCGAAATGCTAAAAGCTGGTGGTCGGACGTTACATAAAACACTGGCAAAATTATACTCAAAATGCCTCAAAGAACAAAAAGTACCGGACTTATGGAAAAATGCAGAAGTGATCCTTTTACATAAAAAAGGAGCAGAGGAAGATTTAAAGAACTACCGTCCAATAAGCCTCCTATCAGTGATGTACAAAGTTTTCACTAAGATAATTTCTAAAAGAATATTAAAAAAACTGAATGACGCACAACCAAGAGAACAAGCAGGATTCAGAAGTGGATTCAGTACAATGGATCACATCCAGGTTGTACAGCAGGTCATAAAAAGGCACAACGAATACACCATGCCACTGTGCTTGGCTTTTATCGACTACGAAAAAGCATTTGATTCCATCTCAAAGCATGCGATAATGGATGCACTGCTTAGCCAAGGTGTAGAGAGAGCCTATGTAAACCTATTAGAATCGATATATGATGGAACTACAGCCACAATTCACCTTGATGATCTTGAAGTGGGAATTAATATAGAACGAGGTGTACGGCAGGGTGACGCAATATCGCCTATTCTTTTCTCGGCTGGCCTTGAAGAAGTATTCCGTAAACTGGATTGGGAACAGGATGGTGTAAAGATCAATGGTGCAAACTTAAACCATCTTAGATTTGCAGATGATATTATTCTCATTTCACAAGACCCAGAGGAGCTGCAAAGACGCATACAAGAACTGCAAAGGGCTGGGGAACCATTTAGCTTGAAAATAAACCTGAAAAAGAGTCAGGTTATGTTCAATAACTTCGCTCAGGACAGAAGAATTTCAGTTCTAGGAAGGGATTTAGAGATTGTGGACAGCTTTATATATCTTGGGCAGAGGATTTCCATGGAGGGGAATACCGCCCGGGAGATGGAACGGCGTGTTAAATGTGGCTGGCAGGCATTTGGTAGGCTCAACATAGTGTTTAAGAGCAGACTCCCACTTTGCCTGAAAAGAAAAGTATTCGATCAGTGCGTTCTACCCGTTATGACATACGGAAGTGAAACCTGGACACTCACATCGCAATCAATTCAAAAATTTCGGGTGGCACAGAGGGGAATGGAAAGATGTATGCTTTGCATTACAAGACGAGACAGAAAGTCCTGCGCATGGATCAGGGAACAAACAAAAGTCTGTGACATCGTTGGAAGAGTAAAACAGTTGAAATGGAGGTGGGCAGGCCATATAGCGAGGCGATGGGACGACAGATGGACCAAGGCAATCCTGGAGTGGATACCGCTTGATCGCAAACGTCCGCGAAGAAGACCGAAAGCACGATGGATTGATGACATTAAGTCATTGACATTAAGTATATTGGACCCGAGTGGCAGAGGAAAGCCCAGGACCGTGAAGGTTGGAAGCATGCTGAAGAGGCCTTCATCCTGCAGTGGATCGATGCGGGCTGATGATGATGATGATGATGATGATATATGTATATATATATATATATATATATATATATATATATATATATATATATATATATATATATATATATTACCGAGAATAACCACTCATTGGAATCCCTATGATCCAAGAAGCAATGTCGAACCAAAAGTTTGAAAAAATTAGGCAATATATACATTTCAATGACAATTCTAAGATGCCATTATGTATTGACCCGAATGGTGACAAAATATTTAGACTACGTTAGACCTATCGTAGAAAATTTGAACGAGACTTATAGTAGAGTTCCCATGGAGGAATTTCTTTGTGTAGATGAACAGATTTGTACTACTAAAGCTAGAAACAATTTGATGAAGTATAATCCCAAAAAACCTGTGAGAATGGCGCGAGGAATACCAAGGCATCAAAATTATCAACTTTATTTTGATAATTATTTCTCTTCATTGCCGTTACTGGAGTACTTAGCTAAAGGGGGTATATTCAGTCTTGAGACAGTACGACGCAATCGAATTCCGGATTGCAAATTGCCCACTGACAAGGAAATGTTGAAAAAAGGACACGGATTCTCCGTTGAATATGTGGCTGGCATGAATGGTATCGATATGCCAAATGTCATATGGAAGGACAACAAAGTTTTTACTCTCATATCATCTTTTACTGAATTGCCTAAGGCTCAAATCAGACGTTACGATAAGGCCAATATGTACATCAACATTGATCGCCCTCATATCGTAGCACAATATAATTGGCACATAGGTGGCGTAGATTTAATAAATAGTATTATGGGGGGATAAAAAATTATGATACGGAGCAAAAGATGGCAAGTTCAGATGTTCTATCATTTATTAGAGCTCACAATGGCTAATACCGAAGAGTCCAAAAATCAAAAAAGTTAACAAACAAACTTCTTCAGATTTCTCTTCATCAGATTTTCGACTAGTAGGGGAGATTTTATGCAAACTTGGACTGAAGCCTAGCATTAAAAATCGAAAATCGATTGAAAATGAAATTCAGGTAAAAAACATAAGGATCCCGCGCAACATATTCCACCAATACGGCAAGATCAAATCTATCACTGGCTCGAAAAGAGAATACGTTTCAACTTTCCTAAATCACAAACCATTATCCAACTATCCATATTACAAACCAGTAGTATGCATTTGTGAAAAATGCGGTGTAGTAGTATGTTATAATAAACAAAATAATTGCATAAGGTCCTTCTATAACACATAAATATTTTTTTTTCTGGTTTAACTCAATATTACAGAAATATCACACTCCCTAAAACGTCCAATAAATGATTAATAAAGAAAATAATTGACTTTAAAAAAAACTTTTTTTACTACCATATCCCAATCTCTTTCCACAATAACTTTAGATTTTTACCATTTTAGGCTACAAAGAGTTAAAGAAAGATAGTCACTTGATGAAAAATATTTGATAATTAACTTCTGATAAATTTTGCAGAACTTCCATAAGTTGCGAGTATTTGTTGTTGTATTTGTTGTTCCTTATTAAGTGCCTGAGATTTGATGACAAGCAAACTAGGTAGGTTAACTGCTTGTCGATATTTTAACAACAAAAATAAATAAATATGGAATGCCTTCTTCTGGATATTGCAATTTTAAAAGAATTTTCCAATTTCCAAGAGTGCCAGAATTTTGAAACGAGTTAGCGGTAGCATTGTTTGAAATGTTAATGTCACTCAGACTTCTCATAGACTTCTGTGTTCAGTATATTGTGTCAATTTACCATAAAAAAACACACGATTCAATAGCGCATAGAAATTGGATGTCGGAAGACAACCCCCCCAATTTGAGGAGTAAATAATATATTCCGACGAAGTGCACTTCTAACTTAATAGGTTTTTAAACAAACATAACTGCAGGATTTGGGCCGATGAAAACCGTCAAGTGAGTCAGAATTTACCTCTACATCCTCAAAAAGTAAGTGTTTTGTACGGTTTTGGGATGAAGGCGTGATAGAACTTTAACCTTTGAAACCAATGATGTGTGACGTGACGTGTTAGTGTTAACGGTGAACTCTATAGGAATATACTAATAAATATCTTTAGCTTAAACTGATCAATGTGGATATAAACAATGTTTTCTTTCCACACAATCGGTTTATTACAAGAAAAGTTTCCTGGGCGTGTTATTTCTCGAAATGGTAATGTCAACTGGCCACCAAGATAATGCAATCCCACCCACTTAAAGTATTTTTATGGAATTATGATAAATCTTTGATTTGCACAAAATAAACCCCAATCAATTCTTAACCAATTCAATCCACCGTTAAAAATATTCCACGCGATGTATGTGAAAGTCCTGGCACTCTTATTGAACAAACTTTTTATATCAGTTACTACACCGAAATAATATTTTGGACAAATTAATATACTACGTTACATAGACATCTGACATGAATCTGATTAAATCGAAAGCTGTTCGAGGCCATGGCGATACATCAATTTGAGCATAGTCGAAATAGTTTAATCTGACTCATACTACATATAACCGGGCATTATCTTGTTAAAAAATTGGGTTTGGGAGTATCCTTAAGTATGCTATGAGATGTCCCCAATTTATTGGACGTAACGAAGTGCGATCATGTGTCCTCTGATGAACACTATAGGTATGCAATGGCACCACACCAAAATCCCAACAGTGTATTGAACAAGACGTCGGCTTTTCACAACTGCCCGGTCACCATGCATGCCTAAACAAAATGGACACTCGTCACTTAACGCTATTGTGTTCCAGTCATGGTCTCGCAGTAGCTGTTCTCTACACCACTCAAGTCGATTGCGTCAATGTTCTGGAGTTAGAAGTAGCGCCCAATGTGAACGATGTGAAAAAATCCAAAAATTCTTATCCGACGATAAAATAAACACTCCCCATTCCTATGGGTCTGCCGTGTTCTACAAACCATTGATTTCTAATTTCCATAGTGGTAGAGAAGTGGTCTCTTAAAGCCAACAGCCTCAGGCAGCGATCTTGGCGTTCTGTTGTTCTTGTGCGTGGTCCTGTACCTCTGGCTCGATGCGTAGGGCCTTCCTGAAGCCATTCCCGACAATATCTTAACACAGTATCTATACTTCTGTTCACTTTGTTCACTCTGGGACTAATTTCCCGAAAAAAGAGACCAGCCTCTGATAGTCCAATTATCCGTCCCCGGTCAAACTCGGTAAGTTGACGAACGTTTGCATTTCTTCGTATACGAGGCATTATAAAAACAATTGAAAACAACGTTTAGGAACACACTCAAACAAACACAATATATTATTAAAATTAACTTTAGTGAGTGGTCGGATTTCTATGTCACATGGTATATTTTATTTATTTTCATTGCTTCTTAATTCTATATTGAATTCATGAATCTCATATTCCAATATGACTCATTCCAAACATTGCAGAAAATATTGCTAAATTATCGTCGCTTAACATTCAATCCTAAACTGGCAGAAAACCATTAGAAATAAGTTTATCGCCGATTCGGTCTCGACCTTATTTCTAACGGATTTTGTTTTGTACACACAACCATAAATCCGCTATTAAAACCTAATAACGCAGATCAACTGTTTTATGTTTGCCTATAAAACGTCGGACGACTCTATACGTAAATCTCTGGCGGTAATTGAGAATAATCTAGCTCTATTTAATTGTGGGCAATGAAGGGAGACTTTCGGGATTTTAATGGGAAATGAGACGAAATACGGAATGTAATTATTGGAGTTTATTTAAGAGAAGGGTTAACGAGCGGCAATTAATATTAAAACCGGATAGAATGAAATAATTTGCTCATGAAAAATTTGCGATAAATTAACACAATCAAACCCAAGCCTACACTAACATACATTAAAATTGGATCAATAATATATATATATATATATATATATATATATATATATATATATATATATATATATATATATATATATATATATATATATATATATATATATATATATATATATATATATATATATATATATATATATATATATATATATATATATATATATATATATATATATATATATATCACTATATATATATATATATATATATATATATCACTATATATATATATATATATATATATATATATATATATATATATATATATATATATATATATATATATATATCTATATATATATATATATATATATATCACTATATATATCACTATACATCACTACACTATATATCACTATATATATATATATATATATATATATATATATATATATATATCTATATATATATGTATATATATATATATATATATATATATATATATATATATATATATATATATATATATATATATATATATATATATATGTATATATATATATATATATATATATATATATATATATATATATATATATTATTATTATTATTATTATTATTATTATTCACGTATGGGCCCTGGTGGACCAGGCGAAGTACAATTAGAGGCGTTTGCCATTGTTAGCCCTCCTTTGAGCCCATACTAATTTCATTCTTTCGCTATGAGCTTTTTTCCTTTCGTCAGACCAAGTTGTTCCAGTCTTCCTACATTTTTCTCTCTGGCCAACCTTCCAAACGTTAACCTTGTGTATGAAACAACCTCTATCCTGAATTTCACTTTGTGTAATATTTGCTGATCTTAGGTCCTCTTTAATTGCCGCAATCCATTTAATTATTTCTACTTTAGCTCTACTTCTATTTTCATAAAATTCGACTATTTGTCTAGTTAGCCTACTCGGATTCATCCGTTTGATGTGTCCGTAAAACTTAAGTCTTCTTTTTCTCATATCGCAATGTATATCTGTGTATTGTTTGATTTCTTGGTTTTCTCGAAGTCGGTATGTTGTGCTATTTATTTGTTTGGGGCCTAGGATTTTTCTTATCATTTTTCTTTCCTTCTTTTCAATGTCCTCGATGTCCCTCTTTCTATTCAAAATGAGCGTTTCTGCAGCATATAGACATTCTGGCTTAATAACCGTGTTGTAATGTCTCAGTTTTGTGTTTTTAGATAGGCTAGTCGTAGACAGTCAACTACTAGGTCGCTGTCTGTCTTTTTGGCATAGAGATAAGTCATCGCCATGAAGAGAGACGTTAACCGCAGAGTATCGAGACGCGCTTTAAAAGTAAGACGAATAACACTTGAAGGGCAGGTAAAAGTACTTGAATAGCAGGTCGACAATATAAGTCGATTAATACACCTTTTCACAAAAATGGCCTAGCATGTCCCATGTTCAAGTACCTGCTTCGCCTTTATTTCATGGATTCATTGAAATTATTTGTACTGGCTGGACAATGTAGGAATTACCACAAGATCGTAGAGGGGTTATTTCCGCAGAATTCTACGAACCGTTAAGGGCAGTTTTATTGATTTCTATAGTTTATTTTGTTTCTGACTCGTTTACAGTACAGTTGTTCACAGTCCAGTGTTTAAGTCGATTTTATATAAAATGGCATGTTCTAGTCGTGGATTTTGCAAAAATCCAACGGATAAGTTTTGTTATATAAGCGGACGATTTATTTTAAAGTCACAAGCTAGATCTATATTCAAGAAAGTCAAAAAAACCTATATTTTATATTTTAAATGCCAAATTGGAGATCAAGATAAAAGTTGGGCTCCTCATATTTAAAGTGTGAATTATCACGAAAATTTAGTGCACTGGATGCATCGCAAGCAAAATTCTATGCCGTTTGCTGTTCCTATGATGTGGAGAGAACGTACTGACCATGTAAGTGATTGCTACTTGTGTATCACTGAAACAGAAGAGATTTCAAAAACTATAAAAATCTCAAAGATTAACTCTTGAAAGTCTATGAAATACTAGGGTGTCGCCCGTCTTTAAAAAGGCGTGTTTTACAACCCGATTTGGATTTTTTTCTGGAAAATTTGGGTGCAGTAAGCAACGAATACGGAGAAAGGTTTCACCAGGACACCAGAACAATGAAAGCAAGATACCAGGAACGCTAGAACCCATCAATGTTGGGCGACTACTGCTGGTGTTTAAAAAGAGATGATGCTACAGCACACAAGAGGAAAAAGTTAAAGTTTTTGTCACTGTATGACATCTCATGTAACATATTTTTTATTCACATAATCCTCAGTAATGTCCTTGCATAGATTTAACACGTTTTACATTTTTGTATTAAATAAATATTAAATTATAAAAATATTTAGTCTTCTTTTTTCCGCACCACCGAACCCCTGTAACAAATAAACTGTACGTGTAACTAGCTTATCATTTTCAGATTTAGGACTACAAAATACTTCATATACACCTATTTTCATCAATGTTACCTCAAAAGAGTTCGAATTTGTTGAACTGTGTTATTTATAAAAAGATTTAATTTATTAATTAGTTATTTATAAAAAGAGATAATTTCCTTCATTTTCGCCACCTTTCAGTCAACTTTCGATTTCCAGTAAGAAAAAAATTAGTGGTTTTGATGTGAAAAAATCATTAAGGTTTTTTTCGACTTACCACTTAAAAGATGTGAAGCGGCTATCCAAGTGATGTTGCATAGATCGGAAGAGATGAAAATCCGAAGGGGTCAAGTGCGATATCTCACAGCCCAGTTCGGTAAACCTTTCCGGAATCCTTTTTACTGTATGGGCCGTGAATATTCCTAGAGCAAAATGACTTCCCTTGATCAGTATAAGGCCTTTATTTCTCCAAGCCCTGACTAACACAAATCAATCGGTGTTGCTTCACCAGATTGGAGCAACTCAGAATTCACCACGCACATCTAATCACATCACATACATCGCAACACATTTTTGGCATTGTTATTTGGTTTATAGCTCACAAGGATTAACCCACGATTTTCGCTTCTTTGAATTATCTTAGAGGATACACTTTTCGTTTTTTTTTTTCTGAATCTGGTGAGCAATAACATAACAGCATCAAAGCGTTAGCTATTATTCTCAGCTGTGAGTTCATAGAGGACCCTCTCCTTTTGAATTTTTTTAGCTAGCTTGTGAAAACGTTTAAAAATAAATAGCTTATGGTGTTATTCCGACTTCTTATCCTAGATTTAGTGTGCAGTGTAGAACAAGAATTTTCTTCCACTTATTCACCCTTCACTTCGTTAGGCTATTAGAGGCGTTCTGCATACTTTAAGCGTAAATTTCCAGTTCGGAATTATTGGAGCCTTATACAACTGTAGTTGTATAAGTCTCCAATTTATCTATCTTGAACGGCCGCCGTAATTTTTTTCAATTGAAAAGCGAAAAAAGTCTCAAATGTTACTTTCGAAAGACATCGTGACTACAAATGAATTCAAGTTATATTCACACTATTATACGTAATTATACGTTGTTGGAAGTTGAAAGTAATGCGATTTAAAATAACTGCACGACAGGAAAAAATTCAAATTCGGATAGGTTTGGTTTGGTTTGAACCAAAGTTTGAGTTTGGTTGAAGAAAATGTTTGTATTATCATAGTATGAGGATTTTTAGCATGGTACTAAGATAAGCAGTGCTGTTGTGGTTCTATTAGAATCACATGATGAAATTACATCAATTCTTCTACTAGAATCTTTGTTGTGAAACACTAAACTCAAAGCGCTTTACCACTAAACACGAAATCATTTGTTTTTAACGTCTCGATCAGGGCCGTCTTTACCCGAGGTGCAAGGTGTGCGTGGTACCCAGACGCAGAGTCCTTGGGTCGCAAGCCGACAGCCCTCTTGATACTATCATAACCCATAAGCATTAAATGTAACAGATGATTCTAGAGTAATAAATAAATCAATAAAACATAAAAATTATATTAATTTTTTTTTTGATTGACAAGGGGGTGCAGGGTGATTTTCGCACCCCGGCGCCGAATATCGGCGCTGGTCTCGATATAGTTAGCCCGTCGAGAAATTAGACAAGTTATATAGTGCCTAGTACATCATTTCTCAATCTGGGGGTCGCGTTCAGGAATATGGAGGCTCGTAATGTTTTCAAAAAATAAAATCCATATACGAAACATCATTTTATTAAAGTATTTTAAATTTAACAACAAATGCTAGAAAATTATATATTACCAGGTAATAACATAATAAAATAAACTTAAATAAAGTAATAGCCAAAGTTCTTTGAAATAATAATTTAATGCGGCGGTTGATTTAGTTTTTCACCTAATTTTTTTTTTCTATACGTGGATCATCATTACAAGCACACATAAACAAATGAATTTCCAGTGATAATAGATGATTTCTATATTTAATTTTTAAAGCCAGCATAGACGAGAAAGTTTTTTCGCAGAAGAAATAGCGAAGGGGATTAATGTTTTTTTTCAAAGCTTTCGTTACTAAGCTCTCGTATTCACATCGTCGTGCAAGCCAAAACTTATCTAAATCTTCAGTTAAAAGTTCTAATTATAAAGTTTTATCGGCCGATATTTGAATAAGTTGGTTGTGAATCTCAATAGCTAAATCAGCAGCTGCAATAACATTTTCATCAAACGGATTGAGAACCTTGGATTTGAGAATCCTTTCGACAAATCACCGTTGGAAAATCACTATCTGGAAAAGATTCCAGTCACTGAATTTTCAGTTTGTATAAATGCGTTCTTATGCATCCATTTTCTAAATTCATATTTTTGGTAATATAATCCAAAATTAAAGCAAATGCATCAAAATTGCGTTTTTGGCATTTTTGGCTTTGTCTATCATTAGTAAAATATTTTTGTTGCGGTCTTGTAAACTCGTAATCAAATTATTCAAATATGAAAATATATCACTCAAGTAAGCCAATAGTAATATAGTTTTCTTATCGTGTAAAAACTCTGGAAATGAGCTATTTTTATGAGCATCTCGCAATTCAAAAAGCTTTGTTAGAACTTTTCTTCGTGACAACCACGTGACTTCAGTATGGAAAAGCAGTGAGTCGTATTTGGCACCCATTTATTCGCACAACATGGAAAGCAATCTAGTCTGCAATGGTCGGCTTTTAATAAAATTATCACATTTTGTAAATAATCTGTCATCTTTTTTGTTGCAGGCACATATCGGTGAAGAAGCAGTGCATCCATTCCATATGTGGCATAATGTCTAAGTCCAAGTTTTCGTTTTTTGTAGCATCAATAAACATTTTCAAGGGTCCTTCGCCAGTTGCCGGACCAAGGCATAAATTTCCAAAATAGCATGTTTTCTTTAACTGACTTCTCGCATTCGTATCTGGCAAAACACAAATATAGCGCGAGTTAAATCGAAAGTCTCGGAAGTACTCTTTTTAAAAACTTTATTTAAATTTTAGAGAGTGGCGTGAACCAAACTACAAATATTCAAACTTAGGTTAATAAAGTGAGAGTAGAGCGTACTGCGCTACTTTGAAAGAGAGAAAATCTGACGAGATGTTACTGTCTCGTCCTTTTATATAATTAAAAGGGTTAAGTCAGCATTAAAGGTGCTGATAGGCGTTTTGTCGGGACATTTCCATACATGGTCAGCCAAATAGTAGATATAACTCCTCCATCCTTAGAGAGGTCATATACAACTTTTAACTGACAATGAAAGTTTTTATGGCCTAGATGTGAATTTCATTATTATCATGTTTGACCTTCAACTTTTTGATCTTTGACCATAAGAACCTTTTACAAAGGATCGTCAGTATAATTGTTATGATCATGTAAAGCAAAATTGTCCAAATATTGATATGTTTGTATTGTATAGGATCGATTAGTGATTTTGAGTTTTCTTTTTGAATGTTTAATTCATTTTGAATTTCATCAAGTTTTCGATGTGAATGTTTTGTAAATTGAACAATTTTACCTTTTTGTATAGTGGTTTTACACTCGAGGATACATTTTTCATTTTGACAATGGGTAAAGGGATTTTTTGAAATTTCTTGTTTGCAATTAAATGATTTTTAAGGTAATATCTTTTATTCTTAATTGACAGTATTGATTAAGTTCAATTAAGTAAGTTCCTTTGAATATGATTTTCTTTTCTAGGTTTTTGCAATTTTCGATTCCTATAAGTTCGTTCTTTGTTACTATTATCCATTTGTTCTTGTCTATTGAATGGATATCAAACTCTATATCAATATTAATAGGTTTGTAATTAGTTGCGTTATTTTGGTAATTAAGAAGTTGAATTTCACAAGGAACATTTTCGTTTATTCTTTGTTAGATATTGTTACATAGATATAATTTGTTATTCATCTCTTTGCAATTGTCATTAAAATAACCAAAGTGGTTTGCATTTAAAATTACATTATTATAAGAAGGTATGATAATTTGACAATATGGTCCTTTGAATACAGGTAGAGTAAATAGTTAATAGTAAATAGTAAATAAATCAAATAAATTGTTTTCTACGAGGGGTGTTTCAATAATAAATATAATGTTATTTTCTTTTATATAACTTTTGATTTCCAAGATGTTTTCAAAGTATAAGATATTTATCAAGGTTGGATTAAAAGGAAACTTTTCATTAGTTAATTCTTCATTAATTATTTGTATTTGTTTCAATAAAATCTCAGGTTTAACAATTGCATTATGGAATGTTCTAAGTTTTGCGAAAGATATTACAACTTCTAGTTTTTCAAAAATATCATAGATGTTTTGATAGAACAAAGATATTTGAACTAATGTCATGTGCATTTTCAAAGCGGCTGTTTGTGATAATTGTTTTAGTTGTATTTCTTGTACTAAGCTTATAGTTTCTTTCAATCGTAGATTAACAATATTTTGATTATGTAAAATATTCTTTGAAATTTCTTTGAAGCTTTGAAGCTTGTTTTCCTTTAGTATTTTGATACTAGTGTCAATTTGTTGTGCATCTTCAACATCTAAATTGCCTGTAATGTTTTTAATAATGGAACCTAAACCATTAATAATTCCTCTTTTATTTCTTTGATTTGAAGGGAATAATTGATTAATTTATTCTTCAATTTTTAATTCAATACTATCTATTGTCATATAAGAATTGTAAAATTCTTCTTTATAATCTTTGTTTGTTTTAAATGTATTTTTGAATAAAAGATATCTGTCTTTTATAATATGAAATTCTTTAAGAATCGGGTCAAATTCGAACATTTGTATGAATGACCAATGATTACTGGTTCTATATGCTTTCCCTAATTTATAAGGAAGTATCCCTGGGTTGTCGTTTAGGTCAGTTATTGTAGCCATTACGAATCCGAAGAGGATTCCTGAGAATCTGAAATTAAAGGTTTCTTTAGTTCTTTGATGTGTATTATTTCAATTTTCTCATTTTATGGGTTTTGGATTTTGACTTTATTATGTTCCAAAATTTCTTTAATTATGTAAGATCCTTTAAATTTAGGCTTACTCTTATCCCTTTCTGTTAGTTTTTTATAAACTTTCTGATTAATTTTGAATTCTTTGGATTCGCCTCCTTTTATATTTGTTTTAGAGGTGATTCTATCTTTTTATAAATCTGTACTTTCAATTACCTTTTTATACATATCATTTATCTTGTCTCTATGTGTTGTTAGGTAGTCTGAATAAAATGTATAAGATATTAGGTCTAATGGGTCTCTATAGTTAGTATGGCCTAAGATTAATTCGTATGGTGCGAATTTTGTGGTTGTGTGCTTTGTGCTGTTATAAGCTATAATAGCAAATACTAAGAGGTCTTCTAGTTTCTTAGTTTGATCTCTTTTTTCCAATAGTCTTAAGTGTTCGATTAAGGTTGAATGAAAACGTTCTATTGGAGCGTTTGATTCATGATGGCCTGGTGTAGTAAAATGAATGTGAACCTTGTGGGCTTTTAGAAATTGTTGTACTTAGTCATTTTTAAATTCAGATCCGTTATCTGTTATTATTGTTTCTGGACAACCGAAGAATGAAAAGAAGTTTGTTAGTTTATCACAAACTGATTTAGCATTTTTGTCGTAAATGTAGGCTTGTCCATATTTTGAAAATTTATCAAAAATTGTTAGTATATTTTGTTTTTCATAAACAAAGGTATCGAGATGTATTATTTCAAATGGTTTTGAAGGTGTTTCGGTTCTTACCATTGGAATATAAGATTTTAAGCGTCTGTACTTCTGTGTTTGACAAGTTACACAATCATTAATATATTTCTCTATTGATTCTTTTTGTTTTGGCCAGTAATAATTGATTTTCAATCTATCATAGGTTTCTGTGATTCCTCTATGATTTGTTTTGCTTTCATGTTGATTCTTTATAAGAATGGTTTGTTCTTCTTCATCGGTAATTGTATTTATCATCTTGGTGCATTGAACTATCTTTGGCTTATTAAAGTTCTTTATATAAACTTCATTGAATATGTTTATTAGCTCTTTGTCTATAAAATGCACGTAACATTTTTTATCTGGTAAATATTCTTTAATGAAATGTTTTATAGTTTCTTTTCTACAGGGTAGTTTAACATTATAAACCGTATTGTTAAAAGGGGTTTCTGATTTTATTTGAATTTTATCATGGGGTGACTTAGAGATAATATATTGCAGTTTTTTATTATTAATTATTTCATCAAGGATAGTAATTTGTGAATTATCATTATCTTCTTGGTTTGAGTGTATTGTTTGTTGTGAATCTGGTGGTTTGATTTGAATGTCCGATATGATTTTTATCTTTGGTTGGTCAATTTTCTTATTATCTTCGGATCGACTTTCTGATGGGTTTTCTGCTATTTCTCGTAAATATTCAACAATGTCGAATTTTGAGTCGCCAGGGTTGTTTATGATTGATTCATTCTCATAGATGTTTAGTTTTATGCGTGACAGTGCGTCTGCATTTGTGTTTTGTTTTCCCTTTTTATAAATAATTTTATAGTCAAATTCTTCTAGCTTCAACCTCCATCTAATTAATTTAGAGTTAGGTTCTTTTAGATTGAATAGCCATGTGAGTGGTCTATGGTCAGTATAAATGTAAAACTTTTTTCCAAATAGGTAGGGTCTAAACGATAGCTAGTAGTTCTTTTTCTAAAGCTAAATATCGCGTTTCTGTTTCATTTAGTGTTCTTGAAGCAAATGCTATTGGTTTTTCGTCTTTAATAATTTTTTCGTTCGTATCACTAATGTTCTGTGATAGTACGGCGCCTAAGGCATAATTACTTGCATCTGTTGTTAGTATAAAGCCTTTACTAAAATCTGGATATTGTAAGATTGGTGAATTTATAAGCAGTGCTTTACAATGTTCAAAAGCATCAATGAATTCTTTAGTATGTGTTACTTTGGCGTTTTTCTTGAGACATTTTGTCATTGGCTTGGTAATTTTGGCAAAATATTTTATAAATTTTCTATAATATCCAACAAGTCCTAAGAATGATTTAATATCTTTCTGGGTCTTTGGGATAGGAAATTGTTTTACCGCTGATATCTTATCAGGATTTCGTTTGATTCCTTTTTCTGATACCAGGTGTCCTAGATATTGTTCTTCCTTTTTTAGAAATTCGGATTTATCAAATTGGATTTTGAATCTATAGTATCTTAACCTGTCAAATATTTGTCGTAATTTTTCGACATGTTCTTGCAAGCTCGTACTAAATATTATTATGTCGTCAAGATAAACAAAACATATCTCATTTTGTAAGCCTCTGAGGATGTTATTCATTACTCTCTGAAATGTCGCTGGAGCGTGTTTCAGTCCAAGGGGCATTCTTGCGAATTCATAATGTCCTGTGTCAGTGTTAAAGGCTGTTTTCGGTATATCATCTTTATTATTATTATTATTCACGTATGGGCCCTAGTGGACCACGCGAAGTACAATTAGAGGCGTTTGTTGTTGTTAGCCTTCCTTTGTGCCCATACTAATTTCATTCTTTCGCTATGAGCTTTTTTCCTTTCGTCAGACCAAGTTGTTTCAGTCTTCCTACATTTTTCTCTCTGGCCAACCTTCCAAACGTTTACCTTGTGTCTGAAACAGCCTCTATCCTGAATTTCACTTTGTGTAATATTTGCTGATCTTAGGTCCTCTTTAATTGAAGCAATCCGTTTAATTATTTCTACTTTAGCTTTACTCCTATTTTCATAAAATTCGACTATTTGTCTAGTTAACCTACTCGGATTCATCCGTTTTATGTGTCCGTAAAACTGAAGTCTTCTTTTTCTCATATCGCTATGTATATCTGTGTATTGTTTGATTTCTTGGTTTTCTCGAAGTCGGTATGTTGTGCTATTTATTTGTTTAGGGCCTAGGATTTTTCTTACGATTTTTCTTTCCTTCTTTTCAATGTCCTCGATGTCCCTCTTTCTATTCAAAATGAGCGTTTCTGCAGCATATAGACATTCTGGCTTAATAACTGTGTTGTAATGTCTCAGTTTTGTGTTTTTAGATAGGCATTTTTTGTTGTAAATATTTTGTGTAAGTCTCAATGCCGTTTCCATTTTTTGACATCTACCCTTATTGGCCGCTTTTTCCAACCCATTTTCCATGATTACTTCACCCAAATATTTGAATTGAGAGACTCGTCTGATGTTACCATATTTTGTTTTTAGAAATGGCTTTCTTAGTCTGTTGCAGGTCATCTCAGGTTGTGTCTTTTCAAAGGAAATTTGAAGTCCTACATTTTCTGCTGTTTCTTTTAGAATTTCAATCTGTTTCTGTGCCGTTAATACATCTTGAGCTAAAATTGCTAGATCATCAACAAATGCCAGACAATCAATTTTGATGTTGGTTCTCCCCAGTTTAATGGGCTGGTCAATATTCAGGGCCGACTTTTTTTCACGCCACTCCTGTATTACTTTTTCTAGAATACAGTTAAATAAGAGTGGCGAGAGTCCATCCCCTTGTCTCACTCCAGTTTTAATTTCGAAGGGCTCTGAGATCTCACCCATGAATTTAACTTTTGACCTTGTGTTAGTTAACGTTGCTTTAATAATTGCCAGCGTTTTCAAATCTAGTCCTTGTTCTTTCAAGATTCGGAATAAAGATTCGCGGTCAATAGAATCATATGCTTTTTTGAAATCCACAAATGTACAGACGAGATTTTTATTGTACAGTTTTTGATGTCTTAGAATCAACTTCAGATTCAGGATCTGTTCAGGGCAGGATCTGCCCGGTCGAAAACCTGCTTGATATTCACCAATGTTCGGTTCTAACTGTCCCTGTGCTCTGTCTAGTAGACATTGAGATAGATTCTTGTAACAAACTGGGAGAAGAGATATCCCTCTATAGTTGTTTACATCCGTTCTATCTCCTTTCTTATGTAGTGGATGGATTAGAGCATCTTTCCAATCTTCCGGAATCCGTTCGGTTCGCCAAACTTCTTGTAGAATTTTGGTTATTTCCTTGATTGTACCTGGACCAGCGGATTTCAAAAGTTCAGCAGTGATTCCATCTTCACCAGAAGCCTTGTCATTTTTAAACCGCTTGATTTGCCTAATTATTTCATCTTCATTCGGTGGTAATGAATCTGGGTTTGTTTGTTTAGGCTTTAGTGTTGTTAATTTGTTTAAGGGCTCAGAACAGTTTAGTATTTGTTCAAAATATTTCGCAAGTTCTTTGCAATTGTCTTGGTTATTTAGAGCTAATTGTCCGTTTTCCTTTTGGAAGCAAAGACTTTGCGGTTGATAGCCTGTTAATTTAGTTTTAAATGTTTTGTAAAAGTTTCGGGTGTTATTTTTTTGGAAATCTTTTTCTATATCATATATCATCTTTATTGATTTCTATTTGATGAAATCCGTTGGCAAGATCTAATGTTGTAAAATACTGTGCTCTTCCCAATTTATCTAGAATCTCATTTATGTTTGGGATTGGAAATTTGGCGTCAATCGTTTGTTCGTTTAGTTTTCTATAATCGACAACCATGCGCCATTTTTGTTTGTTTGATGCATCTAATTTCTTTGGCACTATCCAAATTGGTGATGACCAAGGTGAATTGGATGGTCGTATTATTTTTTGTGATAAAATTTTCGATACTTGTTCTTTGACTTCGTTTTTATGTACTTCCGGGTATCTATAAGTTTTAGTGTAGATAGGAGTATCGTTTTTTAGCTTGATATCGTGTTTAATCGCATTTGTGAATGTTAAGGGTATGTCTTCGTGGTGGAAAATATCTCGATATTTAAAGCGTAGATTTCTTATTGCATTTTTCTCTTCTTTGTTGCAATGTTGTAGCCTTAAGTTCTTCATATTGGCTTTCAATAAATTATCTTGTTTTTTTGTTTATTGGTTCGTATCTATCGGGACTTGTATTTATGAAATTGAGGTCATTGATATTGACTTCTTCAATTTTTTCATACTCATTAAATTTTATCTTAATTGTCGACTCGGAATTATTTAATAGTGTCGTAGTTACTAGATGGTTTTCGACTTTTACGAGACATTGTGGTATTTCTGCTGATCCTATTTTTTTGTGTTGCAATATTCCATAGCCTTCTTTTATATCGACTGGAATTTTAATTATTTGCAAAGTTCTAGGTTGAATTGTAAACGATGTATGAATGGGCTTTGTTTTATTCATAATCGATCGTCCTTTTGATTAAGGACTAATTAAAGATTTGAAATTTATACTTGCGTCTAGTTGCATTAAGAGGTCTAATCCTATTAATCCATCAAAATTTTCGGAAAAATTAAATAAATAAAATTTATGTTTAATATTTGATTTGAAATTTGAGAATAGAGGTAAAATTGCTGTTTCGTTATGAAAAGAGACTGCATGTGCTGTTTGGACTTGGAAAGTTTCTTGTTTAATATATTTTGAAAAATAGTTATACGCGATTTCTGGGTTGATAAAGCTTTTCGTACTGCCGGTGTCAATTAGGAAATTAGCATTAATGTCGGGTATATGAATATAGGGTAGTTCTGTTGAATAATTATTTAAATATGCTACGTCGAATCTTTCATTCTGGTGGTATGGGTAAAATTCTGATCGTTTTCTGTGTGATCTTCCTCATAGTTTTGTTCATAGCTGTTCTCATTGTAATCATTATCGTATTGGTGATCGTTTGGATCTGATGGTTGATCATATTCATTATTTTCGTTGCATTCGTCGTATTCATTATGTTCATTATAGGTTTCTTGTTCATTTGTGAACATATTCTGATGTAAGGCGGCGTTACTTGAGCTTGTGTCCATAGGTTCTACTCTGTTGAAACGACTTCTGTCTGAGTTTGCTCTTTGTTGTCTGAATCTATTCGAGTTGGTTTGTGGGTGTGTGTACTGAGGTTTTAGGAAAGCTTGATTGGTGTTCGGAAATGGTCTTCTGAACTGGTTATTCTGACTCTGGTTAGGTCTTTGCGAAGTGTTTGGCTGATTTACGTTCTGTCTTTGTGACGTAGATGGTATGTTTTGATATGTACTTTGTCTTTGCAGTGTAGATGGTGTACTTTCATTCCTAGGTTGGTATTGGTTGAATTTCTGGTTTTGATTGCCATTTGGGAAGTTGTTTTTAAAGTATAAGAAGTTTTCTTCTTCGCGAACGTAAGACATTGCTTGTTCTAATGATTCGGAGTTCTTTAGTCTTACTACTAATTGCATGTTGTAGTGTAATCCGTTGATAAATGTTTTTAAGGCGAATTCTTCATAATGTTTCATTTGATTATTTTCTCGTTAATTGGCTCACTTGCTGCATTCAATTTTGAAAATAATAAACTTCTCGAGTCTTGTATTCTCATTCCAAATGTTAGGGGTTGTTCATTTCTTTGAGGTTTTAGGTTTATCAGGGCTTGTATCAAACAATCTGTAGATATTTGATCTTTGAAGCAATTTACTAGTGTTAACTTAATGTCATTCCAGTTCTTCAATTCTATCCGTGGTACTATTAAGTCTGCTGCTCGTCCAGTTAGTTTTCCAAAAATTGTATCCAGTAGGCATATATTAATTTGCGGGGTGGGGTTGTTTGAGTCTTGGAATGTTTTTATTAAATTTTCGCATGAGTTTAAGAATCTATTTAGCAATTTTGGGTTTCTGTCGAATTTAGGAATATTATCAGATTGATATCTTAACAAATTGTAATTTATCTCTGGCATTTTAGTTTTGGTTTTTGTAATCGTTTAATTTGAGAGATTATTTACTATTTTGTCAACTGAAGAATCAATTTTTGTGTTTTTTGGAAATCAATAGTTTGAAAGTTACGTATGTAAATATATAAATATATATAAATATAAAATATATGTGACAAGTTCGGGCTCTTAATATATAAAATGTGGTTTTAAATCGAAAGTGCGTTAAATCGAAATTGTATGTTAAATCGAAAATTTATGTTAAATCGAAATTGTATGTTAAATTGGAAGATTTATGTTAAATCGAAATCGAAAAATTTATGTTAAATTAAAATTGTATGTTAAATCGAAAAATCGAAATTATATATGTTAAATTTGGAAATAGTTAAATTGGAACTATAACTTATTTTTACTAGAAATTTATGATTGATGAAATTCGAAAGGGTACTTACAGAAGTAGTATCTTCATTCGAGATGAGGTTGTTGAGGGTTTGCTGAGGGTGATGAGTGTTGTGGGTTGTTGCTTTGGGTTTCTTTGGGTTGGCTTGGGTTTGTTGCGGTTTTGCTGCTCGTTGTTGTTTTTGTTGTGGATCCTTCCAACTTTTTTCTTGGACGGTCCTGGGTTGTTGGATTTTTCTGAATCCTGTGGTGGTTTTCCTTCGCTTGCTGCGGTTTCTGCGGATCCTCCCAATCTTCGCTTGGTGGTCCTTGTGCTTGAGGTTCCAATGTTCGCTTGGATGTCCTCTGCTTTCTGGGTTTCCAATGTTCGCTTGGATGGCCCTGTTGAGATCTTCCTTCCTTCTTGCAGGCGGTATTCTCCTTCCTTTGCTTTCGTCGAACCGTGGTTTGAAGTTACCTTAAATCGGTGCTATCTACTTCAAGCCTTCGGGTTGCGGGGTTTCTTTCTGGATAAACTCTTGATAGAAACCGTGTTTTTTCTTTGCCTAAGATCGGCACTATTTAAGAAAGACACATTTCGAAATCCGTACGACTGCGCCAGTTAAATCAAAAGTCTCGGAAGTACTCTTTTTAAAAACTTTATTTAAATTTTACAAAGTGACGTGAACCAAACTACAAATATTCAAACTTAGGTTAATAAAGTGAGAGTAGAGCGTACTGCACTACTTTGAAAAAGAGAAAATCTGATAAAATGTTACTGTCTCGTCCTTTTATATAATTAAAAGGGTTAAGTCAGCATTAAAGGTGCTGATAGGCGTTTTGTCGGTACATTTCCATATATGGTCAGCCAAATAGTAGATGTAACTCGCGAAGTTCGACACTTCTATTGACACGTCGAACTAAATAGCAAAAAATCAACTTGATTTAACCTTTTCAACTACTTGATCGTAAACATCATTTGCCATGCATTAATACGTCTCGATATTGTGTCATTTGAAAGTGGTATAGTTTTCAACTTTTTTGTTTCTTCCGGACTTATCATCACATTGACTAATATCAATAGCAGCGAGTAAAATGAACTTTTCCGCAATCGTGTGGAGTTTAGACTCTCTGACAACTCAAGTGCTGAGGTCCCATTATGGCTTGATTTGTTGATTTTAGAAAAATTCTAATGGCTCGTTTTGGAATGACTGGTGTTTTGTTTCCAGTTGACAGACTAATTTTGAAGGTATTCTCCTTCCTTTGCTTTCGTCGAACCGTGGTTTGAAGTTACCTTAAATCGGTGCTATCTACTTCAAGCCTTCGGGTTGCGGGGTTTCTTTCTGGATAAACTCTTGATAGAAACCGTGTTTTTTCTTTGCCTAAGATCGGCACTATTTAAGAAAGACACATTTCGAAATCCGTACGACTGCGCCAGTTAAATCAAAAGTCTCGGAAGTACTCTTTTTAAAAACTTTATTTAAATTTTACAATGTGACGTGAACCAAACTACAAATATTCAAACTTAGGTTAATAAAGTGAGAGTAGAGCGTACTGCACTACTTTGAAAAAGAGAAAATCTGATAAAATGTTACTGTCTCGTCCTTTTATATAATTAAAAGGGTTAAGTCAGCATTAAAGGTGCTGATAGGCGTTTTGTCGGTACATTTCCATATATGGTCAGCCAAATAGTAGATGTAACTCGCGAAGTTCGACACTTCTATTGACACGTCGAACTAAATAGCAAAAAATCAACTTGATTTAACCTTTTCAACTACTTGATCGTAAACATCATTTGCCATGCATTAATACGTCTCGATATTGTGTCATTTGAAAGTGGTATAGTTTTCAACTTTTTTGTTTCTTCCGGACTTATCATCACATTGACTAATATCAATAGCAGCGAGTAAAATGAACTTTTCCGCAATCGTGTGGAGTTTAGACTCTCTGACAACTCAAGTGCTGAGGTCCCATTATGGCTTGATTTGTTGATTTTAGAAAAATTCTAATGGCTCGTTTTGGAATGACTGGTGTTTTGTTTCCAGTTGACAGACTAATTTTGAAGGCTTCATACTTTCCGCGGACAGAACTTGATAGCAAACAACACATTGCGGTTTGTCATTCAAGGCAATGAATCAATATTTTAAATATGTATCATTATACAATCTGGTCTTTTTCTTTACTGCGTTTCACCAGATGTAGACGGTGCATTTCATTTTATCACAAATGTATTCATTTTATTAAATATTATTAATGTACTTTATTACCACACTGTTATTAATTTATTTTACAGTGAGTGAGAGAAGAAATCAAAGTATTTATCACTGGATGAGAGAAGAAGTCGTAGTACTTGTTTTTTTTGAAAACGCAGTTAACAATGAAACTCTTCGTCTCGTTCCTTTATTTTTATTGCCAAAGCGCATAGCTTGTACGAGCGCATAGCTTGCCTAAGCGCGCTCGAAACGAATGATCCTTCTCGCATGCGCGAGTGTGTACGTGGGCGTGTCATTTTACAAGTGCGTGCAAGTGCAGGGCGCAGGTTCAAACTGCTAAAAGTAATATATGGCGAACTACAAGACTTGCCTATATAAGAACAAGGGGTTACACAAGTCTTGTAATTCGGCATTTGTGGTTGTATGAGCTATTTCGCTATAAGTATAACGGCCCATTCACACATTCATCCGACATTGTCTATTCATCATTTAATACAATGACAAATAGATAATTCGTTTTTTTCATGATTCGTACGCATGTGAACACACTCGTAGGAGTTTAAAAGCCATTTAAAAATAAAAAAGTTTTTTTATAAATCACGATACAGAAAAAAGGGATGAATCCTCGCCATGTTAACCGTGCGATGTAAAACTTTGATAAATGTCAATTAAGGTGTAGTCAGGCGATCGCAACGTTTTTTAATTAATTTTTTGGCTATTTAGTGAGTCGTGACACTAAAAAGGTTGTGAAACGATGATCTAGTGGTAAATCTCTTTAAATATATTGTGGAATTTTCAACATATATTCTGTGACTGCCAGTTAAATGTGGCATCAAAAGCCAGAGTTCGAGTTGACCCGAATGTAACTTATCGTCTCGGAACTAGATCTATTATTAGAAACCCTTCTTATACCAGTTTTATACTGTAGAAATAAAAACGCCTCATCAACCACTCTTCCAGTCCAGTCCAGGTAACAACGTCCAGTGTTTTGAACTATGACTTTCGAAAACGGCGGAAAATCAATATATCTAAAAATTTCCAATTTTTTCCAACTTTTTTACTTCAATATATCTAAAACAAAAGATAATACACTGTATATGCATATTGGTATGAGAGTATCGTTTAAAAGAATATCCGACCACCTTACGAAATTCATGTATTTTGTCCACTCAAAATGAATCGCCATTAAAGTCGAGTCGGATACTAGTAAAATCCATTAAAATGCCTCTCTTATGTTCAACATGCATGATTTTATTTTTCGTGGAAAAAAGTTTATTTCGGAAATATGACCAATAATTCTAGTACGCGGGTCGTGCGGAAAGTTCTCGATCTAAAAAAGAAAACGCGTTTTCACACAACAACGTTCCAACACGTTAACACCATCAGAATAATGCGATCTATTCAACTTTGCAATATAAGCGATTACCTCAGGTTTGACCTTTTTGCATGATGCTTGTGAGCATGAGCATTCCAAAACGATAACCACCAATTTCAAAATGTGCTTCATCTAAAAAGATGATTTTTTAGAAAAACCATCTGTTTGTTCTTTGATCCTACCTATCCACGACGTGGCACGTGTGGCTTTAGTTCATGTGTTATTTGAGCCTTATTTGCCTTCAGAGCAATATCCTTTCGTAAAATATGACATGTTGTGGATTCTGAATCCAAATTGTTGTGAACGTCGACTAATGGAAATTTCTAGGTCTTCAGCAACACTTCCACGTACCAAATCAATATGCTCTTATGAATGACCACTAGCTCTATATATACTGCTCGTCATTTATCTTCCACCGAATCAGTTTCTTGAAATTTTTGAACAATTCGATTGATAGTGCTTCCAAATGGATAATTGTACAAACTGTAAATATAACGTAATTTTCTAAAAATATATTTCACTGAACGCCCATTTTCATAAAATTTTATGACAACATATTCAACAATTTTAACGCCTTGTATTGTGTACGACTCCATTTTTATATATGTCATACATTACACTTCTGAAATGAGATTAAACCTTGGCAAATTCACAACGCCACCTGTGTTTTATTCAAGAATTTAAAAAAACGCTCTATTTGAAACATTTATAATATACTGATGACGATTCGACGAGATCGTACTCATCATTTTCAAGTATTCTCGTCGAAACGTTGTGAAATCTAAATACTTCACAGCAAACTCAAAGAGATTTAGCACTAAACATCAAGTTATTATTTTTAACTTCTCGACACGCGTTTCGCTAACCATGTTGGCATCATCAGGAGATGATTTCTTTTTAGTGAGTTTGATGATTTTTGTGAGATTAAATATTTTATGATTTAATCTCACTAGCATGGTTAGCAAAAAACCACTAGCATGGTTAGCAAAACCCGCTTCGTTATGTTAAACAAAAGTCATTTGATGTTTAGTGGTAAATCTCTTTGCGTTTAGTATTTCACACCAATCAAAGAATTGATGTACTTTTCAGTAACCATTCTTGACATCATTTGAAAGAAGAGTTTGCAAAAAATGCATAGTTATTAAATCACCAAAAATAATATGATAAGTATTATTATTTTAAGCAAATATGTAAAAGCATATTTGAGCACTAATAACTGGGTATTATTTAACGAATAAACTAGAAATAAACTAATAAATATTGTTAAAACAATTTTTAAAAAATTATGAATCACGCCATACAGCAACCACAATAGAAGCCATCTTTATTATCTTTAACAAATTAAGAGGATCCCCACGACAAAGGGTGTTGACGACAAAAATTATTTCAGTGTGTGTCAGTGTGGGTATTTAAATTCGATTTAGAACCAGATTTATTCTGTACGCAAATATCAAGATATGCTTTTTATTTACGAAGAAGCTACTGCCAACTGGATTAGAAATATACCAAGATGTTTTCAACGCGTTCGAAAAAATAGGCTAAAACGGCGCTAGGCTTACATAGACTCAAATGGTGGACATTTTAAATATTTAGTTTAATAAAACAATTAATCACGTGTTTCTTAATGCCGTGAATAGTTTAAAACGTGTAATTGTGTTATGGTGCGAAAAATTAGTGCTAGTAATTTCAGTTTTTCATTTTTGCGTAAAAAAATAAACCAAATTTTTGCTGAATCGTATGAAATAAATGGCTATAAAAATATTACAGTTTATTTGCAAATTGGTAACAATTTGCAATATTAAAGTTAAAGTTAATTTGCAATGTTAAAGCTATTTGCATAAAATTATGCAAATGGTTATATTTTGGTTATGTTTAATTAAACTTTTTTTTCAAAATAATATAAAGAATCGTTAGTTAAATTTATGAATGTTATTTTCTTTACATCCTGTATATATAATGTCACTGTTTCATAAAAATGTAGAAATCCACCAAGAGACACTAGTAAAGTTACTCATTAGGATTGTTAAGCTGAACCTAAATTAATATAAATCCTCGTTTTGATCATTACAACGACTAATATGAAAATGCGAACAAAGGTCCATCGAAATATGAAAGAGAATATGCTTTATAAGCCATCCCTGTATAACCCACAGTACTAACCATAAACTGAATATCGACAATATATCATAGATAATAAGATCACAGCTCATACAAATCCCTGCTATAATCTCTCCAATATGGACTTTATTGTAAACAAGCAATATTTATGTCGCGTAAAACTCGATCAAACAATGGTATTATGTAGTTTTTAAGCTTATAATAATCACCCACATCGCAGATAATCACGCGCAAGATGGATAACGTACGTTTAAGATAGGTCAGGCTGAACGATGTTATTCCTACACGGAGAGATTGAGCTGGAAGAAAGCCAACATCAGCAAAACAAACTTCTACATGGTCGGATTCCGATAAAAACCAAGTAAAATATTTGCTATAAAGCGGTATACAATTGCAGTTTGAATATAAAGATGGCGGCTTGGAAATGAACAACGAGAACTCTACTTTGAGTGGAGTTTTATTTTGAAGAAATGAAACTGTATATCTCTTTCGTCTTTGTATGGTTGTGTCGATAGTTTGATTGAGACAGTAAGGAATGAAAAACTTTTTACGATTATGAATTAAACTAAAAGCTGTGTAGATAAGATGGCTTAAAGAAATTGCTTTAATAATAATATCGAAACATAATATTGCTTCATTTTGGATGAATTTGTATAATGATTTATTTTTTCCACTATGAAAATTATATATAATTGGATTAATTTTATAGTTTTGATTTGGTGACACCATGACGATATTAAATAATAATTAGAAACTCTTTATAGATGATTCAAAAAAATTCATAAAAATAAAGCCACAGTTATGGCTACTTCTTATGTCAAAGCATGTGACGTACATTGTACACGTGCTCGTTTAAAGATAATAAATGAAGTTCGTTTAAAGTTAATGAAGGCCCACGCAATTGATCTAGAATTCAACCAATGCCTTATGTTCTACCGCCGATAAATCTGGGAATCTCGCCGATCAGTCAAATGTCTCTATAATAGATTCTTCTAAAAACTACAATGTTTGACGAGCTATATACTGTCTAGCCATCCATCAAGACCACCTAAACAAAAAATTATTTTGTCACTAAAGCAAACATAATTCCATTCCAAGTCCCATCCAATTCTAGCTCAGCACCATTTTAAGCAACACGCCTTGTGGTGAACTATAAGAGGAAAAACCCAATTAGGACGATAAGCACGCATCTCCATCACAAGAAAATCTCGATTAACAGTCATCCTCAAAACAATCTTACTTGTCGCTGCAAAAAAGCATCACAAACTTATAATTAACTAAAGAATATAAATAACTACAGAATATTTTCGTCAAGAACGACCAGAACCTCGTCCTCTTGCATAACTCTGAACTGAACTCGAAAAAAGAATTGGCCACTAAACACCAAATGACTTTTTTAATCGTGAACAGAAAATTGAACTTGAACTCAAAATTGAAAATTGATGATTGGGTTAGCGAAACGTGGATTGAAAAGGTTAAAAAAGTTATTTTCTGTTTAGCGATAAATCTCTTCGAGTTTAGTGTTTCACCCCGAAGGTTCCAATAAAAAAATTGATAAGCCTGAACCTCAAAGCAATACAATCTCACAACATGATAAAAACAAATAATTTAAACCGTTTACTTTGTCATATGTTGTCTGCTGTCTCATACAGAAACACAAAAGTAAACAAGCAAAAAGTGTTTTCAGTTTGATTCAAATATATATACCGGGTGTTTTATTCCCCGGAATATTTACCTACAAGATTATTTTTTCATTCCCTAGAACAATTTATTACAGAGAACATCTCCAAGACTGCCGAGATCTCTTATGATCAAGTTTGAAGCTTTTTAATCCAAAGAACTGCTCGGAGTGTAGTAATCAACGTTACCATAGCCTATTCCATAAGTAGATACCATCTGAAACATATGCATGATTTCGTCTTAGATCGACAACAAAAACTACTACGAAAATTGAAAAAACTGGTACTATTTTAATGACCTAATTTAAATTTAATTTAAAATAATTTCGATCAAATATTAGTTCCTCAACATGCGGACCACTATTCATATGATATCACAAATATGATCAATTGTCATATCACAATATTGATAGGCGAATCACATTTTTTTCCGCCGTAGAGTTATTTTAAAAAACCATCTTTCGGCATCAAAACGAAGTATAATATACGAACCTACCGCGAATATAATCTGAAAAATCAGTTCCACATGCGATGTCGTCCCAAAAACATCATTTGAGACACTGCCTCAACAAACAGTATTTATAAAAACCACTTCTTAACTGCTTAACCATTTCGGAATTGCTAGAACCACTTCCAGCAATTCCGAAGTAAAAATGTTGACTTAAAATTCAAATACCCGGGACAGCCAACAAAATAATTGGAGGAAGAAGAAGAGAATCCAGTGGAAGAAAATCCTTTTCACACACTAATCTAGAGTTCGGACAAGAACTCGGAGTAATACCACAAGCCATTTCTAAAGGTGTACTCAAGCTAGATTGTTGCTTTTCGAACTCAACAAGAAATAGCAGACAGTTTAACTGTTGGTCGCCAAACCATTTCTGATCGTGTTCATGCCATTGGAAAGATCCGGTAATACAGGAAAATGGTTACCACATCAGCTGAACAACAGACAGATGAAAAAGCGAAAAACGGTGTGAGAAGTTTTACTTTCTCGCCATGAAAAAAAAACTTTTTTGAATCGGATCGGACTGGAGACGAAAAATTAATATATTTCGAGAACACAAAACGCAGAAAACCATAGGTTCACCCAGGACAAGCATCAACATCGACCGTAAGACCGAATCGCTTTGGAAAGAAGACAATACTGTGCATTTTGTTGGATCAAGAGGGTGTCGTGTATCATGAGCTTCTGAAACCAGATGAAACAGTTAATACCGTTCGATACCGTCAAACAAATGATCAATTTGAACCATACATTGATCGAGAAGCGACCAGAATGGGCTACAAGATACGGAAAAGTTATTTTGTTGCACGACAACGCCCCATGGCACACTGCGAAAGCGGTTAGGGAAATCATTTTTGCATATTTCTGCGGCTGATAACTCTTGCTCCGCCCGCCGTACTACCAGACTTAACTTCTTCCAACTGCAACTTATTTTCATCGATATCTCACGCACTTTTCATGAACCACTTCAACAATTACGGATATATCTAAAAATAGCTTGATGACTGGACCACCTCAAAAGATGTTCAGTTTTTCTGGGAATACATCCATAAATTGCATGAGAGATGGGAAAAATGTGCAACTAGCAATGGCGCATACTTTGAATAAACCCAAATTAAACGTGTTTTTTATAAATAAGAATTATTAATCGTCACACCTGGTAATTTATTCAAATCAAAACTTTCAAATATTTTTTTTGCCGAATATAGAAAGTCATCACTCTTCTCTTTGCGATGATAGTTGCTCTAGACCAGGGGTCTCCAAACTTTCCAGTCTTAGGGCCATATTGATTACTCCAGTAAGATCCAAGAGCCAAAACCGTTTTAATTTTCCTGCCACTCTTTTAATTTATAAACTAGTCGCCGAGTATGCACCCTAAACGAGCATACGCTTGCTGAATTAGCTAGTCGCGAGCCGGAATTATGGCACTGGCGGGTAGTTTGGAGACCCCTGCTCTAGAAAGTTAACAAACAAATATCATTTTATCAGCTTCGTATTCCCATAACATGGCATCATGTGACTTGTTACTACCAAAGTTACAACAAAGATAATTATTAAGTTTTCATGCATATAATCGAAATCACTCATAAAACATTTTTCCAGAACGGAAACAAGTTAAAAAAAAGACATAAGCGTAGACATCTGCAATAGAGAGCAATTATTTTAATTGAGCTCAAATAAATCTGAATGAATAAATTCAGAGTTAGCATTTTATTAAAGTAATCCCGATACTGTTGAAAAATAAATAACAAGCGTTTTAATTATACTTGGAGGCAACCCTTCCAGCGATTTTTAGTTCATCCATTTTGTTGAAAAGCAAATTTGTACAAAATTTCTGGTAATGCAAAACAAATTAATACACAGTGTTTCTATAAAAACCAATTCCATTTTTTTTTATTTGACCTATTGATAGCAGTTATTCAGTATATTGGTATTTTTTGAATTAAAATAGCTTCATCTGCTTTTAATAACCTTACAGGAATATTTCTTACGTCTGGAGATCTTTTTTCATTCTCGTCAAGGAAGAGTATGTTTTATGGTGAATTATTTGGTATGTTCTCATTCTGTTCTCAGTGTTTTTGTTATTCCGCAAAAAAATTTGATTCAAATTATAATTATTTGAAGATATTCTAGCGATGCAAACTAATACGTGAAGGAAAAGCAATCATAAAAAATGATTTATCTCCAAGCTTTCAGTCATTATACAGTTAATGTATGGGGTGTGTTAGGAGAGGAGGAACTAGGTAAAAATTTATTTGAGAACAAAAAAATGCAACACTGTAAAAAGTATATGCAACTGAATTAATTTTATATTTTTCTGTATACTACGACACCAAAAAAATCAATTTTCATGTCATAAAGGATCTTTCAAATCTTTCTTGATAATATATAGAATTTGCGTTGATTTCAAAAAACATTTTATTGATAATTGAAGCATAGTGCATGATATTTAAAGACGAAAGTCAATATCTGCCAAATTACCACCTCTTGCCATAGACGTGTACGCTTTTGTAAAAATTTTGGATGACATTTTGGCATAACTGTCGCTCTGTCTCACCAATGGCTCCAATAATTTAATCGTTAATTTACTTTTCCCGTAATCCCAAAGAAAATAATCCAACGGTATCAAATCACATACTCTTGGTGGCCAATTAACATCGCCGTTTCTTGCAATAACTCGTCCAGGAAATTTTTCTATCAATAAATAAATCGGTTCAATAGCAGATTGAGGTGTAGCAATGTTAGTCAATTCAGCCTACAAAACTCCACGATATCGAACATCATTCACCGTCAGAGCTTCACCAGCAGCATTCTGAAAAAATACGGCCCAATTAAACCTCCTGGCTATAATGCACTAGAAACGGTGACTCGTTTAGGATATCACCTCATGAATCAATCGTGGATTTTCCTCACCCCAAATGTGGAAATTTTATTTACTAGCATTTGAAACAATTTGAAAAAATGCTTCATCTGAAAAGATGATTTTTTTAGAAAAATCATCCATTTGTTCTTTGATCCAATTTACAAATGCACGGTGTTTTGATTATCCAATGGCTTTAGTTCCTATGTTATTTTAATCTTATATACCTTCAGAGCTAAATCATTTTGTAAAATACGCCATGTTATGGTTTCACCGAGTCCAAAACGTCAACTAATTGACATTTCTGAGTCTTCAGCAACACATTCACGTACCAAATCAATATGCTCTTGTGGTTATTCACACCACGACTATACATTGCTCTTCCTATATATTCCACCGAACCAGTTACTTCAAATTTTTGAACAATTAGATTGATAGTGCTTTCAGTTGGACGGTTGTGCAAACCGTAATCACGTAATTTTCTAAAATATCTTATATATATATATATATATATATATATATATATATATATATATATATATATATATATATATATATATATGCACTATTGTGAAATATAACAGAAAATATCTTGGTGACGTAACTCACATGATTCAAATTCGTTTAAAGTTGCTAGTAGCTGGGGTTATCGCTCAAGACTTCGACCACTGCTATCGCATTCATGTTTTATCGACGATATAGCTAGAAATTTTGTAGACCAGTCGAGTGTCTCAATCGCAGATACTTCTGAATACTGCACTGTTTCGTATGTCCACTCTTCTTCAACATTTTATTTTGTAAGTACCTACTGTTAACTGTGTAATTTCTCTTTCATTATTACATCTGACATTGTCATGTTAGCCGGTATGAGTGCTGCTATGCTGGTGTTGATAAGTGCACAGAAAGAAGGGAATAATTCAGAAAATGTATGAATGAAGGAATATATTTAGAATAATTATTACAATTTACTACATGCAAACCTATACTAAAACAAATATTCTTTACGCAATTTACAATTTTATTACTTTTAAAATTATGCATTTGTTTTTTGTTCTTATATATAAAATTTAATATATTTATTTAATTTAATAAAAATAAATAATAAAAAAATTCCTTCTTTAAAAAAAAGGTAAAGTGTTAGGGTTAGAGGCGCATCAGCAACTAGGCTATTTAGCGACTGGACCTACAGCTTAACCTGGGTTCCGAACCACGGTCATCAGCTTTCGACAAACCCAGGCCATCACCCCCCTCGGGCTATAAATCCTTAGTTATGTGCCTACCCATAAGTCTATCAGGAAACCTACCGAAAGGCCCTGGCTTTAACTGGCGTGACTGAGGGGTAATTCGTAGTCGGATTTTACACACTTGTCTAGAAACAATCACAAACATTTAGAAAGTAAACAGAAAAAGAAAGAAAGAAAAACAACCATCTGAGCGCTGGAATCGAACCAACTACCGCTCCAGTGCGGTTTCGGCACAGCAGCGACAGGCTGCTGCTCTTACAGTCCCCACCAACGCGACCGGCTACCTTCTTTACTTTAAGTGAAATTTGTAAACTATTGCAAAAACGTGTGTGCCTAGGAAAGTAAAATACACAAAAAATTGAAATTTTTATGACATTTTTTTTTCATTTTATTGCTTGGACTTTTTACCATTTTAAATGTCCACCGCGTGACCGCTTACACGACTCAATCCTCCAATTTTCGATGGCTTTTCAGCACATTTCGGCGGGTGTCTAGGCCATGACTTAACAAATATTTGTTTTCAACTGCTCAAGACTTTGAGGGTTGTCTACGTAAACACGATCTTTCCCGTATCTCCACAAAAAAAGTCCAACGGAGTCAAATCGCATGATCTCGGCAGCCAATTAAGATCACCAAATCTCGAAATTATACAATCTGGGAACTTCTCGCGCAATAAAGCCAAAATTGGTCGAGTTGTGTGGCTTATGGCGTCGTCTTGTTGGAACCACTTATCGCTCAGATCGAAAACTTCAATTTCTGGCCAAAAATAATCCGTTATCATACAGCTATGGCTCTTCGAACTGACGTTAATAGTCACTCTTTCTTCGTTTTTGAAGAAGTACGGGCCAATAACACCATCAGACCATAACGCGCTCCAAACAGTCACCTTTTGCGGATACAATGGACTCTCCACAATCACTTGAGTGTTTTCAGAGCCCCATATACAGCAATTTTGTTTATTTACGCATCCGCCGAGAGAGAAATGAACCTCAACGCTGAAGAAGATTTTGTTCGAAAAATCAGGTGAATGTTCAAGCACTAAATCAACGTATGCTCGGCGCATTCCATGGTCGACGGGCTTCCATTCTTGCCTGAATTAAACTTTGTAAGGATCAAGATGCAAGTCCAAATGCAAAATATGCCATAATGTTCTATAAGTCAAGCCCACAGACTGTGAACGCCGAGGAATCGATAAATTTGGGTCTTCAATCACACTTTCACTACTAGCAGCGATATTCTTCATCGAGCGAGCGTTACAATGATTCACATGTCTTACCACATTCCCAACAGACTCAGAATTTTCAAATTTATTGACTGTATTGGAAATTGTGCGCTCAGGAGGACGATTATGGCGACCACATTCTGCTCGTAAGGCGGGAAACGTGGCTATGGCAGAATCACCATTTTTGTAAAAACTTAACAATTCCAAATCGTTGTTCGGTGGTTAAACGATCCATATTGTAAAATGGCAAACATTAGGCTAAACAAAGCACACTTTGGATGACATTTCAGTTTAACAGTTGCCAAAATACAGGGCTATATTTTCCGAATCACGAAATGTATAACTGTGTATCAAGAAATTGAAAGTCAAAGCAGAAAATACGCAACATGGGTGGGCTAGCTCTCTGCGTCTTCGTGGGTCATTACTTTTCAGGTGCGTCCTTGCATGCTCTCGTTCAACAGATGCATGTGTCTTGACGACCAAAAATTGAACAAGTGTGGACATACCTTTTGACAAGCTGCATACGTAAGAAGAAATTTCAAAATCCTTTCTAATTGGAAATTTATATCACAAATATTTTAGTCGTTATATGTTTTAAATTCGTATCAACTCTGTACAATTATTAAACTAATAAATAAGTCTATATTAAAATGTCATAAACAAGGACACGTGTTCAGATTTTCGAAGTGGGCCATAACGAATAGCTTAGTGAAGCAATTTTTTAATTTGATATATTAACTTCATTAATTAGAAACTTTTGCGGAAAATTAAATTTTACTTTGAAAAGTTCAAGCGGGTCATACTTAAAACTTCCTTAATAGAAGGAACTTTATCAAGAATATTATGTGTGTGGAAGATAATTATCTTAGAAAAAAAATTACATTAGCATTTTTAAAAGAAATAATTTACTATATCGTGTTTCAAAACTAGGTTTAATATGAAAACTAATAAAAAAAAGGTAGGCAGTCATGGGAACTGCCGACAGAAGTGAAAACTTGAAACATTGGAATAACTGTGTTTTTTTTTTATTTTTAAATTAATTTTTCTTTAAATGTCTAATTACAATGTATAATTCTTTTTCACGTAGGATCGAGGATCTAAACAGATATGGTGAATTTGAATGATATAAGTTTACAAATAATCATTTTGCAAAAAATAACAAAACACGTATTTTATTTCTGACAATTTAAACCAATAAACAATCATTTTGAGAAATTTAATTTATTATAAAATTTTATAGAATGTTTAATTTTAAAATATGCGAAAAAAATACTATCGAACAACTAGAAATCTGTTTTACCACGCTAGTAAGATAACTCCTAAGCCACTACGAAATATACATTACACGATGTATTGCAAAGATTAAATATTAGAAAAATAAATAATATCTAATTTTTCAACGCAAATATTGATACCAATATTGGAAATATTTGAAAATAAATGTTTTTTTTGTTAATCATTTTTCTACATAAAAATATTAGCATATTAAGTCCTCACTCTTGTACTGCACAGTGATTCTATAATTAAACAACTAAAATAATGATTATCTAAAAAACAATTTAATTTAAAGCACATTAAAACACATTTAAAACACAACTGGCATCGCCAGTCTGGCGCAACACGTCACTAGCATGTCGGTGACGTGAACCATAAGTTTTGCCCCTACCGAAAATCGCCCAACATGGTTAAAGAAGTTTTCACTTCAAAATAAAAAATAATAGAAAGTGTATTATATTAAATTCAGTGGGAATTTGAACGCTCACTGCTAAAGACTTAAGGCCCGAAACCGGTCTCGAGAAACACTTGCTGACATTGGGGGTAAAGCATCAATAAATTTTCCTTGATATTTGAATATTTTGATAATGTTTATCGCCAACAATGGTGTTTATAAAACTGCTTTATTGCAAGGAAGAAAGTATGTCTTAATATATCAGATAAATTTCTACTCGTGAAGTCGATAATGCCCCGAGTTCTCCTATACGATGGTTGCTATTTATGTATACGGAAAAATAAATAAAAACAAATATATATTATTGAAAATGGTTTTATTGTTTTTCAAAAAATTCTGCGCGATGATCGATACACTTTTGCATACGTTTGAACCAATTTTCACACTTTTTCCATTCCGATTAAAGTATCTCCAAAACATACATTTTGAACGCATCAACCGCTTCTTCTAGCGTCGAAAATCGTTGAACAGGTAGGTACGGGACGAGAACTGCACGGACGAGAACAAAAAGAAATCATTGGGCGCCAAATCAAGACAATCACCCATCAATTCGATGTTTTGACCGGTAAAATATTGAGTTGTTCGGTCCTATGTGTGAGAATTCGCTTTATCATGGTGAAGAATGATCCTGCATCGCTGGTTGTTTTTTCTTATTTCTTCAAAGACTTGTGGCAAACAAATGGTTGTGTACTATTCAGAATTGACCGTTCTACGACTTTCTAGTGACACTGTAGCCACATTTATTAAAAAAAAAACAGGCGACCATTTGCTTCTTGCGCGAGTAAATTTTGTTAGGTTTGGCTCATTTTGAAAGACCCATACAGTCGACTGTCGCTGTCGCTGTTTACTTTCAGGCTAATGCGCATAGATCCAAGATTTGTCACCTGTGCAGATATTGTACACGACTTTTAACGCACCACACTTTTTGAGCATTTCTTTGTACCAATCGACACGAGCCTTTTTTGAGCGATTGTGAAATTATGCGGAATCCAACGTGCACAAATCTTTTTCAAAGCTAAATGGTCATGTAAAATCTTATGTATCCTTGTCATACTAATGCCCAGGGATGCCTTAATCTCACGGTATATCACATGACGATCTTGTTTCATCAGTTCGCGAACTATACCGATGTTTTCTGACCCAACAATCGATTTTGGACGACCTTCTTTAAATTCGTCCATGAGCAAACGACGAATTCAATTGAATTCACTAAACCAGTTATATACAGTGGTTTTAGATGGTGTTTCATCGTCAAAAGTCGAAGTGAATTAATCGATGCACTGTTGAAATAACATCCACGTCGAAAGTCACAGTAAATCATCGCACGAAAATTCTCACAAGTTAATCCCATTTTTTGACTGAGATGAAATTTTCAAGTCATTAAACAACCCAAAAAGTATGATAAAATATTCTGAGTACATATACAGTCAACATTACCAAACTTTACGATGTATATGTCAGATAGCGACTAGCAACATCATTGTTACCAATTCCAGATACATAAATATCAACCCTCGTAAAACACATGAAGAATTGAATTTATAAACATACACCCTGCCTTTGACAAACCCTACCGGAAGAATTCTGGATTTCTCAGAACAGCTAATCTTGGAGATCAAATGAAAGTACTAAATCGAGAATTAGCATCTGGGTGTCGTGAAAGTTCGAAATTATCTTTAAGAGAAAGAAAAACGAAAATAGTTTATGTAAATTTTTATTTAATCTATTAAATAATGGCCATTAATATTTACAACTTTTTGCCAACATAGTGGCAAGTTCATGATATATTTTTGCCAAAAATGTGCATCTTTATTGGCAAAAAATGTCAACAGGTTGTTTTTCACCTCTTCTTCCGTTTTAAAAGATTTCCCATTTAAATAATTTTGTAGGGAGCCGAATAAATAGATGGTAATCCGAGGATGCGATGTCCGGTGAGTAAAGTGGATGGGGCAAAACATCCCAATTGAAGCTCAACAATTTTTGCCGGCTCCTGATTGAAACATGTGGTCGTGCACTGACATGACGAAAACTAAGCCTTTCCTGTTTGCTAATTCTGGCCATTTTTTTTCAATTGCTGCCTTCATCCGATTTAATTGTGATCAGTTGAGGTTGGTGTTTATGGTTGGGTTGCGTGGAAGAAGCTTAAAATATATGGGTCCCTTCCAATCCCATCAAATGCTAAACATAATTTTTTTCGAATGAAGGCCGTCTTCCATTGTACATAAAATCACTCACCCTGGGAACCCGCACGATTATTTTCGTTGCACGCTGTTGTTCCATCCATTACCATCAGAATTTGTTTCCAAAAAAAATCGCACGAAGAGTTTCGGTCCAGCAGATGTCAGTCACTAAGTTCGTGAAGGACATACACATCGTATCGGCAGCCATGCTCATTTGTTTTTAGGTGGTCAATAACGGTCGATTTGCCAATATGTATCTCATCTGCTATCTCAGGGAACATTGTGCGTGGATCTTCGGCTATTATGGCCTTTAGTTCTTCGACAATAATGCTTGAAAGGTGGCTAGAGCGACGCCGGTCTTTCAGGTTAAAATATATGGCCCTGAATCGACCAAACCGTTTTTACACCCTGGTGTCCCCAACAGAACCCTCTCCCACAACGGAACAAATTTTGTTTTTTTTTAGACAGCGTTCTTGCACTTTTTGAAACTAAAAGGCACAACGTGACTACTTAAATAACTTAAGGCAAATCAAAGCGAATCTGAACGTAAGCATTGTATATATCACTGAATTTAACCATCTGTAAATAAATATTACTAAACCAACACAGATTTTTGTTTACAAGTGTTGAAGGAGCAACTAATGGAAAATCCTTATGAACTTTCCGATATTTCCGAAAATAAAGTTGTAAAATGTTCATTATATCTCGGGATGAACAGTGAGTTACCAAATTTTATTGAAACTTTATTGTTCTCATGTATAATTGTTTCATTTATGAGATGGAGAAAGATGCGATCTCAATAATAGTTACTTTATATAAAATATGAAATAATTCGACAAATATTGATTTAAAATGGTCAAAAATTTATGAACTCATCATTATATTCAGGATAAAAACTAACAAACTTACTCTTATTTGGATATACAGCAAATATCAACTTTTTTTATTCAATTGAACTATAATCCTTAACTCGCAAAAGGTCAATGGGAATTTATACCCACATTCAAAAAGTTTCCAGAATAGAAAAGCATTTTCCTAATGGATTTTTTTTATTTCCATGACAATGTCAAGATGGTTTAGAGGAACTTTCTTTTTGTGTGTGTCTAAAAGAGATTTTGAATTTGAAAGAAGGGACAGTAAGTATGTGTTTTGAGGGATTTGAAATCGATTTTCGATAAATAATACCACAAGTATATGGTATTTATGTTTTGCTTCTTATTCAAGGCAAATTAATGGTTTACCAAAACCAACGGTGCTATATTTAAATGTCATAGTAGTCATATTTAAAATGTTATCAAATAACTAACAAAATATCAGAAGTTATCATTTATGTTTAGTATAACTGTTAATATGTAAAAAGTTTTATTCTTCACAATATTAAACAATCAACAAGACGTCGAGATGCCATAAGTGTAAAAATATTGCTGAGTGTAACACTCAGGCATCGCAGAAGATGAAAATGTATCGGATCCTCGACGTTCTTTTATATTTTGGAAAGAGATAGGATAATATTGTTTTGACTCAAAACATTAAACCACTTGATTATCCTTCATGTTGATATTCGGCGGAACTTGCTCAGGGTTGTTGGCTGTGTAATAGATTATTCTGATTACAGATTCAATCCTTCTATCAGAACCTTCGGTGTAAAACACTAAACTCGAAGAGATTTACAACCAAATACCCAATCATTTTATTAAACTTCTCGACGCATATTTCGCTAACCTTATTAGCACCATCAGGAGATGATTTAGTCGAATTCTAAAACTAAACTAAAACATGTTGTATTTACATGATAACTCTACCCAATGAAGTGTGTATAAATCATGAACCATGAAGTTTACTGAGCATATACTAAGTAATGAAATAATTACTATTATTTATTATTTACTCAATAATTGAATAAATAATTAGTTATTATGTACTGAATAATTGAAAAAGTTGACTGAACCGAACAGATCCTTTATCCCGGTTCATATTGTGATCATGTTCGATTGCATGTTGGGCAACACAAGATTTTTCAGTTCTCCCATATCTAATGTGGGCAATATGTTTTTTATATCTAGTTAATATGGATCTTTTTATTTGTCCAATATACCTTCGATCACAATCTTGACAACTAATTTCATAAATCCCCGACTTTTCATCTTGATCCACTTTTTCCTTTGGATTACCTAGGACTTACCTTAATTTACTATATGGTTTGTACACAATCTTAATGTCCACTTTTTTCAAAATGTTGTCCAACCCCTCATGTCAATTGGGCATCAAACCGTATTACCATGAATTTATTTTTGTTCTAATCGTTTTGAAAAGTCAAAGCTTTTTTCAATAATTTTCTAAACTTATGTTTTATTATTAATTTATCTACAATGTTCTTATTATAACCGTTCACTTCGGATTCCTCCCTAATTAATTTTAATTACCCGTAGTGGTGGTGTTTTTCCTAAAAATATTAAAATATAACCTATTTTTATTGTTTCTAGTCACTAAAACATCCCAAAATGGTAAACTATCGTTGTTTTCGAATTTATACGTGAATACTTAATCTTCTTAATAAAATCATCTAAGTTTTCGTTTTTGAAGCGAAAATTGCAAAAACGTCTTACACGTATCTTAACTATACCTTCAGAAAGTAAATGAACTCATCTTTCGCCTCGATTTCAAATTTACTCATGAATAAGTTGCCTAAGAGCGGTGACAGAGGATTGCCGATTGCCGTTCCTTCTTGTTGTTCGTAAAAACCTGTTAGTAAACTGAAAACAATTTTGCTTCATACATAATCTTGTTAAGGAGATGTACTTAGAAATAATCTTGTTATTAACACCGTTTATCTCGTGTAACTCCCTCGGGTATTTCAAGTTATGTGGAATCGGAACGCTCGAAAACAACAATGATACGTCAAAGGAAACAAGACCTCATCTTCATGTAGATGTGTGTTTTTAACTTTTTCTATTAATTTTGTCGAGTTTATCGCAGAACCGGAAAGTAGTTGGTTTGGTAGATTTTTAAATTACTTTGGAAGATTTTTAAATAGCTTTGTTAACCATTTTACCAAGTTGTATGTTGGAGAATCAATGACTGATACAATTGGTCTCATTGATTTTCCTGGTTTATGAATATTTGATAGAGCATACAATCATGGCACTTTTGCATTAGAAATATGCAGTTTGCTTTTCAGAAAAGGAGAAATAAGGCTATTACAAGATTTCAATATACCTATAACGTCGTTAACCATTTTTGACAATGGATTCATAGGTAATCGTTTATATGAACCATTTTGAATTAATTTTTCAACGCGTTCAACATAATCAGATTTGTCCATTGCTACAACCTTATTTCAACTTTATTGATTAAGTTAAGCCATTTCTGTTTTGCAAAATTAGTTATTTTCTGACATATTTTGGAATGTTAATTGTACCCTTCTTATCAACCCATGTTCTCGCAGTATATGTTCAGTCTTTGATTGTTCAGCATGCTTTTTACTACGCGAGTGAAATAAAAATTCAAATATTTGCTGTGGTTGACCATTATCATGGCAGATCAATCAAATTGTGATATTTTTTTGTAAAAAATCTGATGAAAATACAATATTATTTTCTGAATACACATTGAAAAAGTGTAAACAAATATTAAAACTTAAAAAATATAATCTCAAATATAAAGATGTTTTGCCAGTTGAACCGTTAGAAATGGGTTATCATAGAAAGTGTTAAAATCATTTACAGGTTTAATGAAAAAGTATTTTACATCCAAATTGCCAAAACATGAGAGAACCTACTAAAAAGAGTGAATCAATAAATACAACAGAGGGTTTATTTACAGCTGCCACATTGTTACCTGCGTTACACAGTCAGTTGAACCACAGCCATCTTTTTTACATTCTCCTTGCCAAACAACTAGTTGAATACCCGATATGATTACAGTACCTGAGCCAACTACAATATCTGAAGCAATCGAACCAATACAATCAATTTCCGAAAAAAATATAGAAATTGTGCACTTTGAAAGTGATCAGTCAACCTCAGGAAATAATATTCCCAATATAAGTGATTTAAAAATTAACGACAAATTATTGTTTGTTTATTTTGTAATCAAAAGAGGAAAAAATACAAATCAAAAATACGGTTTTTACATGAATTCGAAAAAATAAAATTCAATCCTATATTACCTAACCTATAGTAAAAGATATAATATAGAATAATATCAAGAATTATTTAAAAAATAATAGAAAAAAGCAGTCATTTAAAAATACATTATCATAATATTTGAAAACTTTATTTCAATATTAGAATAGCATCACTTAGTAAACAAACTCCGAAAAGTGCTTGGCATGACTATCGCCAATACCATAAAATTGCATTTGATGGAGTAAATAATTTCATCCACGAGAATACGGTCGAGAAGGGGCGTTGTTTTTTTTACTTATAATTCATCATCTTTATATCGATTCGAGAGAAGCACAGAAGAAAATATACCACAGCATTTGAAACAAAAAATAATTAAAACATTCAATCAAGATGTTATTTTTTTTATTCACAATAAAAAATGACTAGAACGAAAACATCTTACTATAATAGATGATACATCAATTGAGAACTTAAAGAACGAAAGATATGTTACAAACAGCTCAGAGAAAATCAATATTGCAAATAGAAAAAACAAATTCTGTCTAAACTTCCTTCAATTTAGATGTTAGCTTCATCTGGGTTATTTAATCTAGATGTTAGATTAGTTAGAAGTGAGAAGAGGTAGAGGTTAGAAGAAGTGATTTGGTGTTTAATGATAAATCTCTTCGCATTTTTTTTAAATAAATGTTTGTTAAGTCTATTATATTTTACTCAATGATATAATCTAATTAGTTCTGACATTATATCTGATATCATATTATATTTGAAAATCTACAGTATATTACCACAACACTGACAACTCCTGAGATAAGAGAGTAAAATCATATTTTTAATAAGTAATCCTCTACTATAATTCAAACTATATTAATATTTGACCAACTTGTGCAATATTTAATGTCGATTTGTGTTGAATATGCAACCAATAATAAGCATTCACAGTAATCCTGTTATTTCAATAATCCAAATGTATAACCCAGGCTTAAATTTAAACCTCGCACTTTGTACTGCAGAAAATTTAATCCCCTCCAAGCTCATCAACATTACAATTTCAGCTGACGTTACAATATCAACTTTCTGACAATGGCAAGAAGTAAGTATTTACGCCGGACTAAAACACATAGAAAAACAATATAGTGAAAAAGTGAGGCGACTTTTGTCAAAATTGAAACTTTTACCTAGTAATATAATATATCTTATATCTAAATAATCTTGTCCGGATGCTTTACAACTAGATAAACGAGTTTAACCTCGTTCAGGAAGATCTTTCACATCCATCAATAAAGAAAAAATTACCAAATCAAGGATCTTGTACTGTGTCATCACCGATTAATTAAGTAGTAGAGACATTGCAGAAAAAAGTCCAGATCTAAATCCGAAAATGATAAGCTAATTACTGTAACACTTACAGTTTTTTTGTTACAGGGGGGGGGGGAGGGGGGGGAGAGACAAAAAAAGGAGACGACTTATTTTTACAATCTAATATTTATTTAATATAAACATGTAAAACGTGTTAAATATACGCAAAGACATTACTGAGGATTATATGAATAAAAAATATATTACATGAGATGTCATACAGCGACAAGAACTTTTTCCTCTTGTGTTCTGCACCATCTTATCTTTAAAAAACCAGCAATAGTCGCCGAACATAGATGGATTCCAGCGTCCCTGGTATCCTGCTTCCATCGTCCTGATGCCCTGGTGAAACCTCTCTTCTTGTTCGTTGCTTACTGCACCCAAATTTTTCGGAAAAAATCCAAGTGGGAGTGTGCATGCAAGGACATGCGACACCCTAGTATTTTAGTAATATCTGAATGATTGTGGCGTGTTCATATTTTTTTTTTCCTTTTTTGGGTTTTTTCACTGAGAAATTTGTCTCCGTTTGGTTTTTTGTTTTCACCCAGTGGTTCTTTATTTACAAAAGAACAGATATTTTTGATATTTTTTTAATTTTAGATCGTGGCGAAAAAATCCAAAAAAAGGAAAAAAATGTTTTAGAATTTCATAGACTTTCAAGAGTTCATATTTGAGGTTTTTATAATTTTCATTTTTCTTGTTGCCCAGAAATCCTTTTCCTACACTTAAAAACATTTCCAAGCGGCCAATTTCTTCTCATTGTGATGTTTGAAGTACCAAGTTCAAAAGAAGTTCTATAAGGCCAATCTTTCTTAGTGATGTTCTTTTGATGTCCTACAGTCCCATAGACACAAACAACAGCAATATTTTGTACCAAATTTTCCCATGATATAAATGAGAAGGAGGTACTTGAAAATAGAACGGGCTAGACCATTTCTGTGAAAAGGTATTTTAATAACTACCTAAATGAAACCCATAAAGAGTATTCTCATCATTGTTACCGTATACCGTAAGGACCGTATTCACCAGATATGGCACAGTGAGACTTTTTCCTGTTCCTTCGATTGAAAAAATCACTTTGTCAACGCCGTTTTGAGTCCACAAAGGCAATTCAAGAGAGTTCACTGGCCGCTTTGAAGGCATTACCGGAAGTCGAGTATAAAACCTGTTTCGAAGACTGGAAAAAACGTTTAATTAAATTAATTATAGTAAGGAATTACTTTGAAGGAGAAAAAATAAATTTAGAGTAATTAATAAATTATTTATGCTTTTTTAATAGTGTATTTGAATTGGTTACTTATAATTTTATATAAAACATCGTCCCATCTATTTCAGTAGTTACGAGCCGCCACTGATATACAGGTAATAAGAGTGTCAAAAATGCTGAAAAAATAGCAATAAAAACAGACTCATTTTGATACAACCCATTAGTTCTATTTTAATGAACGTACCGCAGAATATGCACCACGATGCAAATAAAAATAAAATGTGTTTCAATACCGTAATCGGTTTAAAAAAGCAAATTTTAAGACATTTTTTTCAAAACAATACCGGCAAAAATAATATCTCGTCCATGACCACTTGCGATTATTATAAACAGCAAGTTTTATTATCAAGATACTAAGGTGTTGCAAAAGTATTTGCGTTGTAACCAAATAAATCTCTTTTTTAATAAAAATAAAATTATTAGTCACAGCGACAGCAACCGTTCGCCGGAGGCATCTAGGCATAGGTAATGGATGAGTTAATCAGGCGCGTCAATAGGGCGCCACCTATTTCCTTTAAATTACCCTAGATATAAATAAACCGTAAAACTGGGAAAGGGTCTATCTTAGTTAAAAACTCAATAATGGTATTAAACATTTAATAAGCACAAGCACGATCCCAGTAAACAACACATAGAACAAAAAATAAAAAAATTTAAGCTGTAATGAAGAAAATAAAAAAGAGGTCTAGCGGAAAGGTCCACTAAAACCCTATTATGCTAGTCAAGTCTCTAAAAATGTTGATCCTAACAGGTTTTCCTATCTTATAAGAGCTCTTGTGTAATTTACATCGATTTCAAATTAGATTACGCTAAACGGACTCAAACTATACTAATTAAATAAAACTGAATCAAATTTAAGCAAGTAGATCAATCAAGATATGTTAAACTAAGCTAAAGTAAATCAGATCGAATGGTATAATGATATTACCTGGTGGTAGCGAGAGTATTACGCAATTAACGTAAAAAATCATAGAAACATTAATACAATAGCAAATAAAAATCAAATTATTATCTGGCCTTGTCTGCTTTATTACGCTGTTCATTTAGCCAGCCTCTGGACTATCCAGTTACAAGTAATTTCGTGTATTGGCAATTCTGAGTCCCGAATGCGAGGGTTCCCAAAAGCTCTGTAATCTGTCTTGACCGGGTATTGGAAAAAGTAGGCCCCAAAAATGATCGGATTCGGTAATGGCTGCGCTCCAATATGGCTGGTTTTACGGGGCCCTAAAACCCCCAGAAAAATACCAAAGAATCAGCCTGAGTATGGCTTGACCAGCTAATCTACATACCTCTAACGAAAGGGTACGGCGTGGAGACGTCTGTTCAGCTCGAGGTGTGATGTTAGACTCTCTCGACCTCGTGCCATAGCATATCGGTGCGCTATCAATTAAGACTCGCGCAAAACGATCTTATCTGTAGCGGCCGATAATTTGTAAACGCTACAGCATTTATAAGGTTATATATTATAAATTTATATTTTTTTCAAAAATTATATCTGTAAAAAATATACCATTTATTTATACCTGGAGGTTCTTATACACACTGGCTCTGTTCCTCTTCGGTACCACGATGAGTCATTAGAGCCGAAAAACTCGAGGTATCCAGTTTTTGCCTCTTGTTTAAATTACCTGAATTATTCCCATTACAAAAAATGAGCCATGGACCGGTATGTGGTAATCCGACGGAGCGAGGTCGGTACTGTATGCCGTGTAAAAGAAAAGTTCAAAGACCAATCATTACTTTTTGAAGTGGTCAGATGTAAAATGTGTGTTACGTTGTCTTGCTGAAAAAGGACTTTTTTACAGTTAAACTATCCACTATAATTTATCACCCTGTTATCCGAAATCACCTAAAAGTGAATTATTCCTTAGAAATTCTACTAAACACGCAGCATAATCTGTTTGTCAAATATTTCTCTCTTTTTTACTGTAACAGCTGGTTGTCCAGACATAACCCACTGCTTGACATCATTAGAATTGTTAAAATAAATCCATTCTTCATCTCAAGTAGCAATCCGTTTGATGGATCAAAAATCAGTACAGTTTTTGAAGGTTTGAAGAGAGTTTGACACACTTTACCAGACGCTTGGCTTGCTGCCGCAACAGTTCATGAGAGGTGCTTTTATAGCTATTTGCGACCATTCCAATATCTCGCAAATGCCGCTTAAAGTAGTATGATATACTCTTAATTTCTCTGAAAGTTTTCCTAAAACGTCAGCATCGAGAGCCATAAACGACCTGATCTTCTTCCATCTTCAAGACTCTTGTCTCCCCCCCGGGACGTTTAGACCTAAAACTGAACGGTGCGAAGCGGATTCATATAACACCTTCACCCTCTACTTCGCAAATCTCACGAGCGGTGTCAGTGCTATCCTTATTTAAAATACTATCTTACAATTACTCTAACTTCGGTTATTATTTCACTCATTTTAACATTTTTGTTAACAACTGAAGTGAATTGAAGAAGGATATTCAAATGGAGCAAAAAATTGAGTTGAAGTGAGGTATATATTTATAAAAACGGAAAAAAACACAAATATTTTACACTCTAGTAATATTTGATGCAGCTTACGCGCTGCTTGGTGGTACGGCCGCTTCGGAGGTGTGAAACAATTCTCGTTCACGGTGTGAATGTTAATGTTTGTATTTTATTTATATGTGTGAGCATTGTTTGTATGTTTGTAAATGTTATCCAGGCAAGAATGTAAAATCCAGCAAGTAATCACCGGTCAGTAGCCAGACTGGATAAGGCCGTGTGGCTTCTGAGGAGTCCTCTACGTTATTCACTCACCAGTCGATGTTTTTGTAGAGATGGGTCGTTCTTTAACGTTTTGATATATTATAATTATTATTTCATATTAAAGTTTAACAACTGTTATCGATGTGGATAAATAACAGATACACTGTTAATATTATATGGAGTTTCTTCGCGTCCTCGCTTCTAAACGAAGCAACAAATAACAGGTAGTTTAATTTTTGTTCAATAACAAAATTAACAGCCAGATAAATAGCAGGTAGCGCATTTAATAACCGATAGAAAAAAATAGTCGTGGTCGTGTTTTGTCGTTGTTCATTGATACCGCGTTTGGCAATCTTAGAAAATAATAGGACAACATAATCATGCGGTGTAAGCGGTCGACATTGGGCAATCTTATTGATAAAGTTGAGTGAGTCGCTGTTTCGAGAAGAACATTAGGAATAAGTGTAGTTTTATATTGTTAATAGATACTTTGTTTTATTCAAACGTTTGGGCATTTACTAAGTTATTTGCCTATTTAGTTACTGGCATATAAAAATTTAAACTTAAAAACAAACAAATTATTATAATAATATTTTTAATCTGCCTTCAGAGTAATAAGGGGAACCCCCGCATAGTCCATTGCCAACCTTTAAACTATAAAATGACTAAACAACATTAGATACGAGCAACTACGCAAATATCTGCACAGTTCACATGTATACATTAATAATATTTTAATGGTCGACTTCAAAATCATTTGTACTAGAGCATTCTTCAAATAAAATTGATATTATTATAATACCTACTAAATAGTACCTACTACTAGTAATATACATTAGATTATTTAGATGGATTTAAAGTAAGTAAAACTAAAAGTAAATATATAGGAAAAAGGAATATTAAAAAATCGCAATAAAATTATATTTTTTAATATGTGTTCACTGTCCAGATTATCAGAATCTTTCATTTAAAGCACAATTATTACTAAAATCTTATAGTTATATCTATTATCTAACGATTTTTGCATTCTGACTTTATACCTACTTGTTTTTTATATAATAAATCTGTTCTGAGCGCATTTTGTATGATTGTATTTTGTATAATGCATTTGATGTATCAATTTATAAAAACGACCTAAAGCTGTTATTTTAGTAATTATTGTTATATGATATATAGCGCATAATATAGTTGTAAAATGTCTGTTACAAGAGCAAATGTAAGTGAAATGTGACAATATTTTTAAAATAACAAAAATATCAGTAACCTGTTATTTTAACAGTTATTTTAGTTACCTAAAAATAACAGTTTTGCCTATCTCTAGTTTTCTAAGAAATTAGAGGATAAGTGCAAACAGAAGATTCGGAGCCTATATTAAGCTGAAGTCCTCTTGGTAATTACATCATCTCTCACTTGAAATAAAACTAAAATAAATGACAATAAAGATTTTATAACTTGTCCCAAACTGGGACGATACAATATATTAAATTCGTGACTCCTTTCATTACTCCAACTCATATGTTATACTCTACACTTGATTAGTAGCATTAAATTGTAAAAATATTAACAGATAAGAAGACGCTGATCCAATGAACAGTGATATTACTGAGTAATTAATGTTAAATAATCCTGCAGCTGATAATTTGTTTGGTTGATTCTTCACCATATGACACAATAATTCTATATTATCTTCCACTTCCTCCACAACTTTATTCCGACAATGTAGAGGCAAGCATAAGGTAATATTGTATAACTTCAAAAATGACTTTTTTGATATGTTTTCCAGTCGATTACCAATAAATGAAAGTAGATGAATCCACAGCTAAAACAAGCCATAATGAATAGAATATAAAACAAAAAAAACTATATTTACCACCAAATTAATTCCAGAGACTAATGAAGCCAATAAAGCCAAGTATGAAGGTATGTTTAGATATTGTCCCATTTCTGTGACAACCACTGCCAAAGCTTTGAGAAAATGAATTAGAACTGTGCTAACGTCCATCAACATATAAATCCCTAAATACTTATTGCAGTTTCTGAACAATTCATAAATTTGAACATAATAATCCACCATATTGGTAGTTTTCCGATTAAGCGTGAACATTATATTTAAATCATACGAGAACGAGGAATCTTTCAGTAATACTGTCTGTAAATCAGTTAGATTTGTGTCCATTACATAAAATAAATCTAGAACAGCAAACAGGACACTGCAATACTGAAACGTGGAACATAACACTGTTAAGTTATATATTAACTCGATGCAGAAAGTGGGTATATGCATTCCTGCTTCAATAACAAGATATACTTGCAACGATACTCGTACCAAAAGAGTAAAAAAAGCACTGAAAAAGTAGCGATAAAAATACGCTTTTCTATGAAGAAATCCGGTTGAGGAAAAACTCGAGTCATAATAAACCTTTTTATATAAATAGATAATTTTGTTCACAGTATTAATCAAGGTTTGTTTATGCAAAAAATTTATTCTAATCAACGCACAAAGCACATTGGACATATACAAAAACATCCAAACAAAGTTTAGAACTCCCGACAGGTTTTTGTTTGGCCGACTAAGGGTAAGTACAAAATGGTATGCGTACATCAGTATATACCCCACGATGTAAATAGCTGTGGAATTTTTTTCGGTTTTCGTAATCGGTTTATATATGCAAATTTTAAAGCATTTTGTTAAAAACAGTACTGGCGGATAAAATATAGTTATGTTTTTATTCGTTCTAGCAATTTCCATTATATTACTTCACACGTATTAAATGACAGTCATAAACTGATTCAGTGTAGCAACATTTCCAGTCCATTAGGAATATTAATATTTCTTATAATATACTGAAAAAAAAAATCATATACAGGCTACTGCAAAATTCTCATTTTGAATTTCCTACTATATTAAACCTCAACCCTATGTCGCTTTTCTCATTCGAAGTCAGAGACATGTTGCAAATGAACTGTTAAAATCGAGTGAGAAATTGTTGTCCAATAAGAGTGTCAGAACTTTAAAATGAGGCACAATAACAACTACATGTGACAATCCGGTAATTTTTGCTTTATCTTGAAGAACAAATAATGGCATTATGTTTTAAAAATAATATCGTTCAAATGTCCCCTTCGGATTGGTCAGATGAAATGCACTCTGGATACCTAATTTTCGATTTCCCTTTCACGCATATCGCATGGTATATTTTCACTGTGCGTCCTGAATGTTTCGTTTAAGGTTAAGAATTGTTTAAGATGTATTTTCTGTAAAGATTTAACATAATAATCATATAATTGTAAGATGGTATGATCTTGGTGCACAATTGACTGAATTTTACAATCAATCGATTGTCTAACGAAACGTGTGACAAGCCGCACCGTCTTGTTGAAAGAAAATCCATCGGCCATCGGATTTTCATCGGCTCAAATCCTGCAGTTATGTTTCTTCATAAACCCATTAAGCAAGAAGTGCGCTTCATCGAAAAAGATTATTTTTCCCCAAAGTAAGGATAGCCTTCCAACTGCTCTAGAGCTCAATTCGCAAATGTCCGACGCAGATGATGATCAGCTGGCTTTAGTTGCTGGGTAAATTAAACTTAAAAGATTTACAATATAGATCATGATGCAAAATTCTCCACGTAATCCCCTGAGAAAAGTTGAGTTCCTGAGAACAACGTGGAATAGATAAATTCAGATATTCTCTTAAGCTGGGTCCACATCAATACAAATTTGCGTTGTGCGTGCTGTATGTGTTGTATATGGTGTGCCTGCGCGGCAATGTAGACGCTCTGACACACAAAGTCATACATAAATATTGTCACCGCACAACACGCACAGGAACCATCTGTTGTCCACCAGATAATTCAAACAAAATTTCCCAGTAAATTCAACACACACGCAAAATGTTATTGGTGTGGATCCAACATTAGTCCGTCTTACTACAGCGATATTCTACAATGTTCAAGCGGTCTACTCGAACTACTGAATTCGTTCCCAGCTACTAATACATCTGCAACTGAGCCAGTTCGTTTCAATTTTTCGACAAATCGATAAATAAACATTTCGGTTGGTCGATTATGTTAACCATAAATTTTACGCAATGCTCGAAAAGTCTGGCGAACTAAACACGCATTATAGATACGTATAATTTATACGCGCTGTTGAATGGTGTATCTTGTTATCGTAATGTAAAAACTATGCATTTTTGTGCCAAAGATCTGGACTTTTTCTGCTATATTTCTAATATTTAATCGACAATTACTCAGTACGAGATCCTTGTTTTTGATAATGTTTTCTTCATTGGTTGGCCTGGAAAGTATTCCTGATCGAGATTCATCTTCAGCTGCTTCTCTATTATCACTAAAGTCCTAAAACACTCCTTTGACAAAAATATTATTTATTAAACAAAATTTTTACAATTACAAAAGACGCTATAATTTATAACTTTACAAGCGAAATGATATGAAACTTATCGCAAATAGCAGATTCTAATAGTTGTTTCAATACGTAAAGCGCACGAATTGGTAAAGCAAAACTCACCTAACTTTTTGATCATACTACTATAATAATTAAAATTTACCAGCAAACACCAAATCATTTTTTTTACACCTCTCGTCGCGCCTTTCGCTAATCTTGAATGAAATTTTGGTTTAAAAAAATGGACTTTTTGTTTAGTTGGTAAATCTGTTCGAGTTCAGAGTTTCACACCAAAACTTTCAATAAGAGAATTGATAGTAGTAAACATTCGTATTACATATTTAGTTCATTTCTGCTATTAGAAAGTGATGAAATTATTTAAACACCATGCTACTCATTTTTTGATAGCGCCATAAAATTTATGAAAAAGACAGATTTGTGTAACTTTCTTTCAATTCGCAGGTTATTTTAGCTATTTATTTTTCCTGGCGGTTTATTATAGCAAAATAAATAGCCCCGGTATATTAATGTAATAATCTGTAATGAAATATAAAAGCTTTCAACTAATAGATTTCAGTACCTAATGGAATTTCAATTTACAAACAAAACGTAATTTGTAAATGCATTGGTAATATAAATATTGGTTAAATCGAATAGAGAAAAAAGCCAGTCGAAATCTTCATTTCTCTTCTTTCCAGTTGATTAAACTTGATTGAGGAATAAACCACAACATTATAGAATTAGTAAATTATAGTACATGTACAAATGTAAACTCCTATTATTTAATAATTTAAGTTTTTATAATTAACACTAGTAACGATCATATATTATTTTCGTTTAAAAGGCGAAAATCAATTAATTTATTTTTGATTATTCTAAATTCTAAAATTTACACCAATATATTTTTCACTACACGAATTACCAATTAATTATATGATATTGGACTAAGGCTTAACAAATATTTTTTCTGTTAAACTGAGAACTTTCTATCAAAAATTAAAGTGTATTTTTTGTTATTCTTTCAATTGTATATATAACTAACTAAGAAAACAATAATCTAGTAATTTATATTGGGCCTAAGTATAAGTAGCAATTTTTTCTCTTAAACATCAGTTACCATGGATTTGACAAAAATAGTAAGTTGTGAAATATAAGCCTTTTTTATTTAATGCAATTATTTTAAACAATCTCCTTCCTGAAAGGAAACCATATAATGGTTGCGTTTCTGAAAAATTTGGTTTTTTAACGCCGTATGGAGATCTCTCGTTCTCAAAACTCTGAATTGGATGGAACTCATCATCTTTAATTTTCACCCATTGAAGAATAACGTAAGTGCAGACTTAGTTTTCAATCGCAAACTATTTAATGTTGCAATTAACAGTATGCAGAGATATTCTGCCCCATAATCTTATTTAGACTGTAGGACGTCACGTACTTGTTCATTCTTTTTCTTCTGGCATTATCTTATCCCCTAACAAGTCCACAATTGTCCATTCTTACAAGAAGATCAACTGATCATAATCTCCACGTTTTTTCTTAACTAGCTCGCTTATTCCCACCGAGTTATCATATACATTTCGGCAATTACTTTTCGACTACAGACCCTCCTGGAAAGATCATTTAGTCTAAAATGGTTTCAAGCGCCATATATGGTTTCGATTATCGTATTTTCAGTATCAAATTTAGCAGCATAGAACCCCTGAGCTATATCTACGATATATAGACGTGATCTAGAATACTTCCTTTTGATCTAGAAATCAGATTCTCGATTGATGCTTTCATCAGCCTCAATCTACTCAGCGCCTAAAGTATTGAACCCTTTGAGTAATTTTTAAAGTAATTTAAATCGTGTTAAATCGAGATGATTTAACAAGATTATTTCTCTTAAATCTGCCTCTCTACCTACCTAATCTCTATTCACTCTCCCTGGACTTTCAAGCCTGCTAATATCGACTTCCCATTTTTAAGATATGAACACCAAATGAGTCTTTTTAACTTCTCGACTCGAGTTTCGCCAACTATGTTAACATCATCAGGGGAGAATTGAACCAACTCTTGATGATGTTAGCATGGTTAACAAAACGCGCGTAAAGAAGTTTAAAAAAGTTTAAAAATTGATAAAAGTTACTGTGAAGTTATTTATATTTTCCAAACCGATTCGTCAAACCGGGAATGTGGAGGAATTATTTATGATATATAAGTGGGACGCAAAATGGTATGAAAGAGCCGTCTTGATTTATTCGATTCTTCATTAATGTATCTTATACAACGAATACAAATGTTTACCCACCCGTCCAGCGATATAAATGACGGAGATGACTAAATCAACGAAACAAAGCAACAGTAATTTTGCCCTAAATTTTTATCTTGTTACAATGTAGTCAATGCTTTAATATCACAGTTCTTAATATTATAACAGATAATATTTTGAAAAAGCTTGGTGAAAGTGTGGCCGGCTCTTTAAGTTTCGATCTAATTCTTATATCAACATGTTTTTTGTTAAATTACTAATTCGTTTTAATAAAACGCATATGTCATCGGTATATGAAGTATGTTATTTAAAAAACGGACGAAAATACTTGTCTTCTTTAAACGTTTACTCTCTTTAGTGCGTTTGTAACCAGGATTACATGTAAATTCCATGAAGGAAGCTATGGAGATGTAGCTCAAATGTTTGGTGATAGAGCCTCGGAAACAGTCTAGGATTCCGACATCTGGACTACAATAAATACCTGAGCAAAATCCACAGTCTAATAAAAACGCACCAACAAATCTTACTTCATTGTCCTCGTTTTAGTAATAGTGTTAGGGGACTTATAATGTCCAAATTGTGAAATAATCAGAATATATCCCGATAGTAGGCAAAAGCTCTCTACATGACAATAGGGAAAAAGCAATACAATTCGCAATATGCAAGGATCTTGGGTTAATAAGTGGGGCCTCTACTTAATATTAACAAAAATACGACAAAGGATATGTGTCACCAATAAAGAAACATAAACCAAGACAAAAAAATACATTGAAAGATTAAAAACAGACGAAAGCAGTAAGAAAGAATACCAACGTAGAATGAAGCAGGAGCTAAAGAAACCAACAGTAGCAGTAGCAGAATCGGTAGACAATAGGTAGGCAACAATAAAACCCGTAATAGATAAAGTTACGGAGGAGACAATTGGAGCTCGAGGCGAAGGAAAAAATAAAAGAAGCGAATGCTATGACGATGAATGCAAACATGCATTGGAGAATAGAAACTTTGGCCGACTGAAGTGTATACAAAAACCCACAACAGCAGAAAAAGAAGAATATGAACGGCTGAGAAGGGAGGCCAAACGTGTATTAAGAGAAAAAAACGGGATTCTCAAGAAAATTTTACCAGAACATTAAGGCAGTAAAAAACTTTCATCCTAGAGCCGGTCTAAAAATAAATATAGGCAAAACAAAGGTGACCGAAACAAGAACCAATCCAAAAAGAGAACATAACGGGATAATCGGTGATGACAATATTGAAGTTGTGAAGGAATTTACGTATCTGGGAAGAAAACTTGACGAAAACAACATCACAGCAGATATCAAAAATCGTATTGTCAAGGATAGTTTAATTATAATTCTTTTACTTATTGATACTGACTGAGACTGATACTGACACTGACACTAATAAAAAAATGATTTTCCGCTGGAATGTTGGTATTACCGGGGACTGTCGATAACATCGCCACAGTATTATGAAGGGTAACAAAGTTACTCATTTCCTGCATTCTGTCTTGAGATCTAAACTTATTCAAAGGAACACGAAAGTTAGTATAGGGCTGAAAACGTGGACCCTCATAAAGAAAACCGAAGAGATGCTTGTAGTGTTTGAAAGAAGAGTACTCAGGAGAATTTTTAGTGCTGTGAATAGAACTCAAACAGTTGTACAAAGATTTGGATATTGTAAACTATGTGAGGGTTCAGTGGTGAATCCGGTGGGCTGGAGAATTGGCGAGAATGCCAGAAAACCGAATACCAAGGAAAATCATGGAGGAGCAAATGGGGGTGTAACAGAAAAAGAGGTAGGCCAAAGACGCGATGACAGGACAATGTAAGAAGAGACACTGAAGAACTACAGTGCATCAAAAACTGACAATTGGCTACTGAAGATCGATTCGATTGGAGGCGAAGATTGAAAGAGCTCAAGGCTCGCTAATGGGCTATAGCACCACAGGAAGAAGAAAAACCCAGGAAGATAGTGTCATCGATGTTCAAAGTCCTTACAATGATTGGATGAGAGTTAATTTGATCATTAATTGTGTGAGTCAGAAAAATGGACCAGTTCAATGTGGTGCGTGATCTGATGTATATGAGAGAATGTAATATCAGTAAAAAAGGGGAAGCTGGAAACTGAAAGAATGATCGCTATGACAAAACCGTATTCCATCTCTGCACTCAATTTTGCAAAAGAGTCTTGATACGCAATGAGTAAAAATGTTGCTCGTGGATGTACTAATAGATGTTACAAGACAAACATTTTGAGTAAGAGTACCATTACTTTATATCGTAACTAGTCATCACTGTCATTTGTATCGCTGAACGAGAAAACGTTTTTATTCGTTGTAAAGATTCATTAATAAAGTATCGAATAAATCTAGATAGCTCTTTCGTACCATTTTACCTTCCACTTATGTATCCACATTCTCAGTTTGGCGAATCTAAAAGAGAATATAAGAAGTTTAACTTTTCGACGCGCGTTTTGCTAACCATGTTAGCCTCATCAGAACTTGATTTAATCTTCTTCTAATGATGACTTATTTGTTGCTTAGTCTCTTCGAGTTTAGAATAACTTTTAAGTCCAAGTAAACATATTATTTTTACTTATTTTTCAGATTCAACTTTTAGTTTGTTTTTTCATTCTTTTAGTCAACGTATTTGCAGTTTCACAAAAATTTAAAGCTGGTAAGTTTTTCTTGATTAGATTTTGAACTAATACATTACAAAATCGTTAATGTCTAAGCCACTAGTTGCATTGTCTGAAATTTTGATAGTTTAGATATATTTTATCACAATTACTATTAATTAAGGGATACATATAGTCTATACATACTTTCTCTCATTTTCTCTCACTCATGTTCGATACATACTCGATAGTTCCGAGAAAATCGAATAATTTACTTACGAAAATCGAATATTTTTCTATATTAGATGATGTTCCGGTTCAAGAAGGCAGCGACAATCGAGATAAAAGGCACTATAGTCATGGAGTTACTGGACCTGTACATACCTTTGTGAAAACCGATAAACATGCAAATTACAAGTGGGGAGTCAGACATCATGTGGGACATCATTATGCAGGCAGAAGATGACTTTACATTAAAGTTTATATGTGTTTAATCAACGCTTGTGCTTTATGGGCTTTTTTATACATTTTTATATTAAAATTTAAACGAACAAGTATAGTTTTCTACAATCCCAAAACTCTTGCTTTTGTTATTAATGTTGCTTTTGCTTTAATCGCTGTTCCGTAATATATTATCAAGAAAATGCATTAAATATTATGAAAACTCGTAACCTAATCCCATAAAATTATTGGGTCCTCAACTTAATTCTCGGCCACAACGTTTCATCAACTGCAGAACCTATTCGAATAAGAATTTTTATCCCACCGTATAGTTGTTTTAAAGCGCGATCTTCTAGCTTCAAAACGAGGCATAATATACGAGCCTACTGTAAATATCTCCTGTAAAATTAGTTGTAGGCGTCATATCGTTCGAAAAACAACATTGGGACACTGCCTTCTTTTAGCCTTTCAACTGAACAAAAAATACTGCGGATTATCAGGACATGATTTGTGCGGCTTTGGTAAATAATGCTGTTTCATACAATTGCTAGAAAAAATCCTTATCATATACTGCTAAAACTCGGACTTGAAGTATTATCACAAGCCATTTCTAAACGAACGGTCAAGAAAAAGAACTTCCTGCATAGGATTGTGACCTATAACGAAAAGTGGATCCTCTATAATAACCCAAAAGGGCGAAAATCTTGAGTTAATATTCCATCAACTAGCCATTAATAAATACCACAAAACGAAATATTGTCATCAAAAAAGACATTAAAAATTATTAAAGGCCGGCATTAAATTGTTACTGCTGACTATTTGAACGTTCAGGAGGAAGAAAAACTTTATACCGGCAAGGGAAGGATGGAAGTTTTGCTTTAGAACAATGCCCGGTCTCATAGAGCAAAAAAGGCTCTGAAAACGATCATTGAGTTTGGCTGGAATATTTTATCGCATCTGGCATATTCTCCAGATTTGATCTCTTCGAGTTTTCATCTCTTCCGATTCCTGCAACATAAACTGGTTGATAACTGCATTACATCTACTGAGGAAGTTGAGAAAACCTAACATTACATTTTTTTTTAGTATTAAAATATTAGCAAAACTGTTCAGTTTCTTATAATTCCTATTTCAACCTGACTATATTTTCATTGCATTTTGATATTGGCAAATTAATTAATTCTTATTTTTTAATACAGATACACATTTTTATACATACATACATTTTTTTCGGTCCTAACAATCGAGCTCAATTGCATATTTAAAATAGTAAATTTCACACAAATCAAAATTTAGTTTTAATGAGTTGATTTTAAATTATTTTTATTTAAAAAATGTTAGCTTTCTATACATATGAAGATATCTTTCGTGTCAGTCCAAAATTAACTGAAAAATTTTCGAGTGTTCATAAATATTTTCAATTTATTCCTCTAAATTAGACGCTCAGAATGCTAATTAGTTCGCCATTCTTTCTCGACAGCATCCAACTTTTATTGTTATCCTTCCCTACCCTAACCTAAAATTGTCTTTTGCGTTTATTAAGGTAAAGTTTAATTGGCAAATCAACCAAAAATAGCGAGCGTTTTGATATTTAATAAAGCATATAATAAAACCGTTTAAACATTTCGATTTTAAACGAGGCGATTTGAAAAATAAAAATACGTAGCAGATTTAGGAAAAGAAAACGAATATGGAATTGCAGATAGTCAGATTTAGTACAAAATTTTTAAGAAAATTGTTTTTGTAACTTTTTGTGATAAAATATTAGATTTAACGGTACAAGAATGGTTTCCGCCACATTCAATTTAATAATTTCCGAATTGCATCGTTAGTAGAAAAATATGTATAAGCAAGAATGTGTCGTATTGACAGGAAAAAGTAGTAATCTGTTTGCAACAAGCTTGGAGAATGAGTATTCAGAATATGGAAGCATTTTCCATTCAAGCTCCAATAGTATTTCGTTCATTGGTCTTCTCCAAGATGTAGTCGTGCATTGTAATGTTGAAATATTACTTTTTGCTAATTACTGGCTTTTGGTCGCCATTTCTGTATGAACTTGTCGACTAATTTAAATAATTATGACTTAAAGAAGCTAGAAATTCCAACAAATAGATCAAATAGAGCAATGTTTATATTTTATAGGACCTTATATTTTTTGAAGTCTGATCGAAATCGTGTTACTGTTAATGGCGGACGCTATAGAAATATGCTAACAGAATATATTTAACCAGAAGTGATAAATGTAGACAAACAATGTTTTATTTTAACAAGACGAGGCGACTTGTCACGCATATCTCTAGGCAATCGATTTATTGCAAGGAAAGTTTCTTGTGTGCGCTATTTGGCGAGGTGGTAATGTTAACTAGCCATTAAGATCATGCGATCTCAGTCTCTTAAGTTATGTTATTTTTTGTGGGGTTATATTAAATCTCTGGTTTACAGAAATAAACACAAAAAGTGTAATCGTAATCGTAAGAATAATCGGGTCTCCAGAATAAATTGGGTCTCCAGAATACATACCACCACTCGAAGCCGAGGGGGACATTTGAATGACATTACAGTTAAAGCTCCTTATTCGCGGGGGAAACGTTCCGTAAATATGCCGAATAATGAATACATAATGCCGAATAATGAATGAATACATAAACCGTGATTACGGAATGGTAATTTGTACGCGATTATAGGAGATATGTTCCAAGGTTACAAAATATAAAAACAAAATATATAATAAAAACAAATTAATGAGAGATTTTTTAACAATATTAATAATTATTATCATGCTTAGGCAATGGTTTAAAGAATTTAGTAACTTTTTCTTGTTTTGCCGCTTTTAGAAGATCTTTCAATGCGGATTGATATTCAGCTGTGGCATTAACAATTTGCCTTTTAAAAACTTTTAAACAACTTTAAAAAATTAAAACTTTTAAACTTAAAAAAAAATGGAAGGAAGTATTTTTACAGACGGATCAATTTTTATGGAGAAATCACAAAGCTCATTTTGCCATTCCTAAACCTTCACTCAGGTTTTTTAAAATTAATGTTACCTTTTCAGTGCTCTTTGAGGCTTCCTTTTCAGTGGAATGGGATTAAGCATTTTCTCCGAGGCGGTTTCAGACAAATCTTCATCTTGTTCACTTGATTCTATCTGTTTGAAACCATCTCGTTCTATGTCATTCATCACTTGAGCAATATTTTCAGTTAATGTTTGAATTTGCACTGATTATTCCTAATTACCGATAGTTAGATCTGGCCACAGTTTTTTCCATTATGATTTAAATGTGTATGGCTTTATCTCTTGCAATAATTCTTTTATGTTAACAATACTTTTTTCTATGTCAAAATGTTTCCAGGATTGCATCACATTCATATTAGATTCAAATTCCATGGAGTTCTGTATGATTTTAAAGGTTTGTCTAATGTAATAGAGGTTAAAGGCCTGAATGATTCCGTGGTCCATAGATTGGAGTAAGGCCGCGTTATTATGAAGCAACAAGCTTCAAGCTCACGAGGGTGACCTGGAGCATTGCCCAACTAGAACTGTCTTGAAACCTAAAGTATTTTTCTTTAAATAAGTTTCAACTTCAGGAACAAAACAATTCCAAAACCAGTCACAGAAAATGACACTTGTAACCCACGCTTTCTTGTTGGAACGCCAAAACCGTCCTTGTTTTGATTTTTCAAAGCACGAGGATTTAGCTATCTGTAAAACATACGTGGCTGAATTAAATAATTTTCTGATGCATTAGAATAGAGCAGCAGTGTAACTCTATCTTTTGCTGCCTTAAAACTAGAGGCGACTTTTCACTTTTGGATATAAAAGTTTTGTTTGGGATCCTTTTCAAAAACAAGGCAGTTTCGCCTGCATTAAAGACTTGTTCAGGTTTGTATCCACCATCAGGAATTAACTTTGAAAATTCTTCTTCAATTGTCGCACCTTGAACTTATTGAATCAACCTTCCGATGCTTGAAATTTTCCATCCGTATAAAGACGCTTAGCTTTCTCACGTATTATAGGACCACTTAGAGGCACTCTTTTCTGGCTAGAATCTTTTATCCATAATATTAATGCACCTTCCATTTTTTCAATTACTGGATCACAAATAATTTTTGCTAATAGTGAGGTTGAAACTGTAGAATTCCTTATTTTGTCTTCTGATGTATTGATGGATCGTATAGTGGATTCATTGACATTAAAAAAACGTAATATGGATGCAAACTAGTCGCCAGGACTTAAACGATCAAGCATTTCTATTTTTACGTTATGCGGCAACACCATTTTTTTTTCGTATAGGAATTGATTTTCCTTTACTTTTACTCTACATTATAAATTGTAAACAAAGCAGAAGAGACGCGTGCTGTTCACTCGAAATTATTGAAAGGAATGACAACTTGAAGCAATGAAACCAAACATTCGGCACCGATCATGCGAAGACGGATTTTATCAAAAGCCATTGTGTCACGCGTAACCCGGGGGCGCATAAGCAGCGACGATTTTTTGTAAAAGAACTTTCGACCAATCGACAATAATACTTGTTTGTTTATAAATTCTGTGATACTTGTTTATTTTGAAAGGTAATTGGTAAATAAATACATGTTATTCTAAAAATACATACATATTACGTAAGTATCATTAGTTCTGGATCGGCAAGTAAAGAAATTTTCAACCGCGAATACAAGAAGTGGTCACAATTTTTTAATCCGCGAATACTGAAAAAGCGAATAACGGAACCGTGAATAAGGAGCTGTGACTGTTTCAAAACAGAATTCCATTATTTATTCTTTAAGATAATATAAAAATTACTGGATTAGTATTTGTAATTGCCATTGTGCCTCATTTTAAAGCTGTAACACTCTTATTGGACAACCGTTAACATATTGATTAACAGTCATCCTCAAACAATCGTACCTATTGCTTCAACAAAAGCATTATGCACTATTCGGATATTTTCATATCGATTTCCTACTGCAAGTAGTTTAAACCGTCGTTTTCAACATCCTTGGATAGTTAAACCTGCTTCTTTCGGATCTACCTCACATCCCTTTTTAAATGTGGATAATTGGTAGAGTTTACCACTAAACACCAAATCACTTTTTTAACTTAACATCAGTAAGTTAACATCAGTGTTTAGTTATGAATCTCTTTGATTTTAGTTTACTGCTACTTAATATACGAAAAGTACGAAACATACGAAAATTACATCACAACATAAAAAAATAACATGTTTAAACTCTTTATTTTTAACAATTTCACAGAGAAGGTAAACGTATCATTAAGGTAAACATCAACGTTTGTATTCAAAATATGCTACATAGTTAGTAAGTAAAATTTCAGTTGTATTCTGGGTGTTATCCTGTAAAATATGTATACTGGGTATTGTATTTTTAGCTCCCCAGCATATATTCACTTCCTATTCCCATTCCTAGTCGAGATGCACCATGACTTTTTTCCACTGGACTAACAAACAAGCTGTAATAAACAAATGATTTAACATAACCAGTGAGACAACTCGAAAGGAAGGCTACTTCTATTCCTTTTATATCTTTTCCATTGCATGTAGACGCTTAGAAGCCTCCTTAGAGAGTACAATTCTTCTATTGAAATCTTCATTGTGAAACACTAAACTGGAAAAGATGTACCTCTAAACACCAAATCACTTTCTTTTTCTCCTAGACGCGCCTTTCGCTAACCATGTTAGCACCATCAGGACATGATTCAATGTATTTTTTTTTAAGATAATTTATAGAATTCAAGTACACTTTAACTAAAATATTGCTACTGTTCAAATAATAGATTAAATATCCTGATGATGCTAACATAGTTAGCGACACGCGCGTCAAAATGTTAAAAAAACGCGATTTGGTGATTAGCGATAAATCTCTTCAGGTTTAATGCCTAGGAGTAACCTAGGAGAATTTAATATTCTTCAAAATTATTTTTTATTCGGAATTACTGAAACCATCACTTACATATTTATTTTTTCTCATAGAGCTTGCTTAAGTAATTTACTAAACACTTTAAAATTAGACAAAGTTAAATATATGCAAAATAAAACTATCAAAATAAAACATCAAATAATAAAGCTACGAAAATATTTATATAACTTTTGGTAACGTTAACTTTCTACTCGTTTAGAGAAAGAATCTTCCGCTCGCCGGGAAAAGTTAACTGAAAACTTTTTGAGGGCGTTCATAAATATTTTCAATTTATTCCTCTAAATTAGACGCTCAGAATGCTAATTAGTTCTCTATTCTTTCTCGACGGCCTCGAGCTTTTATTGGTGTTCCTCCCTATCTCATCCTGAAATTGTTTTACGTTTAGTAAGGTAAGGTTTAATTGCCAAATAATCCAAAAAATAGCCAGGATTTCGTTGTAAGATACGACCTTAAAACGCCTGATGAAATCGATTGGACATTTCCGCGTTAATATGAAATATATAACAGATTTGGGGGAAACAGTAGATCGTATAATTGCAGCTAATTAGTTTTAGAAATGAACTCCCAGGGAAAGAGGAGGTCTAATTACAAAATATAAAATTTTATTGGTGCTTGTTTTAAATTATTTTCATTATATTGTTAGAATCTAAATAAACGAATTAAATAGCTCCGTTTCCCGAAATTGCCCTTTTGCTGCTTCTTTAAAGTGTATGTAAACATTTCATCAAAGTGTGTTATTCATTTCAACAAGGTGCGCGTTTACAGAATGAAGCTAGACGTTTTCCCAGAAATAAACTTTTCGTTTAACATAATCATCTATAACATCATATATGTATATATATATATATATATATATATATATATATATATATATATATATATATATATATATATATATATATATATATATATATATATATATCAAAGACAACAATACCCACGGAAGAACAAATGCCAGATATCCTAGTGGAGGAAGTAACAAATGCTATAGAATCGATGAAAAACGGCAAGACTCCAGGAAAGGACAGTGTAACTGTCGAAATGCTAAAAACTGGTGGTCGGACGTTACATAAAACACTGGAAAAATTATACTCAAAATGCCTCAAAGAACAAAAAGTACCTGACTTATGGAAAAATGCAGAAGTGATCCTTTTACATAAAAAAGGAGCATAGGAAAATTTAAAGAACTACCATCCAATAAGTCTCTTATCAGTAATATACAAAGTTTTCACTAAGATAATTTCTAAAAGAATATTAAAAAAACTGAATGACGCACAACCAAGAGAACAAGCAGGATTCAGAAGTGGATTCAGTACAATGGATCACATCCAGGTTGTACAGCAGGTCATAGAGAGGCACAACGAATACACCATGCCACTATGCTTGGCTTTTATCGACTACGAAAAAGCATTTGATTCCATCTCAAAGCATGCGATAATGGATGCACTGCTTAGCCAAGGTGTAGAGAGAACCTATGCTACCGAACCTATGAACCGAGCTACAGCCACAATTCACCTTGATGACATTGAAGTGGGAATTAATGTAGAACGAGGTGTACGGCAGGGTGACGCAATATCGCCTATTCTTTTCTCGGCTGGCCTTGAAGGAGTATTTGGTAAACTGGATTGAGAACAGGATGGTGTAAAGATTAATGGTGCAAACTTAAACCATCTTAGATTTGCAGATGATGTTATTCTCATTTCACAAGACCCAGAGGAGCAGCAAAGATGCATACAAGAACTGCAAAGGGCTGGCGAACCATTTGGCTTGAAAATAAACCTGAAAAAGAGTCAGGTTATATTCAATTAGTTCGCTCAGGACAGAAGAATTTCAGTTTTAGGAAGGGATTTAGAGATTGTAGACGGCTTTATATATCTTGGGCAGAGGATTTCAATGAAGGGGAATACCGCCCGGGAGGTGGAACGGCGTGTTTAATGTGGCTGGCAGGCATTTGGTAGGCTCAACATAGTGTTTAAGAGCAGACTCCCAATTTGCCTGAAAGGAAAGTCTTCGATCAGTGCGTTCTACCCGTTATGACATATGGAAGTGAAACCTGAACACTCACATCGCAATCAATTCAAAAACATCTGGTGGCACAGAGGGGACTGGAAAGATGTATGCTTGGCATTACAAGACGAGACAGAAAGTCCTGCGCATGGATCAGGGAACAAACAAAAGTCTGTGACATCATTGGAATAGTAAAGCAATTGAAATGGAGATGGGCAGGTCATATAGCGAGGCAATGGGACAACAGATGGACCAAGGCAATCCTTGATCGCAAACGTCCGCGAAGAAGACCGAAAGCACGATGGATTGATGACATCGTTAAGTATATTGGACCCGAGTGGCAGAGGTAAACCCAGGACCATGAAAGTTGGAAGCATGCTGAAGAGGCCTTCATCCTGCAGTGGATCGATACAGGCTGTATATATATTTATATATGATGTCCCAATAGTACGACATCGGTTGATATCTTGATAATGGCTGGAGATAGAGAAAAAGTTTAAGTGTAAGAGATGTACTCTTACTTAGCTAAACAGGCTGCATAATTTAAAATTTATTTTATTTATACAAAGTGTCTCACAAAACCGTGGCGGGATATATTTTGTTTTTTTTTATCGAACACACTTCTTTTTCATGTTCATTTCTTTTTTGCTTTCTGTATTGATTCTAAAAATATTTCGTGAGACAAGTTCTGTACCTAAACCTCATAGTTTTACCGATATCCGCTATTTTGTATGTATATAATTAATTTTTTTAAATCCCGGGATCTAGAAGGCCTCGGCACAGGATCACCCCTACCAATCCATTTATTTTCATAATTGATGTCCAACTATTGCCTACCTGCCTGCTAAAATGCTATTATTAAAGACAATTCTTCAATACACTCTTCAAAATTATCTTGCGGAAAATTGAGAAAACTTTTACCATTAACTATATTTTCAAAAATATATGGCCCGTTGAGGCGATCTGCCTGCATGAAATATGCGAAATTTTAATTACAGCTTGAAGAACTAAATATTCGTTTTCTTCACTTATAGTTTTTTTCTGCCTTTTAAAGTTTTTTTCGTAATCGACACATCCAGTTCTGTTAAATCACCCTTTCAGTTGTATAAAAGCTAATGCATTAGGATGACGTTCGGCATTAGCGAAACTTTTCGCATAAATTCTACTAATATAGTTTTCACTTGCTTGATCACTTGCACCCTAAACATATTAAGCACCTTAAACATTATACGCACACACAAAAGTCCAAATAATTGACCGTTTGGTTCATTTGTTTCTGCGGCATGATTGTCTAGGGCATCGAGGTCATCGGCGTGCTATAAGTTGTAATTGGATATTCACATATCTTTCGATATTCAAAATAATAGATCAAAAAATATATGTCTTTTTTTCTGTATCATATAAAACCTGTTTAAAAGATATACTAGAACAATATTTGCCATTTGAATTGAATTTTATGACGTTATTACTAAAACGTATAAGATGAATTCTATTAAAAACGAAATATTAAAAACAAAAATGTAAGTATCTCGGAAATCATGATAGATAGGTATAGGACATGTTTAACAAGAATAGAAGTATTTTGTCTCAGGAATATTGTAAAATATTTGACATTCCATTAAATAAACTGAGATATGATGTTTTGAATTTTTTCATTTTTTTCAGTTATCCTGGACGGAAATGTTCAACGTAGACACATAGAGTTTGCATTAAAAGTTAAGTTTATTTAGTTGAACAACTCTTATACCTAAACCTTTTTTGCATGTTCAGCCATTATCAAGACATTAACCGATATCGTACTATTGGGACGCCTTGTATATATATATATATATATATATATATATATATATATATATATATATATATATATATATATATATATATATATAAAGAGAATATTTTAATCAAAGTTATATAAAGATCAGAACCAGTCAAAGACAGCAATGCCCACGAAAAACCTTAATGCCAGATATTCTAATGGATGAGGAAAGAACAGTATAACTGTTAAAATGCTAAAAGCTGGTGGTCAAGCTTTACATAACACCCTAGCAAAATGATACTCAAAATGCCTCCATGAACAAGAAGCACCAAACCAAAAATGCAGATGTACAAAGTTTTCACCATGATAATATCTAAAGAATATTCAGAAATGGATTCAGTACAATGGATCTAGGTTGTACAGCAGGCCTTAGAAAGCAACAACGATTATATCATGCCACTGTGCTTGTTTTTATCAACTGCAAAAAAGCATTTGACTCAATCTCATAACAGACCATAATGAATGCATTACTTAAGCAAGGTGTAGACAAAGCGTTTGTAAACCTACTAGGATCGATATATGATACAGCTACAGCGATAGTTCATCTTAATGATCGTGAAGTTGGAATTAATGTAGAGTGGGGTATACTACAGAATGACGCAATATCGCCTGTTCTTTCCCCAGCCTGTCTAGAAGAGGTATTTTGTAACCTTGATTGCTAGCACGATGGAATATATATTAATGATGCATACTTAAGCCATCTTAAATTCGCAGATGATATCGTTCTCATTTCACAAGACCCAGAGGAGTTACAAAGACACATACACTGCAAAGGGGTAGAGAACCATTTCGCTTGAAAATAAACCTGAAAACGAATCAAGTCATGTTCAATAAATGTGCTGTGAACAGAATTTCTATTTCAGAAAGGAAGATTTGGAAGGAGCTAGTACCCGGGAGATGCAACGGCGTTTTAAATGTGGCTTAAGAATAAACGAATGTGATTTGTGAATGTAGTTTTAAGAACAAACTCCCCACTTTACCTGAAAATATAAATCTTTGATCTGCGCGACCGCCCTTTATGATATACGGAAGTGAAACATAGAGGGGAATTGTAACATGTATGGGGTTACAAAATAGAGCAGATAACACTGCACATCGATCAGAGAACAAACGAAAGTAAGTGACAAAAAAAACGAAATCCATTCCTTCAAAAAAGTACTACTCCATATCATCATTGACCATCTTATCTGTAAATTGCATTTCAATGATATTTTGAGTTTCTGATGCGGATAATATTCATATAAGGATAAATCAGAATAATATGATATAATCAGGATATATATTAACCATACACATATTTTCCTTGCTTCTCTCACAGTTCAAAGTAACCAACTTCTATTCAAAATTGTCCACAACTTGTAGAAAGTGGTTAAAACAATAATTTATTATTGTTACAATAATTTATTATTGTTTACGAATAAATACTAAATGCAATATAACAGATAAACGAAATGACGTTATAACTTCAAACATTGGTTTCAAAATAGCATTTAAAATACACGAACTTATGGATCACCCAAGTATTCCAAAAGCATTAAAAAATTGAACAAATTTTAATTTAAACAAAGCATAACTGTCATCAAATGATAAAGCCATCAAAATATTTATACAACTTTTGGCAACTGTAGCTTTCTATTAAAATTAACTGAAAACTTTTTGAGGGCATTCATAAATATTTTCAATTTATTCCTCTAAATTAGACGCTCAGAATGCTAATTAGTTCGCTGTTCTTTCTTAACAGCCTCGAGCTTTTATTGGTGTTCCTCCTTATCCCATCATGAAATTGTCTTTTACGTTTATTAAGGTAAAGTTTAATTGCCAAATAATCTAAAAAATAACCAGAATTTCGTTGTAGGATACAGCCTTAAAACGTCTAATGAAATCGATTGGACATTTCCAGGTTAAAATGAAATACATAACAGATTTTGGAGCGACGACAGTTCGTGTAATTGCAGGTAATTCATTTTAGAAATAAAATTCCAAGAAAGAGAGGAGTTGTAATTGTAAAATGCAAATTTTTATTGGTGTCTGTTTTAAGTAATTTTAATTATGTTATTTAAGTCTAAATTTTTGATACCAGAGGTCAGACGATGTGTAAAAGCATAATTTAAATGGCCCACAATTTGTTATGCCCTTATTCTTAGAAGTTACCCTTTACTGGCTATATTTAGCACATACAAAAATTTAATCAAAAAGCTTTACAAGCTTCAACAGATTGTGTATATTATCAAAACTTTTTATCTATACAGAAGGATGGTAACTAATTCCGAGAAATTAACAACATATTTTCGAAGTAATAATACAATAAGGGTGTTAAAATAAGAGGGTAAGATGTGAATTTTAAATAAAACATGCTTTTATATAGCAAAGTGTTGAAATATTTATTGATTTATAATAGAGATATTTAGAAATTATGTATGAAACAACACATTCTGTAAATGGCCGCCACGGCTTTGGTGGCACATTCGTACTCTTCTGGCAAAATTTTCAATAACGGTTTTGCATAAATGTGGCGGTATTTCGTTGATACAGAGTTCAATTTCGACCTTCAGTGCTTGGGTGTTCGTGGAATTGTTGGCGTAAACTGGAAACTGTAAAAAACCCTACAAAAAAGTCCATAGGTGTTAAATCGTGGCGGCCAACTGTGATCACCAAAAGGGGAGATAACACGATTAAGAAACGACTCGTGCGAGACCGTCAATCTTTCATGGGCGGTATGGCAAGTGACACCGTCCTGTAAGTGAAGTCACGTGCCTTTAAGATTGTGCCATTGTGCCATTGTCGATCTTCCAAATGAGAAACAAAGAACTGGGTTATCATGTCACGATAACATTCGCCATTCACCGTTAATGCATTACCTGCATCGTTTCCAAAAAAAAGATATGCAGTCATGGGGACTGTCGACAGAAGTGAAAACTTGAAACATTGGAATAACTGTAATTTTTTTTGAATTTTTAAATTAATTATTCTTGAAGTATAATTTAAAAATGTATATTTTTTTCACGTAGGATCGAGAATCTAAACAAATATAGAAAATGGACATTTAAAAAAACTAATTATATTCCAATACTTTTTTGTAAAGTTCCAATGATGAAATTGAATGACATAATTTTATAAATAATCATTTTGCAAGAAATAACAAAACACATATTGTATTTTTGACAATTTAAACCAATAAACAATAATTTTGAGAAATTAAATTTATTATAAAATTTTATAGAATTTTTAATTTTAAAATCTGCGACAAAAATATTATCGAACAACTAGAAATCTGTTTTATAACGCTAGTAAGATTACTCCTAAGGCATTATGAAATATTCATTGCACGATGTATTGCAGAGATTGATTATTAGAAAAATAAATAATATCAAATTTTTCAACGCAAATATTGATGCCAATATTCGAAATATTCGAAAATAAATGTTTTGTTTTTGTTATTCATTTTTCTACATAAAAATATTAGCATATTAAGTATTCACTCTTGTACTGCACAGTGATTCTACAATTAAACAATTAAAATAATGATTATCTAAAACACAATTTAATTTAAAATACATTAAAAAAAAACATTTAAAACACAATTGGCGTCGCCAGTCTGGCGCAACACATCACTAGCATGTCGGTGATGCGAAACCATAAGTTTTGCCCCTACCGAAAATCGCTCAACGCTGCTAGAGAAATTTTCACTTCAAAAATGCTCCGATAATTTCTCCAGACCACAATACACACCAAACAGTGACCCGTTGGGGATGCATTTGTTTTTCATGATACATTCGTGGATTTTCTAAGTCCCAAATGCGGCAATTGTGCCTATTAACAAAGCCATCGAGGTGAAAATGGGCCTCGTCGCTGAAGACGCTTTTGTCCACAAAATCAACATTCACTTCTTATTGTTCAAGGATCCAGTTGGTGAACTCTCTTCGATGTACATGGTCTGCTGGCAGAAATTGTTGAATTAATTGAACTTTGTAAGCATGGAGATGTAAATAAGGGAGAATACGGTGAAGAGTGGCTGTTGAAATATGCAATTCTTGTGCAGGATGACGAATCGAGAACCCTGGACTCTCGGCGACACTCTCACGAACTCCGGTGATATTTTGTTCTGAACACCGCTACAGCCACCGCTACGAGGTGGCGTCAGGTGATTCACACCAAATCAACCAGTACTTTTGAATATTTCGATTATTATTTTCACAGTTGATAATTTTAGAACATGATTTCTACCGAAAATCGGACGCACTTTACGAATCGTAGTAACCAAACTTTCACCATTTTAATAATAATATTTAACAATAAGGACGCCTTGCAGTATCATATAGCGCTCCATGTTTATTAACTCCTATCTGTCTCTCTTATCGACATGTCACAATTCTTGACCTATCGAATCATGACAACCAAAATGGCGCGCAATTTAAATCTTGGGCTTTTATTGTAACACCCTTTACTACAAGAGCCGTTCAGCCATCATCATTCAGCCATTGTCGATCCACTGCAGGATGAAGGCCTCCCCAGGATGCTTCTAATTCGCACGGTCCTGACCTTTCATCTGCCATTCGGGTCAAATATCCGTCCATCGTGTTTTCGGTCTTCTTCGCGAGCGTTTATGATCAGCGGTATCCATTCCAGAATTGCTTTGGTCCATCTGTCGTCGCATCGTCTCGCTACATGACCTGCCCATTTCCATTTCACTTATTTCGCCCTTCCAATGATGTCACATACCTTCGTTTGTTCTCTGATCCATATGCAGGTCTTTCTGTCCCGCTTTGTAATGCCAAGCATACACCTTTCCATTCCCCTCTGTGCTATCCGAAGCTTTTGAATTGATTGTGATGTGAGTGTCCATGTTTCACTTCTGTATATCAGAACAGGCAGCACGCACTGATTAAAAACCTTTCTCTTCAGACAAAGTGGTAGTTTGCTCTTAAATACTATATTGAGCCAGCCACACTTAACCCGCCGTTCCACCTCCCGGGCGGTATCACCCTCCATTGAAATCCTTTGCCCAAGATATAAGTAGTGGTCCACAACCTCTAAATCACTTCCTAAAATAGAAATTCTTCTGTTAACAGCAGATTTGTTAAACATAACCTGACTCTTTTTTAGGATGATTTTCAAACCAAATGGTTCTCCCGCCTTTTGCAGCTCTCATATGTGTTCTTGTAGCTTGTAGCTTGTATAATGCTACAAAAAAAAAAAAAAAAAAAAAAAAAAAATATATATATATATATATATATATATATATATATATATATATATATGTATATATATATATATATATATATATATTGCTGTGGAAACCGTCTCGTAATATTTATATTCTTCTGAGTCGCAGATTATGATGGTGCGTACATCTTAATGGTTCTGGTGTTGCCCCCCCCCCCCCCCTCGGACGATGTTTGGCGTATCACAGTGGTAGTTAGTTGCTCTCCCGACTGCAGTTGATGAGCTTCGGTCTGGCGGTTGATTACTGGTTTCTACGACTCTGGCAGATTGAGGGCATCATCTCTTCTATTTAGGCATCCGATTTTTTTTATTTATTTTATTTCTCGTACGGTTCTTATTTTGTAATTTGGGATATTTGTAATTTATCGGCAACTGTCGACGTCGATTTTGTGTCCTGTTTGTAGATGGTGTTGGAACAGAGCCGATGTGATTTCTTTATTTCTAACCGCCAATTTGTGTTCTTCGAGCCGGGCTGATATTATTCTATTGGTTTGACCGACGTATGCCATGTTACAAGTCCCGCACGATATGCTGTATACGCCCGGATTTTCTAGAATAATGTGATCTTTGGGATATATATATATATATATATATATATATATATATATATATATATATATATATATATATATATATATATATATAAATATATATATATATATATATATATATATATATATATATATATATATATATATATATATATATATATATATATATATATATATATATATATATATTATATGATATTTTATATCTTTGAAGCAGTCATCCAATGCGGTTTGTGACACCCTTGATGTACGAATATATATATATATATATATATATATATATATATATATATATATATATATATATATATATATATATATATATATATATATATATATATACATTTTTTCTGGAGAAAAAGTCGTGGCTGCAAGTCGTTTTCTGCAATTCTTGTGGTGTAGTGCTCATAGAATACCTGCCAAAAATCAGAACCATCATCAAGCAACATTGCGCTTCACTACTGAGCCAAACATCATATAGCTAATCATCTGGTTAAAAAAATAGTGTTCTTTCCCCACAATAAAGCGCTAGCACACACATGTCAGATTATTGCTGAAAAACTACATAACCTAAGCTTCGACATGCTGAACCGTACTCCTCGGATTTAATTCCCAGCGATTACTTAAGTTATACTATTATTACTAATTACTTAACCTATAAAACATCTCGCTGAATAAAAATTTACTTGAATCGGTGATATTAATTCTGAGGCAACCGCTTATTTTACACAGTTGCTTTCCATTTTGTTACAATGAATTTATAGATTAATATGATTTAAGAGACACTATCAGCTCTGTTAATATATATGACGTCTTCTATTCAATATTCCACTACATATTCATTATCTCAATACATATTTCACAATATATTCTTTATTCAACTAAATAATCTTTATTCCCCTATATATTTTTATACCACTAAATATTGTTCATTCCACTTCAAGTTCTTTATACCGTTACATATCTGAATGCTAGTTTTATCAACGCTTATTCTAGTATTAGTTTTCTAATCATCAACTGGCTTATGGATTTTTGAACCGAATCAAATTTAATACTACAATATAAAAATGTCTTTACCATTTAATGCTCCCTGTTGAAAAATTTAAAATATCCGTAACGGCGTAACTTAATAGCATACGGAAACACCTCCCTTGATAAAAGCAATATTTTTTAAACCGTTAAATTACCCCATTTTGTGTAATCGCATATATGAGAATTGCTATTTATGTCTCCGGAATAATAAATAAAAACAAATATTTATCATTGAAAATGGTTATATTGTTTTTCAAAATACTCTCCGCGATGATCGATACACTTTTGCATACGTTTGAACCAATTTTCAGAGCATTTTTTTCCGATTGAGATTGAGATATCACCAAAACATGCATTTTGAACGCATCAACCGCTATGACCGGTCAAATATTGAGTTATTCGGTCCCGATTTGAGAAAGCTCGCGTGAGCTGATTGTTTTTTTTGTTTTCTCAAATACTTTTGGCAAACAAAAATGGTTGTGTACCATTCAGAATTGACCGTTCCTAAAAATCAAAAAAATCCCAAAAAAAAACAGGCGACCATTTGTTTCGAAGTGCTTCTTGTACGAATAACTTTTATTGGATTTGACTCATTTTGAAAAACCCATACAGTCGACTGCTGTTTACTTTCCTTTAAGTAAGCTTTACTGCTAAATGTTCATGTAAAATCTTGTGTTTTTTTGTCATACTAATGCCCAGGGATACCTCAACCTCACGGTATGTCACATGACGATCTTGTTTTATCAGTTCGCGCACAGTATCGATGTTTTCTGCGACAACAACCGATTTTGGATGACCTTCTTTAAATTCGTCCGTGAGCGAACAACGGCCACGATTGAATTCACTGAACCAGTGATGTACAGTGGCTTTAGATGGTGCTTCATCACCAAAAGTCGAAGTGAGTTAATCGATGTACTGTTGTTGAGATAATCCACGTCGAAAGTCGTAGTAAATTATCGCACGAAAATTCTCACGACTTAATTCCATTTTTTGACTGAGATGAAATTGTCAAGTCACTAAATAATACAAATAGCGCCAATATGACCAAACGTTCTGAGTGCGTCTAAGTTGCGTCAATGTCAAACTTTACGATGTATATATCACATGGAGCCTAGTAACATCATTGTTGCCAGTTCCGGATACATAAATAGCAACCCTCGTAGAAACTTAAAGCTGAACAACTAAAAAATGTAACATTTTTCTATTAAAGTTATTCTATGTAGAGAGTATATTTTCATTTTGAAATATGTATACTGTATGGTGCACTTTTATGTTCCCCAATAAATTATCATAGCGAAACCAACACCGAATGACAAAACTACGAAAATTTCTATAGCTTTCTATTTTTACAAAGAAAGCGTTCTATGGCCGACTGAAAAATTGAACTAAATTTTTACGGGGACATTCATAAATATTTTCAATTTATTCCTCTAAATTAGACTTTCAGAATGCTAATTATTTCGCCGTTCTTCCTGGACAACTTCGAGCATTTATTGTTTTTCCCCCCCATCCCATTCTAAAATTGTCTTTTACGTTTATTACGGCACAGTTTAATTGTCAAATGAACTAAAAAAAATAGCGAGAATTTCATTGTTGAAAAGATTGTTTAAGAAAAAGAAACAACCGTATAATTGCAGGTAATCAGTTATTTATATACGAGGGTCTGCCGAAATATTTTCGGTCTGCAGAGATAACGCAAATAACTTTGATATTTGTCGGGTATGATTATTTAGATAACGTGCTGCCCCAAGTTTCAACGCGTATGATTAATTGCTTGTTTGAACTTCCTTCCTTGCTTGTTTCCACTTCCTCCTCGATATTAATAAAAATGGGCTGCTGAATTTAAACGTGGCCGTAGATTCATTGAAGATGATGGACCGGGATACCCAAAACTGCTATAACCGACAAAATCGTCACAAAAATTCGTAAAGTCGTATTAAATGGTGTCCGACTGAAGGTGCGCGAGCCTGCTAACCTTGTAGACAATTTGTTAGACTATATTCACTATATTTTGCACGATATTTTGGATATGGAAATGTTTTTCGTTCTATGGGTGCCGCGTTTGTTAACAGACAACCGAAGACCTATTCAAATAAACACTTTTGTAAAGTGTGTTTTGTGAAGTGAAGACTTATTCGCGATTCTGCTGAATTTCTTTGACGGTCTATAACAAAAAATGAAACATGGATTCGGCATTACACGTCAGAAACGAAGCAAGAGACCGAACAGTGGGTGGAGACTGGTGAAAGTCATTGTTAAGGTTTTACTGGAATCTCGTGATATGGTACTCATAGACTATCTAAGAGAAGGAATGACCACAACCGGGAAGTATTCCACTTCAGAGGATCAATTGAAGGATATTATTTGAACTAAATATCCTTATTTGACAAAAAAGAAAATTTTGTTTCCAAAATTATGCACCTGCACACACATTTCGGTATGTTTCTGCAAAATCTCTGCCCATGTTTGAAAGTGCTTCCACATGAGCCGTGTTCGCCGAATTCGGCTCCCAATAATTACTACCCCCTCCCAAAACTGAAAAAACGGCTCGCTGAATGAAAATTTGTTTCAAATAATGAGGTAAAGCTGAGACAACGGTTTATTTTGCAGAGTTAGATAAATCGCATTGTAAGTACGTCCATACTTCGACAATACAACAAGTTCTTTATTATTATAAGCAAACTTAAAAGAGTTGAGCACATATCAATAATATTTGCACAAGCACAAGATCAATATTCTTTGTTCCTTAAAAACCTGTCTACAACTGTCAGTATATCTCAAATTGAAAAATAATCTAAGGCATTTCTTCTGAAGCAAAAAATTCTCGGTATTTCAGAGGAATTTCCCCAGAAAATTAAACCATATCTCATCCGAGAACAAATAAATGCATGATACGCCGACAGTGCTGCATCAGTACCAATATTGATAGAAATTACTCTTAAGGCATAACAATATTTAGCCAGGCTTACTACGACTCTCTCAATATGGGCCTTCCAATCCAATCTCCTGCCAATTGCCACTCCAAGAAATGATACATCTTCTGACGTTTTAGTTGTTGTATTACTGTGTGAAAAAGTTAAGATGTCACGCGAGCGTTTTCCAAACAGAAGGCCTGTGCCTTTGACACATTTAAAAGAAGGTCGTGAGCACGAAAGTATCAATCGAGAGTATCACAAGCCCTATGTATGCGTATGAGCCCGAAAGTAAACAGCAGTCGATTGTATGGGTCTTTCAAATTGAGCCAAACACAACAATAGTTGTTCGCGCAAGAAGCACTTCAAAGAAAATAGTCGCCTTTTTTTTTGGGATAAATGCGGTGGCTCAATAGTACACAACCATTTGTTTGTCAGAAGTCTTTGAAAACCAAAAAAACAACCAGCGACACAGGGTCATTCTTCACCATGACAATGCGAGCTCTTACAAATTGGACCGATAATCTCAATATTTAGCCGGTCTATTGGATGGAAGCGGTTGATGCGTTCAAAATGGAAAAAATTGGTTCAAACGTATGCAAAAGATCATCGCGGAGAATATTTTGAAAAATAATAATACTATGTTCAATGATAAATATTTGTTTTTATTTATTATTCCAGATACATAAATAGCAACCCTCGTATAACACGAAGCCTGACAATTTTTCATTAATCTAATTTTTTTAGTGGAGTTTTGGTAACGATTTCTCAAAATCAAAAAACCCCTCTTTCAAATTCCCACATTTAGCAATAAATTCCGCGCCATCAGGCTCTATACATTTTAACATCACTCAAACTAATTAGTACATATTTTTTTAAACTTCAAAAAAATTGAAAAAAAAACTGATTATTTAGATCGAACAAATCAAAAAATATCAGTACTGTAACCAAGAACTAAACTAAGGAAAAGTGTTCACATATTTGCAATTTATTTTGCTAAATTACACGCTCTGAATGCTAATTAGTTCGCTATTCTTTCTCCGGAACTTCGAGCTTTTATTGTTGTTCTTCCCTATCCCATCTTGAAACTGCCTTTTACGTTTATTAAGGTAAGATTTAATTGCCAAATGGGCCAAAAAAATGGTAAAAATTTCATTATTGGATACAGACCTAAAAAGTCGAATGAGACCGGGTGGAGATGTTCCAGTTAAAATGAAGTGATCCGAAAAATGGAAATACATAATAGATTTGGAGAAAAAGGGGATCGTGTAACTGCTGGTAATCAGTTGTAATAATAAAATCCCGAAAAATAGGGGGGATACAATTATAAAATGTAAATTTTTATTGGTACTTCTTTTAAATTATTTCGCTTATAATGCAAATATATAAATTTTGGATTCTACTAAGTTTTCAATATGTATCTGAACGGTTCGAATATCCCGCCATTTTTGATGCACTTGTATTATGATTTTGTACTTTTATTATTTTGTAGAACATGTGTGACCATTTATTAATTAATCAATACACAAATCAACAACATGTTTCTCTTTAAGGCGTTTCTCGTTAATTCATTGTTTTATTAATTTTCGTTCATTAATGAACGAAATATTTGAATGTAATATGATGAATTAATGTTTTAAAAAATACACTAAAAATTAATTTAAATACAAACTAATAAATGTGTAACACATTTTAGAATGACTTCGAAGCATAAAAGAAGACCTGAGTATCAAAGATCATAACTAATAGACGTTTCGGTTAATAATGTTCGATTTTGCTAAGAGATGAAGCTACTAACCCAATTATTGATATAGATTAATGGCAACTATGGCGTTTTGGATGATAAACATACGCCACAAAAGCCAGTTCGTTATTAACTGCCATTGTGCAAAAAAACATAGTTTTTCATAGCTTTGAATATGTCGAATTATGTACAAGAAACAGACGTTTTACGGAGAAGTTTAATAACCTACTTTCATTTACAGAAAACGGCTGCTGAAAGTTATCAATTATTGGTTGAAGCTTATGGTGAACATGCTCTAACCAAAAAAACTTGTGAACAATGGTTTAAAAGCCTTAAAAGTGGTGATTGTGATATACAAGACAATTAGCGTTCAGGAGAGCCGAAAAAGTTTGAAGATTCCGATTTGCAAACATTATTGGAAGAGATCCAGAAGAAAGGAAAGTGGGTTCCATATGAATTGAAGGGAAGAGACATTGAAAGGAGAAAACCACTTGTGAAATTTTGCTTGCTAGATAGAAAAGGAAATGTTTTTTGCTTCGAGTTGCGACAGGTGATGAAAATTGGATCTATTTTGATAACCGAAAGCGCAAAAAAGTCATGGGTAGACCCAGACCAGCCTTCAATATCAACACCAGAGCGCAATATATAGTGAAAGAATGCTTTGCTGTATATTTGGTGGGATAGTAGAGAAACTTTGTATTTCGTACTGCTGAAAACGCGATAAAGTCATTTTTCAACATCACAATGCTCGGTCTCATGTTACTAAATGTGTAAAAAAATATTTCCAAAACGTTAAATGGGACATTCGGACTACCACGTATTACAATAGGTGCAGCCCGGGCTTTCCGAATAACCCTTTCATTTTTACGATGAAGTGAAAATTCGGCTTGATGAATAGTAGGACTCAAAAAAACCAAAAGATCTTTTGGCGCTGGATCCATTCTTTGATAGAAACATGGGAAAAATAACAGCCAGTGACGGTAATTTATTTTGCTATGGAAATAAACGCTCAAATTTTGCGAAAAAATCGACATTATTGACCCAAACTCCTATTAACATTAATAATAATTGAAACACTTGGTATTTGTTTCACAATATATTCAAGATATTCTCTGACATATTTCGGCCTCGCGACCATTCTCAAAGAGAGTTATGTATATAACATAACATATTATACATAACTCTCTTTGAGAATGGTCGCGAGGCCGAAACATGTCAGAGAATATCTTGAATATATTGTGAATATTCTTAACATATTGAATATATTATCTGACATATTTCGGCCTCGATACCATTATCAAAGAGAGTTTTGTATATAACATAACATATTATACATAACTCTCTTTGAGAATGGTCGCGAGGTCACAATATGTCAGAGAATATATTGTGGAACAAATACCAAGTGTTTTAATTATTATCATTGTTACTATATTTCAACAAGACCCAACAGCGCAATCAATCGATCCTATTAACATGATTGAAATAGAAAAAGACCTTTGCAGCCGTTGCCAAGATCTATAATGAAAACGAATTTTAGATACATGAAGGGTAGAACACCTAAAGAAGATTATGTCTAGTACCCCAGTTTGCTTTCCACTGTTCTCCAGTTTGCAAAAGTTGCAATATATGATATGATGCGTGAAATTAGAAGAAACTTTAAATATATGACAAGAAGGAAGATTGCCATTGATGCTAACATATTAAAATAAAAAATATATAAAAGCGTTAAGGTCCTTTTATACAGCGAATTGTATTGCTCTTTGACGATTATCATTTGTGTTATCATTTAGAATTTGAGCAATAAAGTCCACTAAAACTAGCTTATTATTATTTTCGGGGTCTTGTCTAGCTTCCCAGCAGCGTATAAAATGTTTCCTTATCTTCCTTTGTTTTATCCTCTGTTGGTGCATATATAGATTCCGAAATATTCACCTAGTTCTTATATAATAGATTTTCTCACTCACTGATTTAAAACCTAATAAAATACACTCAAATATTCTTTCTACAATAAACCCACTCTTAAATTCGTACTTCTTTTCATGTCCACTGTAATAAATTTGACACCTACCTTTTCTCAGAGATCCCATACCTAATCATCTCATCTCTTGAAGTGTCATATCCAAATCATATTTTCTTACCTGTTGAAAGGTATTACTTAGAGTTCCTGGTTGATTTAATATTTTTACATTTCGTATACCAAATCTCAATCTGTATTTTGATTCCAGGTCTGTTTATAATGATTCAATCCAATTCAAGGCTGTGTTCGTTGCAAGCATTGCTTTTCGAGCTGGGACTGCTAAGCCCAAGTCTAACCCCTAACCTGGAGGACTAGAGACTTTTAGGGATTACCATATCTTAGACGACGGTTCTTAGTTCCGGTTTATAGGTGCCGGGGATTCACCTTTACCCTCACCATTAACTGCATCTCGTATATGTTAGTGTATATTCTGCAGGACCCAGAACCCACTACGAAGACGTGGAGATAGGATTTATTGGTGCGTCTTTATTAGACTGTGTGTTTTGCTCAGTCATTTATAACCTTCCAAAAATGGGTTCCTAGACTATTTTTGAGACCCACTATATAATTATTATATAGGTTATATATTATTTCTGTAATAGCATGAGAATAATTATTTTGTAATATATATTACAATGTATTTCTCTACAGCAGGAAAACCAACTTAAACTGAATTTTTACCACACGATTATGTTACGAGGGTCGTTCAATAAGTCCGTAAAAATCCAAGGCATGGCGCGTAACATCGGAAATGGTTTGTTTTTAGTAAGCATCGTTATTCACCAGATAGCTGTCAAAGTCTCAGTTATATTCATCACATGGTTTCATTTTTATTGTCGAATGAAGCAAGAAACTTTTGTTTATTTAGAAAAATGGAAAAAGTGAGTTTCGTGTGGTGATTAAACACTTATAGTTAAAAGACTTAACACCGAAAGAGATCAACGCTGGGTTGGATGAAGTTAATGGCACGTTTGCCCCTGTATTTGCAACTATTTATAATTGGGTAAATGAGTTTAAACGTGGCCGTACATCTACAAAAGATAAACATCGTTCGGGACGTCCAGTGGAAGTGACTACTCCCGAAATAATTAACAAAATCCACGACATGGTTTTAAATAATCGAGAAATCAAAGTACTCGAAATAGTACATTGTTTCCAATTTTGCACGAAAAATTGGGGGTGTAAAAAAAATGTCGGTAAGATAGGTGCCGCGTTTGTTCTCAGTGTAGAATAAACGCAATCGTGTGGTCGACTCTGCGGCTGTTTTGGCACTTTTTCGTCACAATCCTGATAAGTGTCTGCGTCGATATATAACTGTGAACGAAACATGGATACACTACTATACTCCAGAGACAAAGAAACAATCAAAACAGTGGGTTTTTAGGCGAACGAGCTCCGAAGAAGGCGAAGACGGTGAAATCGACCGGCCAAGTTATGGCCACAGTTATTTGGGATGCACGCGGAATAATCTACACCGATTACTTGGAAAAACGGATAACAACTGCAGAGTATTATGCCTCGTTATTGCACTAGTTGAGAGAAAAAATCAAGAAAAATCGTCCTCATTTGAAAAAGAAAAATATCCTCTTCCATCAAGACAATGCACGGGTGCACACCTGTACAGTTTCAATGGCCAAAATCATGGAATTAAAGTTCAAATTATTACAAAATCTACCGTATTCACTGGATTTGGCCCCCATTGACTTTTTTTATTTCTGAGCTTAAAAAAAATGGCTCAGCAGACAACGCTTTACATCGAACGATGAGGTCATCGCCCAAACAGAAGCCTATTTTGAGGACCTTCTAAAATCTTACTTTTTAGACGGCTTAAAAAAGTTGGAGAAACGCTTGAAAAAGTTTATAGAGCTAAAAGAAGATTATGTTAAAAAATTCAAAAATCTACTTAATTTTTTTTTTCTCTCTTCTCTTTTCTTTTAGTCCTTAGTCCTTCTCTTTTCTTTTAGTCTTTAGTCATAAGTCCTTAGAAAAAATCTTTTTCTAAGGACTTATTGAACAACCCTCATATAATTAAAATTTAACATTACTTTTATAAAATGAAATAACAAAAAGTATATATTGTATTTCTTATTCCAACGTGAAGTCAATTTCATTACGTCCATTGTGGAACATAATATCATTTAAGTGACAGTCTCAACTTCATTCATGCCTCTGATTTCTTTTATCCAATTTTCCACTTCATACTCACGTAATTGAATCCCATTTCCATCAACGTCTGCTCTGGCATTAGGCATTTCAAATTGTCTATTGACTGTGGATTTTCAAAGAGAATCAAAAATTTCTCGCTAAAATATTACTTGATTTCTTGACTCGTTTACGCAAAATTAAAGGTCAGTTTTTTTGTCTATTTCACACAATTATTATGGCGATTTAATACCTCGTTTTCGTAGAAGGTTAATTTTTGCTGGTAGATAAAAAGGCTTAAATAATTAGTTTATTAATTCGTTCCATTAATAGTCACCTAAAGGAAATGAGCAACAAAGTTGAAATTTTAGAATATTTATTATCCTTCGTTAGAAAATTAATTGAGTTCAAGCTGTGCTGAGAACAAAAATGTGCAACACCCAGTTTTTATATTTGAATCAAACTCAATGTCTACCCACTATACACAGTATGTCGGAGAAATATCGGAACATTTTAAATTTAAAGAAAACTCCTAGCACCATCTATTGAAACAATATATAATCTGAAAACTGTATATCTCATCTATAAAATTAGGCTACCGTCATTAAAATCAATCAACGGATGGTCAAGTTATAGAGCTTAAAATCACAGTACCTCTTGTCACTTCGTCACAAAAACATAATGAAATAAAGAGCTAATATTAAATTTCGTTTCAATCTCGGAAAACTTGTTTACAAAAACATTTGAATTTATTAAAAAAACATGGTAATCATTGCTTTTCCCGTACACCTGCGTTCGAATGTTATAAACGATTCCAGAACGGTCGTGATGCTTGGCTAGGCGACCCAAACCCAGACTGGCCAAAAAACAAAAATTGCCAACAATTGGTGGAAAAAATGTGTGAAATGATCGCCTGCTATGCAAATTCTACTGTGATATGGATAGTGGAGGAATTAAATACGACCAAAGACGTAATTCACTCAATTTTGACAAATGATTTAAACAAACGAAAAGTTTTTGCTCGATTTATCCTCACGACTTAAATGAGGACCAAGAAATTGTCGAAAATACAAGACTGTGCGCTTCAACATCCTCCGAAATAGTCTGATTTATCCCCGTGCGACAATTTCCTGTTCCCGATAGTCAAACTGGCCATGAAAGGAACGTTTTATGACAGTATTTCATAAGTCCAAGAAACCGTAACAGCGGTTATTGAGGCAATTCCGAAAAACGACATAAAATAATCTAGGCTAGCACTGGCTGGCACTGGTGGAAGGGATGTATTTTGAATAAAATTAAATAATTTTGGCAAAATAACTAATTATTTTCTTTGTAATTTAAAAAGTTCGAACTGATACATTTTTCGAATGTTTACCTTCATATTTCTATATGCAGTTGTAAAAAATGTGGCAAATATTTAGATTGGCTCAGTATTTTGTGAATTGACAATGTGACAAGTGTGTAGCCAATAGGGCATGTCTCCTTGTGATGTGTAAATGAAGAGCCAATGTTGGATCAAACATTGACTTGGTCATTTGGGCCAATATGATAAGCCGGCTTTATGATACTAATTAAAAGGATTAAAAAGTCAGGCGATTCTTACCTTGCTTTTGCTCAGCTAGGTGGTAGATTTCTGAATTAGGAATGGTTAAAAACACTGTAAAATAGCATACATTAATGATTGTTCAATATTTAAAAGGGAGTGTCAACATATTGCAAAAAAAAAACATTTTTTTTCCAAAAAGATAGCAGCATAGTTGCCGTTAATTCAGTACACTCGCTACGTAACTATGTTTGAAAACTTTTTGAAATCAGAACTTTGAAGACGAGTAATCAACAGGAGGGGTGTGGGGCTTCAACAAGATGAAGTCACTGCACATACGACTAAAACTTTCATGAATATTGTTCAAGCTGCATTCCCTAATGAGCAATTTCTCGCTTTAGCAATGTCCCGTGCCTCCCTCACCGGACCTTTCCATGGATCATTTTTATCTTTGGGGTAGAATATGCATGTATGAAGGTGAGCCTCGCACACTGAAGGAATTAAAAACCGCTACACGTCATCGATTTGAAGAAATGTTGGGCAAAGTTGAGGCAAAGTTTTGAAAATGGCTAGAAACGTGTATTCGTAAAAATAACCGTCACTTGAATGACATTTTCCCTATTTAAGCTTGTTACATTGATTATATTACTTTAATCAATACTTTTTCACAAAAAAATCGTGGGGTCACGCTTCTTTAAAAGCATCCATTTCCGGTGAACCAATTTGTACATGATACTATATATACTGAACATGATATTATAAAAAACCTTTGGTAGACGTTTTCATATGCAATCTTCCTATATATTCCTTCTAGCAAATCAAAATTGTGCAAAAGATTCTTTTAATCTAGAAACTAACTAAATTTTTTCTCGAAACTATTCTACTTTATCTTTAATGATGCCTTGCAAGCATTTAAAGCCCAATCTTTAATTGCACTTACATATTCGCTATCTAGTAATTACATGGAATATCAGCTGAAAATATAATTTAAATATTTTTTCTATCATAAGACCTCTAGTGCCATGTAATAATCCTCACTCGTCACTACAAACTGCAATGAGTTTTATGTATATAGATCATGATAGATCGTAAAAACTGCTAGCTTTCAATTACAAATCATCGGTTTATTATTGAGCAATCAACAACTGAAAATTTCTAACACATAGTATGATAAATCGATATATTTAAATAAACTACTCCGGACACATTTTAATTCCTTGAGCAACAAAAAAAAATTATTTTTCCACTATATAAATAACTATATAAATTATTTAATGAATTAATTCTAGACATTCTAGAGATTTTATAACAAAAACATTTATAGAGCAACATTTTTACTAATTTCTATAACATTTTTTCGTCAGTTCCGCGCCTTTAAAACCAAAAAATGTAATTATTTCATTCACTTTAATTTTTAAAAACAACTCAAATATCATAATGCTAATTCATAAGTGTCACTCAACATAAAAAAAAAACAGCAACAACAACACAAAATAGACGTTATAGACAGAAACCAAAATATCCACCATTCTATTTTTACCTACATTCTAAATTTAAAATAAATACCTAACCGAATAACAGATCCCGTTTCATAAACAGAATAGTGTCCAGAGTTTGCTGAAAAGGCTGAAAGAAAGAAGGTTCTAATTATTTGATTCAATTAAATTTATTTGTCATAGTAAAACAGTGCAGTAATAAGGCAGTTGTTAATATGAGCGAGGTGAGTATAGTACAGAAAACAGTTATTAGATACATATGAGTACCGTATTTTAACAGGAATTGTTCAAAATTGAAACCAATGAATCTGTAGGAAGATATTCGGTAGCAAGTCAAAATTTGAAAGCAGGAGATGTTGTATTCACAGAAACTCCATTTGCATATGGACCTAAGTCAGGTAATTTCTAGACAAACAGCTTTATAATATGCAAAATATTCAATAAATAATATTTAGAAAAGATCGTTGTAAGTCAAATATAAAGAGGTATTTAATAAAAGGTCATCACAAATATTATTTCATTCAATTCTGATTCTAAATTCTTATCTTCTGCAACAGTCGTTCCCAAATAATGGATCTTTCAATGACCAATCTTATAAATAGTGATCGGTTTTTTTTCGAATTAACATTTGGGAAACTTAATAGTTTCCATTTATAAAAATGGCATAATCCAATAAGGAAGAGTGTTTACACTACCATTACATCATCAACCAGTCACTGTTTAGCAACCACTCACTGTATAGTGCAAGTTTTGCTCTAGACGAGTTGTTAGTCAATACTTTTCCGAAGATGAGGTGGACTAGGTCACGATCTGGTCAAATAATAAGCAACCTTTAAAGAGATGTGATCGACTCATAAAGGGAATATTTATTAAAACAAAAGTTATTATCCTTATTCTACAGCTTCGTCCCGCCATCACCAGACAATAAACAGTATTTCCCATGACCAGTTTCAGGCAAATTTTCAGGTATCAGATTGTCGATTGTCAAATGGTGCTGGTAAAAATCGAAAGAGCGATCACGTAGACTATGGGTAAAATTTTGTGTGCACATAATGATTTTGATTTATTTTTCTGTATACATCCTGTTTATATAATGTTTCTTCTACGAACCGATCATACGTCGTATGTCCATTAAGGTGAGTCCACACCAATAAAATTTTGCATGTGTGTTGAATTTACCGGAACAATGTGTTTGAATTATCTGGTGAACAACAAATTGGTTCGGTGCGTGCTGTGCGGCGACAATATTTGTGTGTGACTTTGTGTATCATAGCGTCTACATTGCCGCGCAGGGACACCACATACAACATATACAGCCCGTATTGCATTGATGGGGACCCAGCTTTATACGTCATATATCCATTACACAGAATCAGACAACTATTCGAACGTTTACTGTACATTTTCGTCGCAGAATGGCGCAAAACAAGTCGAATTTCCACGCCTTTGCGCCCAGAACGGATACAGCCTTAAGCTGGGTCGACAACTATAAAAAAAAATGCGTGTGTGTTGAATTTACTGTGGTATTACACACACGGTCAATCAATCATTATGTGTTGTGCGTGCTATACGTCCTGCTCCGTCTGTGTAAGTTATGCTTAATTAGGTTATTCCAACAAGCCTCAAAAATAAAGTTCTCTATATTTTTCAGGTTTATACTTATTTTCTTATTTTCTGTAGTTTATAATTTTCTGTTTTGGTACAAATGCTTCATCCAATAACGCCTTTCTTTGCAATTTTTTTTCTTTTTCTTGATTAAGTTGTTCGTTATTATGAATGCAGCACACTTCTTCAATATAATAATATACTGGGACATGCTTTGACTACAATCAGTTACCCAATAAATAGAAAATTATTAAATAATAAATTTCAATACAGTTACGTCACGTAGGTATCTTTTTGAAACTAAAAATATTAATTTCACTACAACACATCCACACAAAAGTTTGTGCACCGCAGATTTCTTTCAGATGGGTCATGTGCGTGCTGTGCAGCGAAAATCTGTGTGTCAGAATATCTACATAGACACGCACATACACCACATACCGTCCCGCACAAGACAAATTTTTATTGGCGTGGACCCAGCTTTACATACTGTCGATTAGTGTGATGACATGGAAAAATAACCCACTTACTTTTCATATAGAACAGTTTAAAACATTATCTTTGCAATATTTTTATGATCCAAATTTGAGGCACTTGTATTTTCAAATTTTTTAGTTTGTTTAGCAGTAAGAAGTGGAAATTTGATTTATTTTCAAAACACAATAATAACTATTCAATTACTAATAAATGTAGTCATAATTTTGTTTAATTACAAACAAAGAAATCCAGTTCATTAACTTTATTATTTTCTAGGAATATTATTGATATTTTCTTCCCCTGATAGTACAGCCCGTCAATGAACCTTGACCTCCTTCAACCTTCGACTCCATCCGGATGAATCTCCAGCAGCCTTTGTCTGTTTTTATGTGCCTTAGTTCTCAGCATCTCTTCTTATATTGTCATGTCACCAAATCGTCTACCTCTTTTCCTGTTACCCACTTTTCGTCCCTCCATGATTCTCCTCCTGGTATTCGACTTTCTGGTATTCTCTCCTCGAGTCTTATATTTCCTCATATATACTCTTCATATATTCTACATTATCCTACATTATCTTTGAATAATTACTTGAGTTCGAAGTTATACCTAATCCTCCAATTTCCATTATCATTCACAGCACTAAATATTGTTCTAAATAATCTTCTTTCAAATACTGCAAACCTGTCTTCTGTTTTCTTTGTGAGGATCCACATCCCTCAGCTATAAATGACTATTTACCAAATGAGTGTTTATGGATTTTAACTTTCATGTCTCTTTTTATAAGTTTAGATCTTTGGGCAGATTGTAATACATCTTTGTGTAAATAGGTTACCCTTCATAATACGAGCTCTTATTTCCCTTGTGCTATTGTTTTCATCTAATTTGCGTACCAGATAAGCAAATTGAGTTTTCCACTACAATTTTCATAAAATAAAATGTTCGAAAAGATTTAGTGATTTTGGACTCATTCAATCTGAATCATACTAAGGAAGCCTAGGAACAATTTTGAATTGATAGATACACATGAAAAATATGGAAAAAATTGGGCAACTTAGCAATAAGAAGTGAACATCTATTAAGCTGGGTCCACACCAATAAAATTTTGCGTGTGTTTTGAATTTACTGGAACAATTTGTTTGAATTATCCGATGAAAAACAGATGGTTCATGTGCGTGCTGTGCGGCGACAATATGTGTGTGTAACTTTGTGAGTCAGAGCGTCTACATTACCACGTAGACACTCCACATACAATACATACAGCCCGCACAACGCAAATTTGTATTGATGTGGACCCAGCTTTAGAGGTCATATTCCGATAGGTGATTCTTTGGAATCGCAAAGAGGGTTACACTTTTAAAAAGCAAGTGGTTCACTAAGTTTCAACATGGTCAAACTAGCACGAATGATGGTCCGCGTTCAACAAAATTAAGGATATCGTGTTGACCAATCGCAAAGTGAAGGTTAGAGAGATTGTTGAGATGATAAACATCTCTGACACATCTGACAAATGTATACAAATCATTTTCCATAAACATTTGGACATGGAACATTGGGTCACGTTTGGTCGCTACGAGCCAAAAATGGAATTGAATGACCAATTCACAGCGGTGTTTAAACATGTATAAGCGCAATCCGAAGGTTGCATTTTTCTATGTCAATTCGTGATTATTGACGAAAATTATTGATGAATTTATCACTACTCATCAGAAATGAAGAAACTGTCAAACAGTAGGTTTTACCCGCCGAACGTGCCCCAGAAAAGCGAAGACGCTTCCATCGGCTGGAAAGATCGTGGTTACTGTTTTCCGGGATTCGCAAGTCTATGTCTTAATCGGCCATTTAGACAAGAGAAAGAAGAGCACAGAGGAATATTATGCTGCATTATTGCTCAAATTTTGTGAAGAGTCGATAACAAAAAATGTTGTTTTGGAAAAAAAAAAAGTACTGTTTCGCCACGACAATGCAACCGCCACTTCGTCTGCCAACAGCAAAATTGATCAATTTGGGTTATGAATTGATAACGCATGCGCTGTATTCTCCGGACTTCTCCGGACCAAACTGACTGGAAAGAAATTCACATGAAATGAAGAGATCATCGCCCAAACGGAAGCTTGTTTTACAGAATTAGGCAAATCGTACTTTTTGGAACATAAAAAATTGGAAAATCATTGGGCGAAATGTATCGAACTGAAAGGAGACTACGTTGAAAAATCCATTTTTGATCAATAAACACTGTTTCATTTAAAAAGTATTTGGCCTTTTACTCTCCCTTCGTATTTTGATGAAAATTAAATATATCTAGATGGATATACTTGTACATTGCAAGATATACTGCGATATGTACTATTTACAACTATAGAGTACCTGACGCTTCTTCTATAATGTTCTTCGCGCTTTTGTTGAATATATCTTGAATATCAACCCCTACAGTCAACTCAAAATAATCTTGCTAATCACACTGATGCTAAAATACTGCTAGTTGATATACATTCTGTCAAAAAAGTACCGGAAATTGATCAATAAAACACAAAATGTTTATTATTTATCCAAATTTATTGCATCGCCTTCAAGGTAGGCCCCTTCTGAAATAATACACTTAACGAATAATCCAATAGTCAAAACATTTTTTAAACGCATTTTCCGGAATCGACTTCAGTTCTCTCCGCAAATTCTCTTTTATGTCTTCTAACGACTGAAAACGGGTGCCTCGAAGTGGTAATTTGAGTTTTGAAAAGAGAAAGAAGACGGTCGGAGTCATATCAGGTGAATATGGTGGTTGTTCGATGGTATTTGTTGAGTTTTTGGCCAGAAATTTTCTGACATTGATAGCCTTGTGAGATGGTTCGCTGTCGTGATGCAAAATCCAAGAGTTTTGTTTCCACAAATCTGGCCTTTTTCGACGAATTTGCTCTCTCAAACGCCACATAACGCTCAAATAATATTCTTTATTTACCATTTGACCTTCTGGCAAGAATTCCGAGTGCACAACACCACGATAATCAAAGAAAACCGCCAATCACCTTAACTTTTGATCGACTTTGACGTGTTTTTTTCGGTTTCGGCTCAGTTGAAAGGCGTTATTCCGAAGCTTGTTGACTGATTTGCAGGTCAAACTCGTATACCCATGTCTCCTCACCAGTTACAATGTGCTTTATGAACCTGGGGTCCGAATTAACTCGTGCTAGCATGCCTTCAACGACCTTTACGCGATTGAGTTTCTGAAGAAAATTCAGGTATTTTGGCACTAGTCGAGCAACAACGCGTTTCATGCCCAAAAAATCACTTAAAATGGTACGAATTGATTCGTGAGACACAGAAAGATCAGGGGCTATCTTTCTCAAACATAATTGATTATTTTCAATCACCATTTCCTTCACTTAAGCTATGTTAACTTCAGTTGAAGACGTTAATGGCCGACCAAAGCGAGGCAAATTTTCCACCACATCTCGATCGCTTTTGAATCCACTGTATCACTCATTTGCACGTGTTTTTGATAAAGTCGATTCTCCGTAAGCCTTCTGCAACATTTTCAGCGACTCGACACAGAACATTCCATTTGCAATGCAAAATTTAAGACAAATTCTTTGTTCGATGTTTTTATCCATTGCAAAAATCGCAAAACACAGTTGAAATGAACTGACAAAATCGAGCACTATAAACAAACCAAAAGAGAGATGACGTTCAAACTCCACATCAGTATAAAGGGCAGTTGTGCCAACTTAGCGATAAAAAAAATTGACAATTCTTTTAAACGGGTTTTTCAAATGATCAATTCCCGATACTTTTTTGACAAAATGTATACATCGTATGTCGGAAAAATAACGGAACTTTTTAAATTAATAAAAAGTAATTAGTTACTTTGCCAATTTTTTTTTCAAAATACATCCCTTTCACATCATTTTACCGCTGGGCACCTTCAACCAACGCTAGCATAGATTTTTTATATCGTTTTTCGGAATCACCTCAATGACTCTCATCATGGCTTCTTAAACTTGTGTAACACTGCAACGTTCCTTTCAAGGTCAGTTTGAGTTTCAAAAACAGGAAATAATCACACGGAGTTAAATCAGGTGAATACGGAGAATGCTGAAGCACACAGATTTGTTGTTCGTAAAAAAATCACGAACAGCGACGATCCTGTAAGATGTGCATTATGATTAAAAAAAAACCAACTTCCCGGCGCTCGATTTTCGATCTTCACTCGGACGATTCCCTTCCACAAACGCTCCATTACACCCAGATAATATTCACCAGTGATATTTTGACCCTATGAAACGACTTCTTGAAATATAATACCTTTAGAATAGTAAAAACAAATCAACATTGTCTTCTCTCGTGACTTCTGGAAACGCAATTTTTTTTATATAGCCGAGTCCAGAGACTTCCACGTAGCACTTTGGCGCTTTGTTTGAGGATCGTACTTAAAGCACCAAGTTCACCAATTTTAATCGATTCCAGATATGTGTAATTTCGTCTCACAGTTTTAATAAGGTCCTTACGTTCAACGTCAGCAATTTCTTGGGCCTTATTTAAGACGTGAGGAACAAATCGAGTACAGTCTTTCCGCTTGTCTACATCCTTTGTCAAAATTTCGTGAATCATGTCTTTGGTTGTATTTAATTCCTCCACTATCCATCCCATAGTCCACTTCACGAACACACGTGTACGGGATAAACAATCATCACCATAATATATTATACCATACTATACTATACTATACTATAATATACTATACTATACTATAGTACCATACTGTACTCTATATACACATGTCCAAAAGTTTGGAATATTTACAAATAAAAAAAAAGTTTAAAAATGCCTAGAAACCTGATATCTCATTTTAACAGATCAAGTGTAATTGCTTTGTTACAACAGGGCTTTAATCAAAGTGATATCGCGGAAATTGTCGATGTTTCCCAAAGTGCTGTATCGAAAATTCATAAAAAATTCCAAGAGACAAATGACATAAAGAATCGTCCCAGGAGTAGGAGAAAACGATATACAACAGCTGCATAAGACCGGCAGATATCAATGATAGCTCGAAGAAATCGTCTAGAATATATAAATGGCATAAGGCTTGAAAGGGTAAATGTTTCACGACAAACGATAACACGCAGCGGTAACAAACGATAAAGCGTTAAATTTACATCGCAGAAGACCTTTACGTGTTCCCAAACTAACCTTTCAACAAAAAAATGTAAGATTGCAATGGGCTCGAGAAACGGTGGATCATAGTCCTAACTAGAATAAGGTAATGTTCTCCGATGATATGAGAATTGGCTTGGTTTCTGATTCACAAAGAACATTGGTTTGGAGAGCACAAAATCGACAAGCCCGACTAGAAATAGCTCAACCACGTATCACATTTGAAGGTGGAAGCGTGATGTTTTGGGGAGGCATTATGAGGGGTACACGGACACCTCTACTGATTCTGGAGAAAAGAGTCACTGGTGCTGTGTACATCGACGAAGTTTTAAATACTGTTCCGAGGCGCAATAGGCGACGGATTTGTTTTCATGGATGACAACGCAGCAGCATTACAAAATTTTCTTAAAGAGAAGGGAATAACCAAGTTAGAGTGGCCAGCAAATTTCCTTGACATGAATATCATTGAAAATACTTGAGACATTCTGAAAACACGTATCAAGAAACGAAACAATCCTCTTCTTACCCTGCGAGAACTAAAAGATGCTGCTCGTAAAGAATGGGAGAAAATTCCACAAGCCCAAATTGATCGTTTAATCGACATCATGCCAAATCGCCCTCAGGCATGCATACAGACCCATGGAGCAACTACTGCTTATTAGTTTTATTGAAAATTGTTCGTTTTATTTTTAAATTACTTTTGAAGGCAATTGTTTTATTTGTATATATACCGTCCATTCAGCCAACACGGAATGGATACCCGAGAAACTATCGTTACATTTCACATCCTTGGAAACATTCGTCAAAATATACATTCGTCATATATACTAGATATCACATAAATAGTATATAATTTACAAAATAGAATTTATATACAAAATAACATATATTTATTTTATGTATATTTTGAATTAAATATTAGGTACTAATTTATGTATAATTTATTGTTTGCAGATAGTCCCTGTCTATGTTTAGGTTGTCACAGTCCAGCAGATTGTACATATTTATGTTCAAAATGTTCTTGGCCAGTTTGTAGTGTAGAATGCGAATCTTTGCTGGTACATAAAAACAATGAATGTGAAGTGTTTGCCTCTTCTAAAGTTAAATTTCAAGCTGTAGAAGATCCTACGGACGTTTGTCTTCAATATGAATGTATAACACCTCTAAGGTAAATCATCTATTGAAACCTTCGGTGTAAAACACTAAACTCGAAGGGAGTCACCACTGAACACCAAATAACTTCTTTTTAACTTTTCGATGCACGCTTCTCTAACCATGTTAACATCCTCAGAAGATGATTCGGTCTAACTGAATCACAAAGTTAGCAAAACGCGCATCGAGAAGTTAAAAGAAAAGGGATTTGGTGTTTACTGGTGAATCTCTTTGAGTTTAGTTTTCCCTCTAAGGTACACAATCAAAAACTTGAAAAATATAGGACTAATATAAATGAATTTTGTAGGGTTTTACTTGAAAAGGAACGAGACGCTAACAGATGGGAAAATGAAATATCGAAAATGGAGGCGCATAACGAAAAAAGAAAATCAAAACCCATATGGGAATTCAATCAACATAATATTGTAGACTATCTACGTGGTCCTTGCAAACTAGACAGATTTTCAGAAGAGTTAATTCACACTGTTAGAATTATTAATTATGCCTTTTATACATCATAATCGGTAATAATGTTTAAGGTATGTGGAATAATAGAAATTAATGCTTTTGAAGCCAGAACTCCTAGCTGTTATATGATCAGATGTCTATATCCAAAACTAGCAATAATGTCTCATAATTGTGTATCCAATATCCACCATTCAGTTGACTGTCATGGAAATGGAGAGCTAAAAGATTGCATGTAAGTATTTTATTCCTATGAGGGTCATTCTATTTTTTTTTAGTGAAGGGAGAAATTCTTTAGTGCACGTACCTTGAAATTTGATGTATAACTATTCCAACAAGAATTTTGTAATTTTTCTTCTTCTTGTGATACTACAACCTGTTAGTGAGCATTGGCCTTCTTCAACTTTCGCCTCTATCCAGTTTTTGCCCCTTGCCAGTTTTTGATTTGCAGTAGTTTTGATCACGAAACTACTGCACCACGAAATCACCAACTTTGGCCACGAAAAATAATGAGCCAGAATGGCTCACTATTTGTCCCTCTATAATTCTTCTTAGTATTCGACTTTCTGGTATTCTCACCACATGACCCGTCCATTTAAGTCGTAATTATTTAAGTTCAAATTTTTACCTGATCCTCCAATTTTCTATTTGCTTTGTGAGGATTCACGTTTTGCAGCCGTAAGTGACTACCGGCCCAATGAATGTTTTATATATCTTAACTTTCGTTTTACTTTGTATAAATTTAGCTCTTAGAACAGACTGCACGAAGTAAATAATTTTTTTATCCTCATAATACGACTTCTGATTTCTCCTATAATTGAATTATTTCACAACTTCAATGTTTTCTTCCCCGATCAGTTCTCATTTCCATCACCTTTATTTTGTCTATATTGATTTCTAGGTTGGCTCTTTAGGCTCTCACTTTTATTTCATGATAGATCTCTATTAATGGCCTTTTCAATATTGTAAATATATTTAGAGCATATATACCCTACTATCTGTCTTTATTTAATTAACACTATTCCATTTATAACAATGTTTATTTGACTGTAGACTTTCTTCAGTACTATTCTGAACAAGACTAATCCAGATCCCTGTAGCAAACCTTCACTGATCTCAAATTCTACCGTGGAGGGTGTTGGATTTTTGCTACTACCTTAAAATTAAGCCTCGTCATTTAAATTAATCTAATAAGCTCAACTGTTTTCTTATTTCCTCCTTGTCCTCTTGTACTACTGTTCTTTGTAAGCGGTGTCGGTGAATATCTGAAATAAGGAACATCACATTATCTTGTTTTCTCCATTGGACTATGAACTGTGAACTATGAACTATGAACTATGAACTATGAACTATGAACTATGAACTATGAACTATGAACTATGAACTATGAACCATGGACTATGAACAATAGGATGTCCGTTATTTCCCAAATTGACTTTATTCACTTGAGTATCCTCTAAATAATTTCTTTATAGCCTAAAAACAATTTTGAAAAAAAAATCCGATGCCTTTTAATCCTGCCTATATGACGATACTTTTTCTATTCATTCAACATTGGATTGTTGCACTTATTAGATATCATTTTTTTTCTCGCTTATTATATTAATTATCGTACCATTCACTTCACTTATCATACTTGATTTTGCTTCTATTGTGATCTTTTTAGATGGACAAATTTTTATTTTATTTTATATTCTATTATATAATAACATCTGTTTCCGCAAATTTTACAGTTGACTAACAGATGATGTTACGGTATAATCCTTAAATTAATATAAAATATCAATTTTTGTCGTATTGAAAATCTGTTTTTAATTACTATGAGAACGCAAAATGTAATATATAACATTTAAATGTTTAAAAAGCATCGAGTAATCAGTAAATTTGAAAATGTTAGATAACTATTGAGAAAAACGATATAAATAAATCTTAATCATCGGAAAACTTATAAAATAAATTTTTGACTCCAATATAAAAATCTGTCCATATAAAAGGATCACAACAAAAGTAGAATCAAGAATATTTAGTAAGAAAATCAATATAATAAGCGAGAAAAAAATTAATATCTAAAAAGTGCAAAAATATCATGTTAAAAGGGAAAAGTATCATCATTTAGGCAGGGTTAAACGGCATCGGAAATTTTTATTTTTTCAAAATTGTTTTTAGGCTATAAAGAAATGATTTAGAGGATACCCAAGTGAAAAAAAGTCAATTTGATAAACAACTTATCTATTGTTGAGCTTTCCCTTCTGAACCCTACTTGATATTATATTCAATGTATACTCTTTTCTGCCTATGTTCATGATTTTTCTGCCTAAATATTCTACTATGTTTATGAACTCTTATTCTATGTATTTTATAATGATCCAACGCTAAATATAGAGAAAACATAAGATTCAATCAAAAAGTAGTACATAATTTTCTTCAAAAATACATGTCTGGTAAAAAAATACAGGCCTGTCCCTGATAGGGACAAAGACATCACGGTATTTTATTACACGGTTGGACACAACATCGACAGAATATTTTTAAGGTTTCGAAAAAAAAAAGAAAACTGCTGCCTCACGACAGCCCTACCTACTGTTGTGGTAACCTCAAATTATTGCCCCAAATGATTTAAGGGATCTTAAATCCAGAGTTATCGAACACCTACTATAATCATATACTTACCTAATCATATACAACTTATAGTTAGTCGTTTCAATTCAGAGGAAGGACAGAAATGTTATGGATAATCCTTGAAAAAATGCATTGATGCAGAATAGTATTTAGACGTTCACGACATTGTTTGTTCCTAGTTAATACACATTCCCCTTATATAAATATTTTATTCCTCCCATATTTTAAGCTCACCAAATAAAATCATGATATATCTTATATTTTAGCGTTACAGTAAGAGCTGCTATCGATATCCCTAAAGGAGGAGAATTATTTAGTAGTTACACATATTCATTTTGGCCTACATTAGTTAGAAGGGAATTTTTAAGAGAAAGTAAATTTTTCGAATGCTCCTGTGAGAGGTGTTCTGATGAAACTGAATTAGGAACACATTTGAGTAGCTTAAAATGCCAAAGATGCGATAATGGTGTTATTATTGCATCGGAACCTTTAGGTAAGAGAACTGTAATAAACATAACATTTAACATTTATTCTTCTTCCTGTGGTGTCCGTCAGTGAGCCTTGACCTTCAAACCGGGTCGATCTCCAGAAGCCCCTTGCCAATTTTTGATATGCAGTAGTTCTTCAACATCTCTTGTTGCATTTTTCTGCCACCGTATCTTATTATTTAGTATCTATATCTCTTTTTTTGTTACGCCCTATTCATCCGTTCATGATTTTCCTTAGTATTCGATTTTCTGACATTCTCGCTATGTATCCCGTCCACCTGAGTCGATATCCAGATTATTGTACAATTACTTGAGTTCAAAGCTATACCTGATCCTCCAAATTCCATTGCCACTCACAGCACCAAAAATTCCTTTTCTCCAAAAAGTACTTTTCTTTCAAATACTGCAAGCATTTCTTTTGTTTTCTTTGTAAGGGTCCACGTCTCGCAACCATAAGTAACTACTAGCCGAATAAATTTTTTATAGATCCTAATTTTCGTGTTCCTTTATATAAGTTTAGATCTTAGGACAGAATGCAGGGAATAAGTAACTTTGTTACCTTTCATAATACGATTTCTGACATATCCCGAGTTGTTTTCGTTAACTTTACTTCCCAGATACGTAAATTGCTTCACAATTTCAATATTGCCATAGCCAATTATCCAGTTCTGTTTTCTTTTTGGATTGGTTCCTTTTTTCATCGCCTTTGTTTTGTTTATATTTATTTCTATATCGGCTCTTTTGACTTTCACCTTTATTTCATCATATGTCTCTCTAGATAATTTTTCCGATCGTGTTAACACGTTTAGGTCATCTGCATAACATCTGACACTACAATCAAAAAATTCACAATCCTTTTATGTATTTAAAATATTAATTATCATGTAAATATGAAACATTGTAAGATGCAGTTATTTTTTTCTAATACAATTAACATCACTCGAATTAAGACTAGTGACCCATGCAATCAAAATAGCTTTCCTAAACTTACCCGAACTTTTGAATATGCTTTGCAAAGTTCAGATAATTCTTCTACTACTCTCTGTAAAATATTATAATTATTACTACTTGGTATCAATCACTGTACGCAAAGAAAAATCCGTCTCCTTAATCTATAGGTCATATGTACAAATCTATAGGTACATATGAATAACTAGATAAAATCGCTATTTCCTATCTCAAAAATTTCAAATTTCAATAAAAAAATTATAATCAGGACATTAATAAGAGAAAGACCGTTATAACCACAATATGAAGGTCGTTCGAAAAATTTTCTGCCTGACACAAAGATGGAGTAACAATGACCAAATGACTATGATAATTGTCAAGTATGATTCATTACATGACATCCTGAGAAGTTTTAAACCTGTGCGTTTAGTTGCTTCTTTGTGGCAATCGAGTAAACAAACAAGTTTTGACATTTTCGAAAAAATGACCCAAGCTGTCGAAAAAATGGCTACTGAAATTAAACAAGGTCGTACATACATTAATCATGAAATTAAAATAGCCAAAAACCGCTACAACTCACAAAATCATAACAACAATTACAATGTTGTATTTAACATTCACCGACTGAGGGTACATTTTACACATTGTTTTGGATGTCGAGTAGTATTACGCTACACAACTGAACCAATAGAAGTATTATTCAGGTTAAACAACCACATCTGGCCAAAATAGAAATGCTCTTTCACCATTATAATCTGCCTACAGACCCCTCTAAACATTTTTTAACAAAATCAAACCCTTAGGTACTGATAGTATTTCACATATAAATATATTTTTTTAGTGGACTTATGTGTATGGAATTGCACTCAGTGCGAATATAAAACTCATGGTGGGGCAATTAAAAAAGTTTTTGCTGCTATTCAAAACGAAATTGATCAAGTGGAATATGTAGGAGGTCACCAAGGCATTCACCAGAGAGAAAATATCTTCAGAAAATATAAGTATGTTTTTTCTTTCGATATTGTTTAAAAATATGTTCATACTTTTCTTTTGGTAGATCTGTTCTACATCCAAAACATGCTTACATGACGATTTTAAGAAGCGCCTTAGTACAACTATATGGAAAAGCAGAGGGTTATACCTTGGGAGAATTACCCGATGTTGTTTTAGAACGAAAAATTGAGTTATGCTACCAACTTCTGGAAGTACTGGATGTTATTGAACCTGGACTATCCAGAATTAGAGGTTAATGAATTTAAGTGTTACTAAATTTGACTATATTTTCCGGCATATTTTAGGTATCACGCTCTACGAACTTCACGGGCCCTTAATGATGCATGCCAGACATCAGTATCAATATGATGCCATCAGCAAAGATGATTTCAAAAAGAAACTTAGAGAATCAATTGATATATTGAAAAAAGCAGTTGAAATTTTGAAAAATGAACCGATTAGTCAACTAGAAGGTCAACTTGGACAGATGGCACTTACAGCGTCCGAACAACTAGAGGAAAACTTTGACATGCTTGTTGAAACTGCTTATTGAATTGAATAATAAAATATATAAGATATTGAGTAAATCGTATATTTGCTGGAAATATTTATATAAATATATATATATATATATATATATATATATATATATATATATATATATATATATATATATATATATATATATCATCATCATCATCATCATCATCATCATCATCATCATCAGCCCGTGTCGATCCACTGTAGGATGAAGACCTCTTCAGCATGCTTCCAACTTTCACGGTCCTGGGCTTTCCTAAGCCGCTCTGGTTCAATATACTTAACGATGTCATCAATCCATCGTGCTTTCGGTCTTCTTCGCGGACGTTTGCGATCAAACGGTATCCACTCCAGGATTGCCTTGGTCCATCTGCCATCCCATCGCCTCGCTATATGGCCTGCCCATCTCCATTTCAATTGTTTTACTCTTGCAATGATGTCACAGATTTTCGTTTGTTCCCTGATCCATGCGCAGGACTTTCTGTCTCGTCTTATAATGCCAAGCATACATGTTTGTTTCCATTCCTCTCTGTGCTACCTGAAGTTTTTGAATTAATTGCGATGTGAGTGTCCAGGTTTCACTTCCGTATGTCATAACGGGTAGAACGCACTGATCGAAGACTTTTCTGTTCAGGCAAAGTGGGAGTCTACCCTTAAACACAATGTTGAGCCTGCCAAATGCCTGCCAGCCACATTTAACACGCCGTTCCACCTCCTGGGCGATATTCCCCTCCATTGAAATCCTCTGCCCAAGATATATAAAGCTGTCCACAATCTCAAAATCCCTTCCTAAAACCGAAATTATTCTGTCCTGAGCGAAGTTATTGAACATAACCTGACTCTTTTTCAGGTTTATTTTCAAGCCAAATGGTTCTCCAGCCCTTTGTAGTTCTTGTATACGTCTTTGCAGCTCATCTGGGTCTTGTAAAAGGAGAACGATATCATCTGCAAATCTAAGATGGTTTAAGTTTGCACCCTGCCGTACACCTCGTTCTACATTAATTCCCACTTCAAGATCATCAAGGTGAATTGTGACTGTAGCTCCATCATATATCGATCCTAATAAGTTTACATATGCTTTATCTAAACCTTGGCTAAGCAGTGCATCCATTATTGCATGGTTTGAGATGGAGTCAAATGCTTTTTCGTAGTCGATAAAAGTCAACTTGCAACAACTGCTGTACAACTTGGATGTGATCCATTGTACTGAATCCACTTCTGAATCCTGCTTGTTCTGTTGGTTGTGCGTCATTCAGTTTTTTTAATCTTTTAGAAATCATCTTGGCTTATTGGCTTATTGGACGGTAGTTCTTTAATTCTTCCTCTGCTGCCTTTTTATGAAAAAGGATCACTTCAGCATTTTTCCATAAGTCAGGTACTTTTTGTACTTTGAGGCATTTTGAGTATAATTTTGCCAGTGTTTTTTGTAACGTCCGACCTCCAGCTTTTAGCATTTCGACGGTAACACTGTCGTTTCCTGCAGCCTTGCCGTTTTTCATCGATTCTATAGCATTTGTTACTTCCTCCACTAGGATATCTGGCATTTATTCTTCCGTGGGTATTGTTGTCTTTGATTGGTTCTGATCTTCATATAACTGCGAATAAAATTTTCTGACAACCTCTAACATTTGCGTACGCGCCCTGCATACTGTGCCATCCTCACGCCTTAAGGCATACATTTGCGTTCTTTTGTTTCTCAACTTCTGTTTAGCCTTGTTAATTCCTTTGTTTTTTCCAGGGGTTTTTGCACTAGCTGCATGTTGAATCGGCGAGTGTTCTCTCTGATAGGTTTTCTTATAGTTTTGCAGAGCTCAATGTACTCGACCCTGCCAAAAGGACTACCTGCTTTTCTCATTGCCCGCCGTTTCTTCATTAAATCAACGGTCTTACTGGAGATTTTTGTCTGTTTGAGACATTTTTCTTCTGGTGCTTTAAACACACAGCCGTTTGAAGCACATTGTTGGCGATTTCTTCATATTGAACTGATAGTTCCACTTCCTCCGGATCTTGTAACACAGCAAACCGATTTGACAAAGCAATCTCAAAATCGCTTCCTCTCTCCAGCAGTTTCCCAGAATTCACTTTGCCCTTCTTTGATCTTACCATTCTTTCGCGTTCTCTTCGACAGTTAATCCTAACTTTTGCTCGTACCATTCGGTGGTCACTTCCAACATTAAAATTGTTAAGGACAGTACAATTGGTAAATATTGTTTTATCGTCGGTCATGATATAGTCAATTTCACTTGTGAGCCCAGATGGACTTTTCCATGTCCATTTTCTGGTGATATTTTTCTTATAGAATGAATTCATAATATATAGTTCTTGTCCTTCAACAAAATCAACCAATCAGGCACCTCCATATTGTACTGGTTATTTGTTGCTGGTCCATAACCAGTTCCATATTGGCCAGTTGCATTTTCGTCAGTTCTTGTTGTTCCAATTCTAGCATTAAAATCACCCATCAGGATTTTGTACCTACATTTCTCCTTATACAGAAACTGGGCTACATTATCATAAAATTCCTCAATTTCCTCATCTCTATGGCTTATAGTTGGTACATAAGCTTAGACGATTTGAAGCCTAAACTTTTTATTCAGCTGAATGACGCATTGGGCTAGTCGATCAGATGTACTTTCAAATTTTACTACACTGTCCTTCAGCTTTCGATTGTACAGTACGTATTCAGTTGGTTCCAGTTTGATTAACTCTTCGCCCTTTCTTCGTGTTTCACAGAGCCCAATAATATTCCAATGTATGTTGTCAAGTTCGATTAACAGTTCTTGCAATCGGGCCTCCGTTTTCATAGTCCATATATTTAGCGTTGCAATGTCAAAAGTCCAATGGCAGCCTGATATAACCCGGTGATTCTCAGCACCCTCTGCCTTCCGCTGCCGTAGGTGGCGCCTTGGCCTCCGGGAAATGAAGCCCGTGTTTGAAGTTGTACTGTCATATTGAAACATATTGAAATACCATATTGAAGGTATGAACCGTAATAGTGTGAGGCCTCTGCCTTGACCCGTCCGCCAGGGGTGACCCTTGCAGCAGCATAGACTCCAGACGGCATAGCTCAAAACTTCATTACCCTACTCAAACCCCTTTACCACCTCAAGGTTTGATCCACAAATATATATATATATATATATATATATATATATATATATATATATATATATATATATATATATATATATATATATATATATATATATATATAATATATATATATATATATATATATATATATATATATATATATATATATATATATATATATATATATATATATATATATATATAATAATAAGGCCGCGCCGCCCCTGTGTGCGGTGTGTACAGGCGCCAAGGTAATAGGGGCGCCGGATGAAATGCCAGCGCCAATTATTGAAATTATTTTTGTTACACAACAACATATTCATTATAGCTGAGTATCAATAAGTAAGTAGGTACAAGTCTCCCATGACCATATTTGAATTGACCCAATGTTTACGTTTCGGGTTTTATTTTACATTAATAACGAGCTCTGTGTAAAAATAAAAAGAACCGCCGCTGTCGCTACATTAGCCGACTATTTTATTACAAAAGCCGTGGGTGAGTTTATGAACGCAACCCAATGTGAAGCGACGCGAGCGGGGGTGGGGTCACCGGGGATTCCCCGATTTTAACGAGCGGGAGAGCCAAAACAATTGAACAAACATTTTATCGAAAGTGGGTGCAAGGTGCACACTAAATTTTTCACGCTATCATAATAAAAATAACTATACTTTCTAGCACTAATAACAATACTTAGTTTGTGTGTTACTGATTATTTTAACGTGTTTTCATGATGAGTGATAGTGATCAAGATAAAAAAAGAAATTATCTGGTTAACCGAATCTAATAAGGAAAAGAAAACGAGAAGACGATGATAAAAATAATTCTAAAATAAGTAAATATTTTACGGCTCTACCATCCACTTCCAAGGAATCATTTGAGTGTTTCGAGACAGAAACCAGTCAATTTATCAATGAAGGTGTTAAAACTGATTCAAAAAATGCTTTATGCAGTGGTATGCAGTGGTATGTAATTTGCTATACAAATAAATAAAAATGTCTGTAATGTCAAAATAACAGCACATACACGAAAGAATATGCAGTACTTAGATATAATAAAAAACCGTTTTTAAAATGTTTGTCTGTTTCTTAATCTTCAAAATGCCTGCACCGATTTTGACGGGGTTTACACTGGCCGATAGCTGACATGATAAAGAGTAACCTAGGCTGCTTTTGTTTTATACAAGTAACCGCTGGTATTATAAGTAGCAACCTGTATTATATATAATTATACATACGATTATATGAGCAATATTTAAGTATTTGTTTGTCTGTTTGTAATTTAACATGATGCCGCTGTAGTTACGTCTGTGCCTGTACCCGATACGCCATTGTCACCGCCAAGACATTTATCGTCCCCAATACCAACTTTTTCCTTAGATGACCCTGGACTCTGGCCAGAAGTTTTAAACGCTACTTTGATACAGTGTATTTTGATAGAAAAGCCGATTAAAAAAGTTAAACAGCATAATTTTCCGCGTGACTCTTCGTGACGAAAATTTTCCGAGTATTATTATGAAAGGCATTTAGGAAATGGTGAAAAGTATCAAAGAGAATGGATGCTGTATTCAGTGTCCAAAAATGCCCTTTATTGCTTCTGTTGCAAGCTACTTGAATCAAAACATAAAAATTAATTCTGCGAGGGAATTAGTGATTGGCAACAATGAGCAGACATGAGAAAAGTTTTGCTCATTTTAATAATTATAAAAATGGATAGATTTGTGTCAGTCTCTTAAAAATAAATTTAAAAAAGTAATTTTCTAAAATGTATCGAAATGCTGGGAAAATTCAATCCTTCAATGACTGAACATATACGGCGCGTAACGAATGATTCATACTTCAGGAATATGCCGACTTGGAGATAAAATTCAAAACGAAATAATTTATCTACTCAGTAAGCAAATTCAAAATTTTATTAATAAATATTCAAAATTAATAAATATTTTTCAATAATACTGGATTGTAATCCCGACGTTTCATACGTAGAGCAAATTAGTATCATTATAAGATTTGTCCATTTGAACACAGAAACTAGAAAGTTGGAAATAAGAGAGCATTTTCTAGCTTTCTGTCCAATTATCGATACAACGGGCGCTGGCTTAACTTCATTCATAATAGAAGAACTAGACAAAATTAATTTGGACATAAACAATTTAAGGGGACAGGGCTATGATAATGCGTCAAATATGCATGGTAAGAACAATGGTCTTCAAAACAGATGGCTGGATCTAAATCCTCGCGCTTTCTATCTACCGTGCGATAGCCATAGTTTAAATTTAATAGTAAACTATAAGAAAATCACAAAAATAAATAAATAAATCACACGACTGGATTTTTTAGTATTGTGCAAGAATTATATAAATATTTTTCGTTCTCTACCAAAAGATGGGATTTATTTAAAAAATGTATCATAAATCTAACCTTAAAACCATTGTCCGAAACAAGATGGTCAAGCAGAATAGATGCTATAAAACCGTTGTTTACAAATTTACCAGGAATTTATGATGCCTTATATGAGATATCAAATGATACATCATTCGATCAGAAGGCAAAATATGACGCAAAATGCCTAGCAGAAAAAATATGTACCTTTTCATTTATTTGTTCACTAAATGTATGGCATATAGAATTGACAAAAATAAATTTTGTGAGCAAAATTCTACAATCCATCGATATGAATATGCAAGTAGCGTAAGTTAATTTTTTTAATAGAAATTAGAACCGACGAAAATTTTGAGAAAATTGTAAAGGATGCCATGAAAATTGCCGATAAATTAGATATCGAGCCTAAATTTGAATCTACCAGAAACTTCCATGATCCAGACCCCTAAGACGTCGTAAAACTCCAAAGAGTTTTGATTATGAACAGGAAGACCACACTATAAATGATCCAAAAACCTTTTTTAAAATTAATGTATTTTTTTATATATTGGATCAAGCGTTATCCTTCATAGACGAAAAACTTAATTTGTTGAATAATCATAACGACATGTTAAATTTTATATTTAAAATTAGTAATGATCAAGATCAAAGTCGATTAAGAACTAGCTGTAATCGTTTGCAGGAAAAACTGTCAGCAAATGATTCATTGGATATTAACGCCGATGATTTGTGTGAAGAAATTATGTCATGTCAGTCTTTCTTCAAAAAATTAAATAATATGATAAATTCTCGAATTTATATATTCTTTCTTTACTTTAAAACCCCACGAGCCGCCACTGCTATGATCACAAGGCATTTTACATAACCTATCTGTATGTCATATCTAATGTATTCATCGATATATAGAATTTTTGAATATCTACGGACTAACTAATAGAGTTCGACGGATATCGAAACAAAATACGCGATTTTGTACGAACAATTTATTGACGATATTCCACATTATGTAGCACCTGTTAACTTCGTTGAACACAATAACAACATTGATACAAAAGAAGAAGCAGAACGACTCTTCATTCTTCTCTAGCTAAACCTATCCAATCAGAAAAACGAAAAAAAAAACAAAGAAGACTACGAAAGTGAACTTCTAGCACACCCATCATAAAGTCCACAACTTGCATCATCAGATATTCGCATTCCTATTTCATTCGCACTCTTCGTACGTGGACAGCAGTTCAGTAATTTGCAGGACGTCTGAATGCAAAGGGATATTTTTCCTCTAGGTTCAAAAAGAGTACCAATGCCAAATCAAACTATAGAATCAAATAGGTTTTATTTAAAAATGCATACTTTTTAATTGTAAAATTTATAATCAAACAATGGATAATCGGCAAAGACGACATTAAAGTTGTATTTACGTGTCTGGGAAGCAACTAGGCGAAAACAACATCACAGGGGTTATCAGAAAAACTACTAACCCCCTGCAATCGGTCCTAAGATTTAAACATATACAAAGGAACACGAAAGTTAAGATCTATAAAATATTCATACCGTCAGCAGTCAGTTATAGCTGCGAGATCTGAATTCTTCATCAAAATCTTCAAAGAAAACAGAAGAGATGCTAGCAACATTTACAATAATACTCGGAAGAATTTTTGGTGCTAAGTATGATAAAGAAATTGGAGCTCATGTATAACTTCACACTTAAGCAGTAAATAATCTGGATATTGTGGACTCTGTATTGCAGGACACGTGGCAAGAATGCCAGAAAGCCTAATACCAAAGGGAATCGTGGAACGACGATTAGGGCGTAACAGAAAGGGAGATAGATCAATGCACATCAAAAACTGGAAAAGAGCTGCTGGAGATCGATCTGGTTTGAGAACGTCATCGCTCACTGACTCAGAGCTGCATACGGACTGTAGCACAACGGGAAGAAGAAGATATTGCCAATCAATTTCGGTGACATTTTAAAAATGAAACATTTAATTAACGTCATAGAGGTATTTATTTGGTAAATAATTCGATCTATATAGATAAACTTAAGACTATACAACAGATCTAAGCCTACAGATCAAGTGTTTCGTGTGGTGTGAAACAAAGTCACAATCTTAAAAAAAAACATATTTTGTACAGTTAAAAATCTAATTTCTAAAATCACATTCATATTTGAAAATGAAACATACAAAAATAGCGTGCACAAACATTAATTGGTTGCTGGTAACGTTACAGGAGTTTGAAATTTAAATCATTTTGGGGACATCATCTATTGTCATATGCACATTTAAATTACAATGCATCTGTTTTTTTTTAATTCTCATCATGTATCATATTGTCATATTGATCAAAATAATTATAAACTAAAATTATCATCACAATTTTAGATTTACCTAAAAATACTCTTAAAATTCATCACATAGTACATTAAAATTGGTAAAACTTAGCTAGCTCAATATATTATATTAAAAAAAGTGGTATAACTGAAAAATAAATAATAGTATGTAGACAGAAATATGTTCTACTAAAAAGAAAATACAATATTGTGATTAATTTACCACTAAAAATTGCTCTTGAAAAAGCTAGTGAGATAAAACATTGAAATTCAAAACATGACCTTCAGTTCCAGAATCGAGACAACACGGAAATTAGTCTGATTTCAATTCCATACCATAACTAATATTCAATAAAATTTAATCATATCTACCGCATTATCACTAAAGAATCGAAAAGACACAACCATAGGACCTATTAAATTACCTACCTCAAAATTAACCTAAACCTAACATATAAAAATACTTTTAAATGTTTAGAACAGTGTATGACAACTTGAAATAGCTTCTAATTAGTAGCTGGTTGATCTGAAGGGTCTTTTGAAGTAGAATCTTCACTAGTAGATTGTTCATTTTCCCCTTCCGTTTCCTCCATCTGTTCCAAACCCTGAGCGATCAGAAAATCAATTATTCGATAATCCTTTCCAGTCTCAGTATTGGCGATCCATAATGGTAACCATTTGTTGGCCAATAACCATTGTACAGACACCTTACTTATCCTACCTGAAACACCTGTCAAATGCTTAAAAAAAGGTCATAATTCATATATCAGATCAGTCTATACAATATGGTTATTCTTATTCAAATTAAAATGCACCATTTACGTTTCTTCGGCCTTTAGAATCAGTAATAATGCCTATACAACAGGGCACAAGAAAACAAAACATTACACTAATCTGATATTTTTGAAAAAACTACTATCTTTATGAACTTTAAACTCTTTTATAGGCTGCATCGCCAAAATCTTGACAAAACGGACATTTTAGAAAACTATAGAAAAAATATTTTTGCATGTCTTTAAGCGAACCCGTCTAAGGCATATTTATTTAATATGGCCCTTGTCAGGCTGAATTGGTCTAATGAACACTACAGTAAAATTATTAGCAGAGAGGTTATATAAAAGATAAAATAAAATAAAGTGGAAATGAGGAACTAATCTGATATTTTTGAAAAAACCACAACCTTCATGGGCTTTAAACTCTTTTACAAGGTGCGTCACTAAAAACTTCACAAAACAGACATTTTAGAAAACGATACAAAAAATCATTTTCAATATCTTTAGGGGATCCCCTTAGCGTATATTTATTCAATACAACCCCTTTCAGCTTGAATCAGCCTAATGAACACTAAAATAAAATTATTAAGAGCTATTATAAAAGATAAAATAGAAAGCAGAATGAAAATGAGGAAAGAACATTTATTAAATAAAAAATCATAGCAGGAAAGGACATAATCCTTATATATAGGAAAGAACATATATTAAGTAAAAAATCATAGCACCATGGGCGGAACATTCAATATTAGACAGATATTTGAGAAACTCATTGAAGACAAAAAACGCGTATTCGTGCTTTCAGAACATAAATGCAGACATAACAGAATGAATAAAAGATATAAATAAAAACATAAAAATAAAAATTATAACATCCACAAGGGCAACAGAATTGATGGAACTAAAAGGAAACAGGGAAGCTATGAGCACATCATTATTAAACAGTATAATGAAGCAAATAGTACGAGAAGTCGAGAAGCATGGTAGCCTATAGAATGACGACGCAGTACTCATTGCTAGTAGTGAAATTAATTTACCAAGACAACTTCACACTCTCAACATAACAGCACAATATGGATTAATACCATAAAACCCATAAAAATGCAAACTTGAATTAGAAAACGAAGTCATTGTGTAAGTAATGTCCTTTAATTACCTAGGAATACAGATCACTAACAAACGAAAGCTTTCAAAAGTAGCAAGAAAAGCATCCAAAGTAAACAGATGCCTTAGAGACAGTGTCTAGAAAAATAAATGCATGACTACAGATAATAAAATAAAGATATACAAAACAATTAAAAGTCCAACATTAAAACACATCGCTGATACCAGTGACACAAAAATAACAGAGCAAAAAAATAAATATGTTAGAAGTGAAAGTATTAAAATACATCAAAGACATTAACACTCACAGATAGAGAAACAAATAAAAGTATATGAAAACAGTATAATATGCAAGATGTAAACAGATGGATTAAAAGAAGAAGAAAAGTATAGAATCAATATGTAGAAGAAAAGGGATCCCGTAGATTAGCGAATATCTTAAGGAATAATAAGCCATACACTAGAAGATCATAAGGAAGACAACAGAAACTGAACAAGAGGCATACAAACAGGAGAAAGCCTAGTCAAGATGGAGAAAACCTTGTAAAATATTGTCAATGATCTTACCTGTTCGATCAGATGTTCCATAAAGACTTTCGATTGCATAGTGATTACTGTTGATACTCCCGCAAGAAGATGAAAGATGTCTCTCAATTCTTCCGATACCATGTCCGATTATATCAATACGACCGTAGGCATTGCCGATTCGTCCATAAGTACTAGTACTGCAGCTGGGCAGATTTGGGTCATATATAGGTTCAACCATCTCGTGAACAGGAGCATTTGAAATGTTGGGGGGTTGTAAACGCAAATCTAAAAAAATTAACCTCAAAGAGCCGGAAATATTTTAAATTTGTGAGGGATAAAGCAGAAGAATTAACACAGATAAATAAATTTCCAAAAAAAGACTATAAACTACTATGTAGTAATGTCACATAATTAAATTCTGTCCCTAACTGTGAAGGCGCGCTAGAATGTTTCCCTTGTACATTTATTTTTGAACAAAATTAAATAGATTTATAAACAAAAGTAAACAAAGCAATACCAATTCCGATAGACAAGCAGTCAACATGGCGTAGGGTAACAAAGCGAATCGTATGGTTCTTATTGCGCTAGTGTAATAAATTTGCAAAGAAAAAATTCATTTATCATGATGTGAAACGATACAACCAGATCTGACGATGATAGAATAAGAAGTGGCCGAGCTCGCAAAACCAATACTCCAGTAGTCGTTAAAGCAGTCGCTAAATGAATTCGGAGAAATCTGGTCCAAAAACAGAAAATCATACCACGAGAAATAAAAATAAGGCCGAGAAACATGTCGCGTCATTAAACTTACTTGTAAACTTGAAAGTTACTGAACACAGTTATGGAACAAAGTTACGGACAGCAATTGAGCGGTACTTGAGGCGCATGTTAATGGAGAACACAGAAAAATCCTTTTCACAGATACAGATGAAAAATTGTCCACTGTTGAAGAGAAATTCAGCCGGCAAAATAACAGAGTTTGAGCTCATAACTTTCGGGAAGCTGGTGAAAAAATTGGGAAAGTGGAAAGGACTTCAATGAAGGTTTGGTGGGAATGTCATACGCCGACGTAACTGTATTTCTGCAAGTGAGGGTCAAAATGTCACAACAAACTACCAAAGCGAAGTTTTGAAGAAGGTAGCAAGCTTAATAACACCTTGTTTGCAGGAAAACCCTGCTTCTGCTAGCAGGATTCAACGCCAGCCCGCAAGGCGAGATCCACACAGCGTTGCTTCAAGGCTAATTGAGTCAGTTAATCACTGCTAAAGATTGAAGGAAGGAAGACTGAGGAAGTACGGACCTCAATCCGCGGGATTATCGGTTGTGGAACGTTTTAGAGAAGAAAGCCTGCTCTAGACCTCATGGCAATAACCCTCACCTGTAGACTTAGGTGAAAGTAGCAGCTTCAATATCTTTTGAAGAAGTTTGAAAAAGTGTGTGGAAGCAAAAGGTGGGTATTTCAAATAAGTTTTATATTTTTCAATTCTCTCTTCAGTAAGAAATAAAAAAACGTATTAACTTAAACTGAATACCTCTTTGTTTCTCTATAAACTACACATCTACAAGGGACAAAACTTATGGTAAGACTATGTATATTCACTTTAATATTTCAATTGTGAATTTTCATTAACATAATCACAATCATGTCAATCATGTTAATATCCTGATTAAAAACCTAAGCAGATAGACTAAAAACTATACAATAACAATTTGTTTAATAACTTGAAAAACAAACTAATAGAAGTTGAGAACATTTTTGAGAATATATTTTATAAGAAAAGATGAGTATAAAACAATGGTGAAGACGCTTAGTAGGGCCCCATCTTTCAGATCACCTCTAAGAAATATAATCACAATGAATCACATAACGGAACCTTACACACATTCTTTGCAGAACAATTTTACAAACATAATAACTGGTACATTAATGTTCAACCTCTTTTCTGTGATTGCACGACATTTGTCAAGGTCGCAGTGTGAAGTTAATCAAAAAATTGATAGGCAATTTCAAATAAACTGACTCCCCCTAAGAAAGAAATTAACTATACAGTCGAAGCTATAAGCAAAGCAAAATGGGACTTCTGCCAAGAAAACCGGCAAAAAACAGAAAATCATCACAATAATTCACTTGCTAATATTACAAAAAAATTCAATAGATCCTGCTTTCAAAATCTTACACACATTTGCAAATGAAAAGCTCATAATATGGATAAAGTGAGTATATTGCATATTATGCACATTGTGTTATGTACCTAAAGTGAGATAATAACTATTTTTTAAGATGTTTAAGATGACTACCAAAGGGTGCTATTGCTCCTATGTTAGTCAAATACCTACTTTCTTGTTGTAGCCTGATGTCCTCTATGGTCTCATAAATATTTTCTACTTGATTGCTGTTGGTGTCGGGTTCATTACAAATGGGTTCATAGATATTTTCTTGGACAATTTCTCTGGATGAAATGGATGATGCTCGCATATCGTATCCCACAGCACCCTCGGCACTGCTGTTCTCGTCACAATTTGCATATCTATTAAATATATTTACGATAAAACATTTTTTAAATCAAACCAATTTGATTATATTCCATTACCGATTGTTCCCTAATGTAGCTGACTGAATACCCATACTCCCGCCACCAACAGACTCCGATTTTCAAATGGGCTTGTCAATTACCGCCACCCCCGCATAACTACGGCCAATGCCCATACAACTGGGCAACATAGACCAAGAATCAGTCTTGGGATTATACACTTCAACCGAGGATAAGTTGCTACAGCCATCATCGCCTCCTACCACATAGAGCAATCCATTTAATGCCACAACGCCTGCGTTACGACGACATAATGCCATATCGCTTATGGGAATCCACTAAATGATTTGTTTAACTTTTAGTCAATTTCACTTTTTGATAATGTTAGTTCAACATTCAAACCTGCTCTTTAACTGGATCATATGCTTCAACTGATTTCCTCACCAAAGGACCATCATGACCTCCCACAGCATACAAGATACCATCTAAGACTCCAACACCTACAATTAAATTGTATATATTTTCACGCATCGGATGTTATAACATGTACCTGCACCACTTCTTCTAGAACACATGTCTGGCACAGCTCTCCAATTATCAGTTTCAGGATTATAACACTCTACAGAACTTAAACACTGTCTAGATGCACCATCATATCCTCCAACCTAAAATGTCAATAATTTAATTCACTTTCAGAAACCAATCAATTTACTGGATATGTACAGCATATAATAATCCATTTAGTACACCAACGCCTACACTACTTCTTCTGGTAGACATAGCAGCAATAGATCTCCATTTTTGTGTGACTAAATCAAAGACCTCTGCTGTATTAAGGCCTGTAGATCCATCAAATCCACCAACAGCATAAATATTGTTATTTATTACTGCAACACCAAGAGTGGATCTTCTAGCCTCCATACATTCACAACTGGTCCAGAGATCATGAGATGCATCATAAACATCTACTGTTTTAACACGTAAAGAACCATTAAATCCTCCAACCTACAACAAGCAAATATATCAATGGAATACATACATCTCCACAACAGTTTCTTAGACAGCAAAACAAATGTTTAAAGTCGCGTACCCACTTGGGCACGAACGCGAATGAGGCAATGAATGTCTCGGATGAACAATTTTTTCGTGTGTTGTATCAGTACTACGCTTATTTCTGAGGTATTAAATATTGATTATTAAAAAATTTATTTATTATATTAAATTAAATATTAATTAATTTAAAGAATTGAAAAAAAAGTAAAAAGAGAAACGTAGATGATCCTCCCAATTATATTTGAGGCAACAAATGGATCGCTCCAGGGCTGTGCGGCGAATAGTTCTAGCTTGTTTACCAAGCCTCAGTATGACGTCCACACTGACTGCCTCGTGCGGCCTCAGCTTGCCCCATTTACGTTCATGCTCAAGTGAGAAAGTACCTTAAAGTCATATACCTGAGTACGAACGCGAATGAGGCCAAGCTGAGGCCGCCCAAGGCAGTTAGTGTGGACATCATACAGAGGCGCAGCATACAAGTTCATCAAAGACATTTTTCCTTACGCGAGGCATTCACTGCGGCCTCAGTTTACCCCATTTGTGTTCATGCTCAAGTGTGTACGCAGCTTAAGAATAAAATAAATCAAAAAGTAAATATTTTAAATATATACATTCATTTTATAGATAAACTTTAAGTCATACTTGTAAGAATACTAACACATGTATACTTACAGCATATACCTTGCCTCCAATAACAGCCAAACCAGCTCTGCATCTTCTTGTGGGCATTTCAGCGACCTGATACCATCTTTCCTCTTTAAAATCATAACATTCTACACTCCTTATTGCTTTTGGTGCTTGACCTCCCACTACCAAAAGCACCTTAGGTAAACCAACAGGCTGTCTTGGTTTTGTTCTAAAAACTAATTTTGATAAAATATGCTTACTCAATATTCAAATGAGGAAAGACTGACTGACCTTGGTGTTCTGATGGTAATTTTAGTATCTCCTTTAAGCAAATGAAATTTTAAAGCCTCAATATAATAGTCTTTACATTGTAAATCAGCTTTCAGAAGAGGTTCCTCTTCAACTCTCTGTACTAGGTAGTCTTGAGACATCAGTGGAAGTCTAACATGTTCCATTAATGAAGCAAGATGTTTTTGACGATTTTCAACATCATGATGTACCCAAGCTATGACACATTCAAAAACCTAACAGCAATATGACAACAATATGTTATTAGATACAAAACTACTTCTAGAGACATACCTTCTCTTCAGATGGAACTGTTAATCTATCACTACTGATAAGTTTTGAAACTTGTTGATGAGACAATGTTAAAAATTCTTCGCATTCAACTACTTCTCTAAAAGTGTGCAACAACAAAACTTAAAAATAAAAGGAGAGACAGTTAAAGATCTACACTTACGGAAAATTAAGTTCAATATAACTCTCAGCATTAGCCAATAACTCCAAACACCCATGTAAATCAGCGAAAGCTCTTATACCTAAACAATTTGTTGGATGTAATTGAGACTGTAAGAAATCACAACATGCATCTCTAACATCAGTTAACTGAAGTAAGTGAGCAGCAGGAAGCAGCACTTGTACATTTTCCTCGGTAACCTAAAATTTCAATTCCACCAATGGAATGATTTTTCATAACATGGATAGTATTTTTTTACATGAACTTCTGATGTATAGGAATATTCAACCAATAATTCTAAAGCATAATGATCCACCTCCTGTATGACAATACGATCTTGTCTGCTCTCTTCAAAACTTGAAAACATGGCATAAAAATATGGAGAACATGCCGCCAGAACCATTTTATGAGCCGGAATTTCCACTGAGTTGGCAACTAGAGTAACATCACATAAAAGTTTTTGTCTGAAAATAGCATTCTTGCAATTATATGGTCCAAGTTTCCCATTCTCTTTACCTTCTCATGGAATTCATAATTTCAAAGGCTTTCTGAGAATGTAAAAGGTTTTTATATGGTCGTCTTTCTCTATATGATATCTGCCTCTGACACGTTTGTGAGATGTGCTTTTGAGAACTTTCATCTAGAGAGTTTTGACTTGCACACCTAGTTAGCATTAGACAGCTGAAAAAATATTATACTTTTAATGAATTTTATAAAATATCTGACATCATGTATTACAAAATGTTATATCAAATATTTAATAAATATTTTTTTAAGAAAGGTAAACAAAAACTGCGACTCTTCCATCTTTGCTCACCTGCCCTGTCTTTCTAAAAAACCGTCTTGATTATTTTGCTCCATTATTATAACAAACTAGATTTTTAGCAATCACCAAACTTTAAACGACCTTTTACTGCATCATCTATTACAAGTTTGAGATCGCTAATACTGATAACACTTTAAGAAAGGTCAAAATAAACAAAAGTGGAAATTCACAGAAAAACAGATTTCGATCGAACATATGACTTCCATCAGACGCTTGCGCACCCATTAAGATATGTCATTTTTTACCGAACTTGTGGATTACTTTTTTGAATATCCATAACATATAACAAAATTGAATTGACCAATAAGTTAAATGGGAGCAATAAGATTAATTTTGATATCAATTTATATTATTTTTTTAACCCCTCAAACCAATTATAAACTTGAATTTTTATGATAACATATCGAAATAGAAAATGTCGATCGCATCAAACATACCTCATTTTTAGAATTTTTCACACGTATAATACAACTGTGCAGTTTCAGGGTCGTACCTAGGTCTTACCGCTGTGTAGGTCAAAACAAACTAATTAAGCAAATACAATCGATTGGAAATTAATAATTAATATAATTTAATAACATTAAGCAAATTACAACATGCAGTTATAATTAAACTGAATATTCGTAAAAAATTCCACAAAAAAGAAATTGTACAGTTTAATCACTTTTACACTATCATTACTAAAGTACATGTGTTTTTATATGCTACGGCATGTTCATATATTTGTAAAATATATGTACCAGTGAACCAGTGGCGGCTCGTGGGTTTTTAAAGTGACATGGCGTAGAAGAAAATAGTGCTGCTGAAGATTTTGCTTTCCCCTTCCTCCTTTTTACTTTTCGTGCTATTGAAACCCTACAGAGGAGGTGAACCAGGAAAATGAGTGAAAGGAAAGAAACTGAACGGAAATAAAATATGGTGTTTTGCTCTGAAAAATTGTTTACGGTGATAAATACTGGCGGGGCGGCGCCCCAACGTCCTCCCTCACGAGCCGCCACTGGAGTGGACATAAATCGCTGGAGAACCATTGTCAGTAAAAAATTGTCATTGTCAAATAAATTCAATTCAATTCATTCAAGATTCAATTTTAAAAGTACTATTGCCGTAAGAAAAAAAGAGATAACTTTTGAATAAAAGGGGATATATTTAGAGCACAGTTGTATTATGTTGTATATTATATGTACGATAGTTATTCCATAGTTTTAATATATATAGAATTTAATATATAGAGGTTTTAATATATGAACAAGGATTTAAGTGTTTAGATTACTGGGTTTTTATATCCCCATGTTCATATATTTGTAAAATATATGGACAAATTGGAATAAATCATTTGAGAACCTTTTTCAGCTTGGTCTTTTTAAAGATTATTATAACCATACCAAAAGAAGACGTAACTTTTGAAGAAAAGGATATATATTTACAATACACAATACTGTTGTATATTATATACATGATAGTTTCGTACATTCAGAACCCTATTACAAATCATAGTTTTAATTAGTGTGAAGCAGGATTTATGAATAGATATGTATACTATCGATATGTGAAAATATTTTTTAGAAAATTGCCCTCAATATTGATTAGTACGTTTATTATTTAATCATCTCTGATTTTATTATATAAAAAATTAAAGAATATAAGTGCTTCTTAAAGATATTTTCGTAAATAAACTTAGAATTATACATTGACTTATTACTCGATACTACACATTACTAGAATGGTTCATGTTTTTCTTCCTTTTCGTCATTATATTTCTTATATTTAGGTGTCAATCGAACAACTTCATTTTTATTGGTAACAGTGAGAAATTTAGGTTAAGAGGGACAATTCCAAAAAAGTTATAATAGAGAATCTTAAATTGAATGATTCTTTAAAAATATATAGAATAGATAGAAAATACTATAAAAAAACAGCCTGTTTTTTTCTACTTGTAAATAGGGGATTCTTAACTATATTTATTAATAGTAATTTAATTGAAGTTGTCATGGAAATTAAAGTAACAACGTCGATGTAAAGATTTCCAATGATTTATTTGATGTTAGAAAAAGATAATTTTAGATGATTACATATTAAAGTATATATTATAATGCCATTTATAAACTATAGTTCTCTCGTAGAACATGCCATTATTGGCAGTGTTTTAACCACAATATTTTTAATTTCAAATTATTCCTTGCATAGAATAGAGGAGGGTCATGTGGGTATATATTTTAGGGTAAGTGTTAACTACATTCAATCATGTAAGCATTTTGACTATGAAACAAAATTTAGGGAGGTGCACTACTGCCTACAATGAGTTATCCTGGATATCATATGATGATTCCATTGATTACCTCTTACAAAAGTGTTCAGGTTAGTAACAGATTAATTATGTTTCCAATTAATGCTATAATTTTAAAATAAATTGTTTTCAGGTTACTCTGCAAACAGATGAAGTAACTAATGTCCCTTGTGGAACTAGTGGAGGGGTAATGATATATTTTGATAGAATTGAGGTTGTAAATTATCTGAATGTTAATAGTGGTATGTAAAAATCAATACTTCAGTTATACCATTTCTAAAACCTATTTTTCCTTGTAGTTATGGATATTGTAAGAAATTATACAGCAGATTATGACAAAACTTTAATTTTTAATAAAATACATCATGAGCTTAACCAGTTCTGCAGTATTCACACATTACATGAAGTTTATATAGATTTGTTTGATCAAATTGATGAAAATCTAAAACAGGTATAAAAAATTTGATTGTTTCTATTACCACAAATAAAATACTTTATTATTTGAAGGCATTACAAATAGATCTCTTAGAACTGGCTCCAGGATTAACAATTCAAGCAGTAAGAGTGACAAAACCAAAAATTCCCGAACCTATTAGAAAAAACTATGAAATAATGGAAGGTGAAAAAACTAAACTTCTTATTTCAATTGAACACCAAAAGGTACTTTTTATATTAATATTATAAATTACGACAATTACATCTCAAAGAAATCTATTTGTTTAGGTTGTGGAAAAAGATGCAGAAACTGATAGAAAACGTGCCCTAATCGAAGCTGAAAAAGAAGCTGAAGTAGCAAAAATTCAATATAACCAGAAAATAATGGAGAAAGAATCGTTACAACGCATCTCTCAGATTGAAGATGAAATGCACTTAGCAAGGGAGAAGGCCCAAGCTGATGCAGAATTTTATAAAATGAAACACCAAGCAGAAGTTAATAAACTTCTTTTTACTAAAGAATATATTGAGCTAAAAAGATATGATTCCTTGGCAAAAAACACAAAAGTTTATTTTGGAGCTAATATTCCACAAATTTTTCTTGGAGAGTGGGGTGATAAAAATGTTATTAATGGAAAATCAGCCAAAGTGAAATCAGTAGTTGAAGAGTGATTTACACATAATAAATGTGCATTATATTTTATTTCATAATGTTAATGTGCCATAGTTAAGTAATAAATGATTTTTTTATGTTTTTAATTGATTGCATGGGTTATATTTCTTTTACCCTCTAATAAATATAGCATTTTAATTATCTGTAGTTAATTTCAAATCATGATTTAAATAGCAGAAACAGATATCGAATAAACATATGAGTTGTGCTACCTAATATATCAAAATATAAATTATGTTGCCCTAAATACGAGATATATAATTTTATAGAAATAGTAATCATAAGTTATATGTAAGTTAAATAGTAATCATATTTTTGAGCCAGTCATAACTATTAATATTTTCAATTTAAATAAAACGTCAAAGTAATTTTAATGGGTTGGGTCTACTTAACATTTGAAATATGAAATTGACAGTTGCTACAATAATAGGTTTGTTCTAGCGAAGGTTTCAAATCGTCCGGAGTTTGCGCAGACGAATGTAGGCGTTCTAGCAAATTAAAACCGGAATTCCGACTACCAGTAAGATGTTCTAGCAACAACCAATATCCAGTTTGCAAACTAGTTCAAATCGTTCAATTTAGTTTGTGACAAGCGCAATAGCTGGAAATGTTCGTTGATTTGTTTGGACTTTGGATTGTTTGGTTATGTAAAAGCTAATTTCTTTTGTGTGTTATTGTGTTTTATATTTTTATTGATTTGCTGAGTTAACATAGATAAACTACAAACTTTGAGACTATTCAGTTTTTGTGTTTTAAAACTTTTCCTTATTTTTGTAGTTTGATGTACAGGTATTGTAGTTGTATTACGGTTTTTTACCCTTTAATTTTATTGTGGTTATTACTTATAGAGCCAAAATGTCATCGGAGTCTTCAGATTGGAAATGCGATTATGATTCTGATTCATCCACTGATGATGAACTTTTAGACGTCCTGCTTGATAACCACCAGAGACCAAAAAATGAAGGCTATCTTGAGGTTACAGTTCCATTGTATAATAACGAGGAATTCGTTGAGCACTTTCGAGTTACTAGACAAGTTGCCCAAGATATTGGTAATAAATTTGAAGAAAGTGAATTTTTTAAGCATCAAAGTGGTGGAAATGCTCAAATGCTTATTTTTTTGTGGTTTGCCAGCCATGCAACATCTTCATTTAGAGATGTTGGAGATCAGTTCAACATAACAATTAGCTGTTTGTTTTATGTACTTAGAAGGTTGATACACTTTCTAAGTGGAATATCTGCATCTGTAATCCAATGGCCATCTGATCTGGAAAAAGTTACTATTGAAAGACATTTCAGGGAAAAGGGATTTCCAGGTGTGATTGGGGCAATTGACGGCTCACATATAAAAATTGACAAGCCTAATATGGACCCAGACTCATATTTAAATAGAAAACATTTTTACTCGATCCAGGTGAGTTCAGTGAGGAAGATTTATAACTTATTAAATATATTTCAAACAATATTCGTATTCTTTTTTTGATTCCCTTCATGCTTAATGTTTTAAGTTTGTTTTTTAATTATTTTCAGATGCAGACTGTGATCAAAATTTGAGGATAAGAGATATTTTTATTGGATATCCTGGCTCTGTTCATGACAGTAGGGTTTTTAGAAATTTACCTCTATTTGCAGAATTGGTGGATAGGTGTCATGATTTTTATTTACTGGGGGATAGTGGCTATCCTTGCATGAGGAACTTATTAACCCCATTTAAAGATAGAGGGAACCTTACCACCATAGAAACAAATTTCAATGCAAAGTTATCTACAACCCGTTATGTTACTGAACACTGTTTTGGCTTACTAAAACAGAAATGGCGACAGCTGTACTATATTAGGTTAAAAAAAAATTATGATATAGTGCATTTCATTCGAGCCTGCTGTGTACTGCACAATTTATCCTTAAGCAATGAAATTCTCCTTGATGAAGTTCAAGCAAATGTAGAAAACCCCCTTTTACTTTTAATTAATGAAGAGGATGAGGACAATCAAAATATCAGTAGGGATGCTGCTGATCACAGAAATTTTGTAGCTCAACAGGTTTTAAGATAGCATTAATATTGTTATATTTTAGATAATTTAGGCTGAAATAGAATTAATTTTTGAAAACAACACAGAAATTACAATTATAAGCTCCTTCAGAAGACTTCTTTTGAATGATTTGACTTCCTTTTTACTTAGTGTATCGTTTTTTTTTAATTATTTCTTCTATATTTAAATATAATTTTCATGTGGACTGTGTGTCTTATTGTGTACCTAAGGTGTAACATGGAATTAATCTTTGTAATGATCATAGAATAAATTTTTAATTTTATATAAATATTTCTTTACCATTGTTAAATCAGTTTAAAATTATTTTTGTTATATTAATTTATTTATTTTAAATTGTCTTAATTGGGCAGTGGCCTCTTGGACAATAAAGCATAATTTAGTATTATTATTATTTATTAATTATTAAATATTTTCTGATAAAATAAAAAACATTTGATAATCTAGTTTGTAATTTTTAATAATTCTTAAACCCAAAATAAACAAAACTCTGTATAACTTACTAATTCCTTTCTACTTACATCTAATATATAATACAAAATAGAAACTAATAAAAACATGATATTTACATACGTGAATTCATATTACAATTTGTATTTTTACTAATTTCTTCTAGTAACTGGTTACTTCTTTCTGATAATTCGTTTCTTCTTTTTAATAATTCATTTTTTCTTTCTAATAATTCCTTTATTCTTCTTTTACATTCCAACTTCTCCCTCTCAACCTGCAACATTTGCTCTATTTTGTAATTTTCCAACTTCAGTCTTTCGTCTTGATAGTGTTTCCTATCTAAACGCATTTGTTCAATAGTTACATTATTCTTATACTTTGTAGTCTTTATCGGTTTCCTTATTTTCCTTGGCATATTTGCAGGGGTCGTTTGTGTTTTTTTAATAAATATACTTGCTTCTTTGACTTCCAGGTCTAAATCAACATTTTCAGTTTCACTTGCAACTCCCAGGCTTTCTTCATTAGATGATTTAGTCATTATAACGCTCGATAAAGTGAGTAAAATTTCTGGGTTTACGCTTCTTTCCGAAATATCTGCAAATATAACATCGTATATTTAAAAAAATCACAGTAGATGTGGCACAAAAACTCACCATTGTTATCCATTTTAACCAACTGTATTTTAGCGTTTCCGTCTTTTTGGGGAACACAAGAATAAGCATACACAGGAGATAATGCCCAGTTTATTTATATGCTGGAGAAAACTTTTATAGTTAAAAAATGCGATGGAAAAGTGATAACGAAGCACGAGAGAGTGTTGTCAAGAGGAATTGAAAGCCTTCTTTGCTGGCTCTTTACAACTGTCCTCGACCCTGAGGAACAATCCAAAAATTATCGGCCTTTCAATAAAAACTATCGAAGTACGTGATGTCTGCTTAGATCTGCAGATGGTCTATTATCCGAAAGGAATATAATTATGATTTCTCAGACAAAATATTTGTAGGCTTGTAAAATAACTAAGCGGTGCCTGCCATAGCCATTGATTAGGGCAGAGTGAGACTGTCTTTCGGCGCCCTTTGGTCGACGCTTTTATATAAAATAAATAATAACAATCAACTTTTCCAATATCAAGTTTTATTTCAAAAATCAACATTTAAATAAAGACCTTACCGCTATACATTTAAATTAGCATTTGGTGTTAATTAGAGCCAGTCACTAAATAATACAATCGGTTACCTATATAGGTGTTGTAAAAAAATGTACATATATATATATATATATATATATATATATATATATATATATATATATATATATATATATATATATATATATAATAATAATAATAATAAAGGAAAAACTTAATATCAAGTTCGGATTTTCCAGTTTTGTTTTTATTTTTGTTCGGAACATCCCCGCGCCTCTCAAAAGGCGTCATCAAACTTTTATTTTTCGCTAGAAATTTTTTTTTTGCATTTGGCATTTTGACACCCCTTGCTAACTGGCGCCTGGAACGACGCACCTCCCGCTCTACCCCAGGGCCACCGCTGTAACTAAGGGTCCGAGACGGTTCAGTAACGGCTACAGGTCTCCATAAAACTAGTTCGGAATAATAAATAAATTGTAAAATATATACAAATAGCAGTCTTAGATCTTCATAAACTCATTTCGAAATAATAAAATAAAATTTAAAATGTAAGTACACTATGATCATTTTTTATGATAATTTTTTTTTCCCTCTACTATTTTCAAATGAAAATATAAACAAACGCAATTCAACGACGCAGAGAAATGTCAATCAAAATAAGCGTTCTAGCAGAAAAAAAATCTCAAACCGTTTGCAACCAAGTTTAGGGACGAACATGCGCAGTTAATTAATTCATCAAACTGGTTTCAAACCGTTTGAAACCTTTGCTAGAACAAACCTAATATCTCTATATATATATATATATATATATATATATATATATATATATATATATATATATATATATATATATATAATGCTACTATAGGTTTATTCTAGCGACGATCTCAAACTGTTTCAAATCGTCCGGAGTTTGCGCAGATAACCGCAACATTCGCCTGCGCAAACTCCGGACGATGTAAAACCGTTTGAAATCGTCGCTAGAACAAGCCTTATATTGTTAATAGTGATGGGATAATTCGAATAAAAAATAATCGATAATCCGATTATGAAAACAAATAATTCGAATTACCGATTCAAATCGGTGAAGTCACTAGAAAATTCGAAATTCCCTTATTCTAGTCGAGTCGGCTCGGCACTGTCGGCCGTAGTCATCAGCACTCGGTGGTATACGACGATTTTTAATTCGAATTATAAATAATCCGATTATCAGAATCATTCATAATCTGAGAATCCGATTATTGAAATAATGCCATTATGCCCACGACTAATTGTTAGCAACATCTAGAAATTACGATATTAGCAACGTCTAGAAACGAAACATTACGGTGCAGACATATATGCATCTGTTTCTCTCACTACTACTTTGAGTCTTATGCGCAAGACCGAGATTGAGTATGCTTATAGACGTGCGCCAGTTTGCATATTGTTATGTTTTTGTGTCACGTTTATTTATCGCGACATTTCCGTAGAACAGGTCGAGTAGTAGAAAAAGGCATAGAAGCAGACGTTTCCGTGACTCCGTGACACCTCCACTTACAGATTATAGGTTTGTTTGAACGGACGATTTGAAATCTTTGCTAGTACAAGCCTATTAGCAATATATAAAGTTTGTTCTAGCAAAGATTTCAAACGGTTTCAAATCATCCGGATTTTGCACAGGCGAATGTTTCGGTCATCTGCACAAACTCCGGACGGTTTGGAACCGTTTGAAATCCTTGCTAGAACAAACCTATAGCTTGTACAAAATTAAACGGCTGCGCTGTTGCCAGATTGCGATTAAACATTATAACCTAACTTTTTATACGGATGCGTCCAAGAATGAGAATGGGGTTGGTTATGCAATCCATTCCCCTTCGCTGGCTTATAATAAGATGGAGAAACTCCCTTCAGAAACCTCAATTTGTACGTGTGAATTAGTAGCTATTGAGGAGTCCCTTACAACAATCAGATCCCTGCAACTTGAGAAAGCCATCATACTTTCAGACTCCAGGAGTGCTATCGACAAAGTTACTAAAAGCAACATTGACCCCTTTAATGGAAAAACAATACTTAATATCAAATCACATCTGCAAGGCGCCTACCGCGATAATGTCGATATCAGATTGACTTGGATCCCTAGTCACTCATCCATCAAGGGTAATGAGGTGGCAGATCAACTCGCCAAATTAGCGACTCGTCTCAATGTCCCTAAACGCATTAAATTAAATTTTAAAGAATTCATCCCCATCTTAAAGGAAAAACTGTTTAAGAACTTTTGTGCGAGATGGAAGAAATTAAATGACAGAAGTTCTTGGTATCAACAAATCGTCCCTGATTTTCCTAAAATCCATTGGTTTAATAAATTCGAGTTTAAGGACAGAAGACACATCACTAACATTATTAGGTTACGAACGGGACATTGCCTTACTAAACAGCGTTTATTTAAATTTAAAATCGCGGATTCCCCTTTTTGCGACTGTGGTGAAACTGAAACCCTGAATCATATTTTCTTCGAATGTCCGCTCAGACATAACCAGGCCTTTGACTTATACAGAGAGCTTATCGCTTTGGGGCATAGAGCGCCGCTTAACCTTCAGACTGTTCTCTCAAATATCAACCAAGACTCGCTATGCCTTATCAATAGGTACATGGAGGTGTTAGGTCTAAAGTTGTAGTATTTCAATTGGAAGTTTCCACGCCATCACTACCTTCCTTTCCCTTTGTAGCGTCCTCCTTTGTGGTGAACGTCCACTAACTGTCAGAGAAAAACGTAGGCAACGTATAATTACAGAGTAATTAAAGTAATCTTCCGATCAGCTGTGTGGCACAGTTTGCCAACATTCATAGCTGCTCCTGGAGATTAGTGGAGCTGGCGTATTGCCCATCCTGGAGCAGAGCCATATCGACTCACACACACACACATAACCTAACTTTAGCGAGTCATTTTTACAATTTTACTTTAATAACAATTAATAGTCCAGTTAACGAAGGATTTAAATCGAAATTTTGAGATAAAAGGCTGACTTTTTGACATAAGTTTCTTTGAAGCATTCTATAACTATGCATGAAGGTAAATCTGCTACCAACTCCCGGCGAGGGTTGAAAAAAAAATGAACAAAGGGTTTTCTTAAAATAATTCAAGAAATAAAAGGGTTAGGAAAAAAAGTTTCAAATAAAATTTATAGGGCATAAAATTCTACATAAAAATGGTTTTACAACTTTTTTTGCTACTATCAAAATTAACAGAGTTAGGGAGGCTGTAAGTTTAGGGATGAAACAAAAATTTTAAAAAATCATAACAAGCGGAAAATGAATGAATTTAAAACATTCTTTTTTGAATCTACTCTAAAAAATATAAACTTTCTTTTCTTTCTTTTATAAAAACATTATCTCCAAATTAAATGCAAATTACAAAATTATAATAAATGTTTAAAGTCTTGTTGTGTTCAAAGTGTCGTTGATTTAATACCTCTAGATAGATTCAGCACTTGTAAAATGCTTCGTTCAAAAATCATCGACAACATTTTTTAATATTTGAATGGTTATTAAAATAAAAAGATTATATAATTATCAATGACATTTATTAATATAAAATATATTAGCACTAAACAAAAAAAAACAATGAAATATCTGCATGCACTTATTTTCATTAATCTGAGTCTGAAAAGTACTGGCTGGAATCACTATAATCTGCAGTGTGTATAATTAAGGGAGGAACTTCTTTTCAATCCAGTATATGCTCTCTGTCATACCATTTCATTATTTCCATTTCAGTATGTTTGATCGTATTCTTCCATATCTCAGGAGTAACAGTGTGAAGTGCCTCACGCCACATGTTTATACAGTCTTGCTGTGTGTTTGTACAGTTGTTTATACAGTCAGTCTATCCATGTGTTTATTATAGTAATTTTTGACAATTCTCCATACAAGTTCAATTGGATTGAAAATGTAGTGGTATGGTGGAATACATTGCTATAATTCTTAATAGTTCAGTTTTAAACATTTTGATTAAAAAAGCTATATTATTATTAGTTAGCCAATCTTGAATGGCAGCGTTAGTCCATGAGTTGTTTAAGACAAATTTGTACAATACGTTTTTTCTTTTAATATGTATAAAATATGTATTACACTTCTTTCAATATGTTGTACAATGACATACAGAATCCATCAAACAGTTGTTTATCTTTTAATTGCTCATGTAAGGAATTCCAAAGTTACATGGACTCCTAAAAATTAAAATTAAACTGTGAATGCTTACGATGGGTTTAAGAGCAGTCTTTTCTGCAATTCTTAGGTTACAAATACTTACTGTGTTCATACATGATATAAATGGTGTCGTGTGTTGGAAAGGCTTTTAGTAAAATTACGTTTTCTGGACAATTTTAAAACTTCTATAGTACTAACAGCAGACTAACTGTGTAACAATAGTAGTAACAGTGGATATACTCAACCTTAAGGCTACTGCAACACACTAAAAAAATATGACAAACTAAACGTATCCAAGTATTAGCAATTCACTTAACATACCTCTCTCTAACAGCCGCAAAGAGTAACAATGGACCATTATTGTCTGGTTGTTGTTCAAAATAGTGTATCAGAGATGCCACGAACTCTTGACTTGAACTATTTATATATATATATATATATATATATATATATATATATATATATATATATATATATATATATATATATATATATATATATATATATATGTATGTATATATATATATATATATATATATATATATATATATATATATATATATATATATATATATATATATATATATATATATGGCTACAATCATGATATGAAAAAAAAACAAAGGAGTCTTGGTTGAGTTGTTGAAGAGAACGCATCTCTCTGTCGCGCTCGTACTTTATGATAAAGTAGTTACCAAACGGGGTGATGGCGGACCCTAAGGGGTTCACCATCACAAAAGATGCTTTTGAGACGCTTCAGCGCTCACTAGCGGAAAAAGAGAAACGTATTGCCGCTTTGAAAGAACAGGCACGATATACAAGGCGGACAAATCAAGAAGCATCAATGAGTTAGGCGTTCTCAGAAATGAGAACCAAGAACTGAAGGAGAAAATTGAAGATCTCCAAAACGAAATTGATTATTTGAGAGGAAATCCAGCTAAGGACAACGAAAAGCCAGAAGTTTTTATCAAAATTAATGGCAGTGAAAAAGAAAGAAATCAAGCTATGGAAGAGGATGATATACCACACAAAGAATCATCAGAAGCGGACTGGACATCAACGTCCGAGTCCAGACGAAGCGAGCAGCAAAGCGGAACAAAGAGGACTATCCTCCTCTCAAAAAGCCGGCATCCGAAAGCTCCTCGCAGGCACCAGTTTTCAAAAAGCCTCAGCCTCCAAGTCAAAAGGAGACTTCCAAACATCAGGAACCTAGTTGGGATGCAAAGTCTGGGAACGTTAAAATTCCGCCGGTTGTCCTTATAGAGACAAATCGGCATATCTCCAAATTGTTCGATTGTGCAAGGAGAAGAACATCAAGCTTGGAACAACGACAACTAAACCCAGTGGAGTCATGGTCAGACCACCGACTGTTGACGACTATAGGGCGCTCACTAGATTACTTGTCGATCGACAGTACAAGTATCACTCGTTCTGCACTCCGGATGAACGCAATTTACGCGTGATCATCAGGGGTGTAGTGGAAACGATTCCTGTGGCCACAGTAAGACAAGAATTAATCGACATGGGTCTTCACCCGATCCATGTCGAACGATGGAAGACCAGCAAAGGAGTCCCTAGGGCCATAATACAAGTAGTCATCCCTAAGGAGGAGAGGGAAATTTACGACTTGAAGACATTGTTCGATCAAGAAGTCAAGATACAAGGACAAAGATCGAATGGCCGAATTGTGCAGTGTTTTAACTGCCAACAGTTCGGTCATTCGGCGAAAAAGTGCCACGCGGATCCAGCGTGTGTCAAATGTGCAGAACGATATCCATCAAGAGAATTTAAGAAGGATAGGGAGAGTCCAGCAACCTGCAGCAACTATGGAGGCTCGCATACCGCGAGTTTCCAAGGCTGTCCGGCGAGGCCAAACAACAATCTGGCAGCGAGAAGATCAACATTTAAAACCAATAGGGCCTTTTCAGGTCCACAAATTAATAAAGTTATTCCCCCACCAACCTTCGTGTGGGGGTCTCAGCGGAACACGGTTCCTGCCACCGTGCCCGCTTCACAAGCAAATAATCCCTTCTCCTAGCTTGTGGAGCAACTAATGGGACAACTGGTGAGCCAATCCAGGCCCATATGTCCACCGCCCTCCAAACGCTCCTTGGGGGGCCACAAAACTAAGTCCGTGTTCGTCCCCCCAATCTCAGGCAGCAGGCCCATGGGACCCGAATTTCTCTGGTTTTTCCAGCCTGCGTAAGACCCAGTGACTGCCATCAAAGTCTCTATGTCCCGTCTTCAAATAGCGGACTGACGGCACCCGTTACAAAAGACAAAACTCTACATTTCTAATTAACCTCCACGCAGTTTCCCTGGACTTCGAGAAAACAATCTGATTCTTCATCGAACTCTACCTTTTCACGGGAAAGTTCGACATTCCAAGGGGTGGAAATTTACCCACATAAAATGTGAAAAGTCAGTACCTGTTTCGGGTTAGTTAATTCTAAGAGGGTAAAGGCCGGGAAGGCCAATCCAAAACCAGGATGAGAAAGCGGGAATGATATGAAAGCTGACAATTTAAAATTCTAAGTACATTATGAATAATTATGATTTTGTTTTGTCGTCTGTCAGAAAATGATATAAAGGTTTCAAATAACCTTTGAATATGTTAGTTTTTATATTCCAAGCAAATAACCATAAAAGTTATGCAACCTAATATATCAAAATAATAATGATCTTGCCCTAAAAGCTAAATTTAGAATTTTATAGAAATAGTAACCATAAGTATATTTTCGAGCGAACCATTATTTCGATTTAAATAGTTAATACATCAAAGAAAGTAATTTTAGTGGGTACATTACTTAACATTTTAAATGTAAATTGACAGTTATCATCTGCTTACAGTCATGGTATGATAATTTAAAATTCTAGGTAATACGATTTTGTTTTGTCATTTTCGTTCTCTCTAGAATAATCATGAAATGTTTTGAATAGATAAATAGAGAGAAAGTTTATAAGTTCAAGCCAGTAGTTTTCGATAAAGTAACAAGGTGCTATAATTCTATAGTATTATTAAGTATTTATAAAAATGGAATTGCCTCATTTAGGGAAACATTGCTCAAAGTCAGATTGTAATAAACTAGATTTTCTGCCAATTAAATGTGATGCCTGCAAATTGTTATTCTGTGATGAGCATTTTAAATATAATACTCATGTCTGCCAGAAAGCTTATAAAAAAGATAACCAAGTTCCAGTGTGCCCATTGTGCAACATTCCAATACCTATACAAAAGGGTTTGCATCCAGATTATGTAGTGAGTAATCATATAGATTCTGACTGTCAAAGTGATCCAGCCAAATCAAGAAGAAAAGTGTTTACAAATAAGTGTTCTTATAAAAAGTGTAAAAATAAAGAAGTAATTCCAGTGATTTGTAATGAGTGTTCATTAAATTTCTGTTTAAAACATCGACATCCAACTGATCATTGTTGTGAAGGACATAGAACCAAGAGGCAGTGGATCTTTGATGCACAAGCAACTATCACTGAAACTGTTCAAGGTTCAATGAGTGAAGATGAAGCACTTGCCAGAGCTATAGCTTTATCAATGCAAGACAATAATCCATGTGGTAAGAAGGAACAAGAGGAATTAGACTTAGCATTAGCAAGACAACTTCAAACATCAGAAACACAAGCAACCACAGCTTCAAGAAGTTCGTCCAGAGGGGATAGATGTAATGTTTCTTAGCTAAGTAATTTAATATTTCTGTACTTAAGGTTATATGCAGGTCACATTAAAATCTCACTATCTTAAAATATGTTTCTGCATGGAGCCTCACATTTTGATATCACATATGACTGAAGAATATTGCTATTCCGTTGATTAATATAACTTAGGATCTTTCATCAAATTCAAATGCTAATAATTGTATTATATTATGAAACTATATTGGCACTAAATGCAGCAATACAGTTTTAATATGAATTAAAAATTATAGTACAGTAAGAATTTATATTTTATATATTCTATTTTCTAAATGTTATTTGATTATTTATGATTGTAAATGTTTATTTTATTTATTATTATTAAAGGTGTAGCACATTTTAGGAAGCCAAGCATATTTTTTAGAATGTAAGAACAGATCTGCTTTGTTTAAGCTAAGAGGAATATTCCAGAGAAGCAATATACACTTCCTGTAATATTGGTAACATACATTATGTGTAAAAACTACCTGGAATTGTTAAATAGAACACAAAAAAATCAATTTATTCAACATTTATTTTGTTGCCTTCAAAGTAGGCCCTTTTGAGTGCAATACAACTATGCCACTGTTTTACCCAATCCTCCATTCATTGTTCGTAGGTTGTTTGAGGTATGGCCTTCAGTGAATTTTCTTTTTGGTCTCATTTGACACATTTTCCTCGAAGCGGTAATTTTAACTTGGGACTTTCCTGTCACACGAGGTCATATCAGGCCAGAACGGCGCTTGATCGATAACGTTTGTTGACTTCTTGGTCAAAAGTTCTTGTATAATGATGGTTTTGTGCGATAGTGCTTTATCAATGGTTTAATGAATTATCCTTCCAGAAATCTCGCAAGTAGGATATTGTTGGGCAATTGCCTCATGATGCCTAAATAATATTGCTTGTTCACCTTTTGCCCCTCTGGAAGAAAGTTGGAGTGCACTTTACCAAGGTAATCGAAGAAAATTGTCAGCATGATATTGATTTTCGAGCGACTTTGATGCGGTTTAGGTTTCGACTCGATTTCGAGGCGCCATTCCAAAGAGGACGGGCTTGTTTGCATGTTGTGCTCGTAAACCCATTGACCATTACTATGAGTTTCATGAAGATGGGGTACGTAGAAGCTCAGGACATCATGTCTTCAACAACCTGCTTTCGATAGTCTTTTGGACCAGTTGTGCGGCGACGCGTTTCATGCCCAAAATATCAGTCATAATGTTTTGAACAAGATATGTTCACCACTTAAGTCAACCCTCTAAGACTTATTGGATGATTTTCGAACACCAGTTTCTTATTTTTGTCGTTTGTAGACGTTGAAGGTCGACCAGGAGGTAAATCAACTACCATTTCTCAACACTCTTAACGCTTCATACCATTCATATGCCTGTGTTTTTGATATGTATGATTCATCATAGGTCTTCTATAACATTTTCAGCAATTCGGCACCAAAATTTCACTTGAGACAAAATTTAAAGCAAACTCTGCTCAATATTTCTATTTATAGTTAGATCGCAACACACACCTGACGTCGACTAACAAAATCAGTTGATGTAAAAAACTAATGACCTCAAATTGAATATCGTAACAAGGTACAATGCGCCAACTTACAGCAGAAAAAAAAATTATAGAATGTTTTACGCGGGTTTTGTAAATGAGAATTTCCAGGTACTTATTACACAAAATGTATATTTAAAAACACAAGTTCTATTTTTATTATAATATATTATTTATTGTGATAACAAATGCAAATATTTAAACAAATGTCTTATCAGTTGTAAGAAATTGATATGGCAGGAGAGTGTCCAAATTTGATACAAATATATCTTCTTGTCCAGGTTTTGAGATATAAATATCCACATTACCAAATTCACTCATAAACTGGCGACAAGCACCACATGGCATAGTAAAATTACATTCTTGATAAGCGACAACTGATACAGCTTTAAACTTAGTTTTACCCTCACTTATAGCTTTACTATATGCACATCTAAAAATAATTTCAAATCAATGATATACTATATATCAATATATGAAAACTACCTTTCGGCGCAAATTCCCACTGTGAATGAACTATTCTCAATATTGCAACCAGTTAAAATAGTACCATCAATACATAGTAATGCAGCACCCACTTTAAATTTACTGTAAGGGCAGTAAGCATATTCTCTTACTTCTGTAGCTTCCCTAATTAAATTTTGAATTTTGTTATCTAAAACAAACAATTTCTTTTACTTATCAATAAATAAAAAATACGTATATGTAATAAATAAACTAACATATTGGCCTAATGAAAGCCAAATATTATATAACCTTTTATTAAAACAATAAGGTATGACATAAACAATATGAAATAAAAGTCGCGTAATGATATAAATAATTTTTTTTAATACTCACCCAAGTTTTTCAATTTTTGAATGTTTTTCAATAAATGTCCATGGTCAATTTTTGACATTTTTTTGAAATATATAATGATATAATTCGCTGAAAATATAGATTCTATTACTTGTCTAGCTTAAATCAATAAAATATAGGCGTCTTACCTAATATATATTATAAAAAACATTTTAAAATCGGAAATTAATCAAAATGTTGAAAAAAATAATTTTAGGTGAGGCAAATATTAGTTATTATTAACCTTGAATCATAGATTAAAAACATCACCGAAGCAATATAGGCGTATAATAAGTCACATAACCAATGAAACCTAAACAAAGCAGTTGGATGTATGTGTTGGATTGATGCAAACGTTCAGTTTTTGGCGCTAGATGGCATCGCATCACTTTACACGTGTAAAAAAATAGTTGTGCTGTGTACGGTGAGGATATTCTTGAATCCACATGCTGGAAGTGGTTGAGAAAGTTTCGTGAAAAAAAATTAGTCTTAGCGATGCACCACGCAGCTGAGGTTGAAATACTGGTGCGAATTGAAAATGATCGGTATAAAAAATCCGGGAGATCCGAAAAATTCTTTCAAGGCCCATGTATGTGTGCCGCATGATTTAACGGAAAACATTTCATAGACCGAATTTCCCGTTGCCATTATATACTAAAGCGCGAAGAAATCGATCGATAGAAGGGAATCTTTTATTATGATCTGTTACCTTGAAAACCAAAGCATTAATTCGGAGAAATACTGTTCACAACTAAGGGGATTAAAGCGAGCCATCGACCAGATGCGGCCTAAATTAGTTAACAGAAGAGGCATTGCATTCACACACGTGGCTTTGGCCATCCGACACAAACTTTTACAACTGGACTGGGATGACTTAGCCCATCCACCATACTCTCCTGACCTTGCACACCCAAACTATGGTTTATTTAGATCGCTTCGAAACAACTTTGATGGTACAAACTTTATATTCCTGGAAAACTAGAAAAATCACTTGGATCAGTTATTTAGTAAGAAACCTCAGAACTTTTATGAACAAGCGATTATGCAGCTACCGGAGAGATGAAGAACGGTCATCGAATAGAACGGCACATGCTATATTGATTACATGAAATTTTTACTGAATAATTATTATTTTCCTTAAAAAAATGGAACGAACTCAGTACCTTAATAATAACGATAGAACGATACTATTATTTTAAATTAGTTTTTAAGCTGGCCTATGGGCCTTTACTTATATTGATTCAATTTATCCCTGAAAAGGGGCTTGGGATTGGATAATACAAATTAAATCTTGTAACATATGATATTGTAATTAAAACTAGTGTAGTTAATTAATACTTGTATTTTATTCACGCAACTAAAAGAAGCAACATATAGTAAATGGTTATCAGGTTGGTAAGTTCATTCTATCAGCTCGAAATTCTTTGCCGTTTTGAAGACAAATAGTCCTTAAAAACAGAAAAAAAGGATTTGGATCGTTTTTAAAGCGCATCAACCTCTAGCTCTCAAAAAATAATTGTAATTGTTAGAAGAAATTTGGGGGAAATTTGATTTTGTTGTGTAAGCTTCAAAAGTGTAAACAACTTTGCTCCCGCCGTTTTCCTATAGATGGCGTTAGCGATAAGTAGTCGCCGAAATAAATACATCATAGACGACATGCAATACCTTTGGGCATCTTGTAAACATAACCTCATACCATACATACATACGTTTACATCATAAAGTTACTCGCGATTAAAAATGTCAATTTATGAGCCAAATTCTCGTCCTTTGCGGGAGGTGTTAATTTATTTCTTTAATATGAAGAAATCTGCGGCTGATGCTCAGCGAATGCTCTCAGACACGTATGGCAAGCCTTAAATTTTGAAAAAAAAAACCGTCGGAAGCAAAGTTGTATACCTTTTAATAAACAAAGACCCTTTGTGTGTACTCTTTTCCTAGCAATAACTGGTAATACTGATCTAGAACTTGCTAAAAAAATTGATAATTATTAATCTCCAAAATCGAATATATTGTTTGAAACTTAACTTTATTCTTCCCTATATTCTCTCTTAAGCTCAATACATTTTTTCCAGCGGTTATCCAATTCATGTATTCCATCTCTAAAGTGATTGTTTGGAAGTCCTTCAAAATACTCATCTACGTCTGCTATAACTTCTTAATTTGATGATAAACGTTTGCTTTATAGGGATTTTTTTAGGTTTGGGAACAGATGAAAGTCAGAGGGAACCAGATCTGGTGAATATGGTGGATGCTGTAACAATTTGTAGTGTAACTCCTTCAATTTGGCCATTGTAAGAACACGTCTGTAAAGCTGTGCATTGTATTGATGAAAAATTATTTTTTTTCGCTAAACCAGGTATTTTCTCACAAATTTTTACATCCAATTCTTCGAAAAAGGCTTGAGTAATACTGTCCTGTAATTATTTTACCGATTTGAAGGTAATCAATTAACACAATGCCTTTTGCACAGGAATAAATTGATACCATAACCTTTTTGGTCGATTTTGACCACTTTGGCTGCTTCAGAGCTAAACAACCAGGCTCAATCCACTCTGCGGTTTGTTATCGCAATTCAGGATCTTAACTTGAACAGACTTTTAACCTAAGTTAGAAAACGACGTTTAAAATCTATTTTATTCCTTCGAAAAAGATCCAAATAATGGTTAGAAAGTTTTAATCAAAGAAATTTAGAATTTAATTTTTTTCAAAGAATTTAATCATTGCACGATTTTCAATATTTTCCATTTCTGATGCGTTTACTCTAAGCTGCTGTTTTTGTACGAATGAATTGAAAGATCGACTTGAAACTTCAAATATGTTCATATGAAAGATGAGACTTTTTTAAATATTTTATGGCCTTCACCTAGATAGTTTTTGACCAGCGCAGGTATTATAATATAGCATTCTTATGCACCAATAGGCAGGCAAACACACCCCCAAACATCCATGCCTGTACCAAGATTCAAACCCGGAATCATTGGATTGCCAGGCGAACGAGTAACCCACCAAACCACCGCTGTCGGATAAGGATGAAACTTCAAAATGTAATAGATTTTGTAGTTCTTTTAGTTCTTTTACTGCTCTATAGATGTCGCTCCGCGAACTTTTCAGTTAGTGTAGTACATATACATATAGTAAAAATCCATTAAGTAGAAAATCAAATTGTTTAAGAAATTTAAAGAGTTTAAATGCCGCTGGTTGATCTATTAAGCACATTTCAATCATAAACTAATGACAGATTGTGCGTAACTTCAAATGATGTATGTATATATATATATATATATATATATATATATATATATATATATATATATATATATATATATATATATATATATATATATATATATATATTCCAGGTGTCCCATTAAGGATGGATCGCGGCCGTATCTTGAAAACTAGTTATACCACAGCTTTGGGGAAAAAAAAATTGTACTAAAAATGATCATGAGAAATGCACCAAAAATATTTTTAAGCTTCTAAAACGACCGCAAGAGGGTGTGACGAGCTAAACATTTTTAAAAATAATTTTTTTTGTGTATTTTCAAGTGTTAACCGAGTAAGAAAAATTCTCAGTTATAATTAGCAAACTGTTTCCTACAACTTTGTTTTATGACATTTTGTCGTAATTTCACGAATAGAGGGGTGGGGGGAGAGTTTTACCTATTGAGATAAAAAGTCGTCTAATGTCCGTTTGCCTTAACCGATTTTCCTCAATTTGAATTCATTTAAAAGGCAATTGCTGGGACAATCAGATAATCAGGGAGATAAATTATTTAGTTTATAAATGAAACCGCGAAGTGGCGTTACATTCAACAATAGTTTTTTTGAAGTTTTGTTCAGTTTTTTCAAATGGAATGGTACAGCTTTTACTACATGGCAAGAAAAGTAATTTAAAGAGGAATCGTCCAGTGAAAACCCGAAATCGATATCTCTGACATGTCAAGAGATATTTCGAATTTCTGAAAAAAAAACAGTTAGTTTTAATTTTTACCGTAATATTAAGTTAAAAATTGGTCTTAATATTTAGGTCGCAATCGCAACCGCAACAATTTTATTTAAAAAATAAAATTATCTATTCAGTATCAATCATCATAAATGTTCTAATCCTGACCTTGATAATATTTTCTAATTTAATTACATAAGCGGAAAAAATACCTTTCCCCAATTGTTACATTTTCTCTTTTGTGATGCTTAAATACTACTTGACAGAATATTGAAATCAGTCATTAATAAATATACCTACTCTTTCTTTTAAACTAAATGAATGGATGAATGAAATTATGCGCTTTCGGGTTTCCAAATAAACGCATGCAATCCTTAGGTACATTACACAAAGAGTGTAAGAAGGGAACCATGGAAACAAACAAAAACAGTCAAATTAACTTGTCAGTTTTGAAATGCATTACATTTTCAACATTGCATTTATTTATTATTAATAATTATTATAATAATATCTAACAATGCCTTTTACGAATAACGAGGCATATGACAAGTCGGCGTTGTATTTCCAATGTTTTGAAAATGCATGTATTGCAGAGCGGCAATATGCAAGTCAATATCCCGAAAGAAGGCATTATTCGAAGAAGGTGTTTACACGTCTAGCAAGACGCTTACGAGAAACAGGAATTGTGCATCCAGATCCAGTCCGCACCAGGTTACGTTCGATTCGTAATGGAGATAATGTCTTAAATGTTCTGGCTGATGTTGAAACCAACCCCCATTTAAGTATCAGACAAATATCTGAAGAATTAGGTGTTAGCAAGACATCCGTTCATCGAATCTTAAGAGATAACAAGCTGCACCCCTATCATGTTGTCTTACACCAAGCCCTTTTAGATAAGGATTTCGACAGACGGTTAGACTATTGTCACTGGTTAAAAAATATGTGTAGTGGAAATAAACAATTCTTAAAACGCATATTATGGACTGATGAAGCTACTTTTAGCAGTGATGGAGGCGTTAACTTACATAATATGCACTACTGGGCAGTTGCTAATCCAAACTGGATGTTAGAAATCAACCACCAAAATAGATGGAGTGTGAGCGTATGGTATGGTGTTTTGGGAGACAAAATTATTGGTCCCTTTATTTTTAATGGACATTTGAATAGTGAAACATATTTAATTTTTTAACAAAATGGACTGCCAGAACTAATGGAAGATGTTTCGTTGGAAACAAGAAGACAAATGTGGTACCAGCATGATGGATGCCCTGCCAACTTCTCGCAGGTGGTTCGAAACTTCTTGGATGCTTCGTTTCCAAATCGTTGAATAGGACGGGGTAGTTTATTTTCGTGGCCGGCGCGCTCACCGGATTTGACAGTCCTCGATTTTTACTTGTGTGGAAGACTAAAAGACCTTGTTTTTCAAACTCGTCCTACCACACGAGAAAACATGATTGAAAGAATTCAAAATTCAATAACCAGCATTTCAAGAGCGGAAACTAAAGCTGCCGTTTTTAGTACTCGTCAAAAAATAAATCTTTGCATTTCTAAGGATGGAAGGCATTTTGAACATTTTGAAAGGCGTTAAAGTTCAGATTCTGTTAATTATTAGACTGTTGTGCTGTTAATTTTATTTGACTGTTGTTATTATTATTATCTTCGTTGTTGGCCCGTTGGCCTTTAAACACGCTCCAAATTAATATGGCACGAAGAATTTGGACCAGTCCTAAGCCTGGATAAAGTGTGAAGGAAGGTAAACATTAGGTTAATATTTTTTTAACTTAATGCAGGTAGTAGTGAAATAATAACTGATTTTTTCAGAAAAATCGAAATATCTCTGGACATGTCAGAGATATCGATTTCGGGTTTTCACTGGATGATTCCTCTTTAAATTACCTTTCTAGCCATGTAATAAAAGCTGTACCATTCCATTTGAAAAAAACTGAACAAAACTTCAAAAAAACTATTGTTGAATGTAACGCCACCTCGCGGTTTCATTTATAAACTAAATAATTTATATCCCAGATTATCTAATTGTCCCAGCAATTACCTTTTAAATGAATCCAAATTGAGGAAAATCGGTTTAGGCAAACGGACATAAGACGACTTTTTATCTAAATAGGTAAAACTCCCCCCCACTTCTTTATTCACGAAGTTACGACAAAATGTCATAAAACAAAGTTGTAGGAGACAGTTTGCTAATTATAACTGAGAATTTTTCTTACTCGGTTAATACTTGAAAATACACAAAAAAAATGATTTTTAAAAATGTTTAGCTCGTCGCGCCCTCTTGCGGTCGTTTTAGAAGCTTAAAAATATTTTTGGTGAATTTCTCATGATCATTTTTAGTACATTTTTTTTTCCCCAAAGCTGTGGGATAAATAGTTTTCAAGATAAGGCCGGGATCCATCCTTAATGGAACACCTGGTATATATATATATATATATATATATATATATATATATATATATATATATATATATATATATATATATATATATATATATATATATTGTTAAATATAACAAATACTGCAACCAAATATACAGGACGTTTTATTAAACTTTCGCTTAAATTAATTCAAGGTCGTTGCTGTCACTGTCATGTTCGATTATGTCTCCCACTAATTTAGTCTAGCAGTATTGTTAAAAACAGTTTATTGAGATAAAAAAAATTGCAATATACGCCACGAACTACCGACACCCACATATTCGATATACATGTTATCGTCATGTTACAAGCGCTTAAGTGATTAAAACAAAAACGTAAGTAACCAAAAGAAGTAATAGCAATTATTATTAGGAATTCTTGTTTTAGATTATCGACAGGAAAATGTTTGTACACTATTTCTTTTTGTTCTTAATTACTATAAATGCCGTTTATTCGTTTCCTGCGACATCCTTAAAATCAGATTGCCCTAAACTCTACCCAAAAATCTTTAAAGGTTATGTACCTAGAGGAAATATATCTGCAGGTACAAGTCAAAATAAACAATTATATTTTTCCATTCCTGAAATACAATACATATGCAAATAAAATTATCTAATTTGACACAAATTTATATTTGGTTTACAATTATGCACTAAGTCGTCTTCAAATAATCTTTTTGTACACAGGTTTTTATGAGGAAATAACAGATGTTAACAACTTAAGACCATGTGTATTGAAATGTTGCATAAAAACATCATGTCATGTAGCATTTATGACTGATGATAAATGTTATCATGTTAATTGTAACAGCAATGAACTTTGCATTCCCACATTGAATTTAAATCCAGACACTATTGATCATGTTCAGATGGTTCTTGTAAAACCTACAGATGATGATAGTTGGAAATATGTCTTAGCAGCTCAAGGTATCCTAATATAATTTGAAATAAAGCAGCTTTCAACAATTTTTTGGTGGAAATTTTAGATTCTCAATTGGATAGAGAAATGTACAATATATTAAATGATAGAACAAGATTTGAAAGTGCATTCAAGAGTCTTGAAAGTGATATTTTGTTTGATAATATTTTACATGAAATGAGTTGTGAAATGGGAGTGGAAAATTCTTGTACTTTGCCAAATGAGATTTGTGTCCAGAAAAGAGAAAGATCCAGGAGTGGTATAACATTAAATTATATTGTTAGTTGAAATTTAACATTATTTTTAAAAAGGAATCTGTGAGTGCAAACCAAGCTACATTCGTCAAGATTCAGGTTTATGTATATCAGAAGATTTAAAGGATCTTCCTTTGCCAGATATCATTACTGAAAGGATATTAGATCTTACAACCAACAAATCAGCTCCTGTTACTAGGAAACATTTAACAGTTATGGCTGAATCTAAACAAGTATAAATCAGTTAATTTTGAGTATTTGGGTGGTTTTTTATTTTAAAATACTTTCAGGTAAAATTGCCAGACAACGAAGTTACCTTAATTGCTAGCACTCTACAAGAAGAAGATCCTGATAATAAGTATCAATATGAATGGACCTCTCTGCATCAGCCAGATGGTAGCACAGCAGTCAAACATCAAAATGAAGCTCAATTGCATTTAGAGAAACTCTCAGAGGGAACCTATGGATTCAAGGTGATCTACATAAATATTTGTAATACTAAGTAAGATTATGTTTTATAGGTTAGTGCTTCAACTCCCACTGCTTATGGGGAAACCTTTGTGAATGTAACAGTTTTACCTGAAGCACGCATAAACCAGCCCCCAAATATTGTAATTACTCCTGCCAATCAAACAATAAAACAACCCAATGCTGCAGCTGTGTTAGATGCATCTTCTAGTAAAGATGATGATGGTATTGTTTCTTGGCACTGGGAACTACAGCAAGGACCATTAGGTATAATTTCAACAAACATTAGTAACAGTTATTTAAACTAGGAGTTAGGGCTTTCATTATCTTAATTGTGTTAATTTGCTCACAATGATTGGTTCAAGCTAACCAACCATTTTCAAATGACATATATATTTGATAAGAAGTTGTAGGAAATAGTTTTATTCATTCTTGCAATTATGATAAATTCCCTACAAGTAATACAACACCTGAATGAGTAAGAAACATTTCAGATTGATGATGAATTTAATCAGTTTTAAGTTAAAATATATTTTACTAGATCCAACTTATTCTTATTGTTTTGTGTGCTTCAGGTATGTATAGTGTTACATCATCCAGATTGCATTCATCCATCTGGGTAGACTTTTCTGATCTTAATCTATTGGGTTGATGCAAAAGTTCATCCTGTTTTTAGCGCTAGATGGCATTGCATCACAAAACTGAAGTGTTATCTGCTTCACACCTGTAAAATGTTGATATTTGATAGAAGTCCAACGAGTACTTGGGAAAAAATCGTGTTTTTTTTAACTTTTGTTAAGCCAGCGCAAAATTCAGTTTACATCCAAAGAAGGTTATGCTATGCATTTGGTGAAATTGAAAGTGAATCGTTTATTATCAGCTGCGACCTGAAATCCAGACCATTAATTCGGAGAAATACTGTTCATAACAAGGGGTATTAAAGCGAGTAAGCGACGAGAAGCGGCCTGAATTCGCTAATAGCTAGACCACACGTGTGTTCTTACAACTTGACAGGAACATTTTCTCCCATCCCGCCTTATGCCCTCCAATTACCATCACCTGGATCAGTTTTTTGGCCAGGAACCTCAACCTCTACGAGCGTGGGATTTTGCAGCCACCGGAGAGATGGAGAAAAGTGATCAAACAGAATGGCTCATAATATATTGATTAAATGTAATTTTTAGTAAAGAAAAGTTTTCTTTCTAATTTCTCAAAAAAATGGAATGAACTTTTTCACCAACCCAATGCTGCTTACACCTGCATCTGAAGATTAGTGAATAGCGAATTATAGGACACATTTGATGTGCTTTATGGTGAAGAGGCATTTGTTTTTTGTTATTCCCTCCTGGGTTGATTTCTTCCATCAAGTATATATAGAGAAACATGAGAACCTGTAGAACCGTTATTCTTTGAGCTTAGTTTCTTTTTGTCTTTTGACTATTTGTTTAAGTTATTCATCCATCTAGGTGGAGTTTTTTAATTGATTATTTATAAAGCTACTTCCTAGACCTATATTTGAAGACTTTAGATATTAGATGGTGAAGAGAAACTAGGCCCTAGATAAGCGTTAATCTTGGAGCTTAGTCTCGTTCATCACTTGAAGATATAACAAAAATCTTTATTTATTTAATACTAGCTGCCCGGACAGACTCCGTTCTGTCAAAAGTTAATAGCAAAAAATAAATAAGTATTCCCGAGTGATCACGTTATTTATGTCTCAACAATAAACTACGATTATTTACAAAAATAAGTTTTCTATTTCGTAGACTGCAATACTTTATAAACTTAATGATGTTCATTCTAATGCTTTATGGTATACAATATTTTTTGTTTGGTTACTTGGCGCGTAAACAAATAAAGCTGACGGTTTCCCAACGCGAGACCAGGCAACTTACAACTGTCCATAAAAGAAACATGGTTTTCAAGATTAACGCCGCAAATACTTAAAGACTGACCCTGTGATTTATTTATGGTCATTGCGAAAGCAAGCCGCACTGGAAATTGCAGTCGTTTAAATTCAAATGGTACGTCAGTTGGTATCATTGGGATGCGGGGTATCAACAGCTTTTCCCTTATATTTTCCTTTTAGAATTGTTGCTTCGATTACATTGTTAAGTAAATTTTTCACTGATAGCCGTGTGCCGTTACAAAGACGCGATGTGTTAATATTTCGTAACATTATGACTACCGATCCTACTTTTAATTGAAGATTATGGGGTGGCAATCCTGGCAAATCCAATGAGTTTAAAAATTCTGGATTGTATGTCTTTAATTCACCGGCAATTTCATTTTTAATTTTATTTCATTTACATCCGTGTTTTTGACAGCTAATATAGCACGTTCGCTCAACCAAAAATGATCTTTGTAATTTTGAGCGACGTTTGGGAACACCTTTTGTATGAGCTCGGTTGTTGTTTCAGTAAACTGACAAAAATCGACAGGAAATGTAATGCAGCCAGTCGAATCATCAACAGGGATTTTGCCATTACCAAGATCAATGAGTTGTTTAGAAAATATTTCTTCAGATCGATCATCTTGCAATTCAACACGCATATTCTTACTTAAATTTAGTATCTTGACGTATTTCCACAAAATGGAGGACTTTAAACATGCATTGAGTTCATCCGCTGACGTTGACCGTGGAATCACTGGTAATGTTTGACGGAAATCTCCTGCTAATAAAATCATCGCTCCACTAAATCGGTTTTGATTGTTTTGCAGATCTTTCATAGTTCTATCTAATGCCTCTAAAGACTTACTATGTGCCATCGTACATTAATCCCACACTATCAAGTTACATTGCTGCAAAACCTTTGCCATTGCTGAGTTCTTCGAAATGTTGCAGGTCGGAGTTTCATTGCTTTGAATATTCAATGGTAATTTTTGCGCTGAATGGGCTGTTCGACCGCCTTCCAATAATGTGGCTGCAATACCAGATGAAGCAAGTGCGAGTGCAATTTCATTTTGTGAGCGAATTGTTGCTAAAATCAATGAAATCAAAAAAGTCTTTCCTGTACTACCTGAAGCGTCCAAAAAGTAAATTCCTCCAATTCCATCATTTACAACTTTCATAAGTGAATTAAAGACATATTTTTGTTGTTGGTTCAACAGCGGAACATTTATTCTAACCGATTCCCTTAAAGCATCGAGATCATACCGTTTTTCACATTGCAACTCTTGATTAAAAGCGTCGTGCATTGGGCGATTAGGCACGACCATGCCTAATTGAGATAATACTTTGTTTGACATCATCAAGCATATGTCTTCAATTATTATCAATGCCTCGTTGTAAATTTCTTCTGTGTATTGTAAATGTACGTTCCCTGTTCTAGTGCGCATTTGATGCAAGATATCGTCACACATATCATCTTTGTATTTGATCCATAAATCAATTGGTTTTGACGGTAAGCATGTCGATATAATTATAGAAAACAATCATTATCAAACAGCATCATTTAAGGTTTGATCCCAATGGGAATCATTTTCTAACAGTTACAAACGCTGACAGGCTTCTCTGTAAGAGCCACATAATTCACCATTTACAGTTCGTAGATGTTGGAATGATGTTGGGCCCCAAACATTGACTAACAGTAATCGCAAATAGAAACACTCTTTATTGCTTGGATGGACTGGATGGAACTGGATTTCCTTGTTTCCGTTGTTGAAATTGTTTTGAGGATTGATTCCAAGTATAATATTTTGGCATTTCTGAGTATAGCAGTGTTCGGGCAAAATCATCATTCTGACACATATCAAAAAAACTGGTCAAGGTTGTAGATGGTGGTTGAATAACTCGTTGTAGTACATTCTGTGCAGTAAAATATACTCTTTCGCCATTTTCTAAGTGGACTGCTAAGAGAACTACAGTGGGGTATCTTTCATGAATGGAGAAAGAAAAAATGCGCCAAATCGCTTCATTACTGCTAACATAAAGGCCCATTTGGTATTGGTTAACTTCATCAATGGAATTCTCAGCACTAACTCCAACCACAGCCATATCACTTTCTTTTGTTACATATTTGCAAATGTATTTTATAGATTTGACGGAATGGCATATTTGTTTTGTTTAGATTGACGTTAACAATTTATGTCAACTGTTTGACAGCTAGTTTTTATGTGAAAAGAAAAGGGTTGGTTCACTATTGTTCACGTTTTTTATTAAAGCTTTCCGTGTACCTTAAGGAACATACGAAAAAAAATTAGCCGCATTGGTCGAGCTGTTCTCGAGTTTTGCGCTTAGCAACATTCATTTTTATTTATATAGATAGATAGCACTTGGCTATTATATACACTCTTGCATTGTTTTATTTATGTACATATCTATACGCATCCAGATATGTTCTATTCAGAATTTTAATTCACACATATTACTCTATCCAAAACCAGAACATACAGAACCTTTATTTCTAAGTAATATTTATGGATTCTATCTACAAACATTTTTAAACTTATATTTTTTAACTCCGTTAGCATACCATTGAACAGCCAAATTCCATTCCCAAAGAGAGACTTCTGGATATAGGTACTATATTGAAAGAATATGGAAATTCTCCCTTGAGCTAATATTACATTGTTGTTTTTCTGATCTCACTTTTAAGTGCCTTTCAAGATTATTGAAAAGCATTATTGCATTAAGTTATTCTTAATTTTATAAATCCTGACCATTTCAATACTCTGTCATACAGAGCACTAACCCAAAGAGCGCAACATTAAATCCACCAGTGTATATTTATCATAACGCAAAATAATGAGCATTGCTTTATTTAGTAAAAGTTGCAATCTGTTTATTTTCATTTTATTACAACCTAATAGTAAGGAACTAGAATAACTAAAATGAGGACAAATTACAGTGTTTTGTATTAACAATTTTTACCAATTACTTAACTTATGTGGTTTATATTACTTAACTTATGTATTTTTACAATTATTACTTAACTTATGTATTTTTACAATTACTTAACTTATGTATTTTTACAATTACTTAACTTATGTATTATATATATATATATATATATATATATATATATATATATATATATATATATATATATATATATATATATATATATATATATATATATATATATATATATATATATATAAAAATTGTCTATTTAAAGGTTATCAACCACAGTTGAAAGATAGTCCAACTCTACAATTAAATGATTTAACAAAACCTGGCAATTACACATTTAAGTTGACTGTCACCGACACTGATAAAGCGTCGAGCACTGGAATTGCCAATATTACTGTTCTCGCAGGAACTGATTATCCTCCAGAAGCCAATGCAGGTTTGGTTACACAGTGATGTAATTCTGTAAATCAGTGACATGAATCAAACATTGTATTTAGGTGAAGACAAGATAATATACTTACCCCATAATAACATTACTCTGAATGGCAGTTTAAGTACTGATGATCATGCTATTAAGACATGGGAATGGACAAAGTCAGCTGATGATGCACAAAAGACGGTTGATATGCAGAACACTAGGACGCCTTATTTACAACTTTCAAATTTACAAGAGGGTAAATTTCTTTCAAAATTATTTTTGTTATTATTATTTCTAAGTTTAAGTGCAATTCCCTTTATATTGGAATCCTTAGTATGAAACACTAAACTTTGCCACTAACACTAAACAACCATTTGTTTTAATTTCTCGAACTTCATTTCGTTAACTATGTTAGCACCATCAGGAAATGATTCAGTTTGAATCTCTTTGAATTTAGCCTTTTAATGTTGAATATAACAATAATTCATAATAATTATGTAGTAAAGGAATTTTATAACATAGGAGATAAAAACTGTAATATATATGCTAAAATATTGATTTTTCTGTTAGTATGAAGTTGGCTGCGATTCATGAACTAAAATTTCTCAAACAAGAGAATGGGATAAATATTTTATTCTTACAATTTACTATAAAATATTTTTAGGGATGTACACTTTCACCCTAAAAGTGACAGACAGCGCTAATCAATCAAGCACGGCTCAAGTGCATGTCTTTGTGAAACCTCCCACTAACAAACCACCAGTTGCTGAAGCTGGCGAAAACGTTACAATAAGGTATCCCTCTTTAAATATGGTAGTTTAGGAAGGTATGAATGAGATATTGTTTTTAACAGTTTACCACAGACTTGGGCAGTGGTGGACGCATCAAATAGTACAGACGATAACAAGATTATTTCGTTCAAGTGGGAACAAGTTGAAGGCCCTTCAACTATCACTTTTATTAATGCTAACATGAGTAAAACTAACGTAACTGGACTAACGAAAGGAACTTACACTTTGAAGGTTAGCGTTACCGATGATAACAAGAACGTTGCCAGTGACATTGTTTACCTAATCGTTAATCAGAGTAAGTAAAGTTGAATTTTTACAGTTCGAAAATGTTAAGACGAACTTTATGTATTTTAGATAAAAATCAAAAACCCACTGCAAATGCTGGTGACGATTTCACCATGGAATTGCCTCTTAATGGTCTAATACTGAACGGTTCCAAGTCCAAAGACGATTGGGAAATTGTCAGGTGGCAGTGGACTAGAGATGACAATTCTTTAGCAGTTGGCAACATTGTCGAAAAATCTGATCAGTCATCTGTGTTGATAGTAACAGATGTCTCAGTGGGAACATATATTTTTAATTTAACAGTCTATGATCATCAAGGATTAAGTGATACTGACAATATCAGAGTGGTAGTTAAAAATGATCCTAAGTTGTTTTACTTGGTTGAATTAACAGTTGACGTTGATGCGAAATTTTTGACACAAGTACAGTTTAACACTTTAAAGGCTAAGCTGGCACTATTGGTGACAGATGGTTGCAAACTTCAAGTAAGTACCTGAATGTTGATAAACAGAGCCTTCATGTAATCCTTGGAATCCTGTTTTTATGTTGAGTTATTGAAAGGTGGTACCATTTCTCACCAAAAATATTACTAAAATATACTGTAGATGTTTGTATTTCTTCAACAATATTTTCCATAAAAAACTCTACGACATTTGTTTCTTTTTCGTTTTTCCTTCCAGAGGCATCTGCTCTGATGAAAATTATTTTAACATTTTTGTTTTTTACTTTAGGTTGAAAATAATGTAGAACTGGGTAAATGTTATATTTATTTTTGTTATTATTGCTAAACTGTGTATATAATTCAAAGAGAAAGATATTGTAATATTATTGATATTGATATATTTGTAAAAACTGAAAAAAAGGAATTTAGTGATTTAGATTTAAACCAACTTGTCATGCTGATTGTTCATATTTATAGGTCACGTGGGTTTCGGTTTTAAATGGAAAGACTGCACTAGCCTAATTGAAAAGTTCGCTGAGCAAAACATAGAGCAGTAAAAGAACTATATAATCCACTACATTTCCATAAGAACATATGTGAAGTTTCAAGTCGATGTGTTAATTCATTCATACAAAAAAAGCAAGTTAAAGTAAACCTATCAGTGTTATTTTTTAAAATGTAAAACATTGAAAATCGTGTAGTGATTAAATTATTTGTAAAGAGGGGTTTAAGGGAAATGGAAATTCATAGTGAAATGGTAAATGTATTAGGGGAGTCTGCTCCTTCAAGAACAATGTTTATAAGTGGGCAGGTGAATTTCAACGTGGTCGTACAAGCCTGGATGACGATTCTCGTTCAGAATGTCCAATAAGTGCAACTACTGAACAAATAATTAATTCTATATATGATATGGTTCTGGATGACAGACTTTGAGTGATATTGCTAAGGCCATGGACATCTCAATTGAACGCGTGTTTCATATTTTGAAAAAGGAATTGGGCTTGAGAAAGCTATGGGCCAGATGGGTGCCGCATTTGTTAAATTGTGACCAAAAACGTACACAAACAGCAGCTTAAAGTAAATGTATCAGAAATGGAAAATATTGAAAGTCATGCAGTGATTAAATTCTTTGAAACAATTAAATTCTAAAATCCTTCAAGTAAAACTTTCTAACCAACATTTGAATCTTTTTCGAAAGAATAAAATAGATTTTAAACGTTGTTTTGTAACTATGGATGAGCATCCACCATATAGATGAGCATCCACCATATTCAACAGATCTGGCCCCCTCTGACTTATCTGTTCCCAAACCTCAAAAATTCCTACCTGGCAATCGTTTTTCACTAAATGAAGTTATAGTAGCCGTAGATGAATATATTTCGAAGGACTTCCAGAAAATCAATTCAGAGATGGAATAAATGAATTGAAGTACCGCTGGAAAAAATATATTGAGCCTAAGGGAGAATATACAGAAGAATAAAGTCAAATATAAACTTGTTTTATTTAACTGAGGTAGCCGATACTTGATGGAAATTCATTTTAAATAAAAAACCAAGATTAATATCTAAATTTCCACTATATTTAAAACTTGTACATATGACAATTGTTTCGACATACAGTGTCTTTTTCAAATACACACTAAATTAAACTAACAGTAAGAAAAGCAGTTACTACCTAAACTAATCTAATAAAGCCATAAATGATGATAGTGGGAGTCCCGCGTCTCAATGTCTAGAGTAATATAAGTTTAACAAGGGTGAACCATTCAAGTCTACCTGATCATTAAGTAAAATATCCAAATTTTTTCTTTTATTGATTTCTAGGCTCTCTAAAAGATTTAGTTTTTTAGATTTATTAACAGAATAATTCTCATTATGCCAATCACTTAATGTTAGAAAATCACACTTTCAACGATAATTTCAAAATGTTGCATAACGAAAATAAATCTAAAAAACTAAATCTTTTAGAGAGCCTAGAAATTAATAAAAGAAAAAATTTGGGTATTTTACTTAATGATCAGGTAGACTTGAATGGTTCACCCTTGTTAAACTTATATTATTCTAGACATTGAGACGCGGGACTCCCACTATCATCATTTATGATTTTATTAGATTAGTTTAGGTAGTAACTGCTTTTCTTACTGTTAGTTTAATTTGTGCCTGTGTGCCGAAACAATTGTCATACGTACAAGTTTTAAATATAGTGGAAATTTAGATATTAATCTTGGTTTTTTATTTTAAACTTGTTTTATCATTTCCGCTCCGCGAACTTTTCAATTAACCTAGAAGTAGAGACACCAAATTTTGGTCCTGAGAATGAAAAAAACTATTTATGAATAGGTGTATTTCTTATTAAAATTCAGAATGAATAATCATTTTGAAACAATTTTTCACCTCCTATTCAGGTTATCCCACTATCTTTATTATTGATCATTTTCACTGAATTTATGTTTCGGAGCCAGAAAATATTAAAAAGGAATTAAATTGAGTAACCCTCTTCAAGTTAAGAATTGAGGAATGTCAGCATTTTTGTCTAAAATTCTGGTTCAAGAACACTCCAGTATTCTTTGATGATATTCTGACTATTTGAAATGAATTATCTATGCCTGATATTTGAAGAGTTTTAGCAATAGACGAGCATTTTTTCGATGTGGACTCGTATGATATCCATATGCAATTTTGAAAATTGAAAGCATATTGAAACATGTTAACAAAGTCCTTTAACACCCCCCCCCAACTACACCAACATTCTACAGGACATATTGGATTCTTGCCCTATATTTAATGTTTTTCTGCTTTTATTGTCATTAGTCAATGTCTTCAGATTAGTTTCAATGTTCACAATTAGTTTCTTCTTCTGATGACTATGATATTGTCTGTTTATCTGCCCATCAGTCTTCTACTGTATGGCTAATTCTTATAAATATTCTCTAATCTATCAAGTCCCATTCTTTCTATGTGTTGATTCCATACTTTTCTTTTTGTTTAAATTTATTTGTTTGCTTCTTGTACATTACAATGTTCTTTTTTACTTTCTTTTGTCTCCCTATCTCTGAGTGTAATGCTTTGATATATCTTAATACTTTCTTATCTATATTGTTTATTTTTTACTTTGTCCTTTTTGTATCAGGTCTGGTTTCAGTGGCATGTGTTAATATTAGCCTTCACATAGTTTTGTATACCTTTATTTTACTTTCTAATCATTTATTTTTATCGGATACCGTTTCTAAGGCATCTGATACTTTTTTGCCTGTCTTGTTACTGCTTTGTAAGATTTTGTTTTGTTCAAACTATCTATTGAGTTTACTGAGATAATATTTCCATATCTTCTTTGCTATAGTGTTGAATGTGGGAAGTTGACTGTGATGTCTGTGTAACAGATTATTTTTATCTTATGTGATCTCAGTCTATAGCCTTCGAGGTTCTTGTATTATTTGATTCATTATCATGTTGAATAATAAACGGCTCAGAATATCCTTGTCTTATCTTGTCATGTCATTATGCATTTAGTTCTACTAATTCTGTTGCTCCTCTGGACACTATAATTTATGTTTTATTACTTTTATTAGTAATCTTTAATAACTCTATTATGTCTTCATTTATGTTTTAATATCTTAATAGTTCTCCAGCTCTGTCAAAAACCAATCTGTCCTTTGTATTCAATAGATTTCTATCTCTTGCCTATCTGTCTAACAACAGATGTTGGGTATACGTCCGATGCTGCGACTCTTCCTGCATCCTTGATGTTTTTTTCTTAATTTCTATTGTTTTCTATTTTATCTTATACTAGCTATTACCCTCCCGCTTTGCTGGGCGTAAATTAAACTTTAGTTAGATTTTTTTTATGATTAAAATTACTTTTATGATTATAATTCCATAGCGCTTTTACCTGCTATTTGACAATTTCTTTCTATACATTTCACGAAGACAAAATTGCGAGGGAATCACAATGATACAATGATTTTTTGATTTTTTATGAGCCCTATTCCTTAGCGAACCTCTATGATCGTTTAAAATTATTTTGTTTTTTCTTGGGGTTTCGGTCAATTACAATAATTTTTTTTTTGTTAACGTTTCTGTTTTTTTTTAATTAAACTATCGTTATACAGCTACAATTTTTTAGAATTAATTATTTTTATTATTATATTTTAAAGGTTATTATATGTTAAAGGTATTAGGTGCAAAAAAAATAAAACGTTAATTTATCATTTTATTATGTCATTATATATACTACTTAAATTATCAGTATCAGTTCTGAAATTAATTAGTGTTTGCTTAAAAAAAAATATATATAAAATATGTCAGTCAAGAAATATATCATATACATATTGATGTACATTTCGGATTGATGTAAACCTTCCCTGGAACTTCATAGCGTTATACAAAGTATCATATGTGCTATTCCACGACATAATCGACTTCTATGCCAAATTTCATTAGAATCCTTACGTCCGTTCGAGCGTGATTCAATGACAAACATCCAAACAAACATACTTTCACAATTATAAAATTAGTAACATCAACAAAAATCAAATGAAATCTCACCAAAACTTCAAATATGAATAACATTATTGGAAACAATTATTTAACCAAATATTTCAATAAATAATGCCTTAATTGAATATAGAAATAATCGACAAATATAATTTTATAATCGTATTATTATAGATCGCAGGACGTTGAAAACATTATTTTGGCAGCTTAATTTAAACTAATTGTCACATAGGTCGATCATCCAATTTTTATTAAATTTTCATGTTTCTCATAATAATCTGGAAAAATAACTTAATTAAAAACTAAAGAAATGATTAAAAACTAATTATAAATATTTAATAATTAAACATTACAGCTAAAACAACCTATAATGATCAGTAACTTTCTTTTTGTACATGGTAAGAAACAATGGTTATAAGTCTACGCTGTTTTCTATATTATATTCAACTTGGATATTATATTAATTCCAATTAATTTTTGCATTAGCAGTTCTTGATCAATTTTCATGAAGTATAAGGAGAATTCTCATCAAGTTTCAAGTCTGTAGAACTTACAGTTAGAAAGCGGGCTTATTTGTACATTTTACGCCCCCGCCACCTCTCTTGGGAGCGGATTTTCGTATAACCCGTCTTTATTAAATGTCTGTGGAGTATAAGAAATATTTTTACCAAGTTTCAAGCCTATAGGACATATAGTCAAAAAATGAGAGTGTTTTAATTCTGTGCACCCCCATACCTCCCCCCAATTCACCCCTTTGTAAATGGATGTTCAAACATTCCATTTTTAATAGATATTTATGTAAGGAACATCCCTGTCAAGTTTCAAGTCATTGCACATACCAAAATATTATAAACCAATTAAAATATTAATATTTGTGATAGATCGTGACTCATATCCGTTATATCTAAATTGCACCCTCTAAATTTTTAATAAATTGTATATTAGTGAATAGGAAAATTGGGCTACTTTACCTTTAATATCATATAGTTTATTTTACTTTTAAAAACTCCACCTTGTTTTAAAATTTAATAGGTTCTCAAAAGATTACTGCAAGGTCACCTTGAAATTTCTGAGATTCGCCAAACTACCTGATAATTGTTTATTGAATTTGCTTTGATCAAATCAGGTTAGCATTGAAATTCAGATATGTTTATCTCCAGATGACGTTAACACAGTTATGGAAATGCACATCAAGAGATCACACATGACTATTTTGGTATTCTGTAAAAATATTCATTCATTATTCATATTTATTCACGTTTCCATTCATGTTCATTCAATATACTTACGAGTTCAATGAATGAAGATACTGAATTAAAATTTACTCCATCCATTTACCTAGAAACAAACTCGGATATCAATTTTGTTAGGTGAGAAATGTTCAACCAGAAACTGGTAGTGGAAGGGTAAAGCTGACTTTCTATCTGGAAGATGCAAGTGGTGCAGCAGTAGCAGCCAATTATGTAGTGAAACATCTAAGGCAGAAACTACAAGTAGATGCAAGTCTTCTTGGTTTCTCTATTGCAAAACTACAAACTGCAATATGTCAGAACAACTGTTCAGGTCATGGGGTGTGCAATGAGATCACCAGAGAATGTGAGTGTGAGGTCTTCTGGATGCATGTAAGTATGAACTTATAATTATTAAATACAGAAATATTTTAACTCATTTGAATGTCAAATATACTACAAAATCATTTATGATTTTAATTTTTTTTTTAAGGATTTGTTCAAGATGTACTTTATGAAGCAAGCAGATTCTGATTGCAGTTGGAGCATTCTTTATGTTGTATTAGGAGTTATATGTGGAGTACTAACCTTCTTGGGATCCTCTTGGGCCTTGGTGTATTTGTGTTATCGTTGGTGTCATAGCAGGCATGACAAAGTCAAACAGACAAATTATAAACTTCTTGAAGATACAGATGATATTCCACCATGTAATATATAAATTATTTATGAAATATTTATCAAAATATCTCATATCTTTTTTGCAGTTTCTAGAAAAGGAAATATTTCTGACAGCGATACGGACTCCGACGTAGTTTTCGAAACCCGTTCTAAACCACCCCGCTATTCAGATTCAAGGAATGGTCATAAGCCGTCCCGAAATGGATTCAACAAAATGGGGAGGAGGATTAAAACATAAATATTAATTTACTTCAGAAATGCACAAACATTGTGATACCATATTCCCAAAAATGAAATAAGTGTTGTTATAAGCTTGACTATCTCTGAAGTTTAGTTAAAGGAATTTTTAATAATACTTATTTATTTGCCGAATTATTTCAGTTAGACTCTGATATAAGCACGCATGATACAAGCCATTCTTGTTGTTTTCGCGTTTGCTGGCATTTTTTGTGATGAATATGTGAATAGTAAATAAATACTTGGGTTTTTAAGGATTTTTCAGGCTCCTCAATGTCCAAAAATGATGTATGTCAGTCATTTTTCAATGTACAGGGTTTTTTTTTCTTGTTATACCACTTTGTCTAGTCATATTTCCTATTGGAATTTTGGAACTTTTAAGGTTTTTAAAATAAAATTGTTTTATAAAAGTTAGATTTTTAAGAAAAAATGGGCCAATATGGAACCTTTTCGGAGATTATTATCATACTTATAATTTCTTACATGATTTTGTGTTCTTCCTATTATTTGTATTTTTAATTTGCATTTAAATTTTAAGTGAGACTCACAGTATTGTTTTTACACTGTCCAAAATGTAGAAAGTACTTAAATGGTAATGTATAAGAATATTTCAAAGAAATTTAACTAGTAGAACCTGTGTTACATCGAACAAAAAAAAGGGTTTCGTCGCTAGACCTACTGCTTGTTTACAGATAAAAAAAATATTACTTGGAGATTCTATTGATTGACTATATGTTTAAATAAGAGGACTGTCCTTTTTCAATGCTCTCCAACTATTGGCGGTATTTATGTTTGTATCTGTATACATCATTTTAGATTATTAAAACATTATTTATAAATATGCCCAATATATTTATCAATCTTGATGTGAGTATTATTTCAAACCCTGAAACAACTGTCCCAAAAGGAATATTTTATTGTATCTTCAACATTTTATGACGTATTATTTGGCAACATTGTATACTTATTTGGAATAATACCTGACAACCTTGTAAATAATGACGTTACTCTAGTTCGTTTGGAATAAGCTGCCCGCTAATATGTCATACTCGAGATCTTCAAAACATATATACAGGGTGTAAGGGAAAAGTACTTTTTTATATTTAACCAACGATTCTTTACATTTTTTTTATCAAATAGTTTACTTGTAACATGCAACCATTTTCGCGGAAAACAAATCAGAAGGTTCATTTTAATGTTTTTAACAATGTGGCAACGTCCTGTTTAGTTCAATCGAACCATCTCATTTTCTTATTTATTTGGATCTATGGGAATTCAGTTTTTGTTGCATTGGCCTCTTAAGATATTATTTGAAAATATAATATTTTTATAGCCATTTATTCCGTACGTTTCCGCATAAATTTAGGTTTTGTTACCAAAAAAAAGGAGAATTTACACATTATTGTCGTTTAAGATCAAACTTGAAATTACTACCACTAATTATTCACACTATAACACATTTTAAACGATTCATGTCACACTAAGAAACACACGATTAATTGTTTTATTAAATTAACTGTTCAAAATGTCTACCATCCCCTTCGTCAGTTTATAAAAAATTGGTAGTGTTCTATGTGCATCTATACACTTAAAGTACTTCTGAATCCTCTTCAACATGATGTAAAATTTGTTCTTCGACTTCAGGACCAATTTCTCGCTGGCATCCACATTCCTGAAATTATGGAACCCGACTACCCGTATACAGATGTCTTTGAGAAACATGGACAAATATTTGCCAAGCTGGAAGCGGCCTTTCGGGGTATCGTTATTCATAAATACGCCTAGCTCCTTTGGAATTTTGGAGAGGTTCCCCGTAAATAAGAAATCCTGATATTCGCGTGTAGAATATATTTTTGGTTATAAATCGAACTTAAATACAGGCACTGAAACACCGAAATATTTTTCGTCGCAATTTTGAAATAATAATCTTTGTTGTGGCGAAATTGCAATGTTGCCACATCCTTCAGGGCTGGTGTACATGATGAAAAATCTTTTAATGGTCATTAGTTTATTTATAGTGTATTAGTTAAATAATACGAAATTAGTATTTACCAAATGTACGTTGTACGTATATATGCTTAAAATGTTAATTTTTATCATAGCTTTTCGATTGGTGGTTTAGTAACTTTAGAATTTTTTTCTCGTTAACCCCTATGTTTTGGACTTTGAATATAAAACTACAGTAAAATTTACAGTTATTTAAAACAATAAATTATTGTATAATTATCGTTACTGTAAACATTTAAATTAATTAAAAAAAGTCTATTTTTTCAAAGAGTAAAGTGTCTTTTATGGGGCCAATACGACAAAAAGTTATTAAGAAATTGGAATTTTCTGTCATAAAATCATATCATTTTCAAAAATTGGTTAGGTAATCAGTTGCCTCTTACACCGAGTTAATGACAATGTTCATATATATATATATATATATATATATATATATATATATATATATATATATATATATATATATATATATATATATATATATATATATATATATTCGTAAATGAAATAAAAAGCGGTAATATTCACTACATTATTTATTATTGAAATACATATATCCTTTCTGTATTTAGTTGTTCAGTGTTTAATGTCCCTTAAACAAAATTAACTTTGTAAATAGTCACTAAATAAACTGTGAAAGGATTGATCTGAAAAGGTAACACTTTGTATGATTAGTTATATTTTATAGATTATATGAGTAAAGTAATATATTTTATATGTATCAGACGAAAACTAAATAAATTATCTGAATTTTTAAGGCCTAGTATCTCTAAAATTTTAATATAATTAAGATATATTTAAGAAAATTAAATATTTTAGAACATACGTTAAAAAATTAAGTTCTAAAAAAAATCACTATCTTGAATAACATTATAATTATATTATTTTACCTAAATCAATTTGACTACGTCTATGCATACCAGGCAATATGTTCACTTCATAATCTTAAAATGCCATTCCAACAAAATATGTTTTTATTTCTAAATAATTGACAAATTTACAATTAAAACTACTTACCTATGTAATGTTACTCCTGAATTTTGATTTTTTCATGTCAGTGAACAACCACAAGACACACAACTAACCATATTTTATGTGTTTACCTTACTTTCGATATTATTGCTGTATTGTCAGTATAATAAATATTAATATGTATTTACACTAGAACACACAAAAAGAGTATTCCAGTACATTTATTATTGATTAAAACACTAAATTGCACAAATCTACTAATAAACTTCTAATATTAAATTCTTGACACCAACTACCAAAACTCCAAAACAATGAGTCATCTGTGGTGTTTCAATATGACCGTTTCCGTCTCCATTTATTCGTGCATTAAGATAAGCCAGGCTCCTTCCGGTTAGTTTTATATTCATAGATTTTGGGCCCTTGTTGTAAGGAACTCTTTTTATGTAAAATAATGTGAAGAATCTGTATTTATCTTAAATTGACGAAAGTACATTGCCTTACACCCTGTATAAATGTATTTCGCACCCAGTGATTTATAATCTCATTTGAAATCTGTAAAATAAATCGATTCATTTCAAATGAGGAAGTAACTACTCAAATGAGGTTACCTTCTAGAATAATAGCGTTGTTTTGAAAGCATAGATAAGTTATAGAGTTGCACTTCTAGTTTATTAAATTATTTATTTTAAAATAATAAACATATCTATGTAAATAGTTCATGAACAAATTATTTTCATAGGGAAACAATAGATGGCGCACCATTTCGAGGCTTTAATTCATCGGGTAACATATTCTAAACGAACTAAATTCCCTTATGACTCATATCTTTCCTCTGTCAAAAAATTATAAACGTCATCGCCACTTTTAGATTTCTGGGTAGAGGTTTTCATTTCGCGAATGTATTGAGTTTTTCGGAATCAATTATATTAAATACAAACTCTTACTACAAGTTTACGTTAGTTGCGTTAGAAACAGATTGACAAAAGATTCGTAATCCGTGTTAACTTGTTTTATTTTGGAATATTATAAGTACATACGTATTTTTGTGGACTTTACTGTGACGAGGTCAAATTATTACGTTTGCTAATGTAATAACAAAACTTCCTTTGTTTTGACCGCGAAGTTTTTAATTTTTTGTTCGTTTTTTAGGTTGTATGGAAATAACTGATGGAATCTACTACTTCCTGTTAGTTCTAGTTATTTTACCCGTTTATTTATTTTTCAAGCTTTGGACTTGGCTTGGATTTGAACTATACAAAAACAATTAAAATGAGTCATTTTAACGACAATAAGCCGAACGTTTCCACAATGAAGAAAAATCTCACTCTCGACTTCAACCAGGCCAAAAAGAATCTGACCTTCCCTCTGTCCACTGGAGAAGCTATACTTGGTGATGTGTTATCATCTCCTGATTTAATGAAACTCAAAGTGGATACTCCAGAATTAGAAAATATGATTCTTGGTAAGTTCTGTAGAAAAAAGTAATATATATATAATATGAATGTGTAATGAATGTGTTTATTTTAGATAATCCTTTACCTAACACACCCACACCTTCATTTCCATTTCCTAAAAATGTCACAGCTGAACAGGAAAGGTTTGCTGGAGGATTTGTTGAAGCATTAAGTAATCTCCATAATAGTAACTCACAGCATGGATCAGACAGTAATGCCAGTACGATTTACAATGAACCTTTTATTCCTCAAATAAAGGAAGAACCTCAAATTGTTCCCAATATTAATAACAGTCCTCCCATGTCACCAGTTGATATGGAGTATCAAGAAAGAATGAAACTGGAAAGAAAACGTCAGAGGAATAGGTATGTTCAAGTAAATATTTATCTCTCTTATATGTTGTTTATGGAATGTTATGTTTTTTTTAGACTTGCCGCTTCCAAGTGTCGATCTCGTAAGCTAGAAAGGATATCAAAACTTGAAGATAAAGTAAAACAGCTGAAAAATGAAAATGCTGAATTAGGTTCAATGGTAAATCAACTCAAAGAATCAGTTGGATTGTTAAAATTAGAAGTTATAGAGCATAATAAGTCAGGATGTCAGATAATGTTGTACTAAGTGATAATGCAAATGAGTTAAATTTATAAAATTATTGTGATAAGGAGTAAAGTACTATATGATTATTGTAAATATTAGCTTTCTCTTTTTTTAATTTTTATTACTGAAGTTGAATATTATTGATATAGATTTTTTCTCTTAAGAAACTTATAACAATATTTTTTATAGTATTATATAAATAAAATTAATATAGCTTATAAGTTGATGTGAGTTACCCACTTTATATTTTTTATAAAGAAAAAAATAATATTAAATTATTTATTGAAAAGCTTTTTTATTATAAAATTTCCTTATTTTTAGATTTCTTCTAATATTTTTGCCAGTCCCCAAAGCAGTTTTTATACATACTTTTAAGTGAAGTTTAAGTTGTAGTTTAAAGTAAAACTACACAAAAACATTTTTACTTCTTAAAAACTTATTTCTTTTCTCTTCAACAATACAACATTCAAAATAAATAATAACGAAAATCTCTATTGTCAGTGTTCAGGTGAGTCAAGCAAAAAATAAATTTTACTAATAATAAAAAAAAATACAGGCGTAGCCAAAAGTATAGCACATATCAAAAAAATTATCTATTCTTTTCTAGGTCAGGTAAATGATAACTACCAGTATTTGGGTTGATTCCTTTGACAATTCTTTACGACACTTTTTCCGAATTTTTTTGGTGTTTGCATCGTTATGGATTGTCAAATTATTTTTTAAGAATACCCCATAAATGCTGAGGAGTAAAGGAGTGCTATCGACAAAATTACTAACAGCAATATTGACCCCTTTAATGGAAAAACAATACTTAATATCAAATCACATCTGCATGACGCCTACCGCGATAATGTCCATAAAATTCATTGGTTTAATAGACACATCGGTCACAGAAGTCACATCACTAACATTATTAGACTACGAACGGGACATTGCCTTACCAAATCTCGTTTATTCAAATTTACAATTGCGGAATCTCCTTTTTGCGACTGTGGTGAAACTGAAACCCTGAATCATATTTTTTTCGAATGCCCGCTCAATAAAGGAAACTTCCGATCAGCTGTGTGGCATAGTTTGCCAGCTTTCATAGCTGCTCCCGGAGATTAGTTGAGCTGGCTTATTGCCCAGCCAGGAGCAGTGCCATATCGACCTACACACACACAATATCCCATAAAAAAGTCTTGGTTGAGCTGTTGGAGAGAACCCATCTCTCTGTCGAGCTCGTACTTTGTGACAAAGTAGTTACCAAACGCGGTGATGGCTGGACCCTAAGGGGTTCACCATCACGAAAGACGCTTTTGATGCGTTTCAGCGCTCATTAGCAGATAAAGATAAACGAAACGCCGCTTTGGAAGAACAGGCACGATATACAAAGCGGACAAATCAAGAAGCATACAATGAGTTAGACGTTCTCAGAAATGAGAATCAAGAACTGATGGAGAAAATTGAAAATCTCCATGAACATCAAACTCGGAACAACGACGACTAAACCCAATGGAGTCATGGTCAGACCACCGACTACAGATGACTACAGGGCGCTCACCAGATTACTCGACGATCGACAGTACAAGTATCACTCGTTCTGCACTCCGGATGAACGCAAATTACGCATGATCATCAGGGGTGTAGTGGAAACGATTCCTGCAGCCACGGTAAGACAAGAATTGATCGACATGGGTCTTCATCCGATCCATGTCGAACGATGGAAGACCAGCAAAGGAGCGTCCATGGCCATAGTACAAGTAGTCATCCCTAAGGAGGAGAGGGAAATTTACGACTCGAAGACTTTGTTCGATCAAGAAGTTAAGATCCAAAGACAAAGATCGAATGGCCGAATTGTGCAGTGTTTTAACTGCCAACAGTTCGGTTATTCGGCGAAAAAGTGCCACGTAGATCTAGCGTGCGTCAAGTGCGCAGAATGACATCCATCAAGAGAATGTAAGAAGGATAAGGAGAGTCCAGCAACCTGCAGCAACTGTGGAGGCTCGCACACCGCTACTTTCCAAGGCTGTCAGGCGAGACCAACCAGCAACCAGGGAGCGAGGAGATCAGCAATTAAAACCAAAAGGGCCTTTTCAGGTCCGCCAATTAATAAAGTTATTCCCCCACCAACCTTCGTGTAGGGGTCTCAACGGAACACGGTTCCTGTCACCCTGCCCGCCTCACAAGCAAATAATCCCTTCTCCGAGCTTGTGGAGCAACTAATGGAACAACTGGAACAAACGCTCCTTGGAGGGCCACAAAACTAAGTCCGTGTTCGTCCCCCAATTTCAGGCGGCAGGCTCATGGAACCCGAATTTTTCGGGTTTTTCCAGCCTGCGTAAGACCGTATAAGTGACCGCCATCAAAGTCCCTATGTCCCGTCTTCAAATAGCGGACCGACGCACGGTGGCATTTTTAGCCATTTTAGGGGATAAAAATTAGCAAAAATGTTATCAACAAATCCAAGAAATTCACTTAAAATTATAAAATAGACTATTTCAAGAAAGACAAAATACATTTTGAAAGTCAAAACTTGTAATATCTATTACGCTGCTATTTAACGAAAGTCAATTTGGCAAGTTGTTTACTACCAGGTTAGGCATGAAGTGCATTGTTTTGAGCTGTCATTGTTCTGACAGGTTGAATGATATGAAAACGCCAAACTGCAGTTATTTAAATACTTCGAAGTTGATTATATAGTTTTTGATAAATTTTGTGATATTTAGGACATTTTAAAAATTTATGTTTTTGTTCCAAAAATATTGTGTATTTTAAAGTTTACAAGCTCCGCAAACCTGCGCTTTACGCCACATTAAGGTAAGGTATTTTTTGTCGTAAAATTTGGTTATTTTTCCAAATCTTTAATATGTGTTTTAGGCACCCCTAGCCGCCTCTTTTAAAAATATGATTTTTACAAAGTTTTATTTAGCTTCACGTTATTGTTTTGTTAGTCTATTTTTATGTTAGGGACAAAACAGTTTTCGCTTTTGATACCCAATCAGCTTTAAATTTGATATGCGTTTACAGTACCAGTGATATAATAATGTAACATTACAAAATGTACAGCTTCCCCTCTTTAGGGGGGGGGGGGAGAAGAGTGCCATCTAAATGACTATGTTTGATTTTGTTTAAAATGGAGTTTTTCTAGTTGGAAATTTTTGCATTTTAAGTTTACCTTTGTAGTTGTATTTCTTATAAAAAAAAACCCGGGGGGGTTGAAAGGGGTGGGTTTTCATATCCCGAGAACATATCAAAAAATAAAAAGCTTCTGTTTAAAAAATAATAATAAAATCAACCCTTGGCGGTTGAAAGGGGTGGTTTTTCATATCTCCAGAACAGTAAAAGAATTCTTCCTTTAAACTGACATAACAAGACGTAGAATAATAATATGAGTCCTGGGATTTCTTTTAGGTCCCGGAGGTGCTGTATGGGCAGAATTGGTCACGGACGCTTAACCTTGTTGAAGTCTTCCAGATAGTTTCTTTGGCTGATGTAATCGCTTGCGTAGCTGTTTCGGAGGATGATCTAATGTTGATATTGCTTAGGTTTGTTAGGTTTCGCGAGAATTGCAGATTAAGGGTATCTTGTTACTAGGAAAACCTTGAAGATTGCGTACTGGTTGGCGTCGCGTAGTAGCTAGAGGTGGCCTAGAGGTCGAGAAGTTGATATAACATACATATACATTTTAGTTCGCACCTATCGTTCTTAATATTTTATCACAAAGCTAAAAATGAATTTTTAATTTTTAAAGGTGTTTTAAAATACCTTGGTTCTAAAAACTACTTTTTATTTAGACATGCTGTCAATACAAAATAGAGAATTGTATGAAGTATGGGTCACCGAACGCGATCAAAATAGGAAAAATAAGGTAGTGTTAGAGCATGTGTGTCAAAGTTATTAGGTGAGGATTTTAAATGAAACAGAAATACAATAGTAGCTCAGAGTAAAATATTTGGGAAAAACGAAAAACACATTAGGTGGTACATACATACATATTTCCTAAATTTTAATTTTAAAAAAATGTTATCAGACTACAGATCTTAAAATTATAAACCTTGTTGATCTTGACTTTTTATTTTAATTTAAGAATTTTAAGATATATGTATGTATAACAACTTTTCGAAAGACAATTGAAATTTCCCTGTTGGATAAGATTTAAAAAATAGTTACTTCTAGTTCATTTTCTTTTAAAAATTGTCTTTCCAACATCCAAATATAAACTAAGTGGAATTTTTGTGGGAATTTTCCCAAAAATTATTTAATGAATTTCATATTGACGAATTTTTTAAAATGTTAAAGTCCTTAATGTACATATGTTTTTTACTATAGAATGTAAATATTTTTACTTTTAAACTGACTAGAAATACTTAATACATATTACTATCTGAAAGTTCTTTTTTTTTCTCAAAAATATTTTTAAAATATATTCCTAAATATTTAAATAATTAAAAAGTAAATATTAAAGCAGTGTAATAGTATAGAAGTATAATAATACTTATTACAAAATTTAGGTCATTTTCTATTGTTGCAAAAACTTAGAAAAGAAGTAGGTATTTATTTCACCGATTTATTTATATTTATTTTAATTTAAGTTTATATAAATTGTAAAATAAATATGTCTATAGGTGATTAATTAGCAAACATTAATCATTATTACAATATTAAAGAATTTTTCAAAACAAAAAAATATTAAAATTTTGTTTTAAAAAACATTTTTAATTTATATCGCCTAAACTGCTAAAAAATGCCACTGTGCGACGGCGCCCGCTGGCCGTCAGCCCGGCATTTGGTCGTGGACTCGTTCATTTTACGATAAAGACAAAAGTCTAAATTTCTAATCAACCTCCACGAAGTTTCCCTGGACTTCGAGAAAACATTTTAATTCTAGGTCGAACTCTACCCTTTTCAATGGGAAAGTTCGACATCGCAAGGGGTAGAAAAACCCCCAAAAGGGATAAAGTCAGTACCCGTTTCGGGTTAATTAATTCTAAGAGGGTAGGGGCCGAGCCGGCCAGCCCAAAACCAGGGTGAGAAAGCGGTACCCCATAAATATATTATAGTAATACACTATATTATAGTAGTTTAGTTCGGGAGATTGTGCAGACCATCCTAAAAATGGATGCAATTTTCTTTAAACTCTAGTTTGGGCAGAGTTGAGACGTGGATCGTTATCTTGTATGAATGAGGTTGATAATAAGTTTTTTTTTTGCTTTTTGAGCAGATCTAGGTGGATAAAAACTACCATTGACCATTTGTTGACTGATTGCTGTTTTTCTGGATATGTCATACTATACTAAATATTAATACTTTTATCTAAAAAACCAGCTACAGCTTCATCTTATTTTATATTCTCTTATTACCTCAACAAATTAAACATCGTGTATAATAGGTTTCATAACTTGATTAAATTTGTCAAATCAGAAGCCATACACATACATAAGTGGTCAATACTTTTGACCGTGATCCAAAATGAAGCTGTACGAATTTTAAGTGTTGCTTAAAAATATTTTTGTGGTCCTTGAGTTTTTTACGGTTTTAAATTGGCAAAACCAAATATTTCGTTGAACTCAGAACAGGCTCTGCAAGGTACTACATTGATTGATATCTAAATATGAATTCTTTAGCGGACTATAGAAAACATTCTGTACACAGTAGCTATTTACACTCACTAACGAAATAACTTAAAATTCGTTCAGCAATTGCATCTACTAGACAAATATTAGAAAAATATTAGATTTTTGAAATATATTTTGTGACTATCAATGAGGATAAGTAACCTGTCCAATTTCTCAACTAATGTTTTTGAAAGAAGGAAGAAGAAAGGCATTTTGTTCCATTGGAAAATTGTTATTCTTGACTTATACTAGTCCACATTTTCACTGTTTCTGAAAAGTGGTGTGTTATGTTTGAATAAGGATTGTCAGGAAGCAAACAAACAGAAATTATATTTCAACAAATGTTTAACATTATATTTTCAAAAATGTACATGATATGTTTTTAATCATCTATCAGTCCTCTCATCTAGGAAATCATAAATGCTATTTTTAGCAAAATCATAACTACCAAAAAAAACATAACCACCCAAAAATATCCATAAGGTTCTCGGTACTATCCCAGCAAACAACCTATAATGGAAATATATGTTGGGCAGGAGTTGTTAATTTTTGTACTTTTCAAAACTGGATTAAGATAAAACAGGATTATTCTTCTTTTAAAGCCTGTTAGTGAGCCTTGACCTCCAAGTTTCGCCTCTGGCCGGATCGATATATTGAATCAATCCAGATTGAGGCGTGCTATTAAATAAATTAATGACACTGGTGGCGTAGCATTCGATCTTGCAATACTGTTGGTTTCCTTTTGGAAGGGTGGTAAGCAGTCATCTGATGCGTGTTCAGTGCTAGTTTTGCAAAACTTCAACAGGTCTATGAAAATAGTGTTTTATCAGGGGCCCATGTTTTCAGGTAACCAAGACTATCCTCACAATAGAATACCTTCTATTGCAAGAAGTGATGAAAATGTCCACAGAATCCGGGATCTTGTGCGTTTTAATAGCTGTTTGGCGGTCAGAATGATCGGAGAAGAGTTGAATTTAACTCGCACAACCGATCATCTGATTTTGACCAATGAATTGGGTATGAAGAAAATCTACGCGAAAATGATTCCGAAAACCATTTCGTAAATTCAAAAGGGGGAGAGGAAGGCAAAATCTTGATTTTTTGGGTGCGGATTGAATTAATTTTCTAGAACATGTCATTACTGGTGACGAGTCTTGGAATTTGACGGCCAAGGCACAAGGATTCAACACGGCCAAAAAAAGCAGAATGAGCAGATATAAAGTACTTTGATTTTCTTTTTTGATAGCCAGGAGTTTGCTCATACGGAATTTGCGCCTCAATGCCAAACGGAAAATCACCATTTCTATCGAGGGGTTCTTGAAATACTTTAAAAAAGGATCATTTGTGTGAGACCAAACATCAAGAATACCTGGGTACTGCATGACGACACTACGCCTTGCCACACAGCGATTATAATCAACGAGTTTTTGGCAAGTTAAAACATCATTGTGACTCCACAGTCCACTTATTCACTAGACCTCTTTCTTATCCCAAGACTTAAAATTCGCCTCAAAGGACATCATTTTGGGACATTGGATAGCATTGAAGGCCGTAGCCGACCAGCTGAAGGCGATTCCAGTATCTAAGTTTCAGCACTGCTATGAAGAGTGAGCAAACCATCTTCAGCGCTGTGTGGCTTCTCAAGCCAACTACTTTAAAGGAGACAATGTAGAATTACACTTTCAATTGAATAAAAAACTTAAAATCAGTTTTAACCCTCAAGTGGATAGGAGATACCCAAGTGTTTTTCCTTATAAATGGTTACGTTGAGGGGATGACTGAGTGGGGGATTTTTTTACTATCCCCACTACAGATGATGATACTATCCCCACTACAGAAGATGTGAATACTAACAAAAATATAAGCAACCGTAGTTAGTCTACGGGTATACGCCACCCAGCGCTGTTGTTGTGTCAGTGTTTTGTCAATAACTAATAACCGTTAAATAACCTTTTTGCACAAACAGTGTGTTTTTTTCGATCTTGACGCAGTTTGTTGTAAGTAAATCATAAATATTATATTTCTTATAGTGTTTTTATTGAAAACTTTGATTTTTAGTTTTTTTAACATTTATTTAACGGTTTCTTTCATTTTCTATTTAGCTCAAAATGAACACGCGTTCTCGTACTTGCTGTGCGTCTGAAGGAGAAGCGTTATATGTGGCAGCTGATATTTTCTACGACAAAGAGAGTGAAAGCGAGACCGAATCGTTTTTTGAAGAGCATCATACCACTCAACTTTACCTAAGTAAATAAATATATTTTTTTAAATATAGCCAAATTATGTAATAAGTATCTGAAAATACATTAGGTACCCTTTTAAAAGCCGTTGGAAGAAGTTTTTATCTATTAATTTCGCCTAGATATGATAGTTCGAATAGAACACCTCATTTTAAGTTTTTTTTTTAATTTTTGCTGATTTTTTCGATGGTATTAGGAATACTATTATTTTTTGGAACATTCCATAGTGCTTCTCTTGACGGTTAATACTCTATTTACACACTTGGCATGAGTTTTCGTAGCAACAATTGTTTTTCGGAATGAGACTGCTATCTATGCCCACGCGCAAAAGATTGATTATATAAAAATTATTGTTTATTAAACTGACAGCTGTCTAAGTAGCTTCAGTGTAAAAATACATCCATTCCTCATCAATATAACGCTGGGCGCGTTCAATCAATGCTAGTATAGATTTTTTGTCGTTTTTCGGAATCGCCTCAATGCCCTTGTTACGGCTTCTTGGACTTGTGTAACACTGTCATAAAACGCTCCTTTCATGGCCGCTTTGAGTTTCGGGAACAGGAGATAGTCACGTGGAGATAAATCAGGCGAATACGGAGGATGAAGAAACACACATACCTGTTTTTTCGTTAAAAAATCACAAACCGTGATGGTCCTTTGAGATGGTCCATTAGCGTGCAATAAAAACAACTTTCCGGTGTTCGATATTCGGTCCTCACTCGAACAATTCTCTTCCACAAGTCGTATTCGCATCGTAAGCGATTATTTCGCGTACTTTTTCCACCAACTCATAGCAATTTTTATTTTTTATCCGGCCTGGCTCTGAGTCGTCTTCCAAAGCATCATGACTGTCCTGAAATCGCTTATACTACTCGAACACGCCTGTACGGGATAAGCAAACATCACCATAAACTTTTTTCATCAATTCAAATGTTTCAGTAAAAGTTTTACCGAGTTGACAACAAAATTTGAAATTAGCTCTTTGTTTCATCTTGTTTTTGTGACGAGAAGGCAAAAGGTACAGTCACTTTCACTTTGAAATTATATATTGTTTCATACTTCCAGATTATATATTGTTTCAATATATGGCGTTAGTAGTTTTCTTTCAATTGAAAAAGTTTCGTTATTTTTCCGACATACTGTGTATTTATCCACAACATCACTATCCTTTCATAAATTCTTCTTCCTTATACACTTAGGAACTCGGTAATTAGAACACATAAAATTGTGGAAAACATTTATTAGACCTTAATATACCTTTAGGAAAAAAATATCTCCAATTCCTATAATATTATACGTGCTATGCATCTTCAGGGAAATGAACTGGGTAAATAAAGGTGTAAACATCGAATAAATGTCAAATATGTTAACCATTTAAGATACACTGGTGATATTGCTGAACTGCAAGAGACGATTTGGAAACTGAACCATTCTATACCATGTACAGTGCTGTGAAAAATATAATCCAAAGAATCAAATTGTTGTCATTTGATTAACTGAGTTTGAAATAATTTTTTAAAACGACATTTCGTCATAGAGTTCAACACTGCTCCCATTACTATAGTGTCAAAAACCTTTTCGTAATCGATAAAAGCTAAGTAAAGATTTTGATTGTAACTCGTTACATTTTTCTATTACCTTGTTGACTGTATGTAGATGATTCATTATACTGTTACACAACTAAAAACCACCTTGTTCATGAGGTTGTTGACATTCAATTTTTGATGTTAGTCTGTTGATGCATATTTTGTGAACAACTTATACATTTGTGGCATCAGACTTATTGATCTACTGTTACTGATTTTTGTTGTCTTCCTTTTTGTGGATTTCTGTTTTTACCCATCAGTCTAAGATTTTCACCGTCTCTAGATGTAAAAAATCTCTCTATGTTTTTTAATTAACTTCGGAATTTTTTGTTTTTTTTACAGACTTCTAATCAGACTTCACATTCGTTATATTTTCTTTACGTTTCTGACTTTATTTGAATATATTTTGTTTATGTAGAAATATATAATATTTTTAATGCTTCAATTAGTATCTCAGCCTTGTTTATTAGTTCTTGGCTGTTACCATCGTTGAGTGAGATCATTTCTCGCTCAAACTTTAACAAGTGGCTTAATAATTAACTGCTAGAATTGACGAGTGTCAGCGACTCTGAGCTTTATATCTCAATGGACTAATTTTCTAGAAATCAGTTCCTATACTTTTTTCCGTTCATATAGTTTTATTTTAATCGAATTTTGAAAAGTACCGAAATTATTGGTCCACTCTTTATAATGAGTGATGAAAATATAATGACAATATCTTCAAAAAATTGGTTATCAAAGGATGATACTAACCCTTTTATACCTTCTCTTTTTAATATCTTTTTAAATGTTTTTATAAAGGTTAATGAACCACTTTTTGCCGTCCTTTTATCTGCTAACATAATTCGGGTTTTTACAACATCTAACGGTGTAGTAACTGCAGCAGAAACTCCTCCTAAAAACATAATAAAGAATAGCAAGGCATACATTTCAAAACAAAAATCATCGAAACTAATCTAAAAGAAAAACAAACTAAGCATGTTCGTCCAAAGTTATTTCGTCTCCATCAATTTAATGCTCTTTCACTTCAATACGAACGTCTTTTCAATTCATCCAATGCCTTTTACTAACGATTTCAGAAAATTTTCAAAATTTCAGGGAATCATCTGTCATAATATCCATGGATTCAAAATAATAGTTTGTATTCATAGATTTGATCCGATTGACATGACCTGAAAGGTGTTCCAACACACAGTTGGAAGCTGGGTTTCAACAAATATTAGTGGCACCAATTCCACGCCAATGGCGCCAATAGTCGTTTCCACATAAATTCAATTTTATGTACTGACCAGTGGCGGCTCGTGAGGGAGGGCGTTGCAGGGCAATTTTTCAGAGCAAAACACCATATTTTATTTCCGTTCAGTTTCTTTCCTTTAACTCATTTTAAAATACTATTAAAAATTAAAATCTCCAAATGTAGAAGAACGTCTGTCGACCCATCACACTAAATAAAGCGGATAAAAATGCCATCCTCTTGCCACAATTTTTACATCGTGCGGGGGTTTAACTGCTTTCTAAAACTTTAGCGATTTGGACGTAGATTCCCTGCGACCGAGCGTATCGATAGTTAGTTTTAAACGCTGATTTGACGGGTACGGAGCATTTGATATGTCTCGAGTCATGTATTTCGTTCGCCTCGCGAATACTTGTTTTGATTTGGGATTTGCTACATGTGTACAGACTGAGTAGTACTTTTTAAATAAAAATAATCAACTTTTAATTGCAAACATGAAGGTGTCTGATTTAAAACAGTTAATAATGACTAATTTAAGTTTGGAGGAGAAAGTTGAATTAAATACTAATGGTCGTCCAACGCCCGTGTTGAATTTGACTCAAGTTCAAAAATAATGTAAAAATAAGGCAAGTTACAATACATTGTTTGAATGGTTTACTCTTCGGAAAACGGTAAGTACCTACTTATCCATTCCTTTATCTCAGCAATAAGCAACAACCCGTCCTCCAATGACCTTGTAAGTAGTAACAAAACTAAATTTTAATGTTTTCCTGGTTCACCTCCTGTATAGGGTTTCAATAGCACGAAAAGTAAAAAGGAGGAAGGGGCAAGCAAAAAAAATCTTCAGCAGCACTATTTTCTGCTTCGCCCTCCCACTTTAAAAACCCAAGAGCCGCCACTACAAATATTGAATGTAGACAGAAGACGACAAAAACATAAATGTTGAGTTTGTAAATGGAGTTTAGGTAGAACTACTTTAGATGCATCATATAGTTTCGAGAATTCACTAATAAAGATCAGACTGATCAGTCAGATCAGACATTTCAGCTTGTCTAAAATTACAAGTAATACTGAGATTTCTTGCCCCATTTCTATGCTCCACTCTATCAGTATGCTACATTCGGTAGCATCAGTACTACACTCTGTTGGATTCCGGGGTATACCCATTCCCAATACAACGTATTTTGGTTTTGGTTGAATTGCGAAAACAATTCTAAATATTCTTGTGGCTAACTATCGTATCTGTTTCATTTTTTTCTCAATTTGTCCGAAGACCCTGTCGGGAGGAATGTATGAGTGGTCAACTCCAGAAAACGTCACGGTTGTTTTTTTGCACGTCGGTGTTTCAGATTGAAATTGGCATAATATTTCAATGACCGTTATATTCTTATTTTGCCCAGCGCACCCATCACAGAAGAGTTTTATTTCCTCAATGTCTGTTAGGTTTGCATTCTTGAGATTATAGCATAATACTGAAGCTATCATTAGATCCCTTAAATCTTTTATATATCAAACATTTTGAATTAATCAGAAATGATTTCTACAATTGCTCTATTGCTACTATTTTATTATTCCATAAATATGAATATTGTATACAGGCCTCCAAAAGATTAATAATTAACCTAGTAGGCCATGTCTTGGTTTCGGTCGACACTTTTGACACAACAATTTTTGACAAACACAGTTGTTTTTATTCACATATACCAGAACGGGCGCCAGAAAGCAGACCAAGATTTAACTTTTCAGGAGCATTCATTAGTGGCGCAACTGGGACCAGTCGATTTAACACGTTTCCACGTGCAAAAAAACTAGAGCTACTAATCTTAGCATGTGGAAACCCAGTTTTACTGTAAAAAAACTTTGTTCTTCATGCGGAGTGTACCAAAAGTCGCTTTTTATTACAAATCCAGCGAGTAGTTTTCTATATAAATATACCAGCCTCGGTAGTTTTTAATCGGAGTAAAAGAAACCAACCAGAGAATTAAAACTGTTAAATACCTGCTATTGATCCGCAAACAGCCACCTCAAAAGATTCAAGAGGTATGTTGTTTTTAAATTTTGTCCTGTAGGCAGATTTACAATATTCCAATATCGGAAATTGAATCACAGAAAATGGGATTTCTCGCATTATCGTAGAACCAAAACCCCGATAGACTCCCTAGAATATATTTTGTATTCATTAGTTCATGGCTTTGTTAATACATGAAGGTGACCAATAAATCCTGAACTATTTGTACAGTTTTTCAAGCCATTGCCAGAAGTTTTATGTCATTCAATTATACATTAATATGTTGATACATATAATTCTGTAGTTCTTGAATTGATCATTCATGTATTCATTATTGTTTTGTTATTTTACGTATTTATTATTGTCCAGTATACTATTTATATTTAAAACATTCAAAAAGACATAAGACAAAAAGACAATATTTCACAAATATAAGGGGTACAACATGTATTATGAAGTGTAACAAAGTTACTTACTCCCTGCATGTAGTTCTAAGATCTAAACTTATACAAAGGAACACGAAAGTTAGGAACTATAAAACACTCGTTTGAGCAGTAGTCACTTATAGCTGCAAGACATAAACCCTCACCCTTACAAAGAAAACAAAAGAGATGCTTGCAGTATTTGAGAGAAGAATACTCAGAAAAGTTTTTGGTACTGTGAATGATAATAGAATTTGGAGGATCAGGAATAACTTTGAGCTCAAGCAATTATACAAAAATCAGGATATTGTAGAGTATGCGAGGATTAAGCAATTTAGATATACCGGGCTCGTGTCGAGATTGTCAGAAAATCGATTACCAAGTAAAATCATGAAAGGGCGAATGAGAGGAAACGGAAAAGGAGGTAGACCAAATACACGACGGCAGAAGGATGTAAGATGCTCAATAATTACTGCACATTAAAAATTGGCAAGGAGATGCTGGAGATCGATTCGGTTGAAGGCGAGGATTGAGGGAGGTCAAGGCTCACTTCACACCCAAGTTTTGGCCTTTTGCATTTGTTTGCCAAATATATAATATACGTAATTGTTTAAAAATATTTTTTGCACATATATTTCTACTTTTAAATATTTCTATGGGCTTTATTCAATTATTATTTTAGTACTGTACTGTGTAATATTTTAGTACTGTACTAGTTCATTATTTCCAATAATCCTTAACAAGGACCGACTACATATTGTCGGGTTAATATTTATGGAAAAGCAAAATTATATGATAAATATACAATACAGTAATTATAACTGGACTTGTATATTGTTGTACACTAAAATCAACAGAATACCTTGAAAACCCCTTCATATTTATAAGCTTCCAAAAGTATTTTTATAGACGACTTATCTCCAAGAGAAGTTTGCTTTCTTTGCTTAACTACTTCTATGGGAACTCTTACTAGACATGCCATCTACAAATTTACCACTGAATAATTTATAACATAAAAGCTTCAAATGGTTTTCCTTACAACTTCTGCCACTGATGCTCCAAACATGTAAACAAGTGGCATCGTTCCTTTCGGCATCACTTGTTCTGCATAATACTTAATTGATTCGTATGTTAAGAAAAACAAGGCAGCTGAAAGAAGAGCAATTGAATTTACCGCAAAAAAGAAAAATTAAAAAATATATATATATATATATATATATATATATATATATATATATATATATATATATGGGGATAATTGTATATTTAGTTGCCTAATCATAACCACATTTACTTAATTAGTAACAGTTTTTATATTAAAAGTCCAAAGAGTATATTCAAAAAAAAAGAGATGATAAACATTAAAATACGTTTTTGTTATTTCAAAGTTGCAATCAGTTAAAGTTATAATTTTAAGTTACAGCTGTTAATATTTAAGCCATACCTTGCGGAGCACTTCCAACTACTTGGACTCCTAATCCTTTATATATTCCTCTAAATCCCCCAGCATTTTTAAAGCCCTGTTCAGCCTGCAATCTAGTTTTTAATGTGTCCAAAGGAAACAGGACTACGTCAACAAATAAGCCTGCGACACCACCTCCCTTAAAATATGGTGCTGTTATAAACTTACATTAGTTTAAATATATTCTTACAAAAAATGATGACCATAATAACTTGTTCTTGTGCTGATCAAAATTTAATGCCATGTTTCTTATAAGACCATTAGACTTCTATTAAAATACTCGGACATTCTTTTAAGGATTAAATTATTAATGATGTATATATCTAAAAGTAATGCACTATCGGTTCACTAAAGAACAGATTTTCTTTAATCATTTTTAATACATTTCAAGAAAATAATGTTTATTATTTTTTGGTTATATAAATTGGTTCTTAACCTTAAAAATTTGACGGGAGTCTATCAAAGAATTATCAGAGTTTATCAAAGATAAAATTAAAACATGAATACTCAGAAATAACATTAAATGAATATAAAAGAAAAATGACACGTAATATATTGAAAAGTAGTGTTCAAAATGCTTCGTTTAGCATTATTTTCCAGGTAACATGTTACTAATTACATATTTTATAATGTTAAACATCCAATGTTTAACAGATTCTCTTCAGATGTATTACTTTTATTTTAAATGCCTTCATAATACGAACAGTTGGGCAAGATGTGTTGGGAATTATGAACGTAAGACTTCTTTTACTTGAATCAACAATATTATTTTTGTCGAAAGAACCTCTTTTAAAAGCATGTCTCACAGATACAAAATCACACAACTGGGCCCAAGTAATAAATATGATATGGTTGTCGTAAGTGCAGATTTAGCATATATATTTTGTTTATATAGGTTATTTTATTTCTAGGGTTCCTATTTCAGGTTTTTTGGGCATCATACTGGTATATATTTGGGTAAATGTATTAAGCCCAACAGATGATGTTTATCTGACTCAGTATAAATTGGGATGTTTTGCCATAGCACTGTCGTGTGTTATAGAGCAATGTACTCAGAGTGTTATTTTGGTAGCGCAGAGCTACTGCTTCGTTAAATTAAAAGTATGTTTATTTGAAAAATTAATTACAAAATGAAGTAATTGTATAAAAAAATAAAATATATTGCAAAGCTAATTTTAAAATTTTTAGATAGTATTTGAAACAATATACATCCTGAGTAGAACTTTTATCTTTGTCTATTTTGTTGTTAACTATCCAAATAATGCAATAACAGCATTTTCACTTGCTCAAGTTTTTTCTGCTGTTATATTGTGTTCGCTTTATTATGGGTTTTTTACATGGTACATTCTAAAACTGAATGAAATTAAAGCTATGGATGAATATACCAAAAATGTTTATCCTAAATCTATGTTCTATGAGATGAGTGATTTCCCTTTTAGAAGTATTTTAAATTTTTTCCCTGGATTTATGTTCAATGAGGTAAATATTCTGTAAAATGAGTGTTTTTTTTTAACATATTAATTTCAAGGATGGATCAGTAAACAAGAAACTATTTGCTTTAACGATAAGTTTTGTTAAACAGTCTGTTATAAAACAAATTTTAACTGAGGGTGAAAGATATGTTATGACAATATCACCTGTTTTAACTTTCAGCCAGCAATCTGTATATGATATAGTCAATAATTTAGGAAGTTTGGCAGCAAGGTATTTTAAGTTATAATTTATACTAAATGGATTTTAAAATAGATAACAATTTCAGATTTATATTTAGACCCATAGAAGAATCAGCATACTTTTATTTTACACAAATGATTTTAAGGGATAAGCCATTAAAAAAACAAGATCAGGTAGTTGACAGATTTAAGTAATTACTTTTTAAAAGGATACTGTAAATTTTAGACAAAAATTGCAGAAGCAACTGGTGTTTTAAGTCAATTATGTAAAGTTGTAATGAGTATTGGCCTCTTAGTTTTAACATTTGGACAGTCATATAGTTATACATTACTATATATGTATGGTGGAAAAAAACTAGTCGAGACTAATCTGCCAGTTACCCTCTTGCAATTTCATTGTTTTGCCATAATTCTTCTAGCTATTAATGGTGTCACTGAAGCCTATGTATTTGCAACTATGAATAATATGCAATTAGACAGGTATAATGTTGTTAATGATAGGGCAAACTGGTAATTTTACTTGTTATAGGTATAATTATTTAATGGTAATATTTTCAGTCACATTTTTACTGATATCCTACATTTTTACAAATATATTGGGGCCAGTAGGATTTATTTTAGCTAACTGTGTTAATATGGGAGCGAGAATATGTCATAGTTTATACTTCATTTATGGAAAATACAGCCAAACGCAATATAAACCCCTGAAAGGGTTACTTCCAGATAAAAGATTTGTAGCAATGCTCATTTTGTCCTGGATAGTAACAAAATTATCAGAAGTAAAGATGAGTAAAACTTAAACCAATGTAAATCTATTTTGAAATATTCTTTTGTTTTTTTTAGAAATACATACAGCCAGAAACAATTCTGCTTCATATAGCAATAGGAACAGTGTTTACATTTGGCACATTAACTGTTTGGGCTTCAGAAAATAAAAATTTATTAAAATTAGGTTATGATAAATACAAAAGAAAATTATCTCTAAAGGTAGACTGAATATGTGTAATAGAACAGTCATTAATAAATAAATAAATAAATAAATAGATAAATAAATAATAATAAAGAACAGCATTGCATACTTTTTCCCCCGTAACATATATTTTATATTTACAGTTACAGTGAATCCCAAAAATATTCGGAAACATATATTGCTATAATTGTGCTTATGAAAATAAAAAATATATAATACAATAAAAAAGAAACATAAGAGATAAAAAATAATTTATTAGGGAAATCAATAAAAAATTCTAGTACTACCTTAATTTAAGTATGTATGTAATTTATGTTAAATAATTAAAAATCCAAATTAATAGTAAATATGTCAATAAAAAAGATTAATTTATAAATTCAGAATCACAAAAATGTTGGGGAAATGACGGACATTAATTAGTATCAGCAAAAAAACGAACTGTATAAAAAGCTTAGCTTATAATTAGTATTTGCTATGACCACCTTTGATCTTAGTAATATTTCCTAAACGTTTTGGTATGGATACCACCAATTTTTACAAATAATTTTTATCGATTTTATTCCATTCCTCTAATAACTTATTCTTTATTAATAAATTCATGTTTCCTTATATTAGTTTCTAAATAAAAATTAATAAATACAAATTAAATATACATGGATTCGAGATGGTGATGTAATGCCAGAAAAACTGAAACAAGTGATAAGATAAAAATTAAACAACTGTCCGATGTCGAAAAACTAGAACAATAAATACAACTAGCAAAACAATAATACTTACATGCAACTACATAATAACGAATATCAAGATGATTAACATAATAATGCAAAATATAAGAAGCATCAGAAACAAATTTGAAGAAATTGAGATCATCCCAAAAACCATCCCATCCGGACCTAATTGCCCTTATAGAAACATGGTTATCACCAGATGAGGAAGATTTATATAATATTAACGGCTACAATGCAATATTTAGATCACGCCAAACCAGAGGAGGAGGTATATTGATGTATATAAGAAATGGTATAGAATATAAAGAAAAAGTAAACTGTACCATAAACAAAATAGAAATAATAAATGTAGAATTAACTTCAGAAAATATATCAATAAGCCTTATATATAAACCTCCCGATGTCAATTTTGACTCGGAATATACTTTAAAACATAATATAATAAACAGAACCAAACGTCATATCATTATCGGTGATTTTAATGTAAATATTTTGGGGAAAAATAGTTTGATTGACAGTTACTATAACATGTATAAAGAACGAAACTATAAAATTATGAATAAAAGAAAGACGAGTGCAAACACTAGATACAATGAAAATTCTAACAATACCATACTTGACCATGTAATTACAAATATTGAAAATAAGCTCGTTAACATGAGCATAATTTCTTCCGATATATCAGACCACAATATAATTAAAGCAACAATAGAACCACCAACAAAAAAAGGACCTACCTATTGTACACTGCAATGCAATTAAAAGAAACAATGGAAAAACAAATAAAATGATTTCGGAATTAAACTATGACCAAATTAAATCATATGAAGATCTTTCAAAAACGCTACAGAGTATTATAGAAAAAAATATGTGCATTACGAAAATAAAACGAAGAAACGACTGCCCTTGGATAAATAGCAATATAATAAAAGAAATAAGAAAAAGGAATAAACTTTACAAAAAATATCGAAAACATCCACACAATGAACTTCTAAAAGTAAGATATATAGAACAAAAACAATATACAACACTTACATTAAAAACAACTAAAACGCAATATTTTACAAGAAAATTCAATGAATGTAGAGAAGACAGTAAAAAACATGGGTAACAGTAAAACAAACATTTATTAATAGACAAATACACTCCAAGAAAAATGATAACATTATAGAAATTATCAAGGAAGACGGAACTAGTAGCACCGATACAAAAACTATAGCAAACGAACTAAATAATTATTTTGCCACAATAGGTCAAAAACTAGCTGATAAACAAATACAGGGAAAAAACAAAACCACCACAACAACTATAACAAATAAAATATATAATAAATCTGATGTTAAAAATAAAGAACAAGAAGAAATAGAAAGAATAATACAAGACTTGCATCGACATAAAGCCCCAGGATTTGACAAAATAAAAAATGACGTGATCAAGAATAATAAGAAAACCTTAATACCAATTTTTACAAAGCTAATAAATAAAATGTTAGACACAAGAATATATCCACAATACCTAAAACAATCCATAATAGTCCCCATATACAAAAAAGGAAAAAAGAATGAAACACAAAATTACAGACCAATTACTTTAGTATCAGCACTGAATAAAATAACAGAAAAAATCTTACACAACAGAATGATAGAGCATATATCACAAAACATCATAAATATAGCACAATATGCCTTCCAAAGGAAATCGAGTACGACTTCAGCTGTTTATGATTTGATAGAAAATATTAAAAAATGCATAGAAAAGAAACACACGGTCGTAGTAATATCTTTCGACATGAAAAAAGCATTCGACATAATCAATAAAGAAAAATTACTAGAAAAACTCATTGCATATGGATTTGATAATTACATAAGAATAATTGAAAGCTACTTAATGAACAGACCCCAAAAGACTAAAGTAGGAGAGACAGAAAGCAACACTAATACAGCTGCGTACGGCTTGCCGCAAGAAGGTAACCTGCCACCATTGCTATATATACTCTATACAAACGATTTATTCGAAGAAAACTTCACTGGAAAAATGTATGCTTATGCTGATGACTTGTGCATGTTGTATTCTGACAATGATTACAACAGATTTCAACATAATATATATAACGATATGAAAAAGTACGAACTATGGTGTTTTAACAACTCACTCACGATAAACGATACAAAAACAGAATACATAATATTTAACAAGAAGAAACAAGCAAGAGACCTAAACATAACGATAAGAAACCAAAAATTAAAGGAAATTTCCGAAATTAACTACCTAGGAATTTAAATACACACTACCTTAAAATGGGATAAGCATTTAAATAAAATAAAAAAAGAAAATGCCAAAACAATTGCTTTGCTCTTAAAAATGAAGCACGTCATACCAAGAAAAATGAAGAAACCACTGTACCATGCACTATTCTCATCTAAAAATGCTTATATGATTAATACATGGAGCAATACTACAGAAAAAAACTTAAACATACTACAAAGACAACAAAATAAGACATTGAAAATATTATATAATCTCAACAGACTAACGCCAACCGAAGAACTATACAAAAAAACAAAAGAACTAAACATCAGACAACTAATACAATATCACAATATACTGCTGCTATACAAAATTCAAAATAAATTAATAAAGGCAACTATCACATTCAAGACAAACAAACAAATACATACATATGAAACCAGAAGAAAAGCAGACATTAGAGTTCATAAAAATACACAAGTAAGACTCACACAAAAACTCACAACTGAAACCGTAGCAAAATTCAACAAGATACCATAAGATATATATAGATAAGATATATATAGATAAGATATATATAGATAACATAAGATACCATAAGATAAGACAAGAAAGACATAATAAAATTAAACCTAAAAAATTCTAAACAGAAGCTTAAATACTTACTACTAGAACACAAGATCTGAGCGACATCGACTAACAGTTGAAAAAAAAAAACATGACGCCTTCGATAGCATCTGCCCAGAGAGAGACCTAGAAGACTTCAAACTGTTGCAGATGAAGAAGGATACAACCCACAACTGCATGAATCCACCAACAATAACAAATAGATTTATGTTGTAATATAATATACAGTTGTATATGTTGATATTTTAATATATAATATATAACTTAAAAAAAAAAATAATAACACCAAACGTTTTCAATGGGATTGTCGGGTGACTGATGTGGCATTTTAATCACTATTGAGCAGTTGTATAATAGCGATTCGCGAACTATAGCCGCACTATGTTTAGGGTTAATTTTTTTGGTAAAATTTAAATAAGTTTCTAATGTTCATATTCTCCACACTTAATCTTAGATTTTGCCTTGGAATATTAAAAAACATATTTTCGCCCATTATATCGTCAATAAACACTAAGTTGCCAACCCCCTCTGAGGATATACATCTCTAAATCATTACCTATCCCCACAGTGCTTAACAGTTGGACAAAGGTTTTCTGTGTTGAGCTCTTCATTAACTCTTCGCCACACCATTTGACGCCCATCTGAGTTAAAAATGTTGATTTTTGACCCATCAAAGAAAATAACGTCGTTCCAATAATTTTCAGGCTTCAAAACGTACTCCTGAAAGCAAAATCCAGTCCACACGTCCATGATATCCCTGTTTTCTTATACAGTGGCGTATATGTTGTGGTGCTGACTATTTTTTGAGAATGATTTTTCAACAATGTTTTGAGGCTTAGGTGCACTAATTTTAGAGTTTTGATGTACTTCTTTTAAAATAAAGCATTGGTCTCTTTCATTTAATAATTTCGGACGGCCTGTTTGCTCGGAAAAATTCTGTCCTAATTTTTGTAGCGTTGCACGATATTTCCAACCGTACTTTTACTTAACTGAAGCATTTGCCCAATTTTTTGGTATGAATTTCCCCTTTCATAATGAAATAGCACTAATTGCCTATTTTCAGATTTATTTTTTTTGTATTTGCAAATAATGCAATAACAGCATTTTCACTTGCTCAAGTTTTTTCTGCTGTTATATTGTGTTCGCTTTATTATGGGTTTTTTACATGGTACATTCTAAAACTGAATGAAATTAAAGCTATGGATGAATATACCAAAAATGTTTATCCTAAATCTATGTTCTATGAGATGAGTGATTTCCCTTTTAGAAGTATTTTAAATTTTTTCCCTGGATTTATGTTCAATGAGGTAAATATTCTGTAAAATGAGTGTTTTTTTTTAACATATTAATTTCAAGGATGGATCAGTAAACAAGAAACTATTTGCTTTAACGATAAGTTTTGTTAAACAGTCTGTTATAAAACAAATTTTAACTGAGGGTGAAAGATATGTTATGACAATATCACCTGTTTTAACTTTCAGCCAGCAATCTGTATATGATATAGTCAATAATTTAGGAAGTTTGGCAGCAAGGTATTTTAAGTTATAATTTATACTAAATGGATTTTAAAATAGATAACAATTTCAGATTTATATTTAGACCCATAGAAGAATCAGCATACTTTTATTTTACACAAATGATTTTAAGGGATAAGCCATTAAAAAAACAAGATCAGGTAGTTGACAGATTTAAGTAATTACTTTTTAAAAGGATACTGTAAATTTTAGACAAAAATTGCAGAAGCAACTGGTGTTTTAAGTCAATTATGTAAAGTTGTAATGAGTATTGGCCTCTTAGTTTTAACATTTGGACAGTCATATAGTTATACATTACTATATATGTATGGTGGAAAAAAACTAGTCGAGACTAATCTGCCAGTTACCCTCTTGCAATTTCATTGTTTTGCCATAATTCTTCTAGCTATTAATGGTGTCACTGAAGCCTATGTATTTGCAACTATGAATAATATGCAATTAGACAGGTATAATGTTGTTAATGATAGGGCAAACTGGTAATTTTACTTGTTATAGGTATAATTATTTAATGGTAATATTTTCAGTCACATTTTTACTGATATCCTACATTTTTACAAATATATTGGGGCCAGTAGGATTTATTTTAGCTAACTGTGTTAATATGGGAGCGAGAATATGTCATAGTTTATACTTCATTTATGGAAAATACAGCCAAACGCAATATAAACCCCTGAAAGGGTTACTTCCAGATAAAAGATTTGTAGCAATGCTCATTTTGTCCTGGATAGTAACAAAATTATCAGAAGTAAAGATGAGTAAAACTTAAACCAATGTAAATCTATTTTGAAATATTCTTTTGTTTTTTTTAGAAATACATACAGCCAGAAACAATTCTGCTTCATATAGCAATAGGAACAGTGTTTACATTTGGCACATTAACTGTTTGGGCTTCAGAAAATAAAAATTTATTAAAATTAGGTTATGATAAATACAAAAGAAAATTATCTCTAAAGGTAGACTGAATATGTGTAATAGAACAGTCATTAATAAATAAATAAATAAATAAATAGATAAATAAATAATAATAAAGAACAGCATTGCATACTTTTTCCCCCGTAACATATATTTTATATTTACAGTTACAGTGAATCCCAAAAATATTCGGAAACATATATTGCTATAATTGTGCTTATGAAAATAAAAAATATATAATACAATAAAAAAGAAACATAAGAGATAAAAAATAATTTATTAGGGAAATCAATAAAAAATTCTAGTACTACCTTAATTTAAGTATGTATGTAATTTATGTTAAATAATTAAAAATCCAAATTAATAGTAAATATGTCAATAAAAAAGATTAATTTATAAATTCAGAATCACAAAAATGTTGGGGAAATGACGGACATTAATTAGTATCAGCAAAAAAACGAACTGTATAAAAAGCTTAGCTTATAATTAGTATTTGCTATGACCACCTTTGATCTTAGTAATATTTCCTAAACGTTTTGGTATGGATACCACCAATTTTTACAAATAATTTTTATCGATTTTATTCCATTCCTCTAATAACTTATTCTTTATTAATAAATTCATGTTTCCTTATATTAGTTTCTAAATAAAAATTAATAAATACAAATTAAATATACATGGATTCGAGATGGTGATGTAATGCCAGAAAAACTGAAACAAGTGATAAGATAAAAATTAAACAACTGTCCGATGTCGAAAAACTAGAACAATAAATACAACTAGCAAAACAATAATACTTACATGCAACTACATAATAACGAATATCAAGATGATTAACATAATAATGCAAAATATAAGAAGCATCAGAAACAAATTTGAAGAAATTGAGATCATCCCAAAAACCATCCCATCCGGACCTAATTGCCCTTATAGAAACATGGTTATCACCAGATGAGGAAGATTTATATAATATTAACGGCTACAATGCAATATTTAGATCACGCCAAACCAGAGGAGGAGGTATATTGATGTATATAAGAAATGGTATAGAATATAAAGAAAAAGTAAACTGTACCATAAACAAAATAGAAATAATAAATGTAGAATTAACTTCAGAAAATATATCAATAAGCCTTATATATAAACCTCCCGATGTCAATTTTGACTCGGAATATACTTTAAAACATAATATAATAAACAGAACCAAACGTCATATCATTATCGGTGATTTTAATGTAAATATTTTGGGGAAAAATAGTTTGATTGACAGTTACTATAACATGTATAAAGAACGAAACTATAAAATTATGAATAAAAGAAAGACGAGTGCAAACACTAGATACAATGAAAATTCTAACAATACCATACTTGACCATGTAATTACAAATATTGAAAATAAGCTCGTTAACATGAGCATAATTTCTTCCGATATATCAGACCACAATATAATTAAAGCAACAATAGAACCACCAACAAAAAAAGGACCTACCTATTGTACACTGCAATGCAATTAAAAGAAACAATGGAAAAACAAATAAAATGATTTCGGAATTAAACTATGACCAAATTAAATCATATGAAGATCTTTCAAAAACGCTACAGAGTATTATAGAAAAAAATATGTGCATTACGAAAATAAAACGAAGAAACGACTGCCCTTGGATAAATAGCAATATAATAAAAGAAATAAGAAAAAGGAATAAACTTTACAAAAAATATCGAAAACATCCACACAATGAACTTCTAAAAGTAAGATATATAGAACAAAAACAATATACAACACTTACATTAAAAACAACTAAAACGCAATATTTTACAAGAAAATTCAATGAATGTAGAGAAGACAGTAAAAAACATGGGTAACAGTAAAACAAACATTTATTAATAGACAAATACACTCCAAGAAAAATGATAACATTATAGAAATTATCAAGGAAGACGGAACTAGTAGCACCGATACAAAAACTATAGCAAACGAACTAAATAATTATTTTGCCACAATAGGTCAAAAACTAGCTGATAAACAAATACAGGGAAAAAACAAAACCACCACAACAACTATAACAAATAAAATATATAATAAATCTGATGTTAAAAATAAAGAACAAGAAGAAATAGAAAGAATAATACAAGACTTGCATCGACATAAAGCCCCAGGATTTGACAAAATAAAAAATGACGTGATCAAGAATAATAAGAAAACCTTAATACCAATTTTTACAAAGCTAATAAATAAAATGTTAGACACAAGAATATATCCACAATACCTAAAACAATCCATAATAGTCCCCATATACAAAAAAGGAAAAAAGAATGAAACACAAAATTACAGACCAATTACTTTAGTATCAGCACTGAATAAAATAACAGAAAAAATCTTACACAACAGAATGATAGAGCATATATCACAAAACATCATAAATATAGCACAATATGCCTTCCAAAGGAAATCGAGTACGACTTCAGCTGTTTATGATTTGATAGAAAATATTAAAAAATGCATAGAAAAGAAACACACGGTCGTAGTAATATCTTTCGACATGAAAAAAGCATTCGACATAATCAATAAAGAAAAATTACTAGAAAAACTCATTGCATATGGATTTGATAATTACATAAGAATAATTGAAAGCTACTTAATGAACAGACCCCAAAAGACTAAAGTAGGAGAGACAGAAAGCAACACTAATACAGCTGCGTACGGCTTGCCGCAAGAAGGTAACCTGCCACCATTGCTATATATACTCTATACAAACGATTTATTCGAAGAAAACTTCACTGGAAAAATGTATGCTTATGCTGATGACTTGTGCATGTTGTATTCTGACAATGATTACAACAGATTTCAACATAATATATATAACGATATGAAAAAGTACGAACTATGGTGTTTTAACAACTCACTCACGATAAACGATACAAAAACAGAATACATAATATTTAACAAGAAGAAACAAGCAAGAGACCTAAACATAACGATAAGAAACCAAAAATTAAAGGAAATTTCCGAAATTAACTACCTAGGAATTTAAATACACACTACCTTAAAATGGGATAAGCATTTAAATAAAATAAAAAAAGAAAATGCCAAAACAATTGCTTTGCTCTTAAAAATGAAGCACGTCATACCAAGAAAAATGAAGAAACCACTGTACCATGCACTATTCTCATCTAAAAATGCTTATATGATTAATACATGGAGCAATACTACAGAAAAAAACTTAAACATACTACAAAGACAACAAAATAAGACATTGAAAATATTATATAATCTCAACAGACTAACGCCAACCGAAGAACTATACAAAAAAACAAAAGAACTAAACATCAGACAACTAATACAATATCACAATATACTGCTGCTATACAAAATTCAAAATAAATTAATAAAGGCAACTATCACATTCAAGACAAACAAACAAATACATACATATGAAACCAGAAGAAAAGCAGACATTAGAGTTCATAAAAATACACAAGTAAGACTCACACAAAAACTCACAACTGAAACCGTAGCAAAATTCAACAAGATACCATAAGATATATATAGATAAGATATATATAGATAAGATATATATAGATAACATAAGATACCATAAGATAAGACAAGAAAGACATAATAAAATTAAACCTAAAAAATTCTAAACAGAAGCTTAAATACTTACTACTAGAACACAAGATCTGAGCGACATCGACTAACAGTTGAAAAAAAAAAACATGACGCCTTCGATAGCATCTGCCCAGAGAGAGACCTAGAAGACTTCAAACTGTTGCAGATGAAGAAGGATACAACCCACAACTGCATGAATCCACCAACAATAACAAATAGATTTATGTTGTAATATAATATACAGTTGTATATGTTGATATTTTAATATATAATATATAACTTAAAAAAAAAAATAATAACACCAAACGTTTTCAATGGGATTGTCGGGTGACTGATGTGGCATTTTAATCACTATTGAGCAGTTGTATAATAGCGATTCGCGAACTATAGCCGCACTATGTTTAGGGTTAATTTTTTTGGTAAAATTTAAATAAGTTTCTAATGTTCATATTCTCCACACTTAATCTTAGATTTTGCCTTGGAATATTAAAAAACATATTTTCGCCCATTATATCGTCAATAAACACTAAGTTGCCAACCCCCTCTGAGGATATACATCTCTAAATCATTACCTATCCCCACAGTGCTTAACAGTTGGACAAAGGTTTTCTGTGTTGAGCTCTTCATTAACTCTTCGCCACACCATTTGACGCCCATCTGAGTTAAAAATGTTGATTTTTGACCCATCAAAGAAAATAACGTCGTTCCAATAATTTTCAGGCTTCAAAACGTACTCCTGAAAGCAAAATCCAGTCCACACGTCCATGATATCCCTGTTTTCTTATACAGTGGCGTATATGTTGTGGTGCTGACTATTTTTTGAGAATGATTTTTCAACAATGTTTTGAGGCTTAGGTGCACTAATTTTAGAGTTTTGATGTACTTCTTTTAAAATAAAGCATTGGTCTCTTTCATTTAATAATTTCGGACGGCCTGTTTGCTCGGAAAAATTCTGTCCTAATTTTTGTAGCGTTGCACGATATTTCCAACCGTACTTTTACTTAACTGAAGCATTTGCCCAATTTTTTGGTATGAATTTCCCCTTTCATAATGAAATAGCACTAATTGCCTATTTTCAGATTTATTTTTTTTGTATTTGGTATACGATATATTTTAAAATGTTTCTTTGACAGCAGTCTGCCAATTATTATTTGTAGTAAACAAAATTCGAAGATAACCACTTATCTTAACAGGATTTATCTAGATTTATTTCTTGTTTACGCGTCCGAATATTTTTGAAGTGTATAAAACCAATATTTATGTTATTTAAGAGTCAAACTGATGATTTCGAAACATTGTTTTACAAGAAGTTAAAAGGAGGTAAAAACGGTAAAATATACAAGAAAATTGCGTAAACTGGAACCTCTAGAATGATTTCTTTAAATAGGACGCGTAAATTTTTTACACATGTTTTTTGGAATCGCACATTTCTTCCTTTTTTATTAATTTCTTGAATGAAAGCTTGCTTGACATTTCATAAAAATATACATTTAATGGTAATGTTTTAATCTTCTTTTGTATAATATCCCATATTTTAACAATCGTATTGGGGTCAGTACAATTTATTTTAACTTATTGGATTAACATGGGAGTTATAAATCACATTATATGATAACAAATATTCATACCATTCAATTTTAATTTTATCTGGGGTAAAAATAAAGTTGTTAGAAGGTTCGGTAAAATGTAAATCAATTTCAATTCTTAAGCAAACTAGAAGGCCCACAAGTCCCATATCAGGGTCAACTACAGTTAATACAAGTAAAGGTCCATATGTTAACTAAAAAAAACAGGTTAACACCAATTTAAGTTTATTTTCACATATTGTTCTTACTAGTATGTACAATACAAAAACAATTTTGCTTCATGTAATAATAGAAGCACTTTCTATTAGGAATATTAACTGTAAGGGGTTTAAAAAATTAAATACTAAACTGATATAAGCCAAGTACAAAGGAATAATATGTTAAAAGATGGCTAAATTTATTGCGATTACAAAATAAATAGGTACTATATACTATATAAATAGGTGTATATATAAAATTTAAAAGGTTTCATAAAAATATATAGGGTTTTGGTACATTTGATCTCAGTATAATGAAATTAATCCTATATCTAACTTACTTTATATTTTCTTATATATAGCACCCGTAATAGGGCCAGTGTTCTGAATTATACATATTTGGTTTTCATTTTCTAAAGTGATAATAGGCATTTTCTTATTGGGTTTCAGTTTTGCAGCTTGATGAGCGATTGCAGCAATATAGCCTGCGCTGTCTTTCGATGCTTTGCCTTTAGCTAATGGACAAACAATTTAACACTGAATTAAAATATACATTTTTCAGTGCTATTTATTACCTCCAATACATAATCCTTGTTTGTCTGCAAAAATACAACCGAAAACGCCTGGGATGCTTAAGCTACAAAATTAATTATTAGCTTCAATATGTTGTATACCAAAACTACATTTACGTTTGTTCCATTACACGATCTAAATTCTTCTCCATTGTTTATTGTTTTACGACAGATGATTTTCAAACATGACTGTCAAACAATTGACGTTTTTTTAAATAACTGTAAAACAGGTGACTTAATTATAACCAATCAAGTAATAAACCAATGTTGCCAAATAATGCACTTAACATTTAAAGACTTTAAACTTCGGCAATATAGGATCGTCAGCTGGTGTTGTGGGTTGTCAAAATTCAGCTGTTTTTTGAACCTCTTTCGTAACAAATTTTCGATATCTAAGTTTAGAAACAATTTTGGTATCATTAAAGAATTCAATATGTTTGGCATTCGCCAAGTTGTAACCGCTGTTTCGAAGTATATCAATACATGTTTGAATTAAAATATCCAGTATTTAAAATAATTCAATTTTCAGGGGTGCAAGGCTTAAACATACTTTACCAGATTTACCGTATGATTATGCCGCTCTAGAACCCGTAGTATCGCGGGAAATTATGAGTCTCCATCACACAAAACACCATCAAACTTATGTTACCAACTTGAATGCAGCAGAAGAAAAGTTAAGAGCAGCAGTTGAGAAAGCGGATGTCAGGTAAATATTGTTTAATTGTGGATTTTATTTTGTTCTTTTTGATACACACTAGATACATTTATAATATTTATAGCACCCAAATCAGTTTAGCACCAGCTATTAAATTCAATGGAGGTGGTCATTTAAATCATTCTATTTTCTGGCTTAATTTAAGTCCAGGAAGTACTCAACCCACTCCTGAATTATGTACAGCAATAAACAATTCATTTGGAAGTTTAGAGAATTTGAAGAAGCAGTTAGCGGCTACTACCATTGCAGTACAAGGATCTGGTTGGGGTTGGTTAGGGTATGAGAAGTCAACAGGTAAGTTCATTAATGTAAAGTCGATGGTTATTCTAAGGCAAGACTTATGTATTTTAGGTCTCTTACGTGTTGCAACTTGTGCCAACCAGGACCCGCTGCAAGCCACTACTGGTCTTGTTCCATTATTTGGTATTGATGTCTGGGAGCATGCTTATTATTTACAATACAAAAATGTGAGAGCAGACTATGTAAATGCCTTATTTGATATTGTTAATTGGGATGATGTTAGTCAAAGATATAAGAATGCTTCTTTGTAACTTTTGTTTTTTTATCAAGTGATGGATATCAAGAAACTATAATATCTTGTTAACTCTTCACCAATATAGTTAAATTTAGGGTTATATTTTTATTTTTGTTTTTTTTACTTATGCAATTGAAGTTATCAAAAAAAACTGTTTAGGAAGACAGTATTTTGCCTTTTTATTTAGCCTATTGAAATATCCCATAAACAATTTGGTGTCACAGGTACACTATTGATTGATAGATTTTTTTGTTGTCATATAAGAAATCCTGAATGTAGTAGGAGTCAGAGAAATCAGATACTTATATAGTGGTAACAGAGTCTGTAGAGGATGGATGGGCAACATACATACATGAATGTAAAAATGTGGTGGAGAATTAGAAACTCTGCCTGGCTGAAGTGCATATAAAACCCATAATCATAAACAGAGAAAAATATAAGAAAAAAAAAAGATGCAAGAAAATGTTACCAGAACATAAAGTAATGCTTTCACCTTGGAGAGACAGATCAAGGACAAAGATAATATATTAACCAATATTAAGATTATTATAGAAACATAACATGTATACATATTTTGAAATGCTGATAAACAGACCACCAGAGTAGATGGAAATGATAGGTCACAGTTTATTAATGCAGCCCAGCCACTGGTAGAAGTACCAGCTTTGCAGGAGGTGGAAGAAAGTTTAATGAAACTCAAATGCAATAAAGTTCCCATGACATACAACAGACCTTCAGAATTGCTGAAGATTGGAAGATAAAGGTTTAGCTCAAGTCATTCATCAATTAACAAATCAAGGCTCCATTCATAAGAAAGGAGAAAAACTGAAATGCGAAAACCATCGTGGCGTACCATTGCTTGGACAACTTCTAATATAGACAGAGAATAGCGTCATATATCGAAAAAAGGAATGGGCGAATATCAGGCAGGATTTAGGACACACTTTACAATGTATCAATTGTTCAATAACACAAGTCAACAAATTTAAACTTTTTTGAGATAACATTGATGAAAATAGGCGTATATGTAGTATTTTGTAGTCCTAAATCTGAAAATGATAAGCTAATTACTATAACACGAAGTTTTTTTTACAGGGGGTCGATTGTGGGGAAAAAAGGGAGTCGACAACATATTTTTACAATCCAATATGTATTTAATATAAATATGTAAAACGCGTAAAATTTATGCAAATACATTACTTGAGGAGTATGTGAATACAAATATATTACATAAGATGTCATACAGCGACAAAAAGTTTAACTTTTTCCTCTTGTGTTCTGTAGCATCTTTAAAAACCAGCAGTAGTCGCCCAACATAGATGGATTCCAGCGTGCGTGGTATCTTGCTTTCATCGTCCTGCTGTCTTAGTGAAACCTCTCTCCTTATTCCTCGCTTACTACATCCAAACTTTCCGGAAAAATCCAAATGGGAGTGTAAAAAATGCATTTTTAAGGACATGCGACACCCTAGTATTTCATAAGCTTTCAAGAGTTCATCTATGAGGTTTTTATAGTTTTCACCTTTCTCGTTGCTCAGAAATCCTTTCACTACACTTCCAAGCTGCCAATTCCTTTACATTTAATTTTTCTTGAAAACTGGAATCACCTAGAAGCTTCCTTATTTGAGGTACAATAAATATGCCTTATTTTATTTTTGCATAACTTAATTGAGGAAATATTTTTTATAGGTATTTGAAACCATTACGTTCTTTGTCCATGGCTTTGACAAAGTTTTTCTGTAGTTCATGTTTAATATGGAGAGGGAGAAGAAGCACCATTTTTGAGTTAACAAGGGGGGCATATTTTATGTTTGAAGTACCAGCTTCAAAAGAAATTCTATGAGGCTAATCTTTCTTACTATAATGTTCTTTTGTTGCACTACTGTCCCATAGACAAAAAACAGCAATACTTTGTAAAACCCCCTGGAAGTCCCAGCAATACCATATATCATACTAACATATGCCAGGCACAAATAATTTCATGATCCATGATATAAAGGAGAAGCAGGTACTTGAAAATGGGACGTGCTAGGCCATTTCTGCAAAAAAGTATTTTAATAACTACCTAAATGAAACAAAAATGAGCATTCTCATCAATTTAAAAAATCATGTTGATCTGTGTAATAGAGAAAACAATAGAATTTGATACCTCTTCATTCTGGATGTTCATAGGCTTCAGATAGGCGCACGATCATGTACAAAAAATATAAGAGTGGAGGAAATATCAGCAAAGCTTAGCACACAACACACAACGATAACATTTGAGACTGAGAGGTTATAACATTGATATTTCCCTTTTAACATAGTAGTATTGAATAGTCATCAGTGAAACAGGCATATACATAAATGAAACAGTGATAAATAAAGAAAAAATATAGTGGGATGTGCAAATTACCTACACATATTAATGAGATTGAAAAGGTAATTAAGAGAGACCAATGATGAAATAAAGGACTAATTTAGAAATAAATGTCGACGAAACAAGATGATGGAAAAGTGGATTAATCCGAGATGAAAACAGAACTGGATAATCGGGATGACAGCATAGAATTTACGTATCTGGGAAGTCAAACTAGTCGCAAATAACACACGAGATATCAGAAACACTATTGTGAAGGATAACAACACTTTCTACACCCTGTAGTTTATTAAATTAAGATTAAAATGTAAAAGATTTAAATGTATACAAAGGAACATGAAAGCTAACATTTATAAAACACTCATTTGGCCAGTAGTTTTATTGGCCGCGATTCGTGGACTCTCATAAAGAAAACAGAAGAGATGCGGGTGCAGTATTTGAAAGATAGTACTTCGAAGAAATTTTGGTTCTGTTAATGATAATGGTAACTGGAGAATTAGCTATGACTTCGAACTTAACAATTATACAAAGATCTTGATATTGTAGAGTGAGGGTTCAGCGACTCAGATGGGTGGGACACGTGGCGAGAATGCCAATAAACCAAATACCATAGAGAATCATGAAAGGATGAATAGGGGGTAACAGAAAGAGAGGTAGACTAAATACATGGTAGCAGAACAATGCTGAGGAACTACTGCACATCAAAAATTGGAAAAGGGCTGCTGGAGATCGATCAAGTGGGAAACGAAGGTTAAGGCTCACTAACAAGCTATATTACTACAGGAAAAAGATAAGAAATCTTAAACATCATAATTCAATAAGTAAGATATAATACAGTTGATATTCTAACTTTTTGGCTTGCTGGGAGAATATTAAAACAAACAAAAATTACAGAATATTTATTTGTCATGTACAATACTTACGATATATAGTTATTAAAACATAACTTGTTAATTACAAAAAGGTTGTGTATAAAAATAGTTACTGTCTAGTATCACATTTTTCCTTTAGAATAAATAAAAATATCTTACAACATTAACAATTACAATTATGATAAATTATTTGTTATCATTTTTCTATGTACATTACTTAAGGCAGCTTTTTACAATAACGGACGTATAAAGCAATGAGATGATAAGAGAACTTTTCCTCCCTTTTTTATACTCTACTGACAGGCACATTGTGAGAAGTACTAGCAAAAAATATATCAAAAATGGTTTTTTTCTCATCAATAACGCTAAATAATTTATTATTGTTTATGAGAACGTTGTTGTTTGACTTGGGGCTATTTTCCCTGTTTTTAAATACTCTTGGTAATAAGGAAGCTAAAATACTTTTGTTTTGACTGGAATTTTCTGTATTTGTTCTTTTAAAGACACAGATTAAATCTCTCCACATATCAAAGGTCTTTGGACTGTACACCCATAGAGTGGCAAAAATAATACTTGTTTTCCTTAATACTAGTTTGGTTAAAGCTATTGTGAAGGTATTGTAAAATTGGCACATCAGATACATAAAATAAGGCACACTAATACCCACACTGATCACCAGGAGACGGTAGAATAACCTTTCTAGCTTCAGTGGTGATCTCCCGGCAATTATAAGAGTTTTTCGTACGTTTTTTAAAGCAACTGAGGTAAGAACAGCTAAAATGCTGCTGATTATCATAAAGAATAACTGGAAAAAGACTAGAACCTTATTGGTGACCTCGCAAAACCCTGACAAATGATTTATGCTAATATGATTTGACATAAGAACATAAAACATAGGTATGGCGGAAAATATCCAAACAACGGCATGAAGTCTTGTTGAAATTCTCTCAATGGCTTCTGTAGACCATTCTTTCATGGCACTGAGAAACCAAACAAAGCAAAATACTGTCCACCAAAGGGTATAGGCGATGTCACAAAACAACAGAATTAGCGATATTCCGACGCAGGACAAACTTTCTGCAGGTTTTTCGTAAGCTAGACTACCTGAAATATAAAGGAGCATTTTTAAAATTGTTCCAAATATACGGGATTGTTTTTTCGTTTCTTACCAGCACAAGTATATGGACCCTCGATCCAACGAATAAGGTAAATTGTGCATGTGACAAAACCGCAAGCTGTCAGATATAAAATTGGTCTAGCAGGCCATCTGAATCTTTTAGGTTGAATGATGAATGTTATCAATCCGAATATAGTGAACACCAAACAGATGATAGACCATACAGCAACCCAAATCTGAAAATAAATTATAATCATTATATCATTTATTCTATGTGGTTTCCGTTTTTAGCAAATATGTCTGAAACTTTAAAATATGGAACATAGAATTGTAGTCAAAACTAAAATGCTGCCTCTCGTGAGCTGATCCATTCCATAAAAAAAGGATATTCATTAAATATTCGGTGTGGAATGAAAATAGCTGAGTAATGTTTTAGTATTGGAGCGCATTAGCAACTGATACTGATGATGTCTGTCAACTCGATATGAGTATCACCGCAGCTATGGCTCTTAACTTTACTGAACCATTATTGAAGAATTATGCGTTTTATAGTTTGTTCAAAACCCACCTAAGATATGCATGGTTTTCCGCATGCTGGGCATTAAGGTCAGGTGCATTCAGAACTGATACACGCAGTCCAGCTTGTTTGGTTTTTTCGCGTCTGCCTTTTGGCTACGGCTTTTGCTGATTCTTTTCTGCATGGAGCTGCACAGCTCTGTATATCTCCTCACGATATTTGGGTCTGTCGTTTGCCGTCTTTTCTCATTCAGACACGTTTGACATGGAGTTTTTTAGAGACCGGTTCTCATTTGACGTCCAAAATTGGCAACAGCATACTTTATTCTATATATAATCCCTTCTTACATGTCGACAGAGCAGAAAATTTGACTTCCCAAATACGGGAAGCATGCAACTTCTTCCAGTGGTTAACCATTGACGACCTACAGTTTAACATAGGCTCGAAACTACTGTCAGCTCGTTTCTCGAAAAGTCTACCGACTGGAGAGTGATCAACATAGATCGTAGATAGATGACGATCGTAGATCATGACATGGTAGAATCGCTCACAAGGTATCCAACCTTGAACTGGTGTTACCGAAAAGCGATTCCTGGTCGGATTTTACACTCTTCTCTGCTAAAATGCAGTATGTAAACTTGGTCTGTCCTCAGGCAAACGGAATAATAAGCATAAGTGATGCTGATACAACTAGAATTAGAAGTGTTTAGATTCGTTGATATTTAGATTATGTAGGTTTTATAATAAGATCACGCTAGAGCGTCATAAAAATCAAAATATAGCAATACTCGGGTAAAAATGTGATTAACACACTTGTGAGAAAAATGGGGCAAACAATTAATATCCAATTATAAAGGGTGGGGGAATAATTTCTGCACTTTTCAAATTTGGATTAAAGTAATAAAAAATAAATAAATAATACCATCGAAATGTAACAGCTACCAGAAGTCGCTGTCACTCCCTTAACCCAGCCGGGAATTATTAATCCATCCGCTGAGACGCCCAGTAACTTTCGATGAAAATAACAATTCATATCTGTAACGAGTAACCTTTGCTTGTGTAACGTAAATAGGGCTTTAATTTACATGGACATAGAACACTCAATGTCAATATTATTATTCATCGCTACAGGCCTTGCAGGCCCTTATATAATATATATATATATATATATATATATATATATATATATATATATATATATATATATATATATATATATATATATATATATATATATATATATATATATATATATATATCGCCTTAGTGGATCAGACGTTGACGTGGTAAAAGATTTTAAGTAGGGCAATGAAGCTTTGAGTTATGGGTGGGTCACTCCTAGCGGACAGATCAAGGCAGAGGCCTCAGACTAACATGATCCAAAATCTGCCAACCCGCATTGGACCAGCGTGGCATATTACGGTCCATACCTTCAACATGGTATTTCAATATGACAGTAACCTAAAACACGGCCCTCATTCCTAGGAGGCCAAGGGGCAACTACCTACGGCAGCAGAGGACTTCTGCCTTGGACTTCTGACATTGCTACGTTTAATACACGGACGATGAAAACAGAGGCCCGATTGCAACTGTTAATCGAACTTGACAACATACATTGGGATATTATTGGGCTCTGTGAAACACGAAGAAATGGCGAAGAGTTAATTAAACTGGAACTAACTGGATACGTACTGTACACCCGAGGTACGGAGAATGGACGGTGTGGGGGAATTGGATTGCTCATAAATCGAAAGCTGAAGGACAGTGTAGCAAAATTTGAAAGTACATCTGACCGACTAGCTCAATGAGTCATTCATCTGAATAAAAAGTTTAGGCTTCAAATCGTCCAAGCTTATGCCCCAACTATGAGGCATAGGGATGAGGAAATTGAAGAATTTTATGATGATGTGGCCCAGCTTTATACAAGGACAAAATGTAGGTACAAAATCCTGATGGGTGATTTTAATGCCAGAATTGGAACAACAAGAATTGGTGAACATGTTTCACCAAGCGCATGGAGAGCGCGAAAGAATGGTAAGATCAAGGAAGGGCAAAAAGGATTCTGGGAAATTGCTGGAGAGGGCCGATGGAGAGGCTGCGATTTTGAGATTGCTTTGTCGAACCGCTTTGCTGTGTTGCAAGATCCGGAGGAGATGAAGAATATGAATATTGAGATGCTCAATATGAAGAAATCACCAATAATGTGCTTCAAACGGCTGCTGCAATAGCACCAGAAGAAGAATGTTTCAAACATACAAAAATCTCCAGTGATACCATTGATTTAGTGAAGAAACGACGGACAATGAGAAATACGCTGAGCTCTGTAAAACAATAAGAAAACGTATCAGAGAGGACACGCGCCGGTTCGATATGCAGCTCGTGCAAAAAACCCTGGAAGAAAACAAAGGAATTTCAAGGCTAAACAGAAGCTGAGAACCAAAAGAACGCAAATTTATGCCCTAATGAGTGAGAATGATACAGTGTGCAGGAAGCGTACGTAAACGTTATAGGTTGTCAGAAAATTTTATTCATAGTTATATGAAGATCAGAACCAATCAAAGACAACAATACCCACGGAAGAACAAATGCTAGATATACTAGTGGAGGAAGTAACAAATGCTATAGAATCGATGGAAAACGGCAAGGCTCCAGGAAAGGCCAGTGTCACTGTCGAAATGCCAAAAGCTGGTGGTCAGACGTTACATAAAACACTGGCAAAATTATATTCAAAATGTCTCAAAGAACAAAACGTACCTGACTTATGGAAAAATGCAGAAGGAATCCTTTTACATAAAAAAGGAGCACAGGAAGATTTAAAGAACTACCGTCCAATAAGCCGCCTATCTGTAATGTAGAAATTTTTCACTAAGATAATATCTAAAGGAATATTAAGAAAACTGAATGACGCACAACCAAGAGAACAAGCAGGATTCAAAAGTGGATTCAGTACAATAGATCACATCCAGGTTGTACAACAGGCCATAGAAAGGTACAACGAATACACCATGCCACTGTGATTGGCTTTTATAGACTACAAAAAAGCATTTGACTCCATTTCAATGCCATAATGGATGCACTGCTTAGCAAGGGGGTAGACAAAGCATATGTAAACCTATTAGGATCGATATATGATGGAGCCACAGCGATTGATGAACATGAAGCGGAAATTAATGTAGAACGAGGTTTACGGCAGGGTGACGTAATATCGCATATTCTTTTCTAGGCTGGCCTTGAAGAAATATTCCGTAAACTAGATTGGGAACAGAATGGTGTAAAGATCAACGGTGCAAACTTAAACCATCTTAGATTTGCAGATGATATCGTTATCCTTTCACAAGATCCCGAATAGCTGCAAAGACGCATACAAGAGCTGCAGAGACCTGGCGAATCATTTGGCTTAAAAATAAACCTGAAAAAGAGTCAAGTTATGTTCAATAAATTCGCTGAAGACAGAAAAATTTCAGTTTTAGGAAGAGATTTGGGGATTGTGGACCACTTTATTATATATCTTGGAAAGAGGATTTCAATGGAAGGGGATACCGCCCAGGAGGTGGAACGGCGTGTTAAATGTGGCTGGCAGGCGTTTGGCTGGCTCAACATGGTGTTTAAGAGCAGACTTCCACTTTGCCTGAAAAGAAAAGTCTTCGATCAGTGCGTCCTACCCGTTATGACATATGGAAGTGAAATCTGGACACTAACATCGCAATCAATTCAAAAACTTCGGGTAGCATAGAGGGGAATGGAAAGATGTATGCTTGGCATTACAAGACGACACAGAAAGACCTGCGCATGGATCAGGGAACAAACGGAAGTGTGTGACATAATTGGAAGTGTAAAGCAATTGAAATGGAGATGGGCAGGCCATATAGCGAGGCGATGGGACGACAGATGGACCAGGGCAATCCTGGAGTGGATACCGCTTGATCGCAAACGTCCGCGAAGAAGACGATGACCACGATGGACTGATGACTTTGTTGTATATGTATATATATATATATATATATATATATATATATATATATATATATATATATATATATATATATATATATATATATATATATATATATACATATATATATATATATATAGATATATATACATATATATATATATATATATATATATATATATATATATATATATATATATATATATATATATACATATATATATATATATATATATATATATATATATATATATATATATATATACATATATATACATATATATATATATATATATATATATATATATATATATATATATATATATATATATATATATATATATATATATATATATATATATATATATACATATATATATATATATATATACATATATATACATATATATACATATATATACATATATATATATATATATATATATATATATATATATATATATATATATATATATATATATATATTAATTAATTAATTCATTAAAAGGATGTATTTGATTAGGTCCACTCTCTATATTCTTCTGACATATTATCATTAGATTACCAATGTGGATAATTATATGTAATAAAATATATAATGTACAGGAAAGCAAACTAGATGAAAATATCACAAGAGATATCAGAAATCGTATTATGAAGGGTAACAAAACTACCTATTCCGTGCAAAATGTTCTAAGATCTAAACTTATACAAACCAACATGTTAAGATTGAAAAACACTCATTTGGCAAAACATAGATTCTCACAAAGAAAACAGGAGCGATGCGTGCAGTATTTGAAAGAAGAATATTCGGAAGAATGTTTGATGCTGTGAATGATAATAAAAATTGGAGGATCAGGTTCAGATCTGGATATTGTCGACTATGTGATGGCTCATCTCAGATGGACGGAAGACGTTGCGAGAATGTTAGTTAGTTAATTAAACAAAAATTAAATATAAAAATTAAATTGTTTGGCAATTCCGAAAAGTGAATGACATATATTAAAAATACTGATAACACTTCGAAAATATATTTTATTTGTTATCGCATTTAAATACTATCAGAGAAAAATTAATTAAAAATAAATATGTAAACTTTGTAGCATAAGTGCTCTTAAGGATATTATTAATTTTTAATGAATTCGATACGCTAAAGTGCTTTTTAATAGGTGACTTTCTACATTTTATAGGGTTAAATGTTTTAATACACACCTCAAAAGTTGCCACATCTTCAGGATCCAGATGCTGCTTGCTCCGACAAAGAGGGACACATTTTCCATTGTTTGGAATACTGTTGCTTGGGCAATTCAACGTGAACGGGATGTCTTCAGGGTTAAAAAAATGAGTTGGTGTTTGTTCCATCTCTTCTGGTGGTTGCTGCATACATAAGGCTGGCGGTTCTGGAAGTCTATAAGGAATAGATTTTTTTTTCCATAAATAACGTAAAAGGCTTCACTTACGCTATGCAGTTTAACTCTTGTGGCCATGGAATACCCAACTGGATCAAAGTTTCGGCACAATCGTCTTTAGTTTTCTCGCAGAGCCCTTTACAGGCTCGTATGGGTCCTGGTACATGTTCGGAACACATTGGCACAAAAACAGAACAAATGAAGAGGCGAATGTACTTTGAACACCTGTGATTAAGGAGATGTTCGTATTGTTGAAGCTGAAAAAGATATAGAAAGAAAATTAATATCTAATATCACAATTTTAATATATTTTTAGTTTGTCTCATATATAGAGGGCCACTCGCTTTTACATATTTTTGTATTGCACATATCGGACCGAACAACTCAATATTTGGCCGATCAAAACGTCGAATACAGTTCTGATTTGGCACCCAATGATTTTTTTTGTTCCCGTCTGTGAAAGATAAACTGCGTGGTCAACGATTTTCGGCGCCAAAAGAAGCGGTTGATGCGTTCAAATCGCATGTTTTGGAGATACCTTAATCGGAATGGAAAAAGTGCTATGAAAATGATAAATATTGGTTTTTATTTATTATTCCGGATACATAAGTAGCAACCCTCGTATGTAAGAGTTCTATATACTTTAATGATGCTTACTTTGAGAAACCAAGACAATTAGTGAATTACGTAACTCTACTAACAATTAAGTTTACTTTACTTTACGATGGATGTAAAAATGCCTGGAATGATGTCCGTTTATGGGACTTTTTATGAGTTATTGAGATTTGATTATCCCCAAGTGTGTAAATTCACTATAATTTATTTAAGTTATCGCATTCGACGTATAAAATAACGAGGAATTATATCGAAGTTCTCCGTTTGCCGACAAAGCCTATTACGACAAATTGACTGATAAAAAGGCGATAAGGAATCGATGCGATATTTAATAATATACCTTTCAAATTGCCGCACAGAAAAACTTCTATAAACAGAGCAATAAAACATTTTGTGGTTGTTTGCTTATCGTAAATGTATCATTTTTTTAGTGTGGCGGATTTGTCGATTCCAATAAAAACCCAATCGACAATTTTTTTCTTTCTAAACTTTGAACAATATCCCATTAACAATTTCTTAAAATAGAGGACAAAACTTCTATTAGACTTATTCCAATTCAATTTCTATATCATTATGATACTCCAATATATTTGTTGGAATTTGCAAGACATGATAATATTATTAATAGTTGACCAAAGACGTATTCGTCTGGACATTCACGAATGTTTAGACTTTTTTAAACGCGATTCTGCTGAGTTTTTCCGACGTTTTATAAACGCGGGTGAAACATCCTCTTCTTTCTGTGGTGCTACAGCCCGTCAGTGAGCTTTGACCTCCTTTCAACATTCGCTTCCAACTGGATCGATCTCCAGTAGCCACTTCCCAGTTTTTGGCTGTATCTTTTTGCATTGCCCTACCATTGTATATTTGGTCTACCTCTTTTTCTGTTACCCCTTTCATTCAAATTAGCTCCTTCATTATTTTTCTTAGTATTCGATATTCAGACATTCTCGCTACGGCTTCCGCCTATCTCAATCGCTGAACCCTCACATAGCCAAGAATATTCAGAACGTGAATGAAACATGGATTCATTAGTACACGTCAGCAACAATCTTAACGGTGAGTGGGAGCAGGTGACAGTACATCAAAGAAAACCGAAAAGGGTCTGCAGGAAGAGTCATGGTTAGAGTTTTCTGAGATTCTCATGGTGTGATATTCATAGACTACTCAGCAAAAGGTAGGACCGCCACTGAGAAGTATTACGCTTCACTATTGGACCAACTGAAGGATCCCATTCAGGCTAAAAATGCAAATACATCTTGCAATGCAAAAAAAACTTTTACACACCATAACGCTTCTACACACACGTATTGGGTTGCTGCTGCAAAACTCCATAATCTACACTCCAAAATTTTTCCATAAGCACCATATTCGCCCAATTTGGTTCCCAGGGATTACCTTCCTCCTCCAAAGTCTGCAGAAATGGCTCGCTGGACAAAGATTCACGTTAAATGTCGAGGTCAACAAATAAGTTGAATAAATCGCATTTTACTGAAGATATTAAATTGGAACGTCGTTTGTCAAAATGTATTCAATTACAAGGTGACTACATAGAAAAAAAATCGAGTTTTCTTTGTTAGGCTTAGAACTTTTAGAATAACCCTTGTAGTGTATGTAATATTTGTTTTTTTCGTCGTTATTTTTCCGTCAAATAGAAACTCGCTGATTATTCTGGATATATTCTCCATGCGGCCTTTTGCACATAAAAATGTATTTACAAAGGGTATCATAGCTGGCTGAGTTTGCCAGTGATAAGAGTTTTCCACACTACTGTCCAAAAGAAGCATTGAAGAAGTCGATGATCATCCTTATTTACAACTCCGGCGTGAATTTATACAATAAATTATATTTGATGCACCTATAAATATGTTGAGACCAAAGTCTCCATTTTCCTATTGCCGAAAATAAGACAAAATACAAGACTTGATATCCTTGTCGCATCCTTGATGCGATTAAACTGACACATATTAATTTTATAGATTATATTTATCTCATATATACAAAATATCCCTAATATTTATATTAAATCTTATAATTTGTAAAATGTTAAAATGTTTTACACTTTTACCTACGGCTGTATAACGTTATCAATATACAGTATCAGAAATACATAATCATTTATTAAGGCCATATGGTTTGTATCAATTTAGTTTTTATTTAAGTAATATCTGTCAGGAATGAAATTTTACGCTGTTGAAAATTTAGAATGGCCCGACTCCTTGTGCAGACTTTTAACCGTTCTTATCGTCCGAAATTAGTGCATTATCTTATTATTACTATTGTATAAATAGGCAACTATTAAGTCGTCAGAAATTTTTATGTTAATAGCTTGGGGAATGAAAAATATCTAATAATCCACAATTTTTAAGAGAGCTCTACAATATACAGTTATGGTTAAACGTATTGAGCACAACAATATCTGCAATTTCTTATTTTGTATATTGTTCTTGACACCCACCAATTATTATTTAGATATTAATAAATGTTTGTTAGTTGTTTCAAAATATATTGTATACATTTTTGTCTGGTGAGTATACTTTTTGTTGACACCTAAATAATAGCAGGATATATGGAAGTCTGGATCGAATATAAATAAGAGAATCCCTTTAAAATTAAAAAATAACTGTTCAAAAATATTACGAGTTTCAAAAATAAATTTCTGAGGGACTGATTCAATTAAGAAGACTTGCAAAGGTTGCAAAGCCAGAAAGAAGCAACATAAGGGGATATTTTCAAAATATCTGGAAATACCTGAATTTTATATATAAATATATGAGTTGATGAAAAATATATATCATACAGTGTGTAGTGCTTCCGGTCAGTATCATAAGAAATAAATACCTTGTACGAACCAAACAATTTTTGTATGGTCCCTGTTAGTTGATTATAAAGTGAAAATGTGAATGTAATCTTATCATAATAATATCGTCCCTTACACCTCTTTTCTTTTTTGCACTTTTTTGTCAAAAATTCTGTATTCACCCGATATTAGATATTTTCATATTCACCGACTGAAATGGTCGGTCGCTTGATGCTTTTAAAATTGTTAGATTTTTGCATGGTTTAAAAGCTATATAAGAAAAACACCACAAAAAAACACTAGCACAGGTGTATTAGCAGGAGATAGTTTTCCAAATCATAGTTTGGATTTTATTGGATCAATTAAAAGGCAACTTTACCCAAAATGATTGCTGATGAATTAATTGACATGCATCATACATTTTCATATTATAATCTATAGTCATCTTTTACCAGTAGGCGTCGAAGTTGCCTATATTTCCGTTAGCCTCCAGGTATCGACCGCGCTCGACGTCGCTTAACTTCAGTTATCGAGAACTGATGCTTGACTTTGTGCGGATATTTTCCTACATCATAAATCTTATTTAAAATAGATTTGCTTATTTATCAAACAATATTTCATTTGCTGTTTTGACTGATGCCATTGGTCATATTTATCTATATGAACCATTAGCCTATTTGAATTATACATAAAAAAACAAACACATCATGTGATACATAGCAAACATAACAATTTCTGTAAAAACTATATCATGGACATACCCGATTTATAGATTATGTTCATTTTTTATGTACAAAATTTCCCTAATTAAAATATTTTACACTTTTAATCAATACTGTATAACATACCGAATATTTTCAATAAAACGCTTTTTTTGTTAGACATCAGAAGTGGTTTAAAACAGTTGGCATAAATCCAAAGATGAAATTTAATCAAATAACCCAGACAAGTTCAAATTATGTCTCTTGACCATAACATATGAAGCCAGAATTTTAAAAAATAGATGGTGGTGGCATTTACAAATTTGAAGCTATAAATATTGAATTATAAATGTATTTGGTTCGTGAGTATTATTAATTAATGTCAATTCCCATACACAAATAAGACCAAAATTATTTTTAGTTAAATTACTGAAAGAAAATAAATATTTGCTGAAAATATGTTAAAAAAATATTAGCTAATATTTATTACTGAAAGTTACTCCAGCTGGTTTTACAGGTTACAATGATGACCTGAGAGCGCGCGTTGGTTAAGCTATATGAAATCTGTAAATAAATAATGAGGCTAATTGCAAATGATAAAATAATGAGGCGTAGCGTTCAAACTGGTAACACTGTTCGCTTCACCTTTAGAGGGTAAACATGCTAACATCTAATGCATCTTCAGTGCGAGTTTGATCTCCCTAGAGTTACTTGATGGTTCGTAGCAATTCTCTTCGTGAACCAAATTTTTCTAGTACGTTCTGAAAATGAGCGATATTTTCGAGCAACGGTGTGCTATCAAGTTTTGTTACCGACTGGGCACAGTGCGACGAAAACGTTTGCAACATTTCAACAGGCCTATGAACATAGTGTTTTGTTAAGGGTCCAGGTTTTCAGGTGGTTTAAGGCATTCCCCGAAGGATGAGACTCAATTGAAGATTAACCTCGCAGTGTACTACCAGACACTGGTTCTTGATGGTCAATGCCCAGTTCTTTCAATTTGTTAAATTGTAAGCAGTACTTAGTGGAATAAGAAGATTAACTTAATTTTAAGTCAGCCTTGTTATAAGTATAGAGCTAAAGCAGTGCAAGAGCATTCATCGATGTCGCCGATTGTTAGTAAAATTTCTGTTGGTCTATTTAATGTTATATCAACGCCAAATGCAGGTTTAGCATAAAAATTTCCATCACTAAATCTCCGGAAAATACCTCTCTGGGACAGAACTAAATACATTTTAATTCGAAAGTGTAACATCATACTAATGAGGTAAATAAGGCCACATGTCTCATCACAATATTTTTTTTTTAGTGTTTTGTTTGTTTTAAGAGTTGTAGTTATTGACCATAGAGGTCAACAGATATAGTTTGGTCTGGTTCTAGCATTTTAAAATTGATTATGTCTTTTTGCCTATACCCATACCTCCGTGTTATAACTCTTCTTCTTCTTCCTGTGATGTTACAGCTCGTGGGTGAACCTTGACCTCCTTCAATCTTCGCCTCCATCGAAATCGATCTCCAACACCCTCTTGACAGTTTTTGATATGTGGAAGCTTCTCTTTTTACATTGTCCTACCATCGTGTCTTTGGTCTATCTTTCTTCTTGTTACGCCTGATTCGTCCCAACATGATTCTCTTTGGTATTCGGTTTTCATTCTCGCCACGAGTCCCACATATCTAAGTCGCTGAACTACTCTACAATATCAAAATCTTTGTATAATTGTTTCAGTTCGAAGTTATATGTGATCTTTCAATTTCCATTATCATTCACTGCACCACCAATAATTCGTCTGAATACTCTTCTTTCAAATACTGCAACTACCTCTTCAGTTTTCTTTGTAAAGGTTCACAAAGGCTTAGAGTGGTTCACAAAGGCTTAGCACTAAGTGATTACTGTCCGAATGAGTGTTTTGGCTTCAGAGAGTAAGTAGTGAGTGAGTGAGTAGTGAGGCTTCAGAGTACCCTTCATAATATGATTTCTGATATCTCCTGTGATATTGTTGTTTTCGTCGAATTTGCTTCTCAGGTAAGTAAATTTCTTCAGAAGTTCAATATTGTCATTGCCAATTATTCGGTTCTCTTCTCTTCTTGCATTTGCTCTCTTTTCCATCACATTTGTTTTATATACTTCGAGACAGACACTTTTGGCATTCACCTTTATTTTATCATAGATATCTCTTAATGATCTTTTTGATCATGATGTCATAATTCAGTTACATAAATAATGTGGATAGCCTGTAATAATAAAGGAAATGATTCATTGAAAAAATTCCCTACGTGTTACTTTTAATTTGTTACATAACGCTTACTTATTGTTCTTCAAAAGAACAGATTTTTGGAGTCAATATAAATGGGGACTATTCAAATAGAAAGGAAAATATATCTATCTGATGTGTACTAAATTTGCTATCTAAAAAAGCTTTTTTTGGGAACATTATATAATTGTGATGAATTAAAATTAAGATAATCACTTAAGTTGGAATTTAAAAAATAATTATGAATAGAAATTTTACGGGGACAAAGTTAAATTTCCATTAACGTTGATATATGTACTCTATTAACTGTTAGCTGCTCTACAGGATATAACTCAGCAAGTTTAAAAACCCGCTTGGAATAAGTTTTTCGTTCGGAAAGAATGAAATATTTACATAAATTACGGCATATCTAAAAGACGGTCGGTCGATTTATATATTCGAACTGAAAAATGCTAGAGGTTCATTTATTTTTACGCCGCCACGGCATTCTAGATTTATCCGGTCCGGGCAACGATCCACTCGACTGTCAACGAATCAGTTCTGGTTTTTACTTATACGAGAGAAAAAACCAAAAAAAGAAAATGTTACATGTATGTTTTGAAAATAATATTACTCAAATCTTTGTTAAAATTTTATGCCTTAAACACAAAACGATTTATTTAATACTAAACTAAAAATCTCTAAAAATAAACTATATACTAATCAAATTCTAAAACTAAATTATGACCTATTTGTATGACAACCGTACCTATTGAAGCGTGTAAAAATCAAGAACCGTGAAGTTAACCAAGTGTTACATTAATAATTTACAAAGTTGACTGAATGGAGTAGCTCCTTTGTCCCGGTTCATGGTTTTCTTATATTTTTCTATTTGAATGTTTCCTTCCATACGTATCCAAAGTCCTACTATTATTTACTCTTTTAACAAGTATTGAGTTACTAATATCTATATTATGGTCATGCTCGAGTACATGTTGGAGAATAAAATATTTCTCCCATTTTTTTAAAGTGCTTTACCAATCTCTTAAAAAAAAACGATCCGCTCTTGATAATCTCTCTTGGGTTGACTTCATCCAATATAATGGAAATTTCGACTGTTTTATGCATATGCGTAAACGTATGTTTAAACGGTCACGAACAAGTCAGAACATCCCAACGTGACATCTCTATAAACAACCATTGTTATTGAATCACTTCAAGAAGGTGTTACAGAAGAGAATTGAGGCAGTGATACGGGCTGAAGAGGCTTATTCTGAATAAATACAAAGTGTTCCATTAGAAAGTTTCTATTTCATTGGCTAGTTGCGCAAACGCAACAACTGTGAGAGGCGCAGGGCGCATGTTGGGGCTAATTTTTATATCAACGGTCATGTAAATAAGCAGAACTGTCGTTACTGGAGTGCAACGAACCCGAAACACAAGCATGAAAAACCCCTACATACGCCTAAGCCACTGTATGAGCTGAAATGTCAGCACGGGGAATAATCGGTCCGTACTTTTTTGAAGACGACAGGAAACGCGCAGTTACCGTAAATTGAGAGCATTCATGTGGAAATGTTGGACAAATTTGGGTACCTGAATTGCAAAACTTTGCTGATTTTAATCAAAGAACATGGTTTTAGCAAGACGGAGCAACGTCATACACTTCCAACGAGGCTAATAAATTAGCCTCGAAGTTGACTTGAGCTCTATGGAGTTTTTCTTTTGGAGTTATCTAAAATCGAAAGTTTACGTCAATAAGCTGGATTCTTTAGTGTAGTTAAAAGAAAATATCCGACACGAAATGGAAGCCATTTCAGAGATTATGTGCAGAGCTGTCCTAAGGATGTTTGCTGTTCGTTTAGATGAGTGCCGTGAGCGGGAAGGTTTACATTTTGGTGACATTATTTTTAAAAAGTAATTTCCTAAAATGTGTATTTCAATTATTAATAAAGGACACCTCTCTTTCATTTTTATCACTATATCAAAAATAAACTTTTTTGGACACATTGTATATTTAGAGGGTTTCCCCTACAGATATGAGACTAGAGTTTTTGTAATTTAAATTTTCAACCGATAAAATTTTGTTTAAAAAATGTATTCGTTTTGTCCTTATTTTGGTGACACGCCCTGTAAATGGCGCGTAATTTAAGAAATACGAAATGGATCAGGTGATTGGCTGAATCTTTGCGTAAGCAGAAGCGCTTTCTTTGAACGACTACCAGCATTAATTTGTTGTATATTCAAGCTTTCATTTCAAAAATAAAAAAATAAAGGTAATGGAAAAGAGAACTAATCGAAGAAAAGAACAGAATTGAATAATCGGCGATGACTATATTGAAGTTGTGATTGAATGTATGTATTTGGAAAGCAAACCAGACGAATCACAGGAGATATTAGAAATAGAATTAAGGGTAACAAAATTCCTTACTCCTTGTAATATGTCCTAAAATCAAAACATTTACATAGGAACGCGACAGTTAAGATTTATAAAACACCCATTTGGTCAGAAGTCACTTATGGCTGCGAAACGTGAACCTTTATAAAGAAAACATGAGAGATGCTTGCAGTATTTGAAAGAAGTATTCCGAAGTTTTGGTACTGTGAATGATAATGGAAATTGGAATATCAACATTATGTGAGGGTTCAGCGACTCAAATGACCGGGATTCACAGGCGGAATACTAAAAATATTTATAGAGGGATGAATAGGAGGTAACAGAAAGAGAGGTAGATCCGATCCAAAATCCGATGACAGGACAATGTAAGAAGAGTTGTTGAAGAGCTACTGCACGGGCAAATGTTGAAGAAGGGCAAGGTTTACTGACGGTCTGTAGCACCACGATAAGAAAGTAAATTAGCACACTTTTTTAGACAAAGAAAAATTACATGGAATCAAGCGATTGTGAAAGCTAGACACAAGAAAGAGTGGAGAGGGTTTGAAACATTAAACCTTCGGTGTGAAACATTAAACTCGAAGATATTTACCATTAACACCACAAGGTTCTCATAAGGAGATGATTCTATTAAAATTCGTTGGTTTAAAACAACTATATTGTTCATTCAGATCCCTCACTCTATATATATATATATATATATATATATATATATATATATATATATATATATATATATATATATATATATATATATATATATATAATATAGAATTCCTTGGACTGCGTCCAATGAGACAACAGTGTTGAGTGTCATCAGATACCCAACTGCTGGGTTCCACCTGCTGGTTCTCATGTGGAAATGTGGAACATACAACAACCTACGTCTCCGCCTAAATGGACATTTTGTTGATTTCTTGACTGGGGACGGGCCCCACCCATCCCTTCCATTGGAGGGCACATGTTTCGTCTCTTGATGTTTAGACTCTTCAGGGCACCGACATATGCCCTCTCTCGTCAAGAATAGTAAGATCCCATCCACAGTCAACAACCCATACTTTTCGCCGACTTCCCGTCGGATGGCGTATATATGCAGTGTTAGAATTCTTTGGACTGCGTCCAATGAGACAACACTACTGAGTGTCATCAGACACCCAACTGCTGATTTCCACAATCTCATGTGGAACACACAGCAACCTGCGTCTCCGCCTAAATGAACATTTTGTTGATTACTTGACTGGGGACAACTGTACTTAATGAAACAAGCAAAAATTATGTTAACTGTAAGTAATAAGTTAACCTTAAGCTGTAACTGTTAAATTAACCAAAACAGCCATCATTTATTCAGTAAAATTAGGGAATTAATAATGAAACGCTTGGTTAACTAACTTCACAGTTCATGATTTTTACCCGCTTCATTAGGTACGGTTGTTATATAAATAGAATATTAGAGTGAATCAGGATTAATCAGACTGAGTCATTAGTTTAATTCAGTTTCAGAATTATAAAGCTGGGTCCACATCAATACAAATTTGCGTCGTGCCGGCTGTATGTTTTGTATGTAGTGTGCCTGCGCGGCAATGTAGGCACTCTAACACACAGTCACACACAAATATTGCCGCTGCACAGCACGCACACGAATCATCTGTTCTCCACCAGATAATTCAAACAAATTGTTTCTGTAAATTCAACACACACGCAAAATTTTATTGATGTGGACCCAGCGAAATAGGTTCGTTCCAACTAGCGTCAGAAACAGTTTCTGACAGTGAGGATGCGGCGCAGTAACGATGGGTGGAACGGTTTTTAGTTACTGCGCCGAATCCTGATTGTCAGAAACTGTTTCTGACGCTAGTTGGAACGAACCTAATTCAATAATCTCCTGATGATGCTAACATGGTTAGTGAAACGAAGAATATCAGCTAAATTAAGTGAGTGAAGTAAAACATTCTGTGTTTTCTGGTAAATCTTTTGGAGTTTAATCAATAAATACAAGGTACTGATATACCTTGGGGTAATTCAAATAAAAACATATACCACCCTGACCTTCGCAATAGTGTAATTGAAATAAAATTAGTTTTTTATTGTGACTGCTTGTGCATTGCAACATACGTCGCCAGAAAATTATAAAAAAAGATGATACCGCCGTGGCAATCTAGATTTATTCCGTCCGTTCAAAATCTGTTTACCGAGTCGGTCTCATTTTTAGCGCGCATATCAGAAAAAAAATAATTCAAAACAAACAAATATCCGAAAAAGATCACTCAAAATAGCTCTCGGCAATAGCTCATTATCTAAAAAGTTTCGGAACACGCACTTATACCAAATGGATTTGTTATGTTGGTTTTCAAAGTCGAGTGGAGTGTGTGTGGACTAGGTTTATTTTCTTTCGTGTTCGGCAAATATACCAGGGACGAATGAAGAAAGATGGAAAAAAATACAGGCAAAGTAACTTTACCAGTCGCTAAACTCACGTCGAGTACATCATTCCTTAAATATATTTTAAATATTTATACAACAAATAGTTGCGAGGGTTTATTATTTTTTCTCGTTCTCTGTTTCAATATTTCTGTCTTTTTCTCGTTCAGTAGTTTATTTTTTATTCATTTATTGAATTTCTGATAATCATAATATATTAATTAGTTTGTTCATAGGCAGAATAATTTTTTATTGTTGCAATATACAGTCATGGTCAAAAGCATTGTGGATTTGTCTATTAATATTTATTGAACACATTGAATAATAAAAAAATATTTCTTAGATTAATTTTATTATTTTTTTGTATACCATAAAGGACAAAAAATAAAGGGTGAAGTGATAAGAATGAGAATAAGGATGAAAAAATAATATAATTATTAATAAAATAAAAGATGAAAGCCTTTATGAACTAGAATTGAATGAGGAGAAAACAAAAATAACACAGGTCTACAAAATTTAACAAAAATGGTGTCGCCGAGACTTAAAAGTAATTTTAAAGTACATATAGTGTCTAGCATCACTCTTATTAACATTAAATTATCAAAAGTATGTACAGTTTTTAATCTACTCACATTGATAATATTTTCTTCCCAGTAGCCATTTAGCTTGTTTATTTTTGTTGTTTGTTTAATTAAAAAAGTTACTAAATAAAACCTTGAAGATGTCATCATTAAAACGATTGTGTTTAAATGATCTGAACACTTTTTATTACGTTTGTTACTACCTAAACAATATCTATACACATCAATAAAGCAAATAGAGTTCCGTTCCATGTCTCATTCAATTCTAGCTCATCACCATTCGTAGCGACCTATTCAGTGATGCGCTGCAAAAAGAAGCAATAAGAACAAGAAGCATGTATGTCCATTACAAGTAATGCTGATTAACAGTTATCTTCAAAACATTCCCACCTGCAGCTTCAACAAAAAAATTACGCACTTGCCGGATATTTCATGTAGATTTCGTAGAGTTTATCACGTCCTTGGATACTTTATTTCAAGAAAACTTTAACTTTGCTTCTTTCTTATAAACAACTCGTTCTTTTTCTGATAATTGCATGAAAAGGTGTAGTGCACAAACTCGTGGCACAACAAGACTTAATCTTAGTTGTTCCATAGTTGTTTTCTTAATCGAGGTGAAACTTTGCGAGGTGCACTTTATGTCAATCAGAAGGTATAGAAAATTCCAGTGTCTTGAAATTTATGCTGGTGAATTTATAATACTATGAACAAAAAGGCGACTTTTGTTTTAAAAATTATTTTAATTTGTTTTTTTTATCAATATGACATATTAAGTTGGTATGACCAATAAGTTGGTATGACTGCCCTTGACATCTGATCGAAGTTTCATATAATTTTACTTGTAAGAAAGTGTTACGGCAATGTAACTGCAGGTAGCAAAAAAAAAATGTTTACATGTGGTACAAGGACTTTAGTAATGGTAGGGAAGCAACTGAAGATGAACCACGCGGACTCACGCGAATCAATCACACATTAATTTGTGTATATTGTGCATTGTTTAAATTGTGTTTTAGAAAACCATTATTTTAATTGTTTAATAGTAGAATCACTGTGCAGTACAAGAGTGAGTACTTAATAAGCTAATATTTGGATGTAGAAAAATGAATAACAGAAAGAAAGCATTTATTTTTGAATATTTCCAATATTGGTATTAAAATTTAATTATATAATGAACTTTTAATTATTCATACCTTAATTAATTTAAAAATCCAAAAAAAACGCAGTTATTCCAAAGTTTCAAGTTTTCACTTCTGTGAAAGTGGGCCTACTTTTTTTTATAGAACGATTTCTCTTTGCCTTCAAAATATCTTCTTATACTTCTACACTGGAGCGAAATTTCTTTCCAGTGAGCATTTTTTTGAGGTCTGAGAATTCAAAAAAAAGTGCAATTCATGCAATTAAGTCATGGTTGCCAACGATTTGTGACACGGTAAATTGTCTTGGGGTGAAACAGCACTTTATTCTGTTTATTTGCAGCCTTTTTTACGATCTCGTCCTTCAAACGCACCAATAACTAACTCTATGTAGATAATCGATGAACAATATCCCATGCGCATCCCAAAATACAGAGGCCATAACCTTGTGTGCCGATGGTTGTATTTTTGGTCGCTTTGGACGATTTTCATCGGCTGCTGTCCACTGAACTGACTGCCGATTTGACTCCGGAGTGTAGGGATGGACCCATGTTTCATCCATTGTCACATACCGCATGAAAAAATCCTTTTTATTTCGCTTAAATAGCTCCAAACATTGATCATAATCATTAATACATTGTTTTTGGTCCGCTGTGAGGAAACGCGGTACGCATTTCGATAGTAATTTACGCATTCCCAAATGTTCATGTAGAATGGGGTTCACGGTCCTGGGCTTTCCTCTGCCACTCGGGTCCAATATACTTAACGATGTCATCAATCCATCGTGCTTTCCACTCCAGGATTGCCTTGGTCCATGTGTCGTCCCATCTCCTCGCTATATGGCCTGCCCATCTCCATTTTAATTGCTTTACTCTTCCAATGATGTCACAGACTTTTGTTTGTTTCCTGATCCATGCGCAGGACTTTCTGTCTCGTCTTGTAATGCCAAGCATACATCTTTCCATTCCCCTCTGTGCCACCCGAAGGTTTTGAATTGATTGCGATGTGAGTGTCCAGGTTTCACTTCCGTATGTCATAACGGGTAGAACGCATTGATCGAAGACTTTTCTTTTCAGGCAAAGTGGGAGTCTTCTCTTAAACACTATGTTGAGCCTACCAAATGCCTTCCAGCCACATTTAACACGCCGTTCCACCTCCTGGGCGGTATTCCCCTGCATTGAAATCCTCTGCCCAAGATATATAAAGCTGTCCACAATCTCCAAATCCCTTCCTAAAACTGAAATTCTTCTGTCCTGAGCGAAGTTATTGAACATAACCTGACTCTTTTTCAGGTTTATTTTCAAGCCAAATAGTTCGCCAGCCCTTTGCAGTTCTTGTATGCGTCTTTGCAGCTCCTCTAGGTCTTGTGAAAAGAGAATAATATCATCTGCAAATCTAAGATGGTTTAAGTTTGCACCATTGATCTTTACACCATCCTGTTCCCAATCCAGTTTACGGAATACTTCTACAAGGCCAGCCGAGAAAAGAATAGGCGATATAGCGTCACCCTGTCGTACACCTCTATATATATCTGATATAAGCTATATCTTGCAGCTTTACTTTACGATTTTGCGAAATAATTTTGTGAATGTGTCTGGTGTAACCACCTCATTTGGACGTCCAGAGCGTTCAGTATCATCGGTGTTTGTATGGCTACATTTGAATTCAGCATACCAATCAATTATGATTAATCTCCCTGGGGAAGTGTTTAAATCCCGGGTAATGTTTATCAAGCCATTGTTTTGGTCCAATGGTATTTTTCTTCATCAAAAAGCAATGCTTAATCAACACACGATATTCTTTTTTCCATTTTGTTTTGAAAATTACAAAAGTAACTTCATATAAAGCACAATAACTGAGAAACTAGTAGATAGATTGTCATGAAATTTTTACACATGATGCTTGAAGGTTGGCATAATCGACCACTGCTAAGAATTTTTCGAACACCATCTATATGTCATACCGGGGACATATTGACCGATGTGTCATACCTTTATAAAATATATAGAAGTTCAAATAAAGAAAATTTAGAAAATTCGGTTTGTTTTTTACTTTTAAAAAATAATTTTTCCTTCACGTATATTAACATCAACTGGTCAAATTGGATGATATCATTCAGCAGAAGTACCTAGAACATTATTATTTAGTAATGGTACTGTGTTCCTATTACGAGAATACTCGACCTCATATATCTTTGATTATTCATCAGGCATTACGTTATCTTGGTGAAAAATTCATATAGTCATATATCAGTATTTTGAAAATAACGTAAAATTTATATCACTGAATTAAATAATTTTCTTTTTTTCATAGTAAATTCGACTAGAATTACATTTTATCATCTGCTAACGTAGAATATCTTCTAGAGCGTGTTCACATTACCTGCATAGGTTTCAAACATTTTTTTTTACCGATTTACAAAATCACATATTATATCTGAAACTAATTATAATGACTTGGAGGGGAGATCACAAAATGCATCCATATATCAATAAATGTAAATTGAATATTTCAGTTATTAAAGTTTTGGAGAGCACTCAGCTTGATATCTGAGCCAACGTAATCCCATCACGCGAGAGAGAAAAAAATGCTATGTTGTCAGATTTACAATTTTCAATAGAAATTTGATCCGTACCGATACGATACGGGCGGTAACATAATAGGTTCATTGTGTGTTATACAGATTTAGCCAGATATTGTAACTAAAACTGAAAATATCGGTATTTGAAGGAGGCTAATCATGAAATTAGAATGCTATTGACACAAAGAGAGAAAATATCGATAGACAAGTTATTTTTCAGTGTATGCAGGGTGTTGCAAAAGAAGGTCTCCCATTTTAAATTAAAATATCGTACAAAGTTTAATTTTTTTTCGTTTCTTCTTCTTCTTTCTGTGGTAGTACATACCATCGGTGAGCTTTGACCTCCTTCAATTTTCGCCTCTAACCGGATCAATCCCCAACAGCCCCATTCCAATTTTTAATGTACATTAGTTCTTCAGCATCTCTTCTTACAATGTCCTACCAACGTGTCTTTGGTTTACCCGTCTATCTGTTATCTCCTATTCATCTATCCACGATTCTCCTTGGTATTCGGTTTTTCGGTAAATGCGTTTAAAAAATGTTGTAACAATTGGATTATTCGTTGGCATGTGTATTATTTCGGAAGGGGCCTACTTTGAAGGAGATACAATACATTTGAATAAATAATAAACATTTTTTGTTTTCTTGACCAATTCCCGGTACTTTTTTGACAGAATGTAAGTCGAAACACACCATGAAGTACCCAGACCTGTCATCTGCAAAAAGACCAATCCTACATAGTGCAGAATGACACAGGCAATTCATCCATTTGAAACTCCATATATGAAGCTGCTGCTGGTCAAGACAATAACTTAGAGATAAAGTGCGATCCAACTTATGAACCAAGTAGTTCAAAAGAACCACACTTATTGACACAAGGTGATCTAAATGATTTGGTACGTAATTTACATTTATTTAAAAAACAGGCTGAGCTTTTGGAGTAAACGGAGATTTAGAGTAAACGGCTGGAATCTACTTTCTCCCAGTATAAAAATTTCCTATTTTCGCTACTGCGACGAATTGAAACCTTATTTTTCTCAAGCAGATGATTTGATCTATTGCAATGATATTCATGCACTAATGAATCTGTTAAATTTTGATTACGATTCAAGTTACTGACGATTGAAATGACAAATATGTCATTTGTTGACTGTAGCGCATGATATTAACTGTTCCACCTGGTTTCAGAATCTCATAGTACATGACACCCTTCTTCTGATCTCACCAAAAGCACAGCATTGCCTTCTTTCCAGAACAATGCGGTCTTGCTGTAAATATTGATGGTTGTCCTGGATCAACCCGGGATTTTCAGCATCTTTGGTTCTCGAAATATATCTATTTTTCGTTTGGAGTCACGATCCGATATAAAAAAGTCTTACTTTCCTGCCGAGAAAACTTCGCATATCGTTTTTCGCTTTTCTATCTGTCTGTCGTTCAGCTGATGTGGTACACATTTTCCTGCCTTCTGGATCTTTCTCACGGCATGCAGACGATCACAAATGGTTCGGCGACCAACATTTAAATTCTCTGCCACAAGTTTGAATATCGTCTTCTTCCAACAATGCTTGTAATTGGCCATCTTCAATTTTTTTCGATTGATTTCGGCGTTCTTTGTATTTCAAGTCGAAATCACCATTTTTGAATCGTTTAAACCAACGTCCACAAGCGTCTTGCGTTGCGACATCGGCGCCGTAAGTTTCCACAAGTATATAACGGTTTTCACTCGCGTTTTCCTTCGATTGAACAAGAAAAGCAGTACGTGCCGCAAATGCTCTTTATTTGGCTCGAAACTCGACATGTTTACCACACGAAAAAAATATGATGCTAAATCGACATCGTTTAAATACCAATGACGTTTTAAAAGATTCGGTCGTAGCAACAAAGTGACATGAGAGATTAGACTGTGAACCGACCATTGTTCCAGCGCCATCTTTTAAAAGAATTAAGAATTATTAACCGCCACACCTGGTAAACTAAAAATTACCGGATTATTACTTTCAGTTATGATTGTGCGTCATTTTAAAGTTCTGACATTCTTATTGGTCAACCTAGGAAGATTTAACGCTCAAAATAATGCTGTAAAATGTAAAATAATTTTCTTTTACTCTATATTCTCTCCACCTAATATTAATATTAAAATAATTTTCTTAAAACATGTTAAATACAGTAAATTTAAAACGGTCTATTTGCGGGCAACAACGCTAAATAAACAGGCGCCTTTATTACTTTAATAAATCATATTGTTTCGATTTTTTTCCTTCATAAGCTATACAACATTAATAATAATTTATTATGTACAACTTCGGTTTGTATATTTTTCAAGAATATTTATAACTTTTATTTGAATCGTATAAAATACTAATCTAAATATTACATGTAATTATTGAAAACGGTTGTTGAAATATAGGTTAATCTATCCAAATTCGGCCATACATTTGATATAATAATTTGATAGTTGACATTTATGTCTTGAAAATATGATAATAGAAATGTGAACACAATGAATCAATTACAAAATTTTATTCATATTTTGTATACAGAACGAATACAAATTTTTACAATTTACTATGACCCTCATTTCTTTACTTGGAGTTACTTACAGTGAGAGTTTACAGTAATAAATATCACTCTTCAGATCATCTAAAAGACAATATTTCGTGAGAAATAGGACATTGCATGTCCTCATTCATAAGAAAAGAGATACATTGAAATGCGAGAACTATCGGGGTATATCATTGCTTTGCACAACTTATAAAATTCTAACAAACATAGCAAGACAGAGGATTGTGCCATATATCAAATAAGGAATGGAGGAATAACTGACAGGATTTAGAAGAGACTGCTCAACAATAGGTCAATTGTTTATAATCCGTCAAATAATGTAGGAAACAACCGAATTTGATAGTTATTTATTTCAGATATTCATAGATTTTATATAGGCGTACGACCGCGTACAGAGAACAGTAGTATATGAGGTCATATCATTAGCGAAACAGACATAGACGTAAGAGGAACAACGATAAACAAAACAAAAGTGATGGAAAAAATAATCAGTCCACGAAGAGAATAGAAATAGATAAGCGGCGATGACAATATTGAAGTTTTGAAGGAATTTACGTATCTGGGAAGCAAACTTGATGAAAACAAGAACATCACAGGAGATATCAGAAATCGTATTGTGAAGAGTAACAAAGTTATTTATTCCCATGCATTCTGTCCGTCTAAATCTAAACTTATTCAAAGGAACACGAGAGTTAGGTAATGATAGAATACTTAGACTAGTACTTACTTATGGACTAGACCAGACATGGTCAGATCAGACGTCCAAAGAAAACAGAAGAGATGTTCGCAGTATTTGAAAGAAGCGTTACTCAGAAAAATTTTTGGTACTGTGAATGATAATGGAATTTGGAGGACCAAGTATAACTTGGAACTTAAATAATTGTACAAATATCGGGATATTGTAAATTATGGGAGAGTTCAGAGACTCAGATGGGGGGAGACGTGGCAAGAATGCCGGAAAACCCAATATCAAGGAAAATGGCAATGTGCAATCGAAGAAGAGAAGCTGAAGAAGTACTGTACATCAAAAATTGGCAAGGGGCTGCTGGAGATCGATTTGGTTGCTGTCGAAGGTTGAAGGAGGTCAAAGCTCGTTGACTGGCTGTAGCGCCACAGGAAGAAGAAAAACTATAACGAAGGTGATGGAATATGTTGTAAAAAGAGTATTAATTTGTGAAATCAATATGTTACGTTTCGGAATTAAGAAATTGTAACCATTTTGTATTCGTTTTTCCATAAACAAATGTCAAAAAAAAGGCCGAGAATTAAGTTAACGACCTAATAGTATATTAGTAACATTTGATATTCAACCTTATTTGATAGTGCGGTAAGCTGTAACCCATTATTACCGATTTTCCATCATGTTTTAAGTCTACTCTTTAAAATTAAGGCGACATACATGAATGACTGAAATAAGTAGTTCAAATCGGCAATTTATGTAAATTTTCCAAAACGTATTAGAAACGCCCGTCAATCTGACAACATAGCTAAATCCATTGGCCTGAACTAAAGCCGTAATGACCGCCTATCTGGGGTCCGTGACGGACTGTAGACGACGTCATACCCATCACCCCGGCGATGATATTTTCTAAGAACTTTCCTGGGCGAATCGAATGCGGCAACAGAAAGAGAGAGAGGGTGAGCCAGCCCATTATTAGAGGGGCCTTGGGCCCCCAAAGCCCGAACGGCACCTGTGCACGGCTAATTACAAGGCGGCGGGCATCACAAAGGCGCCTCGGCATGCTTGATTATGTCCAGTTTTACCTACCTACTCGATGGGCCCAGTGGCGGTACCTAAATGGGGTCGTTCATGCGTGTACTTCGATACCATTTTGGTTATGACTATGATGATTCGATTGAATTCTATTGAAAACCTTTTCTAAGAATTCTACTGCGACATGTTGGTTTAACAGAAAAATAAAATTTTACATAGGTACATATAATAATGTGTGCTGTTCTTGGGGAAATACTATAACTTAGCAGGTCTATCAAATTGAGTGGTTTTTTAATTCATGAATAAAACACAGATGCCGCTGTGAATTTGTTTAGATCTAGTCTTAAGAAGTGTAATATAATATATGACATTTATAAAAATGAAATCGTATACAATACAACAACGCGTTAAAAGTGTTGAATTATTATACGGAAAGAGGCGTTGAAAAATGCTTTTAGAAACTTTCACGATATTTACGGTTAAATACATGATACTTCGGTGGAAGATAAAATAAGAGCAACATATAGTCGCAGTGGTCGTTAACAAGAGCATATTGATTTGGTACTCAGTGAATTTGGACTCAGTGAATCCACAACTTGGCGTATTTTACCAAAGAATTTAGCTCATTCGGCATATAATGTTGAAACAATACAAGAATAAAAGCCACTGTATGATTCAAAACGTCGTGCATTTGTGAATTCGATCAAAGAACATATTATTTTTCTCAAAAAATCATCTTTTCAGATGAAGCACATTTTGAAATTGGTTGAAAATGTTAATAAAGAAAATTGCCGCATGAGGGGTGAGAACCCACGATTGGTTCATGTGAAACCTTTACATCCTAAACGAGTCACTGTTTGGTGTACATTATGGCCAGGCGGTATTTCTTCCAGAATGCTGCTGTTGAAGCTGTAACTGTGAATGGTGTTCGATACCGTGAGATGATAACTAAATTCTTGCGGGCTGAATTGAATAATATTGATCTGGAGGATATATAGTTTCAATAGGATGGCGCTACACCTCACTAATGAAACAATTGATTTATTAAGAGAACAATTTCCTGGACGAGTCATTGCAAGAAACGGTGATGTTAATTGGTCACCAAGATTCATGTGATTCGACATCGTTGGACTATTTTCTTTGCGGTTACGAGAAAAGCCTGGTCTATAAGAACAATCCACAATCGATTCCTGAACTAAAGGATGAAATAATTCGAGTCATTGGTGAGATAGAGCCACGGTTATGCCAAAATGTCATCCAACATTTTGACAAAAGAGTGGACGTTTGTGGAGCTGCAAGAGGTGGTCATTTTGGCAGATATTGTCTCTCGGATTTAAATGTCATACATCATGCTTCAATTATCAAAAATTTGAAATCAGCGCCAATTCGGTTTTATTCAAGAATTTAAAAAACTACTTAATTTGCAAGACCCTTTATAACAAGTATATACAATTGTACAGTATATACATTGATTCAGGAAGAACATTGTGACCTTTAGTATCGAGAACATGTCAACCTCAACTTCAAGAGCCTCCATTACAACTAGGACTGTTTTAACAATGGAAATATCTATCCTATATCAGGGATTCTCAGACGAGAGACAACAGTGATGAAAATGCTAAATGGGCCTGATTTACAAAAAATATTCGCATATAAACTAAGTAAAGAGTTGTCCAATAAGAGTGTCAGAACTTTAAAATGATATTATTGATTGATTTGTCCGTTACTTTGTGATAGTTCATTTTAAAAAAAATGAGAATGTATAGTCGTTTTACGAAACTATAGTCACACAAATTGTGTTTAAAAATAAAAGTGCTAGATAACAAAGTAAAAAATTGTTTTATTCCTTTTTAAAATGATAATTATAAGTGATAATCCGGTATTTTTATTCTATCTTGAAGAATTGCCATAATGTTTTGAAAATAGTGTTCTAATTTTCGATTACTGTTTCACACATATGATGTCCTGAATGTATCGTTTAAGGTCAAGAATTATTCAAGATTTATTTCTGTAAACCAGAAATTTAACATAACCCCATACAAATATTCTAAGGGCGTGAGATCGCATTATCTTGGTGGTCAGTTGACATTACTATTTCGCGAAATAATGCATTCAGGAAACTTTTCTTGCAATAAATCGAATGTCTGGCGAGATGTGTGATAAGTCGCACTGTCTTGTTGAAAGAAAACATTGTTTACATCCACATTTATCAATTCAGACCAAATATATTATCTTAGCATATTCCTATAGCTTTCACTATTAACATTAACACGATTTCTATCAGTTAAGAAAAAAATATGGTCCTATCACCCCTTCAGCACAAAAACTGTACCAAACCATGACTTTCTGAGGATGAAGAGGTAACTCCCCAATCACTTGATGATTTTCATCTGCCCAAATCCTGCAGTTATATTTATTCACAAACCCATTAAGCCAGAAGTATGCTCTGTTGGAAAAAATTGTTTTTCCCCCAAAATGGAAGTCATCTTTATTCTATGCGCTGTTGAATCGTGCATCTTTCCAAGGTGCAGTAACACCACCTACTGAATACAGAAGTCTATGAGTGATATTTACATTTGCCGGCGGTAGTACGTAACAAAGTTCTGACACTCTTATTGGAAAACACTTTATAACAATAACATACTATTCAAACAGCCTTGATTCGTTATTGTCATTTAAGGGTGTATCGGAGGTACAATTGGAGGGAAAAGTACTGAAAATAAATATTAGTAAAACTATGCAAAATTGGTTCTAAACAGTTTAAGTTGCATAATGTGAAAGTTTGGAACGCTTGACAGCTTTTCTTTGTATATTTGTAACGTGTTCAACTGATTATATTAGTGAATCTCCGTAAGATCACGTATAAAATTACGATAATCTTAAATTGCAATAACTTTTGAACGGCTAAGTCAATCGAATTGAAATTTTCATAGTGGATTAAGGATTGAGTAAAGAATATTCTGCCTTTGTAAACGTTATGTAGCATTTTGTTATATACCTCCAATACATCCTTAAAGTTTTATCATAAAAAAATAAAAAATTAAATATTTATTATTAATAATTATCAAAAATAAATAATATTTAGTGGTTTCAATTAATATTTAAGTATTATTAAAAATTCCATGTTCGTAATTCTATAGATTTAAATAAAAAATGTTTTTGCTGAAAAGTTAAAATCAAGGCATATTCACTACCAAAAATTTTTTCATTTTATTTGTTATTATTAATTTAATTCTAGATTATAGGAGAAATTTGCTCTTTCCTTGTTAATTATACATTATTTTCTAGCATTATCTTTATTAATTTTTCCTTTTCTATGTTTTGTAAAGCAAAGATATTCACAAATTTATGATTTTCAGTACTTTTGGCTGTGATTGTGCCTCCAATATATCCTTAAATGCTGTCATGAAAAAACGTGTTCACATACTGACATACTATAGCTGAAACCCTAAAGTTTTTAAAAATAAGATAAATACATTTTAAAATGATTTCTGATTCCATTTTATCTTTAATAAATTAATTTTGATTCGGAAGAGTTAGATACTTGCATAAGATAATTTTCGATTTTAATTCGGAAAATGAGTGTCGAGACGTTTTGGATTTGGTAACCCTTTCTTAATAGTTAATTTCAATTAATCTTTTTTTTTAATTAATTCATTTAATCATAAAATAAATTTAAGTGGGTTACTTAAATATTTAGGACTTTAATTTATGCTTTTTTTAAATCTTGAATTTATACATTTGAATTTCTGATCGATAGAATTCCATTTTGCTACGACTTTCACTTCATAAACTTATTTCGCACTGTGCCGTACACGTGTATTTACTATGCAGACCCAATTTGATTCCATCACTACCACTTGCCGGCGGCGTTAAAGGCAGTACTCGCCGAACAAACAGTTTTATAACTGTCCGGCGTTCTATCTAACGCAGCAATCAAAAATAAAACCAAGACAATTGGCGGTTCTTATCTTTTAAAACATTGTTTTTAATCACAGCCTATTCTATAAGCTATAACTTTGTTTTCTATTATATATGATATGTACTACATGCAATGCAATTTTAATTTTTTAACTATTTAGTACCCCCAGGAAAATATTTATTTCAAAAAATACAGTGGGTGAGCGATAAGTAACTGACCGGTTTAAATCACCCGCTATTTTTGATCCAGTTGTTTTTCGAAGTTACCCTTAGTTAATTTGACAGAGCATGTGCGATCTCTTAATCAGGGAGTGTTGTACAGTTCTATGTGTTTTTTTTTTAATTTTAGACTAGTTCACAAGTTTAGTCGAAATGATTTATATTAATGTAACTTTCGTATTCGAATTTTATTATAACAATTATAAAGTGCACACTTATAAAGCAAAGAGAATTGATTCCTTATAAATTGAAAGAAATTTTTTTAAGAACTATAGCTTGAAATACGTGAAGAAACTTATATCTGCATTCAGAGGACTTATGTCTGTCGTCATATTCTGAAGAGAACTACTTTCTTTCAATAAAGCAATGATGAAAAAATTACTTATATTTCAATAATAAAATATTACTTATTGTATTATCATTGAAATGTAATAATTTTGTTACAATCAATGTTATACGAAGGTTGCTATTTATGTATTTGGAATCAATATAAATAAAAATGTAAAAGTTCGTTTGTTCAGAATCTTAAATCTCCGAAAGTTCTTCACCGATTGCTTTGAAATTTTGACAGAACGTTGCATTCGACTTCTCTTCGACTTCTTCAGCCAGGTTTTTTAGTTAGCCCGGAGGCTCCTACTAGTGTCTAATAAGATTACGACCCTAAGATGGGCACTTTTTATATTTTTGGGGGTCTCTAGCTGACCCGTTGCATTCATGTTGCATTCGAATACGCACGTGTTTTTATATACCTATTTCATAGATGTCACAAAAAAAACACAAATGTTTTAACAGCGCCATCTGTTGGACATAAAAGCAACACACGCTATACTAAATATTTTACGCCAATGGGAGCGCCATTTGTTCAACGTAACAGCAACAATACTAAACATTGGTCGTGCCGGACAGCGTACTTCTTGACAGCTACTGTCACTTAGCATTTTCATGTTTCCGTTGCATTGTTAAACTGAAAAATTAAACTCAAAAATTTCTATTTATTTTCATTTTGATTTAATTATTTAACCGGACTGGCCACAGTAACGTGTCGCCGGGATAGCTAGTAATAAATAAAAACAAATATTTGTCACTGAAAATGGTTTTATTTCTCAAAATATTCTTCGCGATGCATACGTTAGAACCAATTTTCATACTATTTTTTCCATTCCGATTGAGGTATCTCCTAAATATGTATTTTGAAGGCATCAACCGTTTCTTCTGGCATCGAAAATCGGTGAACACGTAGTTTATTCAACTATTAAAAACTCTGCTGTTGGTTTTAAATAGTGGAAGGAAGGTTTCTAAAATATTCCAAGTATTTTTTTTTATACAAAGGTTAATTATTAGAATATATAAACTATAAAAACAGAGAGAATAAATGAATAAATGCCTCTGTATCTGGTTTTTTAAATTTCAAAAGGTTTAATACAAATTATATGTCACATCTCTCAACAGGTGTAGTCATAAAACGCTTTGACACTTCATCGTTATTTTTTCGACAGTGCTCATTATAAAACATAAACAATACACCATGAAAGAGAAACAATACACCATATTGAGAAGTAATGTGTGAAAACGGTTGATATTTATTATACGAATAGAAGCTTTGGTTTATGTTACGATTAAATTGATAATAAAAGGTAGGATGTCAAAATTTATTTTTATCTTCATTTATTCATAATGCAAAAATGCCGAGATGATTAGCTCTTCAAAATTTTCTGGATCTTTCTTCTCATACGACGAATACACAATATTTTTGGTAAATTTGCTACCTAGCCATCTTGCAACCAACGCAATGAGTTTTGACATTTTCTGAAAAATTAATAGTACTTAAGTTTGGAGCTGTTATAGAGTACTCTGTTTTAATGGGGTTTAACTCCAACGGACATATAAAATGAGTTATATTCCCCTATAAATAATTATTTAACTTCATTTTCTACAATAAAAAAAATGGACTACCGAATTTAAACATGACGGTACATCCATTGAATATGATGCTACTTTTGTTAACAGTAGACCCAAGACTACTTCCCAAGAGTGTATGAAACGAAAATAAAGTCGAACGCACCCGCCTGAAATTTTGCCATTTTCCCATTTACGGAATAATACTTGACAAATCAGGAGGGTTGCTATTTATGTATCTGGAATAATAAAGATAAACAAATATTTATCATTGAAAATGTTTATTGTTTTTCAAAATATTCTCCGCGATGATCGATACACTTTTGCATATGTCTGAACCAATTTTCATAGCACTTTTTCCATTCCAATTGAGGTATCTCCAAAACATGCATTTTGAACGCATCAATGGAAATCGTCGAAAATCGATGACCACGTAGTTTATTGTTCACGGACAGGAACAAAAATAAATCATTCAGTGCCAAATTAGGACTATACGGAGGATGACCCATCAATTCGATGTTTTGACCGGTCAAATATTGAGTTGTTCGGACCGATCTGTGAGAGCTCGCGTTGCCATAGTGAAGAATGATCCTGCGTCGCTGGTTATTTTTTCTTATTTCTTCAAAGACTTCTGGCAAACAAATGGTAGTATACCATTCAGAATTGATCATTTATCCCAAAAAAAAAAACAGATGACCAGTTGCTTCGAAGTGATTTTTGGGCGAATAACATTTATCGAGTTTGGCTCATTTTGAAAGACCCATACAGTCGACTGATGTTTACTTTCGGACTCATACGCATAGTGCCAAGATTCGTCACCTGTGTAGAAGTCGGCTTTTGGTCGGTCACATGGCTTTTGGCGCACCACGATTGTATTTTTTGAGCATTTCTTTGCAACAACTGACACAAGCCTTTTTTAAGCGATTGTGAAATTATGCGGAATCCGACGGGCACAAATCCTTTTCACGGCTAATTGTGCATGTAAAAATCTGGTGTATGCCTGTCATACTAATGACTAGGGATATCTCAATCTCACGGTATGTCACATATCAATCTTGCTTTAGTTTGCGCACATTATCGATGTTTTCTGGCACAACAATCGATTTTGGATGACCTTCTTTAAATTCGCCCGTGAGCATACGATGACTACGATTGAATTCACTAAATCAGTGATATACAGTGGTTTTAGATGGTGGTTTATCGCCAAAAGTTGAAGTGAGTTGATTGATGTACTGTTGCTGAGATAATCCGTACGAAACTCGTAGTAAATCATTACAGGAAAATTCTCACAAATTAATACCATTTTTTAACTGAGATGAAATTTTCAAGTCACTAAACAACACAAATAGCGTCCATATGACAAAGCGTTCTGAGTACGTATACAGTCAACAATGTCATACTTTAGGATGTATATGTCAGATGGCGCCTAGTAACACCATTGTTGTCAATTCCGGTTACATAAATGTGTCAGGCCGAAACTTCTCAAAAAATCCTCGTAGCAGGGTGTTTGCAATTAGTTAGTATAAAGCAAATTGTATAGATTTAATAGCATTGTTTATAAATATTTGTACCTCTCAATAAATATGAAAATATTGGTTAAAGTCATCGATTTTGAAAACCTGCGTTTGGGTTAACGAAAATAAGTATATCGTCATCAGAGGACGATGCCGAAAATGTCCAACAGATTCATAAAAGTGGTAGTAAAGGTCAGTTGTATTGGTTTTTAATTTTTGATGTAACTGCCTTGTTATTTTGTGATAGTACATTGCTATATAATGATAACAGGGGCAATTTGTTGTTTATTATTAAAAATGGTGTGAAAGCAAAGAAGGCAAATAAATGGTGTAATTGTAACTGTCTCGTATAAATGTTACATCTTCAAAGCGAATATAAACTATTAATTAGAAGCGTTTTAAATACAATCAAAGAAATGAAATCTTGGGCTGAAATCGCAAGCCCAACAATTTGTGCTCAATGTTTATGAATATTTTGCAATAGAAAAAATAAATGAGGGACCTTTAGAGCCTCTTTCTCCTCAGCAGCATTAAAAATATCAAGGAAAACTGTGAATTGTATTAAGAAAATAAAATAACATAATCCAGTTATTTATTTTTTTTTTCTGGTACAACAGACCTCGTGCAAAGACCAAAACAACAGACTTACCCGAAGGAAGTAAAAGAGAAGTTTGAAATAGCTTGTACAATATGTTTATATAATTATATGATACGTTTGTAATAAATGTGTGATATGTTTGTAATACATTTGTAATGCAACTGTTTAAAGATCCGAATATTCCTACAGTATCAACAACCGTGTTTATAGAGTAAATAAAATAATGATTTTTACCAATACCAAAATAATTTCATTCATTGTTTTGACCAATAACAAAACAATTTCATTCATTGGCTATTTCTTTAAAATTTCGTGGTAACTTGAAATTGTCCGAACAATTTTAACCTACAAAAATTTTCGTTCGATCTATGACATAAAACTTTACACTTTCATGACGCACATCGAAATTTTACGTTAAAATATGGATTTATAACAGGACTTTTTATAATTTCATGTTTTAAATATATACAAATACATGTGAGTTTAAATAATTTTTGATTTGATTCATATGGATAAAAATTAATGACACACAGGAAATGTTTCGGCGGTACAACTGTATAGATATTTATTTAAATTGAGAATTTTTGAAGATACCCTCGTAAAAACAAAATGTATTAGTAGCATCTTGCCTCATAAATTACCGAAAATACAAGCTTAACTTAAATCAGTTTTTCGATTGTGTGTCTGTTCGTAGAAACAGGGAAAATAACACTGGATAGGTTTTATTTTTGAATTCACAGTTTAGACGGTCCCATAAATTAAAAATAAATATTAAATTTCGCACCTCCACTCAAAGTAAACAGAAAGGCCGCGCTAAAACTGACGGATCTCCGTGAAAACACCGCCAAGCATTTATTTTTACGAGTTTGTGGTGCGATTGTGTGGCCGAACTTTTTTTTTGGCACTAAATTTTTGTTACTTTAACATACCGACACTCCAGAACCATCTCTGTTTATTATCTATGTTGACACAACGACAACCCTGATTTGTTCAGGAAGATTTAAAGAAAACCGAGAACATATCTGGAGTTATACGGCTTGGTTACCTTGGGGCTTGATTCCGAGCATTGTACTATCTTATATCACCTTTTTTATATCCAGAAGTTAATTAAAAGGAGGAAGAATATAGATAATCTAAAATATATAACATTCTGTTAGCAGTTAGTTTTGGTATTTACTCTCTAAGGTTTAGTAATAAAGAAGGCCCTTTCCTGCATTTTCAATATTATGAATATTTTGAACATAAATGATAAATTTAGCACATAATATAAGTAATAACACATACATATTTGATATAATCATAATATATCAAAACTACTTATTTCCTGTAGTATGTCCTAAAGATCTATACTTATACAAAGGAACACGTATGGCACAAAGAAAACAGAACAGATGCTTGCAGTATTTGAAAGATTATTATTCAGAAGAATTTTTGGTGCTGTGAATGATAAAGAAATTTGGAGAATCAAATATAGCTTCGACTTTAGGCAATGATATAAAGATCTGGATATGGTAGATCATGTGAGAGTTTAGATGGGCGGCACACTTGGCGACATTACCAGAAAGCCGAAAACCAAGGAAAATCATAAAGGGATGAATAGGGGTAACAAAAAGAGATGGTAGAACGATGTAAGAAATCTGCACTGCATATCAAAAACTGCCATGAGGCTGGAGATCGATTCGATTGGTGGCCAAGATTGAAGGAGCACAATAAAGAAAGAAGAAGCAAATCATCATATGCGGCCATTTTGAGTAAAAAAGGGTCAAGTCTGATATATTGAAAATTATTTCCCTTTCTTTCTTTATTGTTTACCATCTTTATACACTTCGGATTTTGTTTCGAAAACTATTTTTGTCTGTTTATTCGGGATCATTCTATTAAAATTAATTTAAATGACCTTTCTATTTACTCACAATTGGTTCTTGGTCATTTCCCTTAGTGTATTATTAGTTATTTTATCCAGTTTTGCCTTTCCAACTCTTATTCTTAGATGTCACATTTCCATTCCACCTATCTTGCCCAAGTGTTTCTACTGTATTATCCAATTTCTATATGGATATAGTAGTGTTGGGATGGTTAGTACGTTATATATTCTTACTGTTGTTTTTGTATCAGTTCCTTTGCCCCTAGTAGTCTATTTAGCGAATAATACAGATGGGTTAATTTTCTTGTACTGTTCGCTAATTCCAAATCTATTTTCCCATCATATAAGAATTCACAGCTTATTACTACTTCTAAATTTGTATCCATTATTTTTGTTCACATTTTATTCTTGTTGCTTCACGTTGCTTCTCATTTATCACCATTATTTTACTTTTTTGTATTATACTTATTTGTATGTATATCAATTTTCATTAGTTTAATTTGGTCCGTCCATATGTACATTCATATCTGCATCGTTTTAACTGTTTGATATCTTATTGTAGTAGTCTGATGTCGCTTCGCTCTTTTCCCAGAATTTTTAATCAGTTTATTCATTACCATCATATATATATATATATATATATATATATATATATATATATATATATATATATATATATATATATATATATATATATATATATATATATATATATGTATGTATATATATATATATATATATATATATATATATATATATATATATATATATATATATACATATATATATATACATATATATATATATATATATATATATATATATATATATATATATATATATATATATATATATATATATATATATATATATATATATATATATATATATGTTACATCTAATATTTTCACGGATGGTAGATAATGTTTCTAAATCATTCCGGGTGTCGATTCGTTGATTCTGTGAATTATCACGACGACCAAAATCGCATTTGCCATTTTCAAGTGTTGTCCGTTTCGGCTGAAGACTCCAACAGACCAGTCCACCAGTCCAGTTGGACACTTCAGCCGAAGTGGACAACACTTGAAAATGGCAAATGCGATTTTGGCGAAACGTTGTGACACTGTGTCAACACCCGGAATGATTTAGAAACATATATATATATATATATATATATATATATATATATATATATATATATATATATATATATATATATATATATATATATATATGTATATATATATATATATATGTATATATATATATATATATATATATATATATATATATATATATATATATATATATATATATATATTTAAAACTAACTTCTTCTCTAAAAACGTTTAAGAATGAAAAAACACATTTTATGAATGTATTTCCAGATAAAATAACATAACATTGTTCATTAATAAAAAATAAAAATGTAGTTTTAGATTAATTTTCCAATTATTTTATAAATAGATTATATCATACTGCAACATTTCATTTTATTATACCTGATGAAAGATAAGAAAAATTAAATAAAAAGGTTTAACCAAGGCATTTAATAATCTAACAGTACGCTACTGAAGCATCAAACAAAAACCCGAACCAGAGGATTCTCGATTTGATGGGGCCGGCAACGAAGCAGGCCGTGGCGGCGACGACGAAAGAGGAAGGGAGAGAGAGAGAGAGAGAGAGAGAGAGAGAGCTCGAACGAAAAACTATAATTCGAAATTTGTCCCGGTACCATTGCGACGAATTTTAAAGAATGCCCGGGCAAAAAGCGCCTGAAACTTGAAAAACGACTGATGGTAGTTCGGCGGACCGGGGAGAAAAAAGAAACGGACCGTCGAATTACCGAAATGTATCGAGAAGAGGAGAGTTGGGATCTTTTTTTGTTGAAAAGCCACAATTAGCCCAGGCGTGACGCAAAACAAAAGGGAAATAATAAAAAAAAAGAGGAAAAAAGTGAAGCGGCAATACAGACGTGTTCGTCCGAATCACGGTCAACTGGATTTGTCTTTTATCGGAATTCAATTCAATTTCAAAGAGATTTCAGAAAAAAAGAATATTTTAGGTTGTTATGTAATACTAGTATAGATATTACCAGCGATCTGACACTCAATGTTTACAATATTTTTTTAGTACCAACTTGAAAAGAATAACTACATTAAATGTCCTAAAAGTAGGGTAGTATTTTAATTTTTTCGCCACAATTTGGTGTTTTCAATATTCGAGGCGCACTCTACACATAAATTCATCAAACAAACAACCCAATTTCCACTTATTTTATATTCGCATTCGCAAAAACTAAACAAAACCAATTAGATCAATTCTTCTATTGGACCTTTGGTGTGAAACGCTAAATTTTAAGAGATTTACCACTACACACCAAATCACTTTTTTGAACTTATCGATGCATGTTTCGTTAACCATGTTAGCATCATCAGGAGATGATTTAATCTAATTCTAAAACTAAACTATGTTCTATTTCTATGAAAACATTATCCAATGAAGCGTGTTAAAATCATGAACCGTGAAGTTTATCCGAACCGAAATTAGTTGTCAAGACCGTGATTGAAGGTATATTGAGCAAACAAAAAGATCCATATTGACAAGATATAAAGAACATATTGCCCACATTAGATATGGGAAAAATGAAAAATCTTGTGTTGCCCAATATGCAATCGAACATGACCACAGTATAGATATTAGACTAATTAAAAGTGTTAATAATAATAATAGGGCTTTGGCTGCATATGAAAGCATGCAAATAGAAAAATGCAAGAAAATCATGAATCGAGATAAAGGACCTATTCCGTTTAGTCAACTTTTTCAATTATTAATGTAAGGCTTAGTAAACTTCACGGTTTTTACACGCTTGGTTGGGTAGTGTTTTCATATAAATAGAACATAGTTTAGTTTTAGAATTAGATTAAATCATCTCCTGATGATGCTAACATGGTTAGCAAAACATGCGTCGAGAAGTTCAAAAAAAAGTGATTTGGTTGTTACCAACTTGAAAAGAATAACTACATTAAATGTCCTAAAAGTAGGGTAGTATTTTAATTTTTTCGCCACAATTTGGTGTTTTCAATATTCGAGGCGCACTCTACACATAAATTCATCAAACAAACAACCCAATTTCCACTTATTTTATATTCGCATTCGCAAAAACTAAACAAAACCAATTAGATCAATTCTTCTATTGGACCTTTGGTGTGAAACGCTAAATTTTAAGAGATTTACCACTACACACCAAATCACTTTTTTGAACTTATCGATGCATGTTTCGTTAACCATGTTAGCATCATCAGGAGATGATTTAATCTAATTCTAAAACTAAACTATGTTCTATTTCTATGAAAACATTATCCAATGAAGCGTGTTAAAATCATGAACCGTGAAGTTTACTAAGCCTTACATTAATAATTGAAAAAGTTGACTTAACCGAATAGGTCCTTTATCTCGGTTCATGATTTTCTTACATTTTTCTATTTGAATGCTTTCATATGCATCCAAAGCCCTATCATTATTAACACTTTTAATTAGTCTTAAATTACTAATATCTATACTGTGGTTATGTTCGACTGCATGTTGGGCAACACAAGATTTTTCATTTCTCCCATATCTAATGTGGGCAATATGTTCTTTATATCTTGTCAATATGGATCTTTTTGTTTGCCTAATATACCTTCGATCACAGTATATATATATATATATATATATATATATATATATATATATATATATATATATATATATATATATATATATATATATATAAAATATTTAAGTTTTCATTTTTCGAATCGAAAATGGCAAAAATGGCATATCTCAACCATATCTTCGGAAAGTAAACGAATTCATCTTTTGCCTCGGTTTCAAATTTACTCATGAATAAGTTGGCTAAGAACGGCATCCCGTAGTGCTTTAGAGGATATGGTAGTCAGTATTGAAACTGGTATTAAACACTTACCGGAGTCTTCCAAAGTTTTCGTCAGAGAGTCATGTAAAAGCAAAATTGTAAAAAATATATCAAATAAAAGTTAAAATATGCTAAATATTTTTAAGATTGTCAAGTGCCTGCCAGAGAATGATTGTTTTTATTTAAAAGCTGATAAGGGAAATAAGGTTGTAGTAATGGACAAATCTGATTACTTTGAACGCGTTGAAAAATTAATTCAAGACGGTCCATATAAACGATTACTTAGGAATCCATTGTCAAAAATGATTAACGAAGTTAGAGATAGATTGAAATCTTGTAACAGCCTTATTTCTCCTTCTCTGAAAAGCAAACTACATGTTTCTAATCCAAAAGTTCCAAGATTGTATGCTCTACCAAAAATTCATAAACCAGGAAAATCAATGAGACCAACTGTATTATCCATTGATTCTCCAACATACAAGTTGGCAAAGTGGAATTTTGTTAACAAAGGAATTTGAAAAGCTACCAAACCAACTACCTTCCTGTTCTGCGATAAACTCAACCAAATTCATAAAAAAAGTCCAAAACACACATCTACAGGAAGGTGAGGTTTTGGTTTCCTTTGACGTTTCATCATTGTTTCCGAGTATTCCGATTCCACATACCTTGAAATACTTGAGGGAGTTACTCGAGTTAAACGGTTTTAATAACAAGATTGTTTCTGAGTACATCTTCTTAACAAGATCATGTATGAAGCAAAATTGTTTTCAGCTTAACAGGTTTTACAAACAACAAGAAGGGCAATGGGCAATGGGCAATTCTCGGTCACCAACCAAAGTTCTTAGCCAACTTAAACTGAGATGATTTTATTAAGAACTTAAATAGTAAATCTCAAAATATAATATTCACGCATGAACTCGAAAACAACGATAGTTTATTTATCCATTTCTGGATGTTTTAGTCAGTAGAAGCAATAAAAATAGATTAGATTTTGATATTTTTAGAAAAAACACCACCACTTCGAGATACATTCCTAATGATTCAAATCATAGCTTTCAAAATAAGATGGCTAGTTTAAATTTTATTAAGTAAAGCTAATCATAACAAAGAATTAAAATTAATTAGGGAGGTATCTGAAGTGAACGGTTATAATAATAACATTGTAGATAAATGAATTAGAAAACATAAGTTCAGAAAATTATTGAAAGAATCTTCGACTTCTCAAAAGGATCGGAACACAAATAAATTCATGGTAATACCATTTGATGCCCAATTAACAAGAGAGCTAGACAAAATTTTGAAAAAAGTGGACATTAAGGTTGTGTACAAACCATATAATAAATTAAGAGAAGTTCTGGGTAATCCAAAGTAGATCAACGTGAAAAGTCGGGGATTTACGAAATTAGTTGTCAAGACCGTGATTGAAGGTATATTGAGCAAATAAAAAGATCCATATTGACAAGATATAAAGAACATATTGCCCACATTAGATATGGGAAAAATGAAAAATCTTGTGTTGCCCAATATGCAATCGAACATGACCACAGTATAGATATTAGACTAATTAAAAGTGTTAATAATAATAATAGGGCTTTGGCTGCATATGAAAGCATGCAAATAGAAAAATGCAAGAAAATCATGAATCGAGATAAAGGACCTATTCCGTTTAGTCAACTTTTTCAATTATTAATGTAAGGCTTAGTAAACTTCACGGTTTTTACACGCTTCGTTGGGTAGTGTTTTCATATAAATAGAACATAGTTTAGTTTTAGAATTAGATTAAATCATCTCCTGATGATGCTAACATGGTTAGCAAAACATGCGTCGAGAAGTTCAAAAAAAAGTGATTTGGTGTTTAGTGGTAAATCTCTTCAAGTTTAAAACCAATTAGGTTATAATTATATTATTTAAAATTATGATTATTATTTTTTTCTAGAGGGCGGCACAGTCATTTTAACTATTACCAACTGAGTTCTTTCCAATAATTCGCTCCATTGCAGTGGTATAGAAAAAAATACAGTAAGTGTCAAATCGCTGGATATTACTGATACTTCTTTATAACGTAGAAAGGTTAGAAGTCATCATTTTGACAGCTGACATAATGTCATCACAAAAACTAAATGAGAAAAAAGTAAGCTAAAGTGTGACAATATTATAAACATATAATAAATGAACAAACAAAAATATTATCAAATTATTTCTTGTTTGAGAGTTTTCTAATAAGAGTGTTTGAAATTTGAAAGCTAATAGCGACAACAGTGTCTGAAATGTAAATGTCATTCTAAAGGTATGCCTACACCTGTTCAACTTTTGGTTGTCAAGACGCATGCATCTGTTAGTTAGGTTAGACACGTGCGGCTTTGAACGAAAGGCATGCAATGACGCAAAAATCATGACGTAAGAGACGCAAAGATAGCGCATCGACTACCACCGATGTTGGGTATCTTGCGCTTTTGCTTTTAACTTCTTGATATAGTCTGCAAGTTTTTGCAATATTATACAAATATTAATATTGTAATATGTAATATTTTTAGTAATTTAAGTAAAGTAGTTTAATTTTATTAAATGAAATAAATGTATTAAATTATATATTTAAGAACAAAAAATAAATATATAATTTTGAAAGTAATAATTTTAATTTTATTTCTTTCAATTCTTTAATTTTATTACTTCAGCGCAAGACGAAATCACAGAAGAAATGTTGAAATATATGGGAGAAATAACAAAGGAAGAATTTTTGTCACTGCTAAACGATATCATAATAGAAAAGAAAGTACCAACAGACTGGAATGCGGGTATAAAATTGCCCTTGTTAAAAAAAGGAGATATCAAAGAATGAAAAAACTACAGAGGGATCACACTAACAAGTTTACCTGAAAAAATATTTGCCAGAATAATAAAGCATAGACTGCAAGAAAAATTAGAAGCAACATTAGAGAAATCACAGTATGGTTTTAGAAGGGGTAGAAGCACACAAGATCTGATATTTATAATTAAACAACTAGGAGAAAAACTGGCTAAGAAAAGAAACCGAAATCGATATTTGTTTCATTGACCTGAAAAAAAATCATTTGATAGAGTAAAAAGAAGGGATGCTTGGGAAAGAGTAAAGAGAAGATAGGTAGAAAAGGGAGTAACAGAAATTATCAAGGCCTTATACAACAACAAGAATAATAAAGTAAGAACACATAATCCACAAACGAGGAATCTACTCAATTTGAGATAGGAATAGGCCTAAGACTGGGCTGCGTACTGAGTCCACTGTATATTGTTATTATAACGTAGTTATCAATAACTACGTTAGTAGTTATTGACGATGTAAAAAATAGTTAAGCACATTGCAGGAATATAAAAATAGATTGTAGAAAAATGAAAACAGTGACAACAGAAGAATTACTGTTCGTTGATATTGTCCTAATGGCAGATTCTGAAGAAAAATGACAATATAGCTTAACTATATATAAGGAAAAGCTAAGTAAAGTAAACATGGAAATAAATATCGACAAAAGCAAAACAGTGGTCATCGCAGGGACAAAACTAAAAAAATGGACGATGTAATGAACAATAAAATGGGAAAAGCTGGAAATTATACAACACCATATAAATTCCTAGAAAAAAGAGAGATACCGAAAGAGATAAAACCACAGCTGTATCAGGAAGTAGTGAGACAAAAGTAGAATTTTAGCTACAGAAATGAGATTCATATGGAAAATAGTGAGAGAAATACGACAGTAATGGAACAACTGGAAACGAAACCAATAGAAAGAGCTATAACAACTGATCTGACTAGGACACATAAACAGAATAAATGAAGAGCTTAGCAAAATAAATCAATGAAGCGAAAACAAGGAAAAAACGAAACAATAAAAAAGTTGGACGTCCAAGACTGAGATGGGAAGACCAAGTTCGACAAGTAGCAGAAAAATCAGGAATTCATTGGAATGAGGCTAGAAAATTAGCACTAGACAAAAACTCATGGAAGGTAAAAATTCATGAAATACCATTATGCTGAAATGTAGACTGTAAGTCTTATACCTAACGGTACAACGGACTTTTAGATTAAATAAAATAAAAAGCAATAAAATTGTAAATTGTGTGTGTAAGGAATATTTTTTTAGTATATATTTTCCTATAGTAAATTATAGTGATTATTCTAAATATTCCTTCGTCCTTACAGATTTTCTGTATTTTCCTCATTTTCCGTGCTCTTATCAACACCAGCGTAGCAGCACTCACACCGGCTAACATGACAATGGCAGATGTATTAATGAAACTGAAATTGCACAATTAACAGTACGTCCTTATAAAATAAAATGTTTTTAACGTTTTTAAAAAATCGTCCTTACTGAACTGGGCAGAAATGTTGAATGAAACTGGCGCAACTGGCTCTATGCTATGCTATGCGCATGCATCCTAACCTGGGCTAGGATGCATGCGCTAACGTATGCAGTAACGAAGTTGAAAGGCATGTTGAAACGCATGTTGAACGGAAAAGTTGAGCAGGTGTGGACATACCAATAGACTGCTGTGTTCATTCATCATTCATTCAGCATTGTGTCAATTCATCATGGATTCAAAGTGGGACCCCTACTTTGCGAAAAAATAATCTTTTCTTTTGCGACGAAGCGCAGTGCTAGCTAAATGGATTTGTGAACAAACATAACTGCAGCATTTAGGCCGAGGAAAATCCTTAAGCGATTCAGGAGTTACTTCTTTATCCTCAGAACTGTTTAGTGCGGTTTTTGGACTAAGTGACTGATAGAACCTTTGAAGGCGATGATGGAAATCGTGCTATGTTAATGATAAATGTGGATATAAATGTTTTCTTTTCACAAGATGGTGAGACTTGTCATACATTTCGTTAGACAAGTGATTTATTTCAAAAAGTTTCCTGGGCGCGTTATTTCGCGTAATGGCAATGTCCACTGGTCACTAAGATCATGTTATTTCACGTTCTTGGATTATTTTTTGTTAGGTTATGTTGAATCTCCGGTTTACATAAATAAACCCCGAACAATTCTTGATGTTTAACGAAACATTCAGGCCACCACTCACAATATACTACGCGATATGTGTGAAAGAGTAATCGAAAATTGGCTCTCCAAAATGCATTCCACCATACGAAGCTGAGGGGAATATTTGAATGATATAACTTTCAGAACGTAATGCCATTAGTTGATCTTCAAGATAAAATAAAAATTACAGAATTATCGCTTGTAGTTATCATTGTGCCTCATTTTAAAGTTCTGAAACTCTTATTGGACAACCCTTTACATCTAGAAAACAAAACGAAATCGAATCTGTAATCTGTTCTGAAATGATCCAGTATAACAGATATAAAAAACACTACTACATCCAGATCGAGTTTTAGTTGTTGTCCAACGGTGCAAAAAACACTCTAGTTCAAAAACAACAAATGTTATTCAGAAGAGAGTAATATTCGTGAAAGATAATGGAAGACCTTCAACTTCTAAATAACCTTTTTAGAACCAGATAACCATATGAGTAAATTGTAAAAGAGGTTCAAAGGTTTGCCTTTAAGGAACAAAACTTGTTTTACCTAAATAAAATAGTTTATTGGATATAATATTAAAAACATACACATGTTTTCAATAATCAGACACTATATACTACATAGAAACATGTGAATCGTCAATTGTTTTGACGCTGTTGACATTTGACACTGAACAGTAGGTATTATGGTATGGAGTTCTATTGCTAATAGAAGTACATTACCTCTAGTTTTGATTAAAAGCAACATGACAGCACAACTTTATATTTTAGAATCGTAAAAGTGGAACTGAATGTCCTTCCTAACCTTAACCGGTTGGTAGAACCAATTTCTCAACATTGATGCGCCTCTAACCGTAAATCCTTTCCTAAATTTCTCAACAAGGTATTATAGCTGAGGCTCTAAGACTTGAGCTGCATGAAGCTTGAAGGAGAAATTGACCAACTCATTCAAACGATGCTAAAATGTGTTGGAAAGTGTACCATATAAACGAGGTATACAAGCACATCGTTAAAAATTTTAATAAAAAAGCTTGAAAATTCCTTAATGCTTCCCAAATTTATATCTCCTTTCTCCTTACTAAGAGCACGTATGTTTTGCCAAAGTATTGTAGCAATTTCTATCAGCTACCCTTCGAGGATCATTCAAAAAGTTTTCGACTTGACTCAAAGATGACCATATTTGTCAAATATGCTACGTAGATAACGTACTGCAACGGTTTGTGGCGATCGAATAAATTAAAGAAGTTTTAATATTTTCTGAAAAATTAAGTTATAAAAGTTCGAGTTATTACTTAGTACTGCTAAAGAGCTTAACCCTGACGGACATACAAAAATAATAAGATTTCACTTTAAATGATTCTTGCCCTTCATTTTGGACGGTAAAAAATTTGGTTTGGTTGGTGAATTTAAACGCAGTTGTACATCCACTCAAGAGGATAATGCTGGGGGTATCAAAAAATCGTTACGACCTACAAAATCAACATAAAAATTAAAAATGTTGTATTAAATTTCGCCGATTGAAGGTCGGACTTGAGCTTGCCTACACGTAAGGCACCATTGCAAGGCAGAGACGAGACGAATCAGTAGTCTAAACAGTGGCTGGGATCAGGTGCCGTAGAGTATTCGTTTTCACTAGTAGGATTAGTGGACACTAGTGGATAGCTATAATGAGCCATTATATACACTCCGCATTTTCCCCTTCCTCTTCCAAAATCTAAAGAAATGGTTTACTGGACAAAGATGGATTCCAAATGATAAGGTCAAAGCTGAGACAATTGCTTATTCTGCAGAGTTGGATAAATAGCATTATATTGAGTTCTTAAACAGGTGGAATGTTTTTGGTTTAAATATATTGAATGGAATGATGAATACGTTGAAAAAGTATAAAAATATTTGTGATTTCTTTCGTGATTTTTCGAACGATTCTCGTATGCAGATATGAAACAGGAGTCCCAAAGCTCAAAAATACCGTTTTCTTATCTAACGTTATTCTAAACATATGGATAATTGGTATGTATACCAGTACGTAAAGAAAATGTGTATTATTTCATTCTTAAAACTGTACTTTAAAATTACAGTACAGTTAAAAATGAAAAATAGCATTCGTGAGGATTAATTATTGCTTGTAGACAATGCAATAAAATATAAGCACTTCATAAATATATTATAAGTGTTGACACATTTTAAAACACACAAATAAAATTTGATTTTTTTGTTGAATTATCAAGAACTAGAATCAATATAATTATTTATTAAGTTTAACGCTTTATCTGTTATTGTTTAATTGTAGAACTTTTCATCGCTGTATTAAAACAACACCGATACTTCAAAGCTTTCTGCCTACGGACTATTATTCAAAAATCTTATACGTCTCTTTGATGAACGCATTAATATCTACTTTTTGATACGATTGCAAAAACTGGACATAACCTTACATAAGCAATTATCGAGTTCTTGGAAAAACCCAATCGCAGACTCATACTCCAAACAAATCACTTCAGATTGTTTTGGATTAATAAACATTCTCAAACATCAAAGGCTCTTTACTTGCATTAATGTATATATCCTAGTTGGCTTTGATTTTTCCCTCTGTTTACGTTTGTGCCATCTGCGATAAAAATCACCGGCCGACTTTATGTCTTTTTGATTTACGTGACAAGCAAAATTTCATTTAGGTACTTTCTGCCTTGTGGTCTATACTGTTTAGTATACAGGGTGTAAGGGAAATAACTTTCGTAAATTTAACGTAACGTAAAATTTTCGTAATTTAATCATTTGAAAGAAAAAACTTCCTTCCAACAACGGGCAAAAAATTTAAAGGTCAAGCAAAAAAATTGTTGGTAAACATTAATTGGTTATTATTTAACGAATTAAGTACAAATTAACTAATGAACATTATTAAAACATTGTTTTTTTATTTTAGAATCAGCCAAAATCAATCAATGTTGCAACTAATTGAGATGATCCCCATGACTAGTGTTATTTCAAAATGTCCACAAAAATGATTTCATTGTATATCAGTGCGTGTATTTAAATTCGATTTAAAATTCTAAATGTATTCTGTACGCGAAGACAAACTCGTCTTAATAATAACGTATTTTTGATGCTGCCGACCAGATTAGAAATATGTCAGGACTTTTTCACCGTGTTCAAGAAAACTAGTTAAAACGGTGCCATTGCATAGCAGTGGCGACTCGTGAGGGAGGGCATTGGGACGCCACCCCTCAACATTTATCACAGTAAACAATTTTTCAGAGCAAAACACCATATTTTATTTCCGTTCAGTTTATTTCCTTTAACTCATTTTCTCACCTCCTGTATAGGGTTTCAATAGCACGAAAAGCAAAAAGCAGGAAGGGGAAAGCAAAAAAATTCTTCAGCAGCGCTATTTTCTTCTACGCCCTCCCACTTTAAAAACCCACGAGCCGCCACTGTTGGATAGACTCAAATGGTGGACATTTTGAACATATAATTTAATAAAATAATTAAACCTGTATTTCTTAATGTAGCGCGAATCGTTTAAAACGTGTTTTGCTGTGAAAAATTAGTGGTAGTAATTTTAACTTTGATATTAAACGACAATATAGTGTAAGTTTTCCTTTTTTTATAATAAAACAAACCAAATTTATATTGAAAGGTATGGAATGACAGAGCTATAAAAATATTACATTTTATTTCAAGAAAATACCAAGATAAACAAAAAACTTAATTCCGTCTGACCCAAAAGTGAGTTCGAATCCAAAAAACCCGTCGATGTGACGTTGTCAATTGTTAAGGAAATTTCAAAACGTTTTGATTACGAAAATTATTTGTCTTACATCCTGTATAATAGATTATCAGAGAACTACATAGAGAACAATTTGCAAGTTACATGTCGGACACATGCTACTACCATCAATAGAAATATCATACTGCGCTTTTGACGACGCCCTAGTGTTGTGTGCCTCTACTAAAGAAATCTTCAAGAGAAATAAGAATTGATGATGTTGAAATGAAGATGATGTTAAAATGAAATATACAAATTCGATCAACCAAATTTTCTCACTAGGTATAATAAATGAAGCCTAATTACATGAACGCAGCTTTGATATGATATTCAATTTCAGTGAATAAAGTGTTTGTGGTTTGTCTATAGAGGAGCAATGATGCGAGGTAACCTAAAAAACACTTCAAGGGAGTTTAGTTACAACTTCTGGAAGGTCAACAAACAGCTATATGTTTAAAATTATCGATTCATCAAATTTTTGATGCAATAAATCAAAAGTTATAAGTGGAACTCTCTGGTTGGAACATCTCATTCAAATCAATTCTGGACACACAAGATCTGTTAACATTGATAAATATAGCTTATAATTCATTATAGCCGCATCTTCTTGCCTATTTTTGGAGAAATTCTTTTAATAATCAAAAGGTTCGAAAAGGACAATTTTCCTTGCACAGAAAACTATGCAATAAAAAGTGAGCTTGAGCCAAAAAAACATGTTTTTCGGTAAATTGACGACGTTTGATTGACTGACAATTTGTACTACAAATTGACTGACAAATGGTTTTAGTCAAAATAATATTCTAAGGTTGCAAACCAGTCTCCTTGCTATTTAATGTTTCAGAACGTCAAAGAATTGATACATTCCTACTGTAACACTGGTCTTACAGCATCAATATTCTCATCACTTCTGGCATTTCGATATTTTGTTGGAGGTTTACTATGGTAAACAATAAAATACTTTTCAAATTCTTCAACAATCCGAAGAATAATAGGTTGGTTATGAGAAGTTTTACGTGGATCTTATGTGTATCATAATATTTACCAATTGGGCGTCAAGTATTAACAAAGGACCGTTTATTTTCATAAAACTTTTGAATAATTATCCGTAGTTGAAGCAGCATATATTTTATCTTGATAAATTACCAGAGTGCACTAAATACAGGTTTTGACATTATTATGTTAAATAAGGCCGTTATGACGTTTTAATACATTTTACATTATTACGTTAGTGAGCCTTGACCTTCTTCAACGTTCGTCTTCATCCGAATCGATCTCCAGCAGCCCCTTTTTGCTTCAGCAGTCAATTTTTGCTCTTCAGCATCTCGTCTTACTAACATTATCCTGCCTCCGTGTCTTTGGTGTACTTTTTACCTGCCCCTTTAATATTCTCTTTAGTATTTGGCTTTTTGGCATTCTCGCCAGGTCCTGCCCATCTAAGTCGCTGGACCTTCACGAATAATTGCTCGAGTTCGAAGTTATATCTGAACCTCCCATTTCCACTGTCATTCAAAGCACCAAAAATTCTTCTGAGTACTGCTCTTCTAAATACTACAAGCATTTCTTCTGTTTTCTTTGTGAGGGACCACGTCTCGCAGCCATAAGTGACTATTGGCCGATCTAATAATTGATAGATCTTAATTTTCGTGTTCCTTTGTATAAGTTAACATTTTAGGGCAGACTGTAGCGAGCAAGCAATTTTGTAACCCTTCAAAATTCTATTTTTGATATAATATATATATATATATATATATATATATATATATATATATATATATATATATATATATATATATATATATATATATATATATATATATATATATAATTTCGTCTAGTTTGCTTCCCAGTTAAGTAAATTTCCTTCACAAATTCAATGTTTTCATCGCCGATTATCCAGTTCTGTTCTCTTATTGGAACAAGTTATTATCTAGTAAAACTATATAAAATGTGAATTTCGTTCACACACAGAAGTTCGCATTCGTTCCTAATTTCTATCACACCGTAAATTATCTTAAAAACATGATAGTATTAATATCTGCAACTATAATACACTGTTGAATAATTTTGTTGAAAGTTAAGTTAGAGATAACTATTTGACCGGTTGTAATTGTTACTGGTGGTAACAATTACAACTCACTGCAAGAAAAATAAATACTTTCAGATTTGATGTGGCAAACTAATATAGACCACAAGTCGGAAAGCCCCAAAACCAGTATTTGGCCGTCACGTAAGTCAAAAAGACATAAAAGTAATTTTTATCGCAGATGGCAGGAATATAAACACAGGAAAAATCAAAGCCAAGTCCGATATATACATTAAAGCGAGTAAGGAGGCTTTGATGTCTGAGAATGTTTATTAATCGAAAACAATTTGAAGCGGTTTGTTTGGAGTTTGAGGCGGCGACTGGCCTTTTCGAAAAACTCGATAATTATTTATGTAAGGTTATGCGCAGTTTTTGCATTCACCAAAGAACTAAATATTAATGCGTTAATCAAAGAGACGGATAGGATTTCCGATAAACAGTTTTTAGACAGGATGCTCTTAGGCATCGGTGTTTTTTTTTTGGTTCGGTCATAAAATTGTTCTATAAATATTAAATTAGTTTCCTTTTGAAACCCTTTAAAATCTTTAAAACAGTGTTTTTTTATATTGATTTACTGTAATACTTAAAACTGATCATACTGCCTTGTATAAGTTGGCATATTCAGCTCGTTCCCTAGGATGTTTAAATTTTACGTAGTATAAATGATCTTAACGCTATACGGCTATGTCGCAAAAATGACGGAACTTTTTAAATCAAAAAACATTTAGTTATTTTGCCAAAATGTTTCATTATTTTTATTCAAAATACGTCCCTCTCGCATCAATACACCACTGGGCACGTTCAAACAATGCTAGCATAGACTTTTTGTCGTTTTCCGGAATTGCCTCCATGACCCTCGTCACGGCTTCTTGGACTTATGTAATACTGTCATAAAACCTTCCTTTCATGGGCAGTTTCGAGTTTCGGAAAAACGAAATAGTCACACGGGGATAAATCAGGCGGATACGGAGGCTGTTGAAGCACACAGAGTTGTTATTTTGCCAAAAAATCACGAACAGCGACGGTCCTCATTTAAGGCGCGAGGAAACAAATCGAGCACAAACTTTCCGTTTATTTAAATCCTTTCTCAAAATTTCGTGAATTATGACACTTTATTCGCATTTAATTCCTCGGTTATCCATCTCACAGTCGAATTCGCATCGTAGGCGATCATTTCACGCACTTTTTCCACCAACTCATTGCGACTTTTGATTTTTGGCCGGTCTGGCTTTGGGCCGTCTTCCAAAGTATCACGACCGTCCTGGAATCGTTTATACTACATGAACACACGTGTACGGGAGAAACAATCATCACCATAAACTTTTTTCATCAATTCCAATGTTTCAGTAAAGGTTTTATCGAGCTTGAAACAAAATTTAATATTAGTTCTTTGTTCCATCGTGTTTTTGTGACAAGGTGACAAAAGGTACTGTCACTTTAAGCGCTAAACTTAACAATCCGTTGATCGATTCTATTGATGGTAGTCTCGTTTTATAGAGGAGATATACAGCTTTCAGATTATATATTGTTTGAATAGATGGCGCTAACAGTTTTCTTTGAATTTGAAAAGTTCCATTATTTGTCCGACATACTGTGTATGTAAATGGTGGATCAGACACTTGTGGCAGACAGTGGGCAGTGCTCAAGTATAAAAGCCACCTGTACCTTTTGAGGTTATCGCCGCACTGCTTCAGAAAATGTTAGATTTTAAATATTAGATTAGGTTAGCATTGTGCTTAAAAACATATTTTTCAAAATGATTTAAAGACCTTAAATTTTCAAACGTCCAAAACCGATGTGCGTGAAAGCAGCGTAAAGCCGGCGCTACACATTGGCCAATCGAAATGGCAACCTCACTTGACCAATGTGTTAATGGTAAAGTTGACGCTTGTGAAGACGCTGGCAGAGGTTGGCGTTTGCATTGGTTACTTGCCGATGGGTTGTCGGTTTTGTGTCCAACATCAAAGGAACTGGCGCACGCTGGTACATATGCCCCTGGTACATAATCGCCATCCACACATTGGCCACACAGTGTGCTATCTTTTCATTGCGTTGAGATAGTTTTTGTTTTTTTCAGTTGGTATTCTAGTATTCTAGTTGGCCACTCGCCACTTAGTAGAATTCTCGAGAGATTTATGATTAAGTATAAAACTAAAGGCTGAGATACCGGGTTTATCGGTAGACGGTGTTTTCGGAACTCACGTTAACCTGTTCATCCAGACGCTAAATAGTCTAACGTTAGTTGCAATTTGCAATTGCACATCTAATCCTAAATCTTTTTTTTTTAATTTTTCCAAAGAAAGAAATTCACTTTGGTTGCCATCCTGTAACACCATTGTAAGGTTCTGAGGTGAAAGCTTCAAGTGATTTTTCTTGAGTTTATTGCTTATATAAATCGCAACATAATGATTAGAAACAAATTGAAAAACCTGGATCCATCATGTTGATCCAAAGCCTAAAGAAAAAAGTTCAAAGGGACAGGGAAAATCATGGTGACAATTTTTTTATTTTTTTTTTGGTTGGCAGAACAGAAGAGGATTTTTTTTGCAAACGCATCGAAACATTTCATTAGTGATACTTTGAATTCATCTAACTACCAGAAGTCATTCCGGAAGTCGAAATATGAAGCGAGATTCATACATACTTTCGGCGATATAATTTAGGAACGGTATACTTGAGCCTCCATTAGAGAAATAATAGGCCATGACGAGGAACGAAACAAAAACACCGCATAGATTCATTTCAATCGACAGTCAAGAGAAAAAAAGACGACAGCGATCAACAAATCCTATTTTCCGATAAGTGTAAATATACAAAAAACATATTAAGTGAATATAGTTTGAAGGTAATTAAAGATGCTGAAAAGTTTTTGATAATTTTAATTTTAACATTTCGATATAATAAAATTTAAAATTTGACAATAATTGATCTTAATTGAACGATGTTTTGATTTTACTTTATTGGATTATTTAAATTGAATCAGTACTATTAAACAAAAACTAAAATTTTCACCTTTTCAATATATTTGGAGTATTTGGTATATTTAGTGGATACAAACCAATTTTCGTCAATTTGCTTTATCTTAACTGCATTAAAATATATAACGTTAAATCAACATAAACGACAAATTATTTTCAACAAAATTATACCATAATTAAGCAGAATGGGTTTTTCAGTATTTAATACAAGTACAGATTTCTCATGGGAAAGAAATATTTGAAGAAAAAATTATATATAAACAAAACAGTTAATTTTGTTGACTTAATCCATTTTAGAGATAATTAATAACTTCAATGCACAAAAAAACAAACAAATTTAATCCATTTAAACCAGTTATAAAGTGAGTATTGAACGTTAACGTTTTAATAATAATGGCTAGAAAAAATCGAGATATGCCTTTGGAGACACGTGCGGAAATTGTGAATTTCAAAAGAAATAGCATGAAGTTGCGGCAAATTGTCAAAGTTTTCAAGTTTATTTTTTTACATTACTTTACATAGCGAAAAAACAGAGTTCTGGAGTAAACGTAACGCATAGAACCATATGAAATTATATACATAATTTCCGATTAGTGCGGAAGGAAGGAACTGCCGGAGGAGTAACCGAAAGAAATCCTTTTTCATCAATCACCAAAACCAGAGATAAATTAGCCAGTTTGCCCAAAAGTATGTGAATTACCCGTTAGATTTTTAAAAATCTGGAAATCTGGAAAATTTGGTTTCCATGGCCAAAAAAAATGGGTGAAAAAAAGGCGATGCTGGATCCTTGAAATACCAATCTCACAGCAAAACACGGTTGTGGAAATATCATGGTTTGAGGGTGAATGTGTTGAGCTGGGACTGGAACAATTCTTCTATTGGAACCTTTGGTGTGAAATACTAAACTTGAAGAGATTTACCACTAAACACCAGATCCACCAAAAAAAGTGATTTGATGTTTAGTGGTAAATCTCTTCAAGTTTAGCTTGGACTGGAAGTTTAGTAATCATTAATGGCATGCCGCTAAATGTAGGAATTATGTGGATACATATGAGAAAATTTGTTTGAAAGAGCTTCGAAATAAAACACAAGGCATTTTTTCAGATTTCAGCAAGACAATGATCTGAAGCGCACGACAATGCATATGAAAAACTGGTTGCTCCAGAACGTTAGAAGAAGTTTGATTACATCTCCCCTATCACCCGATATTAAAGAGGCAATATGGAATTTAGTGGATCCCGTGAAATGTATCCAATACGGAAAAAGTGACCAAAACTAGGTGTACAAAAATAAAAGAAAGTATTTTTTAGCCATTTAAAGATTTTTTGCCAGTTCAAAATTGTTATTTCATGAACTATTATTTATTGAACTTTATATTCTATTTTAATTATGGTAAAATTTTGTTGAGAGTCAGTTGTAGTTTGTATTGACACAACGATAGAAAAAATTAAACGTGTTAAATTAAAGGACATTGAGAAAAATCGGTTGATAAAAATAATTTTTCCCTCATTGTTTATATAGCTTTAATAGCCAGTTAACAATATTACATCGTGTAAACGTGTATGTAAATTAGTTGAAAACATATTTTTACACAAAGTTTCTATACCAAGAAGCATATAGTTATTAAATCATTGTTGCCTCTCCATGTGTGTTTCTCTAACCATAAGAGTATCATCAATATCATCTTTCAGTGATCTGGTGTTTTTTTAAACTATTCCTAGAATATTATATTTACATGATTCGTTAACGCAGCGATGAACTTCAAATGTACCATCCAGAAATACTTGGAATAAAAAGTGTTCCTGAAGTATTCAAATATTGGATCAGGTTTCTTCGAAATGCTTGATTACAATTCGAAATCAATCGTTATTACGGTGCCATAAAATATATAGCCTCGAAATACATAAGACGACGTATGAAAAAAAAGACGATAACACAGGACCATAAAGATAAAAGATTATGGGAGATAATAAATGCGTTATTACCATTATATCAGCGTTGATCTGGTTGTCAGGGTTCATGGAATTCTTCATTAGGGTTGAATTATAGCCGAGGTTCTTGCACAAATTTGACGATATCATTTCGCAACGTTCCGCTTCCGACCCTGTAAAACAGTAGGCCGTGACGAGTAACAAAACAAAAGCACCGCCGCGATTCATAGCGATGAGAAAAAAAGACACACGCTAACTATGACTGAAAACTCTAACAATTTCTATGCGAGATTATCTCGAAACGACCGGTTGCGACCAATGGATCGTATTTTCCGATCGCAATCCATTTTTCCCGTACCTTCTAGACACTAAATTCTTCCAGTTTTCCTTTCGGTAAAAAAAAAGTACGATCGTACACCGAACCGAATGGATAACATACGACTTTTTCAAAGCGCTCTTGATACGAGGCAGGCAATAAACGGACTAACGGAGGGAAGAGAAATAAATGAATGCCGCTCGCTCTGCCTGATACAAAACAACCGCTTTACAAAAGATAAACTTTTTAGTGTGCCGTGATAATTTCGTCGGGTCTTTGCATCGACAGAGTCGTAGTCTCGAGAGTTTAATTTCACTGGGAGCATGTTTATAATTTTATATGTAAATTTTTTCTTGCATCATGATTTGATGATTCCATTAAGCAGAATTGATCATTTCTTGTCCATTGATATAACTCAATATAAAAATAAGATATTTAAAAGTTATTTTAAAAGTCAAGTGTACAACAAAAGTTTCTGTAAAAGGATAATCTTGATGATTTAGACGTTTCGTTAATGCCGCCATTGACAAATTTGTATGTTTCTTACAGTAAATAACAATAAATAAAGAAAATGATGCCTAGTAGTTTTGTTTATACAAGGTGTAAGCGAAAGTATCTTTGTAAATTTAACCAACGATTCTTCACATCATTTTAAAGAACAAAAACGATTGCTGGGTATCACGAGATGTGCAGCCTCTATCCATCGCTGTTTTACATAATGTTTTTTATTCCAAAAACTTTGCTTTATATTTTCCCAAGAAGGATCAATGCGAGAACCAGTGACGAGGGAGGGCGTTGGGGTGCCGCCCCTCCAGCCTTTATCACAGTAAACAATTTTTCAGAGCAAAACACCATATTTTATTTTCGGTCAGTTTCTTTCCTTTAACTCATGTTCCTGGTTCACCTCCTGAATAGGGTTCCACGAGCCGTCACTGGCGAGAACTGTGCTTTATATAAAGTTGGCAATCTATGTGAAGCGAACTATTTAAAACACAAAAAAAAGAAGAAGCCAGATTAGAAAAAAACAGTGACAAAAATGATCAACAAATTGTTTTCATGGCTGATTTACAGGCTGTGTTAATGGCACCCAAATCAAATATCAGTTGTCTGTATTATAGAATAAAACTTCAAGTACACAATCTTACTTTTTATAATCTAACAAAGACGAATTCTGTTATTTATCGAACGAAACTAAAGGAGGCTTGAATTTTGAAGAAGTGTTTGCAAGTGTAAATTTAATTGAAAAGACAATCGGGCAGGTAGCTAATGTATTAGCAGAACTGCAAAAGCGTAAGCTCTAGCTGCAATTTGAATTATCTTTGTAATTGATTTCTATTTTGGATTTTTGTGACATGTATTAAACAAGTTAACCTATTATATAGAGTTCCTATATATTCGTGAATTAACGTTAAAATGTCTAATAAAATTAAATAGATAAAAAAACGTTTGTTTTAATAGATGCTTGATGAGAAGTTTTTAAATGCTTCACAAATACATTAAAAATTAATTAAGTACATTATTACCTAACAACTATTATGGAATCATTCATAATAGTTGTTAGGTAATGTAATAATGTGCCTAATGTAATAATGTAGAATAGCTCTTAAAAGAACTAGTTTTATCAAAAAGAAATAATCCAGAACTCAAAAAATAAACAAATCTAAAAACGTCAACGTCAAGTTCATCGTGAACATCAAGAATGTCAACTTCAACGTCTCTTTAAGACATAGAGGTTATATGATGATATCTCTGGACGTACTTCTTGACTTAGAAGACCCAGTTTTATTTTATCTCATTGTTTATAGAATGTAAATGATTTTATAAAGCATGGAGAACATACGTTCTTGATATGGTCATAAGCTGATGACGCAGAGGTAAAAAACTAAAATATTATTATTATTCACGTATGGACCCTGGTGGACCACGCGAAGTACAATTAGAGGCGTTTGTTGTTATTAGCCTTGCGCCCATTCTAATTTCATTCTTTCGCTATGAGCTTCTTTTCTTTCGTCAGACCAAGATGTTCCAGTCTAGCTACATTTTTCTCTTTGGCCAACCTTCCAAACGTTAACCTCGTGTCTGAAACAGCCTCTATCCTGAATATCACTTTGTGTAATATTTGCTGATCTTAGGTCCTCTTTAATTGCAGCAATCCATTTAATTATTTCTACTTTAGCTCTACTCCTATTTTCATAAAATTCGACTATTTGTCTAGTTAGCCTACTCGGATTCATCCGTTTTATGTGTCCGTAAAACTTAAGTCTTCTTTTACTAGTATCGCTATGTATATCTGTGTATTGTTTAATTTCTTGGTTTTCTCGAAGTCGATATGTTGTGCTATTTATTTGTTTGGGGCCTAAGATTTTTCTTATGATTTTTCTTTCCTTCTTTTCAATCTCATCGATGTTCAAAATGAGCGTTTCTCCCCCATATAGACATTCTAGCTTAACTCTGTTGTATGACTCAGTTTTGTGTTTTTAGATATGCATTTTTTGTCGTAAATATTTTGTGTAAGTCTCAATGCAGTTTGCATTTTTTTGACATCTACCCTTATTGGCCGTTTTTTCCAACCCGTTTTTCATGATTATTTCACCCAAATATTTGAATTGAATGACTTGTCTGATGTTGCCATATTTTGTTTTTAGAAATGGTGTTCTTAGTCTGTTGCAGGTCATGTATTGGGTATTTTCAAAAGAAATTTAAAGTCCTACCTGTTCTGCTATTTCTTTTAAGATTAAAATTGCTAGATCATCAGCAAACGCCAGACAATCAATTTTGAGGTTGGTTCTTCCTAGCTTAATGGGCTGGTCAATATTCAGGACCGACTTTTTTTCACGCCATTCCTGTATTACTTTTTCTAGAACACAGTTAAATAAGAGTGGTGAGAGCCCATCCCCTTGACTTACTCCAGTTTTAATTTCAAAGGGCTCTGAGATGTCACCCATGAATTTAATTTTTGACCCTGTATTAGTTAATGTTGCTTTAATAATTGCCAGCGTTTTCAGATCTACTCCTCGTTCTTTCAAGATTTGGAATAAAGATTCGCGGTCATTATACAGACGAGATTTTTATTGTACAGTTTTTGATGTCTTAGGATCAACTTTAGATTCAGGATCTGCCCGGTCGAAAACCTGCTTAATATTTACCAATTTTAGGTTCTTACTGTCCCTGTTCTCTGTCTAGTAGACATTCCGATAGAATCCAATCTTCCGGAATCCACTCGGTTTGCCAAACTCGTCAAACTTTTTGAATAATTTTGGTTATTTCCTTGACTGTACCTGGACCAGCGGATTTCAAAAGTTCAGCAGTGATTCCATCTTCACCAGAAGCTTTGTTATTTTTAAGTCGCTTAATTTGCCTAATTATTTCATCTTCATTCGGTGGTAATGAATCTGGGTTTGTTTGTTTTGGGTTTAGTGTTGGTAGTCTGTTTAAGGGCTCAGGACAGTTTAGTAGTTGTTCTAAATATTTCGCAAGTTCTTTGCAATTGTCTTGGTTATTTAGAGCTAATTGTCCGTTTTCCTTTTGGAAGCACAGACTTTGGGGTTGATAGCCTGTTAATTTAGTTTTAAATGTTTTGCAAAAATTTCGGGTCTTATTTTTTTGGAAATCTTTTTCTATCTCATTAAGTTCATTAATTTCATTTTCTTTTAGTTTATTTAATTAGCTTCGATGTTTGTTTTCTTACTTCCGAACTTACTTTCTGTTTTTTGACTGTTCCAATCTTTGAATGCTTTACTTCGGCTTAATACTGCTTGCTCGCAAACTTCATCCCACCACGGATGTTCTCTACGTTTTTGTGAAGGGATCAGCTTTAAGGCTGTTTTAATAATTTTTTGCATTCAATTTTTGCCAGTTTTGTGCTGGTTGTTTATCAAACTCTTATGTTAGGGTTGGTTTTATTTTCGTAAGGTCGAACTTTGGTATTAGCAGTCTCTTTTGAATAAGTTTTCGAGGTTTAAAGCTAAGTTTGATTCTAATCAAGTAGTGATCCGTGTCTATGTTAGCTCCTTTCCTGACTTGAACATTCAAAATCTCTTTATAATGCGGGTACGAAATGGCAACATGTCCAATTTGAAATTCACCCATGTACGTGTTTGGGCCCTCCAGGTCTTTTGTTTTGTTATTTTATTCTTAAAATGGGTTGACATTATTTTTAGATTAAACTGCGAAAAGAAAAAACTAGGAAAAAAATCATAATTCAACCAATTTTCTGCCATTATGGTTAGTCCATTTATGAGCGGGAAAACCTCCGACCGTTTTTCTGTACTTTCTTTCTTACCCTAGTTGGGCGTTGAAATAACCCAATAGGATTTTTACATGGTTAGGGGGAATTTTAGAAATAATCTTTTCCAGAATTTCCCAGGACTTATTTACTTTTTCGGGATTAGATTTATTTTCTTCGTTAACTGGGAGGTGTGCATTGATTAATGTATAGTTTTTGTTAGCCCACTTGAGTGATAGTGTCATAAGTCGATTATTTACTGGCTGGACATTAGTTATAGAACCAATAATGGTTTTTGAGATAGCGAAAGCAACACCGAGATGTGGTGTATTTTTGAGTATTCTTTTGTCCGTTTTACTTTTAAAAAGTCTGTAGTTGCCGAAATTCAGGATGTCATCATCTGTCAATCTGATTTCTTGCAGAGCTAAAATTTTAATTTATTGGTGATTCAGTGTTCGCCCCAATTCGTGTAGTTTTCCTGGGCGCAGGAGAGAGTTGATATTTACTGTTCCAAAGAAAGTTTTTGTTTTCGGTTTCAAACGTTGGCCAGACGCCTTCGACTCTCTTTGAAAGATTTTGCGTTTAAGCCCGGACGCCCCAGAATCCGAAAGTCCGGTTGTACCAGCAAAGCTGGCAGAGGATTGTTTACCTCCTGGGGTAATTTTATAATTACTAGAACGCTTCATCTTGTACTCTGAATTAAAGGTTTGAACCATGGCAGTTTAGAGTTTAAAACTGGAGGGGTTAGTTTCAGAATTTAAATATCAGCCGCACCTCTGGTGAACAGACGGTGACCATTCAACCGCTTGTTACAAGTCAGAAGCTAAGTCAATTTAGTTATAAATATTATAACTATTAATATTATAAAGCTATAAAATAACTATTAATATTATTATATAAATATTATAAAGTATTAAAGAGTAATATAGAGTTTTAAAGTAGTGTTTGAGAATGTAACATCATTTTACGAAACTATATTCACACAATAATACTATAGAATATAAAAAATTAATTAAATGGAAGAATACAGTTATTAGAACGCCAAAAATAAAATTCTAAAACAATTTTATTTAACTATATTAAAAATATAACTATATATAATAAACCATTTTTTAGAATTATTTTAAAATAGTTCTTTACAAGTTAATGGTTTTATCGACGTATAACAGCTTGCCGTCATTGAAGGTTGAGGAGGAATGTTTCATGGAGATCAAAGCTCGACGCCGACACAGTGAATCAATATGATAGTATTTTTCGAGTAGAAACCCAGTAAAATGCGTTGTAGCTTCAGAATTTTGTCCGGAGAGCAGTGGGGTGGAAATGTTAATTTTCATGAACTGATTTAAATGGCAAATTTGAGATTTACAATTTAATTTTATTATGTAGTATGTTTATATTTTATTACTTTCTCCTTTTAGAATTGTTGTCTGTTATAATAAAATTTATTTTTGTTTGTTCGATTTGTTTATTTTAGAGCGTAGTGAAACATAATTTAATTAATATACAAAATAAACATATATTAAAATCATATAAATATTTTCCATTATTATATACGAACTGTTTTGATAGTTTTACTTTTGCTATTAAACTTTTGATGTACAATAAAAGCTTTAATACGAATCTTACATCTTACATCAGCTCACTTTGATTTTACTCAACGTGCGTTTCGATAACTGTTTTAACATCATCACAAAATTAAATTTGCAGAGATTTATAACTAAACACCAAATCACTTTATGTAACTTCCAGACGCGCGTGAGATTGAATCGTCTCCTGTTAATCCTAACATGGTTAGCGAAACGCGCGTCAAAAAGTTAAATAGAGTAATTTGGGGTTAGCGGTAAATCTCTTCCAGTATAGTGTTTGACACTGAAGGTTCCAGTAGAAGAACTGATCATCAAGAGATGATTAAAACTTTAAAGTTATAATTTTCTGTAAATGGAACACCGTAAACTATTTCTAAATGTTTGCATACATCAACTAGTACCGCAAAAACAAATATCCACACCGAAACGGTGGTATCAGCTAGCTGTCGTGCTTAATTAGTTGTTCCAATCTGATCATGGCTAATTGTTATCAGTAGCAACCTATTCGTATTACTGATGCTTTGGAGGACAAAGGTTTTTGTCCTCTGAACATCGGAAATAAGTATATCGAAAGAGATGAAGAGGCCAAGTCTAGAGAATACAGCAAGTGCGATAAAATCTTCCAGCCTAACTCGGTGATCAGTTTCAAAGCTCTTTTTGGTGACTTCCATTCTTCCCTTGCCAGTATGTATAAGTTTAAAAAGAATGTAAAAATAGCAAAAAAAATCTTCAGCAGCATTATTTTCTTCTACGCCCCCACTTTAAAAACCCACGAGCCGCCACTGATGGCGATGGACTCGACTCAAATTCAACACGGGCGTGGGACAAAGGTTAATTTTTAATTCAATTTTCTCCTCCAAACTTAAATTAGTCGTTATTAACTGTTTTAAATCAGACACCTTCATGTTTGCAATTAAAAGTTGATTATTTTTATTTAAAAAGTACTACTTAGTGTGTACACACGTAGCAAATCCCGAATCAAAACAGGTATTTGCGAGGCGGACAAAATACGCTAGGCGAGACATATCAAGTGCTTCGTACCCGTCAAATCAGCGTTTAAAACTAATTACCGATACGTTCGGTCGCTGAAAATCTACGTTCAAATCGCATTTTTTAGAAAGGAGTTAAACCCCCAAATTTTGGCAACCAACAAATCCTGTAACGCCAACGACGAGAAAAGATGACGTGGCGTACGGTCGTTGGAGGTAAACGTCCGACCAACAATGTAAAATTTATGGCGAGAGGATGGAATTTTTATCCGCATTATTTGGTGTGATGGGTCGACAGACGTTCTTCTACATTTAGAGATTTTAATGTTTAATAATATCTTAAAATGAGTTAAAGAGAAGAAACTGAAAAATTGTTTACTGTGATAATTGGCGGAGGAGCGGTGCCCCAACGCCCTCCCTCCCCCCCTATATTTTCACTATTTGAAGGAACACAAATTTGAATTTTTGCACAGTCATACAGATTGATGGGTCATATTTTTTAAGATACTCAACTGAAATTTGAACTTTAAACTCGGCTTACTACGAATTCATAAATAAGGTCAATTCTCGATAATCTGTTTCGCGTTAGAGGAGGTATCGAATAAAGTAATTAGAAAAAGTTTTTCAGAATATTATTTTATGCTCACATACCAAGTTTAATGACAAAATTCGCATTTTTAATTTTTTCATTATTTTGGTCTATACAAAAAATTATTACAACTTTATTTTGTAATTTGATAATCAGTGTGCCATGGAAAGTAAAAACTTGACACATTATAAATTTAATAGTGTGTAACATTTAATAACCTGTGTAATTGTAATTGTAATTAACCTGTGTAATATTTCAATAAAATAAATAGCACTTACAAAGGAATAATTATTTTTTTCTTATGGGAAATCAATTTTTGGTAATTAATTAAATTTAGAAAAAAGCATACAAGAATAATTTTTAGAATACAAATAATTAACTATCAAATGTGAACTCTCTCAACTACTCCTCCTTCTATTCCAATACATTTTTCGATTCTTTTACGATTCTGTTTAGCTACTCGTCCAAGTTTGGGGATGCTGATTTCTTGACAGGCTTGCCTTATTCTGGCACAAAGTTTATCTCGATTTCTGGGCTTTGTTTTATAAAGTTTGTTTTTGACCATTCTCCAAAAATAAAAATCGATGGGTGTAATATCGGGAGATCTCGTAGGCCACAATTCAAAATGACTGTTTCTTCTTATCGAGCGCATAGAAAATTTTTGGTTCAATCAATCGAACAATCCTTGAATTGTGGATGGATGCACCATCTAGCTTTAAATATATATCCTGTCGCACATTAAGAGGAAGATTTTCAATTGCATCCCAAAATTCCCCATCGAAGAAGTTAACTAAACGACCAGTATTCAATGGTTCTTTAAAGAAGAAAGGACCAATTATTCGGTTTTCTAAAATCCCACACCAGACATTGACTTTCTGGGAATATTGGCCTTATTATATTTACATTTTTATATTGGACAATTTATAACCCAGTGAGGATTACCCTGGCCCAGTATCTACA